>CM066033.1:581745362-582345362 GCA_033557465.1 Ichthyophis bannanicus
GGTTCGGAAGTCATTCGGTTCAAGTAGCATGCGTAGGTGTCTGAGGGATCTGATTTTAAAGTAGATTGCCTTGACTGTATTGGCTATGTGGTTCTTCATGTCAAGGTTTTGGTCCAGCGTTACTCCAAGGTAGCGTATTGCCGGTTTCACTTGGAGTTGGGCATCCTTTATGTTAATACAACTCGGAGGGGTGAAACTGGTGTTCCTCGAGACGAACAGTACTTCCGTCTTTTTGTGTTGTATTCTCAGGTTTTGTGATAAGAGCCACTCTGATATGGTGTCAAAGCAGTTAGTCAGCGGGGTGAGGTCTAGGCAATCCAATGATATTGGCATATATAGTAGGACATCGTCTGCATATATCATGTAACTGACATTAAAGGATCTGATGATGTCGCAGATGGGTTGGATGTATATATTAAACATCAATGCAGATAAGGAGGATCCTTGAGGTACACCTTGACTTTGTTGGAAAGGTTCAGATGTGTCCCCATCGACTCGGACATGCTGCCATCTATCGGACAGGTAAGATTTACACCATTCGAGTGCTGTTCCACTGATGCCTTTTTCCCTTAGCCGGCAGATGAGAATTTCGTGGCATACCGAGTCAAAAGCCGCTGCTATATCTAGGAAGACGAGAGCGAAACCCTGGCGTATGTTATTCACACCCGAGTTTAACTGTGTTGTTGATGTGTGGCTGTAACATTAGTCCCTTGACTAGTGTAACTCCTAGGTAGCATACCTGTGATTTCACTTGCAGGTGTGCTACTGGGGTCTTTTTGTGCATTGGAGGGATGAAGGTTGTGTTCCTGGTGATGTGGAGAATCTCCATCTTTTGATGGTGATGCTTTTACCCAGGGTGGACAACTTTATGGAAGCCCATTCTGTAAATAATGATACACATGAGAAAAATGTTTGATTAAGTTTATTTTTTGTCACATTAACTTTGATGAAATAAATGAAACAAACCATTAACTATCTGACGACAATCTAAATGAGTGATTGATCTAAAAATGAAGTACTAGAGAGGGGCAAAACAGCAGCAACATTTATTTATTTTATTTTATTTAACAAGCTCTTATATACCGCAGCTTCCAGAGATCAGCTGCGGTTCACAAATAACAACAGTCAACAAATCATAGTTTGTTTTACATATAACGTGATATAACTATAACCAATGTACAGTAAACAAAAATGTTGAACAGATTAGCACAGAACAGTGCAACACTATATTGGCAGGAACATTGGCAGGAACACCCCAAGGTAGAGGGAGAGATATAAAAGAGCACAGACATTTGCCATTGATAAAACTGAAATGATCTGGGTGCAGAGAGAATGTATAATTTATTTAACCAGAGATAAATTATGTGATTCGGCGCTTGTTCCTAAGTTTGAGATTAAACTTTTATGGATATCGTAAGACTCATTTTTAACCATGCAAGACAAATTAGTTCAGTAGTATAAATGTGCTTTTCCCATCTTTGGAACATTCATTATTTGGGGGCCTAAGAATTAACTACAGTATCCCAGGTACTAATTACTTGGTAACCTGTCTACTGTGAGGCTGTATATAAAGGTCTCCCATGCTATCCGCTGCAATGGCTTCAAATCAGCGCAAAAATTTGAAGTAAACCTTTAAACTGTGGTGCACAAAGGGGTTAGGGTAGGGGGGACATGACCCTTAGGATGCTGGCCTGGACGGGGGCACTGACCCAGTGGGAGCTAAGACATGGAAGAGGGGTTGAGCCACCTGAGCCTGGCAGGCCTGGTGCAAATTCTGATTCCCTTCATTCCTCCTTCCCACTGCTTCCATTGCTGCCACAGGCATCAGCTAACTGAGCCTGGGCCTGAAGGCAAGGTCAACACTAACAACTACATCAGCACCACAGAGACATCACACTTCTGCTCTCTCTGAAGCCTTATCATGTCCCACCGCTCTGATGTAACTTCCTGTTGCCATGGAGGCAAGATGGAACAAGGCTTCAGAAAGTGCAGGATAATAAGGATTCAATGGCACTCTTTTTGTTTTGTTATGTCTGCCCCACAGGCCTAGGTTTAACTAGCTGATTCTGCAGCTGCAGAAGGGAGGGAAAATTCTGGTTTGCAGATAGAGAAGAAGGATGAAGGGAACATGCTGGACTGGGAGGGGAGCTAAGGATGGGAAGGGAGATAGTGCTGGATCATGGAGGGAGAGCTATGAACAAAAGAGGAGATACTTGGAACATGGAAGGTGAGGGAAGAGGGAGAGAGGGAAAGAGAAAGGGGGATGCTGGACCATGGAAGGGGTGGGGGAGAGGAAAGAGACAGGGGGATTCTGGACCATGGAAGGAGTGAGGAAGAGGAAAGAGAAAGGGAGATGCTGGATCATGGAAGAAGTGGGGGAGAGGAAAGAGAAAGGGTGATGATGGATCATGCAAGTATTGGGGGAGAGGAAAGAGAAAGGGGGATGCTGGATCATGGAAGGGGAGAGGAAAGAGAAAGGGGGATGCTGGGTCATGGAAGGACTGGGGGAGAGGAAAGAGAAAGGGGATGCTGGACCATGGAAGAAGTGGGGGAAAGAGAAAGGGAGATGCTGGGCAATGAAAGAAGTGGGGGGAAGAGAAAGGGAGATGCTGGAAAATGGAAGGAGTGGGGTAGAGGAAAGAGAAATGGGAATGCTGGACCATGGAAGGAGTGGGGTAGAGGAAACAGAAAGGGAGATGCTGGATCATGTAAGGAGTGGGGGAGAGGAAAGAGAAAGGGGAATGCTGGACCATAGAAGGAGTGGGGGAGAGTAAAAAGAAAGGAGGATGCTGGACCTGGAAGGAGTGGGGTAGAGGAAAGAGAAATGAGGATGTTCGATCATGGAAGGAGTGGGGTAGAGGAAAGAGAAAGGGGAATGCTGGACCATGGAAGGAGTGGGGTAGAGGAAAAAGAAAGGGAGATGCTGGACCATGTAAGGAGTGGGGGAGAAGAAAGAGAAAGGAGGATACATAACCATGGAAGGAGTGGGGGAGGGGATAGAGAAAAGGGGAATGCTGGACCATGGAAGGAGTGGTGGGTAGGAAAGAGAAAGGGGGATGCTGTACCAGGGAAGGAGTGGGGGAGAGAAAAGAGAAAGGGGGATGCTGGATTATGAAAGGAGTGGGGGAGAGGAAAGAGAAAGGGGGATGCTGGACCATGGAAGGAGTGGGGAAGAGGAAAGAGAAAGGGGGATGCAGGACCATGGAAGGAGTGGGGGAGAGGAAAGAAAAAAGGAGAATGCTGAACCTGGAAGGAGTTGCGGATAGGAAAGAGAAAGGGGGATGCACGACCATGGAAGGAGTGGGGTAGAGGAAAGAGAAAGGAGGATGCTTGACCATGGAAGGAGTGGGGGAGGGGATAGAGAAAAGGGGAATACTGGACCATGGAAGGAGTGGGGAAGAGGAAACAGAAAGTGAGATGTTGGATCATGTAAGGAGTGGGGGAGAGGAAAGAGAAAGGGAGATGCAGGATCATGGAAGGAGTGGGGGAGAGAAACGAGAAAGGGGATGCTGGATCATGGAAGGAGTGGGAGAGAGGAAAGAGAAAGGGGGATGCTGGATCATGGAAGGAGAGGAGGAGAGGAATGAGAAAGGAGGATGCTGGACCTGGAAGGAGTGGGGGGAGGGAGGAAAGAGAAAGGGGGGTGCTGGATCATGGAAAGAGAGGAGGAGAGGAATGAGAAAGGGGGATGCTGGACCATGGAAGGCATGAGGGAGAGGAAAGAGAAAGGGAGATGCTAGACCATGGAAGGAGTGGGGGACAGGAAAGAGAAAGGAGGATGGTGTACCTGGAAGGAGTGGGGGAGAGGAAAGAGAAAGGGTGATGCTGGACCATGAAAGGATTGGGGAGGAGGAAAGAAAAAGGGAGATGCTGGACCTGGAAGGAGTTGGGTAGAGGAAAGAGGAAGGAAGAAACTGGACCTGGAAGAGGTGGGGGAGAGGAAAGAGAAAGGGGGATGCTTGACCATGGAAGGAGTGAAGAGGAAGAAAGAGAAAGGGAGATGCTGGATCAAGGAAGGCGTGGGGGAAAGAGTAAGGGAGATGCTGGATCAAGGAAGGAGTGGGGGAAAGAGTAAGGGAGATGCTGGATAAAGGAAGGAGTGGGATAGAGGAAAGAGAAAGGGGAATGCTGGACCATGGAAGGAGTGGGGGAGAGGAAAGAGAAAGGGAAATGCTGGATCATGTAAGGAGTGGGGGAGAGGAAAGAGAAAGGAGGATGCTGGACCTGGAAGGAGTGGGAGAGAGGAAAGAGAAAGGGGGATGCTGGACCATGGAAGGAGTGGGGTAGAGAAAACAGAAAGGGAGATGCTGGACCATGTAAGGAGTGGGGGATAGGAAAGAGAAAGGGGGTGCTGGATCATGGAAGGAGTGGGGGAGGGAAAAGAGAAAGAGGGATGCTGGATCATGGAAGGAGTGGGGGAGAGGAAAGAGAAAGGGGGATGCAGGACTATGGAAGGAGTGGGGGAGAGGAAAGTAAAAAGGGGGATCCTGGACCATGGAAGGAGTGGAGGAGAGGAAAGAGAAAGTAGGATGCTGGACCATGGAAGGAATGGAGGAGAGGAAAGAAATAGGGAGATGCTGGATCATGGAAGGAGTTGGGTAGAGGAAAGAGAAAGGGGAATGCTGGACCATGGAAGGAGTGGGGTAGAGGAAAGTGAAAGGGAGATGATGGATCATGTAAGGAGTGTGGGAGAGGAAAGAGAAAGGGGGATGCTGGACCATGGAAGGAGTGGGGGAGAGGAGAGAAAAAAGGAGGATGCTGGACCTGGATGGAGTTGGGGATAGAAAAGAGAAAGGGGGATGTTGGATCATGGAAGGAGTGGGGGAGAGGAGAAAGAAAGGGAGATGCTGGATCATGGAAGGAGTTCCGGATAGGAAAGAGAAAAGGGGATGCACGACCATGGAAGGAATCTGGTAGAGGAAAGAGAAAGGAGGATGCTCGACCATGGAAGGAGTGGAGGAGAGGATAGAGAAAGGGGGATGCTGGATCATGGAAGGAGTGGGGAAGAGGAAAAAGAAAGGGAGATGCTGGACCATGTAAGGAGTGGGGTAGAGGAAAGAGAAAGGGGGATGCTGGACCATGGAAGGAGTGGGGGAGAGGAAAGAGAAAGGAGGATGCTGGACCTGGAAGGAGTGGTGGATCGGAAAGAGAAAGGGAGATGCTGGATTATGGAAGGAGTAGGGAGAGAAAAGAGAAAGTGGGATGCTGGATCATGGAAGGAGTTTGAGAGAGGAAAGAGAAAGGGCAGTGCTGGATCATGTAAGGAGTGGGGGAGAGGAAAGAGAAAGGGGGATGCTGGATCATGTAAGGAGTGGGGTAGAGGAAAGAGAAAGGGGGATGCTGGACTATGGAAGGAGTGGGGGAGAGAAAAGAGAAAGGAGGATGCTGGACCTGGAAGGAGTGGGGGATAGGAAAGAGAAAGGGGATGCTCGATCACAGAAGGAGTGGGAGAGAGAAAAGAGAAAGGGGGATGCTGGATCATGGAAGGAGTAGGGGAGAGGAAAGAGAAAGGGGGATGCTGGATTATGGAAGGAGTGGCGTAGAGGAAAGAGAAAGGGAGCTGGTGGATCATGTAAGGAGTGGGGGAGAGGAAAGAGAAAGGGGGATGCTGGACCATGGAAGGAGTGGGGGAAGGAAAGAAAAAAGGAGGATGCTGGACCTGGAATGAGTGGGGGATAAAAAAGATGCTGGACCATGGAAGGAGTGGGGGAGAGGAAAGAGAAAGGGATGCTGGATCATGGAAGGAGTGGGGGAGAGAAAAGAGAAAGGTGGATGCTGGATCATGGAAGGAGTAGGGGAGAGGAAAGAGAAAGGGGATGCTGGATCATTGAAGGAGAGGAGGAGAGGAATGAGAAAGGGGGATGCTGGACCTCGAAGGAGTGGGGGAGAGGAAAGAGAAAGGGGGATGCTGGAACATGGAAGGAGAGGAGGAGAGGAAAGAGAAAGGGGGATGCTGGAACATGGAAGGAGAGCAGGAGAGGAAAGAGAAAGGGAGATGATGGATTATGGAAGGAGTGGGGGGGGGGGAGTAAAGAGAAAGGGGGATGCTGGCCCTGGAAGGGGTTGGGGAGAGGAAAGAGAAAGGGGGATGCTGGCCCTGGAAGGGGTTGGGGAGAGGAAAGAGAAAGGGGGAATCTGGCCCTGGAAGGGGTTGGGGAGAGGAAAGAGAAAGGGGGATGCTGGATCATGGAAGGAGAGGATGAGAGGAAAGAGAAAGGAGGATGCTGGATCTGGAAGGATTGGGGAGAGGACAGTGATAGGGAGAAACTGGATCATGGATTGAGTTGGGGGGAGGAAAGAGAAAGGGGGATGCCGGCCCTGGAAAGAGTGGGGTAGAGGTAAGAGAAAGGAGGATGCTGGACTTGAAAGAGAAAAGGCGATGCTAGATAATGGAAGGAGAGTAGGAGAGGAAGAGAAAAGGGGATGTTGGACCATGGAAGGAGAGGAGGAGAGGAAAGAGAAAGGAGGATGCTGGATCTGGAAGGAGTAGGAGGGGGGGGGAGCAAATTTAAATGAGGATGCTGGACCTGGAAGGAGTGAGGGAGAGGAAAGAGTAAGGGGGATGCTGGATAATGGAATGAGTGGGGGAGAGGAAAGAGAAAGGGTGATGCTGGATCATGGAAGAAGAGGAGGAGAGGGAAGAGAAAGGGGGATTCTGGACCATGGAAGGAGTGGGGAAGAGGAAAGAGTAAGGGGGATGCTGGATCATAGAAGGAGAGGAGGAGAGGAAAGAGAAAGGGGGTGCTGGATCATGGAAGGAGTGTGGAAGAGGAAAGAGAAAGGGGGATGCTGGATCATGGAAGGAGAGAAGGAGAGGAATGAGAAAGGGGGATGCTGGATAATGGAAGGAGAGAAGGAGAGGAATGAGAAAGGGGGATGCTGGATCATGGAAGGAGTGAAGCAGAGGAATGAGAAAGGGGGATGCTGGATCATGGAAGGAGAGAAGGAGAGGAATGAGAAAGGGGGATGCTGGACCTGGAAGGAGAGAAGGAGAGGAATGAGAATGGGGGATGCTGGATCATGGAAGGAGAGAAGGAGAGGAATGAGAAAGGGGGATGCTGGATCATGGAAGGAGTGAAGCAGAGGAATGAGAAAGGGGGAGGCTGGATAATGGAAGGAGAGAAGGAGAGGAATGAGAAAGGGGGATGCTGGATCATGGAAGGAGAGTAGAGGAATGAGAAAGGGAGATGCTGGATCATGGAGGGTGGATGGGAAGACAGGAAAAGATGCTGGGCAGAAGGGAGAAGAAAGAGACAGAAGAAAGATGCTGGACATGGGGGGAATGGAGAATAGGGGGATCAGA
The DNA here is from genome assembly GCA_033557465.1 of Ichthyophis bannanicus. Classification (NCBI taxonomy): domain Eukaryota; kingdom Metazoa; phylum Chordata; class Amphibia; order Gymnophiona; family Ichthyophiidae; genus Ichthyophis; species Ichthyophis bannanicus. Next base: position 581,752,666 of record CM066033.1, read on the forward strand.
GGGCAGATACTTGTCACACTCCTTCTGATGCATAGTTTTTGAGTCAAAGGGAGCAGGGCAAGTAGATCCTTAGGAGCACCAAGGTTTCAGAGACCCCCACCAAAGCTGCTAGCACTGCAGGACTGAGGAGATGCAGCAGCAGTGTCCATGACCAGTTAGGCGGGCAGGTGATCAGTTTGGAGGAATAACAGTTGAAAGAAAAACACTGCACTGTGGGGACATTTGCAGGGAATGGATTGAAGGGAACATGCAGGACCATGTGGCAGGAGAGGGCAAAAGAATAGAGATTTAAGGGTGATGTTATACAAAGGAGGCACAGAGATGGAGGGGAAATGCTAGACAGGGAAGCAAGTATAGGGCAATGAAGGGGAGATGCTAGACATAGGGAATGGAAGAATATGGAGAGTGAGGGTAGATGCTGGACATAGAAGGAAGTAGTGATAAAGATGGAAATGCTGGATATGCAAATACAGGGGGAGAGGGGAGATGCTGGACATAGGGACAAAAAATAGTGGGAAATACTAGTTGAGGACAGAGGGGGAGGGGCAGATGCCAAATAGGGGAAGCTGGACAGGTGGAGTGGGGGGTGGGGGAGAGATGCTGAACATAGTGTGGAAAAGAGCAAAGGAAGAGTTATTGAAATTAGAGGGTGAATAAGAAGCTGGAGAAGGAGAGAGAGATGGGGAATAGGAGGGTTGGAGATAGGGTTAAAAGTGATAGGTAGACTGAGGCCAGGATGGTAAGAAGGAGTGAATCTGAATCCATCGAGAGAGAGAAAATAAATAGAAGAAAGTTAAAAGGAAAAAAATCAATCAGAGATGGATATAGGGGAAGAAGTAAAGAACACTAGACGGGAGAGAAGTAACAGGAATTGAGACCATGGAAAAAGTTTAGAGAACATGGAGGAAACCAGAAACAAGAGACTAGAGCCAACACAATTAGACAAATAAAATGGCCGGACAACAAATTAGAAAAAATATATATATTTTCAATTTAGTGATTGGAATATATCAGTTTTCGGAATTTACATATGCTATCTTTATATTAAGGTAGACAGGAAGAAAATTGATGCCTTTGAATTATGGTGCTGGCGGTGAATACTGTGTATACCATGGACTGCCCGAAGAACAATTTAGGATAGCTATCCAGAGGGTCACTATGAGTCGACTCCGACTCGACGGCACTTAACAACAACAACAACAACAACAACATCTTTATATTTATATACATCTCTTTTTATTTCTCTGGTAAAGCACTGCATGCAGAGTCTAGCTTTTTGGAGTTTCAGTTTAATTCTTGTCTACATATTTCTATTTTTAGTTTGTGATCACATATTCTGCACTTGGTGAGGGTCTATCTATGTTCTAAGTGTATGACTGAAGCCAGGTATTCTGTTAATAAGGATTTTCTATTTTGGGATCCATAGTAATCTGGCTTGTTCAGTTTTTCCATTAGGTATTTGGATATTCTAGGGCCCACTTCAATATTTATATTGCTGCCCTTTTCTGGGTAGGTTCCTTGATGTGTGAGCTTTGGAAATTAGTGCTGATATGGAATGGCAGATTTGCTCTATAGGTACTATGCAGTGATTCTCACTTTTTCTTTTTGTTCCTTGTGTGGCAGATAAAGAAGGAAGATGGCCGCCACGCTGAGGAGAATCTCTATCCATGATCCTAAGAGAAGAGAAGCCTACAGATGACAGCATTATCGGAAGGCTTCATTCAAATGTTCCAATTAAAAAGTTTGAAGTGAAAGCATATCTTGTTTCAGACTGTGGCAGCCTTTTCTGTCAGGCTTTGCCAGTAGTGGCTGAGACCAAGTAATTTATTCTTCCTGAGACAGTCTGGGAGTATGTGGATCACATCTGGGTGTATGTGGATCCAAGACTATGGGATTGATTCAGTTCTACTGTGTGTATCCAGCCCTTCGTCCCTTTGAGGAAGAACCTCTAGGCCTAGAGGAAGAGTGACCATCCCATATTGGGCTCTTCTCTGGTACAATTTTCCCTAGTACAGTAAAATGCATGAATTTGCTACCTTTCTTTCAGATCTTGAAGTGTATCTGGCTGGTGAGAATGCATCAGAGGAAACCAGCAGGTCAAATTTACATGATGTGTTGCAATCACTTTGCAATAGCCTTGTGCTGATGATCCAACACTATGACTTGCCATCTGAAGTACCAGGATGACCACACAGCATGAGGTCTGAGAGGCCAGCAGAGTTCCAAAAGCAAAGGGTCACCAATGCCCTCTGAATTCAGTTTGACAGGATTACTGTCTTCACACTCTCTCAATCTCTTAGACTCTAATAGTTATTTGTTTCTTGCTTTTTAATATTAAAATATTTAAGCTTGCTTTGGGGGCTGGAAGGTAGCCACTGGAAATTGGCACCATCCCAGAGAAACTGTTGTGCAAATTGTCAAAAAACAGCCAGTAAATACACTGAAGACAGAGAGTGTATAGCTCTGCACTCCTTTCTCCTCCTGGTCACATGACAATCAAGGGAAATCAAACAAGGGGAGGTATGTCTACAAAAATACTAGCTTTTCCACCAAGTCTAGTGCTAGCCAGAAACGAAGGAGAGTCTCAACATCCATAGTCATAGAGAATATAATTTCACTGGGCATATTTGTTGAAGGGCAAAACAGGAATTGCTGCACAACCTTACTGCTGACTTGTGTGTCTAATTTGTCAAGGCTTTGCAAGATAGTGTGTCACTGAAATCAATGCAGATATCTGCAGCTTAACATTGTAGCTAAGACTTCAGCCACCAAAGATTGTCCCTGCCTGGGGCTCAGGGGTGCATGTAAAGCTGAGGAAGTGAGTGGTAGGTGACAGGGCAGTGCTCATGTTAGCAGTACTGCTTGTTGGTATGCCTGGTATTTCCTCTGCTATCACCGCTGTTTCTCCCTCTGATATTCCTTTTCCCCACCTCACTCAACAGCTTCTTCTTCCAGTAAGTCAGTGAGCTGCAATGCAGAGCAAAAGTTCTTAATATGTACACCTTAGAGGAAAAGCGGGATAGAGGTGATATGATTGAGACGTTTAAATACCTCCATGGCATAAATGCACAGGAGGAGAGCCTCTTTCAATTGAAAGCAAGCACTGCTACAACGAGACATGGGATGAGGGTGAAAGGGGCTAGATTCAGGAGTGATATGCGGAAATATTTCTTTACGGAAAGAGTGATGATTCCGTGGAATAGTCTTCCAGTGGAGGTGGTAGAGATGTGGACAGTATCTGAATTCAAAGAAGCATGGGACAAACACAGAGGATCTCTAAAGGAAAAAAGGGGAGAGCTGTAGTGGTTGATATAGAAGGACAGACTAGATAGGCCATGTGGTCTTTTTCTGTCATCATGTTTCTACAGTATGTTTCTATGTTTTGATCCCTGGGTCACAGAGACCAGCTATCATATAAGCATCATCATTCATAAGGGGTTCCAACCTTTTCCCCAGTTGACCATGCAAAAAGTCCACCATCAACAACATTTCTGCTGTGAATCCCTGTTTCTGCTGAAAGCCGTCTAAATTGGCCTGTAATATATTCACTACTGGAATGAGAAGGCTCAGTGTAGCTTTTGTGGAACTCAGTTCCTCCATGGTATCCTTAAAGGGCTTTAGGACATCCATCACCTATGTGATATTTTCCCAGTTCTGGTGACCCAGGGCCCTGTCAATGCTGATCTTGGTCTCTGACATCTGATGTAGGAAAGTCCATTGCTCCACATTCTGCTCGGGCTGGTGTACTGTACATGTTCCCTGTTACTTCCTGCTTCTCTTGCAGCTTATGTCCACCCTTCACACTCAACAGAAAATATCCAACTATCTTTTGGCACTTCAGTTCTCTGAGGACAGGGCTTCCGCATGCCTTGCTGACTGGGCCTAAGAGTCTTTGATAACTAGGTGCAGCAAGTGTAAAAAGTATCTGATCCCTTGAAAGCCCCCCCTCCTTCGCTGCCCTGACCATGTTCATCCCCACCATCTGTTAGAAAGAAACCTGGGCATCAGTGGTGAAATGCATGCTAGTACTCGCCTCTTGTTTTGCCAGCTATCTGCCTGCAGCTGGTGATACAAATGATTATACAAACTGGGCATCAATTAACTTATAAAAGCTGTCCTACAGGGCACATGATAAGCAGAAGCTAAAAGAAGCCGCAGCCTCTTAAACCTCACCTTCTCAAGCATCGGGGGGCTCCATCACTGCTTTCCCATCACTGCTATTTTTGCTCCTGGATAGAGCCCCCAACCTAGGATCAGCATCTTCCTTTGTACGGAGCGGGAAAGGGTGCTGCTTTTGAAATGATACAGCATACTTTTTTTGTAAGATGACCCATCAGCTTCCCTGTGCTAATATGTTGCCTAGAATAACTGCATTCTGCAAACCATAAGTCATCAAGCACCTTAAACTGTTTCCCCTGTATTTCTTTGGGGGAGTGGCTGCTGCTCTTGGTGCTGCTGCTGGACCCATGGCTGTGGGAGGAGGAGAGGATGAAAGGCCAGTGGCATCCTTCCCACTCTCTACTGTTCCCTCTACTTATGCAGCATGTTTGGCCCTGGCACGACCAGGATCACTTTTTACCGCCTCACTAGTTTGCATGATAACAAGAGCCTGTTCAACAGTCTCTGCAGCCAGTACACTTCCAATATCTGATGATTCTGTTGTAAATCCCACCCATGAGGATCCTTCAGAATGTGCATCTGCCAAGACCATCTCCACATACTTTTAGGCAGGGAATACAATGTGCCTACTGCAAGGTTGATTTTACTTCACTTGCTGCTTCTCTCATGGCCGCCTACCCTGCACCATGCCAATCTCCCTTTGCCCCCCTTTGGAGATGACACAGGACACCTGCTATTCCATAGTTGCACCAGAAACTATATCTCTTTCAATTCTACTTTTAAAGACATCTTTCTTTAGTTTGCATGATGAATTCAAAGTGCCCATAACCATATCTTGGGAAAAGCCCATCTCTTTCTGCACACTTGTGCCAGTACTGTTCTCAGCTTCCTTCCCTTCTTTCTTGCTATGGCCATTTAATTTTTCAGACATACCCTTCCCAAACATTATGGTATGCCTCGATTTGGCTGGTTGACTCTGCTGACACCAAGGGAGGAGTGATGTGTTTGACCACCGCCCAGCTATGCAATTATAAGCTTTGGTGGGAGTGGCTGACTTGGATTTAGTGGCAGTTACAGAAACATGGTTCACAGAAAACCATGATTGGGATGTAACTATACCTGGCTATACTTTATTCAGAAAGGACAGGGTAGGAAGAAGGGGAGGAGGAGTGGCACTATATGTAAAAACTACTATTAAAGCTTTGGAATTACAGAACTAGAAAGAGGGAAAGAGAAATCTATTTGCATTGACATGATATACAGACCTTCCTCACAAGAGGAAGAGGTGGACAGAGAGTAAATTGAAGACATACGCAGCATTGCTAGGAAAGGGGAAGTGCTACTGATAGGAGATTTCAATATGCCAGATGTTGACTGGCACATTCCTGCTGCAGTATCATCTAGAAGTAAGGAGATCCTGGATTCTCTACAGGGAGAACTATTCAGGCAATTGGTAAAAGACCCTACACATGAAGGGGCCATACTGGACTTGGTTCTTACCAATGGTGAAAGTGTTTCTGATGTTGTAATGGGAGATCATTTTGCATCCAGTGATCACCAGATGGTGTGGTTCAGTATTAGGACTAGGGTTGTTAGAATCCATTCAAAGGTGAGGATCTTAGACTTTAGGAAGACTAACTTTGCAAAGATGGACCAATACCTCAGGGAGTCGTTAGTGGGATGGGAACAGCTGGGGGATGTAGAAAAACAGTGGGCAAAACTGAAAGGGGATATTTTAAGGGCAACCAACCTTTTTGTTAAAATGGTAAATAAAGGTAAAAGGAAAAGGAGACCGCTATGGTTTTCGAAAGAAGTAGCTGAAAAAGTGAAGAAAAAAGAGGGAGGCCTTCATGAAATACAAGAGATCACAGAGAGAGGAAGACAGGCATCTGTATTTGGAAAAACCTAGAGAAGCTAGCAAAGTAGTCAAGAAGGCAAAGATTCAAAAGGAGGAGGAAATAGCCAATGCAATAAAATGGGGGGATAAGACATTTTTCAGATATATTAGTGAGAAGAGCAAGGGCAAAAGTGGTATTGTCAGACTCAAGGGTGCAGGGGAGGAATATATAGAAGCTGATAAGGATAAAGCGGAATTGCTTAACAAATATTTTTGTTCTGTGTTCACAGATGAAGAACAAGGAGCAGGACCTCAGAAAACACCCACAAATAGGAACAGAAGCGAGGGACATCCTGAACAATTTTCAAAAGACTGTGTTCGTGAGAAACTAGCTCAACTTAAAGTAGACAAAGCGATGGGACCAGATGGGATACACCCTAGAATACTGGGGACATTCTAGCAACTCCACTGACTGACCTTTTCAATGCCTCGTTGGAGTCGGGAGTGGTGCCAAAGGACTGGAGAAAGGCTCATGTGGTGCCTTTACACAAAAGCGGAAGTAAGGATGTGGTTGAAAACTACAGGCCAGTTAGTTTAACTTCGGTGGTGAGTAAATTATTGGAAACGCTGCTGAAAGAGAAAATAGTGAGGTTTCTGGAGTCCAGCAGATTACAGGATCTGAGGCAGCATGGATTCACCAGAGGCAGGTCTTGTCAGACAAATCTGATTGATTTCTTTGACTGGTTGACCAGGGAGTTGGACCGAGGGAGAGCCCTAGATGTGGTGTATTTAGATTTCAGTAAAGTCTTTGACACTGTCCCTCACAGGTGACTTATAAACAAACTGAGCACCCTAGGGATGGACCCTAAAGTTACTGCTTGGGTTAGAAATTGGTTGGGTGGGAGGCGACAAATAGTACAAGTAAATGGAGCTCACTCTGAGGAGAAGGATGTTACCAGTGGTGTGCCCCAGGGATCTGTCCTTGGTTCGATTCTTTTTAACATCTTTGTTAGTGATATAGCGGAAGGGCTGTCGGGTAAGGTTTGCCTCTTTGCAGATGATACCAAAATCTGCAATAGAGTAGACAGCAGCTAGCATGGCATGAATAGGCCAAGGCACCAAAAGTAGGGAAGAGCACTACAAATAGTGTCATGAAAAACCCAAAACACTAACAGCAGAAGAGAAAATGTTTTGTGTTCTTTTTTTTGGGGGGGGGGAGGGGGGAAACCCTAAAGGATGAAGGGGCAATTTTTTCAAATAGGTTAGTTTGGTGCATACCATGACAATCATGAACCTCACTCCTAAGCCAGGGTATGTAGAGTACGATCTCAGTCTCTCAAATTTACTGCTAATGTAAAGGTAGTAGCAATACACTATCTCCTCTTTATCTGCAGGAGTCTACTTAATTGTAGTTAATCCTCAAAGTTTTCATTAGCTTCTATGGTTTATCTCCTGCCACATTGTGTCCATGAACAAGCTCGCCATGGCCTTTATCTGTGGCAGGGATGTCATCTTCACTACCACCATTGTTAACAGTGTGCTAAAGTAGATGATCAGCTGTGAGAGTGGTACTAATAACAACAATATAGCGGGGTAGTGACAGTGAACCAAGAGAGCATGCTGGGCATTGTTAGAGTCTGAAACAGGGTGGCTAGATACCAACATAAATTTCAGTGGTACCAGAAGCAGAAAAACATAGGGAAAGATGAGGATTGTCTTTTTCTGATTTTTCATGTGGGCCTACAAGAACTCAATAGAATCAAGAGAGCAGTGGTAGGGCCTGAAACAGGATGATCAGGTAGCGACAGAATGAAGCAGCACCAGAAACAGAGAAGCAGAGGGAAGGAGGAGGATGCTATGCCTTCTGTTGTTCTTATATGCGATCCTAAGAGAGGAATGAACATGTTCACTCTAAAGGTTGCAAACAAGTCAGGTTTTCAGGAGATCCCTAATGAATATGCATGCGATAGATTTACATACCATGAAGGTTGTAGGTTGAAGATCTATCTCATGCATATTGTCGCGACGCCACCCTGATGGCTAATGTGCGCCAAGGTAGGTCGAACACAAATAAAGATAAGGTTGGGATTGGTACTTATTTTTCAGGGCCCAGGGATGTATAACCTTGGTAGCGTCCTTATTACCCAATACCCAAAGAACACAGGTTTCCAAGTGGAGGGAAAATAAGGCTTTATTTCCCTTGTCTTGCAAAGGTTCAAGGATCAGTCCCAAAACAACAAAAGAAAGGTCCTTACATCAGGTTAGAAAAAGTAAAACTCAGGTTCAAAGCAACAACTGTTCTCTTCATAGAGGTGATACAAACACAAACATTTCCTATTTCACCAGTTTACTGCTCACATGCTATGCAAGGTTTCCAAGCTTCCAGTGGTACAATAACTACAATCCATTTCCTCATCTGAAAGGGATTCTACCAATTCCACTTGCATTGGTTCCTGACCATACATCTCTGAAACAGAGTCCGTGGTTCTGGGCAACCTATAATTGGGCTTTTCAGCCAAACGCTGTATGAGCTCCCAATGCCTTGGGTTCAGAGTGGGACATCAGTCATGAACTGTTCTACAAGGCGAATATTCTTTTCTCTTCATAGGTTTTATATTAGCTTTCTGCAAACATTGCTTATTCAAAAGTCTCTCATTTGATAAAAGCTTTTCATACCTTGTATCATGAGAAGTGTTACATGAGCAGGGATCTTCTGTTTCCTGTCCTCTCCACCAGCTAGCTCTCTGAAGGCTGTTCCCAACTAAGTGTGGGTTACCTTGTAATGCTGGCTTCTCTCCTTGGGGTGAGGCTTGAGGCCTACTCCTGCTGAGATTATGCCCTGCTCCTGCAACCTGGCGTGGGTTTTTCAACCGTCCTTCGGTTGACTTCTCACAGCGGTTCCAGTACTGTTTTCGTGTCCCCGGATCTCCTGGATCCTTCCGTACTCTCCGTCCTTTCAGGTCTCTCTGGCCTGTTCCTCCTTCCGGCGCTCCAGCAGCGTCTGTAGCTTCTGCAGTTTCTGCCACCTCTGCAGCTCCTGCCGCTCCTCCGGCTTCTGCAGGCTCTGTAACTTCTCTGCCTTCTCTGCTGCTCCTGCTGCTACCGCCACTTCCCCTTTTACCGCCACTTCCTCTTTTCCAGTCTTCCAGACTTTCTTTAAAAGGAGTTCCTGCCTTCCTGGATTGGAGGCTGGCTGGCTTCTGGTCACACCCTGTGGGGCGTGGATCCTCAGTCTTCCGGAGGTCCCTCTTGCTCCCCCTATCAGGTTCCTGAAAATACTGCAGCTTGTGCATGCCTTTTTTCATGTTTAAAATATTTTCTTCTGTTCCCCACTGGTCTGCTGCATCACACATCCCCCTTCTTAAAATATTACGGGCTGGTGAAGTCCCTTCTACACAGCACGTAATACATGATACCGCGCTCTTCCGCAGCTGACTGGTCCTGTACTTCCCTCGCCGGTTGCCCACCGGTATCGGCTCCGGATGGAATATGTTCTCATCAGAAGCCAGCAAAACTGACCGCTCATGCCAGGGCCAAAGAATATTGACATGATATACTTGTGTATGTCCTTTTTCATCCTGGACCAAGTAGGAGGTTACTCCTATAGGCTTAACTATTGTATGAGGCCCCTTCCACCGAGCTTCAAACTTAGGAGTGGCACCCAATATCAAGACCATCACCTTGTCTCCGACCTGTAATTGCCGGGGTTTTGCATGCCTATCATAGTACCGTTTTTGTTTTTGTTGACTTTCCTGTAGACTTTCGCCTGCGAACCGGGAGGTTCTTTCCAGGCGAGTTCTGAAGTTCTTTAAGAATAAAGGTACGCCTATTTCCGTCTCAATGGGTTCAATCCATTGTTCTCTTAGGATGTCTAATATACCTCGGGGTGGTCGTCCATACATGAGTTCGTAAGGTGAGGTACCAAAGGAATTCTGTTTTCTCTCCCTACAGGCATACAGGATAAACGGCAACATGGTGTCCCACTCCGTCATTTGGCCACCCAATGCTCGACGAAGCATTTGTTTTATGCTCTGGTTTAATCGTTCCACCAGCCCATTGCATTGGGGGTGGTAGGTGGCGGTCTTCACATGATGGATGCCAAAAGCATCCCAAACTTGAGCGAGGTATTTTGACAAGAAGTTACTACCTCTGTCTGTCAAGACCTCCTGCGGGAACCCTATCTCGCAGAATAACTTGACTAATTCTATGGCAATTGACTTTGCCGAAATGTTTCTCAGGGGAACCGCCCATGGGAAGCGGGTAGCTTGGTCGACAATCACCAGGATATACTGGAATCCTCTGGGCGTTTTGATGAGGGGTCCCACTATGTCCATGGCAAGCCTCCTTACTGGGTCCGAGATTATGGGCATCGGAACTAGGGGGACTTCAGGTGGTCGTTGAGGCGTGGCTCTTTGACATGATGAGCACGATTCGCAAAAGTGGGATGTTTCCCGGAAGACTCCTGGCCAATAAAATCTGGTTAAATATGATCAAGGGTGCCCTGTGCTCCCTTATGGCCCCCTATTGGATGGTCATGGGCCAACTGCAAAACCAGGGATTTAAAGGTATTCAGGACCACCAACTGTTTCTGGATATTTCCGGTATGAGGGTCCTTAGTCTCCCGATAAAGTATCTATTTATAATACATTTCACCCATATAATTCTGAACCATCCAATGAATTATTCTCATTCGTTAATTTGTGGCTTCTAATGGTCTCAGATAAACGGCAAGTTTTTTTCGTATACTTTTGCAAGCAACTTGCTGTCACACTTCTTATTGGGTCAATGACTTACACCCAAATTAGTGCACGTTTAACATCAATGACCTCAGCCACTTTTTTTCTTTTAATAGCATAATATTGCTTAATAAACTTTTTTTTGTTTTTTTCTTTAGCGGGTTGACTCTTATCATACCCTAATATTCATAAAAACTGCGTTTGCCATTCTACTTAACTTATGTAGAATCGCATCGGCCTGTGTCCCATTCTTTTCTTTGCAACCACAAATGATGTTTACTAAACCCCCGACGCCTCACTCTCATGCGCGCTGTGGCGTTTCTCCAGTAGGGTTTATCAAGGGGGACAATATCATTGCTTCTGCGGGACGTAATCTTCTTAATAATGTATCCTTTTAATTTTCTATAAAGATACAAAGCAACATTATCCGGTTAACTTTTATCAAAGTCAATCTCATATGATTCACAACCTCCTTATACCTATAACATATATTTACTGACCCATTCGCTTCTTCAGTCTGCTCTCTCTTTCAACTGAACCGATCTCAGATTTTTCAATGAAGACGCTGGCGCATGCGTGTTAAGCGTTGTTTAAATAGCTATTATGGTATTGTTTGATTGGAGCTTTCTCAAACACAGACTACCCAATCAATACTGATGTTTAAACCTTCAGGTTGTACTGTATGAAGTTGGTGAATCCACCATTGTTCCCGGTATGATAATCTCTGTTCGGCTGATTTTCCTTGAGACCCATACAGTATTAACTCTATGCTCCAACATTTTAAGGTTTCAAACTTGTGGCCCATAGTCAAACAATGTTGCACTATTGGGGCTTCAAGCCGCTTGCAACGCAATCTACTTTGATGTTCTAGCATGCGTGTCTTCAGTGTACGAGTTGTTTTGCCAATGTATAGTAATGAGCAGGGACAGCGAATTGCATACACCACAGATTTCGATTGGCAATTAGTTTTCTGTTTCAGATAATACACTTTGTTCCTATGGGTAAATTGCGAAATTTCTAACGTGATACTACAAATGGTGCAGTGGCCACATTTTTGATGCCTCCCCTCAGTTTTTTCTTCAGAGTTCCAATTTAATGGTCTAAGCACTGCTGGTGATAGATATTCCTTCAGACTCCGATTCCGCTTCCATACGCATCTGATTGACATTTCTTTTAGTGCTGGTATTGTCTCTAATACTCGTCCATGTTTTTTTATTATCTTTTGAAGTTTGGTACTAAGTGGTGAAAATGTCGTAACAAGATTAATATTCTGAGTATCCATTTGTACAGCATTCTTTTCTTTATAGGTAAGTAATAACTATTGTTGTAGAGAGCTCTATTATAAGCTTTATGCACTATTTTCTGTGGGTAACCTCTACTTTGAAAACTCTTCTTCAAATGTTTTGCTAAATGTTTAAACTCCATTGTTGTAGAGCAGTTTCTCCGATATCGAAGAAACTGTGATACTGGTAAACTGTTCTTTAAACCTGTTGGATGAGCACTATCATAGTGCAAAAGTGAATTTTTTTGTGTAGATTTTCTAAAAACTGTAGTTTGCCATCCTGTTGAAGCTCGAATGATTTTAACATCAAGATATGTGATCTGTTGTTCATGGCTTTCAAAGGTAAACTTTAAGTTGTTATCACATGCATTTAACCAGCTTACAAAATCCAACAATTCTGTTGTTGATCCTTGCCACAGCATAAAAACATCGTCGATGTATCGATGCCAAGATTTTATGTTAATTGCAAAAGGAGATTGTGGCAGGAATTGTTTCTCGAAACTGCCTACATAAAAATTAGCTATTGAGGGGGCACAAGTGGCCCCCATAGCTACTCCTGTTTTTTGAAGATAAATTTGTTGTTCAAAAATGAAAAAATTATTAAAGAGAGTGATCGAAGCTAATTGCTGTAGAAATTTCCTATGTTCCATAGAAAGATCTCCTCGTTCCTCAAGTACCTGTTGGATTATTCTATAAGCAGCTTCTTGAGGTATACTAGTATAAAGTGGTTGAATATCCAGCGTTACTAAAAGAATATTCAACTGAGATGCCCAAGATGTTAACTGTTGTAATACATTTAAGAATTGTGTCGTGTCCCTTAGGAAAGATGGAATAGTTTTTAACATTGGTCTAAGATAAGAATCCAGGTACACCGATAGTGGTTCTAACAGGGAACCCCTTGTTGACACTATTGGTCTACCTGGAGGTCGTTGTAAATTTTTGTGTACCTTAGGTACGGTGTAGAACTTAGCTATCTGAGGCGAGACCGTCATTAGAAATTTAGATTCTTTTTTAGAAAGAATTCCCTTTTTCAGGGCTGACTTCACTAAATCATTGATTTGCTTTTGTAATGACAATGTAGGATCTTCTTGTAATAATTCGTAAGTATTCCGGTTTTGTAATTGAGATAAAGCTTCTTCTATATAATAATCCCGATCTAATATTATAAGGGCTCCTCCCTTATCAGCGCGTTTAAACACTATGTCTGATCGTGATTGTAATTGATGAAGAGTATTCATCTGCTCTTTTGAAAAGCTGCTTTTAATTTTGGGGCTATCTTTTGCAACTCTCCCAACTTCTTCTAGTACTAGCTCTTTAAATACTTGAATGCCTGCAGGTAAAGGAGTCGGTGGTGTCCATCTAAACTTCAAAGGTAATGATACCCGGTTTTGACTTAATTGGGTGGGCTGAGCTTCTGTTTGTAGTTGTTCTCCCTCTTGCACAGCTAGAGATTGAGATGAAGAAAAATAAGTCTTCAGATGTAATTTTCTGATCAGATCCATAAACTCTATTTGAAATTGAAACAAATCGAACTTGATCTTCGGGACAAAAGAAAGTCCTTTATTCAATATCTCGATTTCTTCATCAGAAAAAGATCTCTGAGAAATATTTATCACCAAAGATTCATTCATTTCTTCTTTCCCCGATCCTGTCGTCGGTTGTTCTGTTCGTCCATTTTTTTCTTCCGTGTTGTTCGACCCTCGGTTTCCTCTAAAAAAGTATGTTTAGATCCTCGACTGGAATCTGAACTTGTTTCCTCATCTGTGGTATCACTAAACATAACTCGTTTTTTCTCCACCGATTTTTTCTGTAACTTCCTTTGAGTGTTCTGCCACGGATAAACATATCCCGTTGAATAATCGGCAGCGTCTCGCTGCAGTTTTTTTGTTTTTTTTGCCATTACTTCAACTCTTAGTGTGTCCACTTGTTTTTTCATTGACAATTGATGATTCTGGAATTGTTCTTCCGGTTCCGTCTCTTTTAATTTTATTAAAGATATTTCAATATCTTTAGAAAGTTGTTCCATTTGTATTTTGGCTGTGCTTATTATTAGCACCATCAAATCTAAGGAGCATTTATTTAAGATCTTATGCCATTGTTCCATGAATCCTACATCCATAGATGGTATTCTTGGTTCTTTGTAAATTCTTAAGCCTCGGGGGATATGACCTCTATTGATATATTCTAATAGTGAAGCACGATGTAGCTCTGTTCGCAATAATTTCTTTTGTGTCTTAATCAAACTCTCCCATTGGGATTCAAAATCTCCCGCTGTCTCCAGTGAGGTGAGGTCAGAAAATGGTGTTTTCTCTTTAAGGAGCGCTGTAATAAATTCTTGTGGGAAACTCAAGGTTTCTGTCCATTTTTGAAGACCTTCCATTATGATGTATCAAACAAACCAATATAGGACTTCTTTAGAGTGAATTACTAGATAATCTATTTATAATACATTTCACCCATATAATTCTGAACCATCCAATGAATTATTCTCATTCGTTAATTTGTGGCTTCTAATGGTCTCAGATAAACGGCAAGTTTTTTTCGTATACTTTTGCAAGCAACTTGCTGTCACACTTCTTATTGGGTCAATGACTTACACCCAATTTATGAATATTAGGGTATGATAAGAGTCAACCCGCTAAAGAAAAAAACAAAAAAAAGTTTATTAAGCAATATTATGCTATTAAAAGAAAAAAAGTGGCTGAGGTCATTGATGTTAAACGTGCACTAATTTGGGTGTAAGTCATTGACCCAATAAGAAGTGTGACAGCAAGTTGAGTAATTTTATTCTTTATGATGGTTTCTACCATTTTTCCCGGTACTGATGTCAGGCTCACCGGTCTGTAGTTTCCCGGATCACCCCTCGAACCCTTTTTAAAAATTGGTGTTACATTGGCGATCCTCCAATCCTCAGGTATTAGAGATGATTTTAATGATAGTTCACAGATTACTGATAGCAGGTCTGCAATCTCAAATTTCAGTTCTTTCAACACCCTTGGATGTATACCATCCGGCCCAGGTGATTTGCTACTCTTCAGTTTATCTAATAGTTGTAGGACATCTTCCCGATGTATCGATATTTCCTTCAATTCTTCCACACCTTTAAATACCACTTCAGTCGTGGGTAACATCCCTACATCTTCCTCAGTAAAGACCGAAGCAAAGAATTCATTCAGTCTCTCCGCTATCGCCTTGTCGCCTCTTAGTGCTCCTTTAACCCCTTTATCATCTAATGGACCAACTGACTCTCTCACGGGTTTTTTGCTACGAATGTACTTGAAAAGGTCTTTATTTCGCGTTTTTGCTTCCGCAGCAAGCTTCTTCTCAAATTCTCTCTTTGCCTGCCTTATCAATGCCTTGCATTTGACTTGCCAGTGCTTGTGCTGTTTCCAGGTTTCATCATTTGGCTCTTTTTTCCATTTCTTGAAAGATGCTTTTTTGGCAACAACAGCCTCTCTGACCTCAGCTTTAAACCATGCTGGCAATTTTTTGGACTTCCGTCCACTTTTCTTAAAGCGTGGAATACAGCTGGTCTGGGCTTCCAAGATAGTATTTTTCAACAACACCCAAGCTTGATGTACGTCTTTAACCTTTGCAACTGCTCCTTTTAGTTTTTTCTTAACTGTTTTCCTCATTCTATCATAGTCTCCCTTTCGAAAGTTAAAGGGTAGTACTGTGGATTTCCTTACTATCCCTCCTCCACTAATTAAATCAAAGGCGATCATGCTATGATCACTATTGCCAAGTGGCCCCAACACCCTTATCTCTTGCACTACATCTGGTGTTCCACTAAGGACTAGGTCTAATATTGCTTCCCCTCTGGTCGGTTCATGAACCAGCTGCTCCAAGAAGCAGTCATTTATTTCATCTAGGAACTTTATCTCCCTAGCATGTCCTGTTGTGACACTGACCCAGTCGATGCCGGGGTAATTGAAATCACCCATTATTATTACTGCACTGTAACTTTTGCTAGCTTCCTTGATTTCTTTGAGCATTTCATCATCCATTTGTTCATTCTGGCCAGGCGGACGATAGTACACCCCCACTGCCATCGCCTTCCCCTTTTTACATGGAATTTCAATCCATAGAGATTCTACAGCAAATTTTGTTTCTTGCAAAACTTTAATCCTTTCTGACTCAATGCCCTCTCTAACATAGAGCGCAACCCCTCCACCAATTTGATCAGCTCTATCATTTCGATATAGTTTGTACCCAGGTATCACAGTGTCCCACTGGTTGTCCTCCTTCCACCATGTCTCTGATATTCCAATCATATCTAACCTCTCGTTTAGTGCTATATATTCTAACTCTCCCATCTTGTTTTGTAGACTTCAAGCATTTGCATACAAGCATTTTAGAGACTGTATTTTATTCATATTAATTTGGCTATTGGTAGACATGGGTAATTTGGGATCTTTAAGTTCTGTCTGCTCCATACTCGAGGGCATTTGGGCTACTTTACTCTTTTTTGGAACCTCTCTGCTTTTGTAGTATCCTTCAAGGATACATTCTTCCGAACCATGCGCTCTTGGGCGACTGTCGGCTTTCCCCTATTATCTAGTTTAAAAGCTGCTCTATCTCCTTTTTAAAGGTTAATGCCAGCAGCCTGGTTCCATCCCGGTTAAGGTGAAGCCCATCCCGCCACTTCCTCTTTTCCAGTCTTCCAGACTTTCTTTAAAAGGAGTTCCTGCCTTCCTGGATTGGAGGCTGGCTGGCTTCTGGTCACACCCTGTGTGGGCGTGGATCCTCAGTCTTCCGGAGGTCCCTCTTGCTCCCCCTATCAGGTTCCTGAAAATACTGCAGCTTGTGCATGCCTTTTTTCGTGTTTAAAGTATTTTCTTCTGTTCCCCACTGGTCTTCTGCATCACAATATTCATTAGGGATCTCCTGAAAACCTGGCCTGTTTGCAGTCCTTGAGGACGTACTTGTATATTCCTGTCCTAAGAGAGTCCATTGGAACCAAGAGACCAGATAGCAATGAGTGGAGTGACAGCTGGCAAAATGACAGTAAGACACTGAGGGCTAAGAGTGTGGGCATGCATTGCTTTAGTAGTATTGTGTACTCCATCTTCCTCCCATTCACAAGGGCATTATGTTTTATGCTTTATTAAACTTGATATACTGCACCTTAACCATAGTAACAGGATGGTTTACAATTTACATCAATGTTAGAAAGGCAGAATAAGAAAGGAATGTCAGCATTAGATAGGAAAGTTTACACAATCATACATGGAGCAGGAGGAAGAAAGCATAGCTGAAGCGAGAGGAGGGGTAATGAAGGGAAAGGAAACTACATACTGGGGGATAAGGTGGCTTAGGCCAGTTGGAACAGGTGTTTTCAATTTGCGTTTGAACTAGGTGAAACAAACTTCTAACCAGAGGTAGGTAGGGGGGTGTTCCACAGGGCAGGGCCGAGGAAAAAGAAGGCAGAATTTAGGGTGGATTCTAGCCAGGCGTGAGAAGCAGAGGGGAGGTGAAGATGGTTAACGTGCATGAGCAGAGGACGCGATGTGGAGAGTGGAGGTAAAGAAGGTCAGAGACGTAAATGGGAACACCTGAGTTTAAGGTCTTGTGTGCTATTGTGAGAAGTTTAAACTGTATGCAGTATTTGATGGGAAGCCAGTGGAGGTGGATGAGGTGGGGGATAATGTGATCAGTGTGAGAGGCATATGCAAGAATCTGGGTGGCGGTGTTTTGTATAAGCTAAAGGCAGTGAAGCTGATAGTTAGGGAGAACTGCAAGAATCACATTGCAATAATAGAGTCGCGACATTACGAGAGAGAGGAGAAGAGTGGTCAGTGAGGAGGTGAACAGAAAGGGACACACGACATGGATCTGTCAGAGGGAGCAAAAGGAGTGACAAATGAGAGAAGAGAGGTGATCATGGAAAGACAAGCAGGAGTCAAGAATTACACCTACTGTAGATAGCAAAGGAAGTACACCAGGGGGACCTGGGAGTTCAGAAGTGTGGGGGCCAGTGGTGGAAAAGGGCTCCCGACTGAAAACCATATTGCAGCAGTCTTAGGGGATGAGAAGAAGGAAGTTGCTGGTCATCCTGGAGGCAATGTGTATAAGACAGGAGTTGAGGAGTGAAAGATCAGGGGTGGATGGACTGGTATGATGGAGGAGAATAATGTCGTTGGCATAATAATATTCTGAAATGCTGTGCTGTGAAATTAGAAGTGTGAATGGAACAAGAAAAAGATTAAAGAGTAGTGGTGCCAGCACTGAACCCTGGGGGACACCACAAGGAAGGAACCCAAATAAAGGGAGGTTTGTCTATAGAAACATTAGCTTTTCAACCAAGTCTGGTTCTATCTATGAATGAGATTCACAACTTTCCCTACCATAGAGAATATATGTTTGCTGGGCACACTGGTTGAAGGGAAGGCGTGAGTATTTGTATGCCAGTATGCCAGTGAGCTTATGCTGAAGGCTTGATGGGCTCTGCATGGCACCATGTCATAGATGTTTGTGCAGAGGTCTCATTTGCAACAGACTAATGTGGGTCTCTTCTACATGTCTCTATTATGTGGAGGAGTAGCCTAGTGGTTAGAACACTGGTTTGGTAACCAAGCAACCAGGGTTCAATTCCCACTAGCATGCCTTGGGTAAGTCACTTAACCCTCCACTGCCTCAGAAGAAAGGCCTGGCAATCTACTTCCAGTGACACCACCAAGAAAACCCAGGAGCTTCTGGGTCACCAGGAGTCAGGACTGACTCAAAGGCACACATTGCATTTTCTGTTTATCTCTGTAATTATAGCCTGTATCAAAAAAGATGGTTCAATGGTGCTTATTGTGGATCAGTGTGTAAAACTGTGCAAGCAAATAGTAGGTGACAGGGTGCTACCCATTCTGCCAGTTCTGTGTTATGGCATGCCTACTAATTCCTCTACAGCATCCCCACTGCTTTTCTGCCTCAGGCACTCCCTTTCCTCTATTTGAATTACCAGCTTCTCCCTCTGTTACATCAGTTCATTGTACTGGAAGTCAGTACTTCCTTCTAGCTATGGATCACACAAGATCAGCATGTAAGCATCCTTCATGGTGAAGGGTTTCAACTTATTTTCCACTTGCAAGCACAAGCAGTCCACTAGCAATAACAGCTCAGCTGTCAGTCTCTCTCACTGTCAAAAATGCTGTAACTTTGCCTCCAGCGTATTCACTATTGGGTTGAGAAGACCCAGGGAGGTCCTTCTAGAAATCAGTTTCTCTATGGCTTCCTTGGAAGGCTCATGGACTTCTTTGTGTCCAGTTCTGAAATGCCAGGGGGTTTCCTATACCAATCTCAGTTTCACATGGCATCTGATGAAGAGCTGCCATTGCTCCACTAATCTCCAGGATCAGATAGGTGGAGTTTCATCTAGTGCCAACATCCTGAATGAATTGGTAGACAGATGCCCCTGTTACTTCCTGCTTCTTATATAACTCATGCCCAACTTTCACACTCTGGTGGAAATAACCAGTTTGTTTTTGGCATTTTCTGCTCAATAGCTTCAGCACATAGCTGCCATTTCCCTTGTTTCCCATGCCTAGGGAATCTCAGAATACCGGGTACACCAAGAATTGAAGAACGTATGCCATAAAAGGCCTCTCCTACATGGTTGTACCCATGCTGTTCCTATCATCTCGTACAAAATAGGCATGATCTATAGTTGGCTTACATGCTAGTCTCCTGCCATTCCCTTATTTCTACTAAAATATTGGCCCAGGTATGGCTATCACCCACCACCTGGGTGTGCAGCACAATCCATCTATACCCTTCTGCTGGTACAGCCCTACTATGAGAACAATGTTATAATCTCCCACACAGTTAGCAAGTGGGTATGCTGGGTCTAGTTTATAAAGTGAAGTATGTGTGTACTTTGCTGTCTAAAATAGGGGTGTAATGAAGTTTTTATTTATTGATTATTTATTGTTTATTTATTATAATTTACCTCATGCCTTTTCAATGGTAGTTTCCTGTCCCCAGAGTTTGTACCTGAGACAATGGAGGGTTCAGTACCTGAACCTAGTCGCGGCAGTTACACCTGCTCAATAGCAAGTGGAACTGCCCATGCCTAGATCTTCAGAAACATGCTTTCCGTTATAATATTGTATAAGTTAAGCACATAAATTTAGGCTCTGCCTATGCTCCTCCCCTATCTCCGTTCCTGTGAACATGCAAACTGAAAGAATGTACAATAGAGCACACGTGTACACTTAACAGAAAATCGACCACCTAATGCAAGCATAAGTGCCCATCTATGTGTGTAAGTCCTTTAAAATAGGGACTTATGTGCATTTTAAGCACATACTATAACTTCCTCTCTATATACAAGCTGTGTGTGCCTATCTAAGCAAGCTACTTTTTTAACTTATAAGGAAAGCTATGCATTCTATTGGCAGAAAGCACACTTTTCCTCACTGAAGGTCCAGGGCAATTTTGAATTGGGTTTTTTTTCCCCCCTAGGAAATTCCTTGGAAAATTTCCCCCCACATATAACAACTATCTCAAATGCTTTTCACTCAGGCAATCCCAAGTTTGTATTTCAGATTCCGTAAATATCCACAGGGGGCTCAAGGAAACTCTGCCTCTGACTCACTTTCAGATTCCCTTGCAACTTGGTATTCTATTTGCAGAGTGCCCAGACCTCCTTTTGGGAGAAATTCATCTGTAAAGTGCTAACAAACTGGTGGAGAACCATTTTAATATGACTGCGACTACCAAGGCATGAAATGAATTGGAATAAAGAAGGAGGGAGCAATTACCTTAGAAGAGGTGAAGACCATAGAATTGCTTAGGAGGAATGGAATTTATCCAAAAATTGGTAGTCCAATTGCTCTAATTCTTTTTTTTGGGGGGGGGGGAGGGGGAGGGGGAGGCAAGGTTTGTGGAATGGTTTTAAAATTATGCTAATGGCTTTTAACAACACATTTAAACTAGAAACTAGTTAGTGAGAATAATTCAGTTCCTATATCACTGCAGAGATTACTTTACTTTTTTACTGGTTCCCTGACCTACCGATAAGCTGCAGCGGGAGCCCTCTAAGATTGCTGTTCAGGGAAGAGAAGCATCAGCGAAGTCGTTCTATTTTTCAATCCCCTGCTCTAGTGGATTAAAAAAAATGGTAGACTTAGAAGAGGCCAGAAAGGCTGAGCCGATTTTTGTTTGAAATGTTAATTACTTTTTAGATTGCACTGCCCATCCCTAGCATTTTTTTTTAATTTTTTACCAGGACTGTAACTTTAATAAAAGAATAAGGTCATAGTAAAGGTCACTGAAATGTAAAAAGTATTGTTGTGTGTGTTTCACACTACTTCTCTCTAATCCTAGCATTGCTGTAAGTGAAGAAGCTATGATTTCATACCGCCTCTACTTCCTAAAAACATATTTTTCACTATCCAGTGGATGACACAATAGGTGAGATATAGAAATAAATCAGAAGCTTGAAACCTTTATGTGAAAGGAGAAACAAAAAATAATTCATAAGAACATAAGGTGTGCCATTTTGGGTCAGAGCAAAAGTCACTGAGCTCCACATCTTGTCTCTGACATAGAGTTGCCAATCCTTTGAGAGGCAGACCTGCCGCACACCATGCCCCTGGTCTCACCTTTGCTTTGCCCCAGTTCCCCCTCCTGGATCACCTCTTCAGAAGGCAGGCAATAGAATTCACACTGAATGCCATGTATACTTTTACCTGTGAACACACTGGATAATAATCAAAGCCATGATTTCTACTTTGGTTATTACTCTCTAAATGTTTACACTTTAAAAATAAAATAGTGCACGATATTGCAACCATTAATCTACATATACATTTTTATTCCAGTCAGTTGTCTCATACTCTAACATAACTTTAAGCCTCCCTGTATACATGATCCATCCCTCAGTTTCTCCAACCTCCATAAATATGAACCTCCAAATGCGGCATATTCCTTCCATATCCTGCAATGTGAGATGTGTGCACAGAAGCACCAAACACAGTCCCTCTTTTCCCTCAGAGTAGCCAGCTCATCCAAGGTTGATTGAAAAGACTGTTCTGATTTTGTCCCATTGAATTCATAGATTTGTACCTCTGATTGAAGCATGCATGAATAGTCCATCCTATTGAATGATAGTGTGAGCTATTACATAATAGTGTGCACTGTTAACAGGAACCAGAAAATGATAACAATTTCATCATTTCCTGTTGGGCCTGGATCACAGCTTTCATTCTAAATGAAAACACATCCCTATTTCACATTCCCCAGCAAGAAAAGTAGGATGTTTCTCCTTCCAGCTCACTATGACAAACATATAGTCAAACTGTGGTATCATTTCAGGAATAACGACACAGTCACATTTCATTGGCAGACATTTAAGGCTAGATTTACTAAAGTGCTTTACTGTGTTAGGCAGGAGTGCAGTTAACCTCTGCTATTAGTTAATCGGTCTCTGCATGAAATGGGACCAGTGGTGAATAATTTTTGTTAGTGAATGTTAGCATGTGGTAATGTGGTAGCACCTTTTAGTAAATCTAGCCCTTTGCGTTAGTTAACCCTAATGTCATAAGAACATAAGATATGCCATACTAGATCAGACCAAGGTCCATCAAGCCCAGTATCCTGCTTCCAACAGTGGCCAATCTAGGTCATACGTACCTAGCAGTATCCCCAAAAGACACAGGCTCCACAATGCTTGTATTGGGTCAAGCATCGATATCCTGGGTCCCTTTTTAGTAATGGTTTATGGACCTTTCCTCCAGGAACTTGTCCAAACCTTTTTTAAACCCAGCTACACTAACAGCTCTTACTACATCCTCCGGTAACAAATTCCAGAGTTTGATTACACATTGAGTGAAAAAATATTTTCTCTTATTTGTCTTAAATAGTTTACCCTGTAGCTTCATTACATGTCCCCTAGTCTTTCTATATTCTGATAGCGTAAACAATCGATCTATGTTTACCCGTTCCACTCCATTCATTAATTTATAGACCTCTATCATATCTCCCCTCAGCCGTCTCTTTTCCAGGTTGAAGAGCCCTAACCTTTGTAGCCTCTCTTCATAGGAGTAGTCTTCCATTCCCTTTACCATTTTGGTGGCTCTTCTCTGTACCTGTTCTAATAACGCTATATCCTTTTTAAGATACAGCGACCAGAATTGCACACAATATTCAAGGTGCGGTCGTACCATGGAACGATACAGAGGCATTATAATATCCTTTGTTTTATTTTCCATTCCTTTCCTTGTGATACCTAGAATTCTATTTGCTTTCTTGGCTGCTGCTGCACACTGGGCAGAGGGTTTTAACATGTTATCCATGATGACTCCTAAATCTTTTTCCTGGGTGGTGGTTCCCAATGTGGAACCTTGCATCGTGTAACCATAGTGTGGGTTGTTCTTTCCTAGGTGCATAACTTTGCACTTGTCCACATTAAATTTCATCTGCCATTTGGATGCCCATTCTTCCAATTTATCCATATCCTCCTGCAGTTTTCCACAGTCCTCTTGGGTTTTAACAACTTTAAACAGTTTTGTGTCGTCTCCATATTTGATAACCTCACTAGTTATTCCCTTTTCCAGGTCATTTATGAATATGTCAAAAAGTAGCAGACCCAGTACAGATCCCTGGGGTACTCCACTGTTCACCTTTTTCCATTGGGAAAATTGGCCATTTAGTCCTACCCTCTGCTTTCTATATTTTAACCAGTTCCCGATCCACAATAGTACACTGCCTCCTATCCCATGACCTTTTAGTTTTGCCAAAAGTCTCTGATGAGGGACCTTGTCAAAGGCTTTCTGAAAGTCCAGATACACTATATCAACCGACTCACCTTTGTCTACCTGTTTATTCACACCTTCAAAAAAACCATATCAGATTAGTAAGACAAGATCTTCCTTGTCTAAAGCCATTTTGGCTGTCTCCCATTAGGCCATGACTATCTACATGCTGTGTAATTTTGTTCTTTATGATGGTTTCTACTATTTTCCCCGGTACTGACGTCAGGCTCACCGGTCTGTAATTTCCCGGATCACCCCTGGAACCCTTTTTAAAAATTGGCGTTACATTGACGACCCTCCAATCTTCAGGTATTACAGATGATTTTAATGAAAGTTCACAGATTACTAATAGCAGGTCTGCAATCTCATATTTCAGTTCTTTCAATACTCTTGGATGTATACCATCCGGTCCAGGTGATTTGCTACCATTCAGTTTATTAAATAGTTGTAATACATCTTCCCAGTGTGGCGATATTTCTCTCAATTCCTCTGCAGTATCACCTTTAAATACCACTTCAGTCTTAGGTAACATCCCTACATCTTCCTCAGTAAAGACCAAAGCAAAGAATTTATTCAGTCTCTCCGCTATAGCCTTGTCTCCTCTTACTTCCCCTTTTACCCCTCTATCATCTAATGGTCCAATTGACTCTCTCACAGGACTTTTGCTATGAATGTACTTGAAAAAGTCTTTATTCCGTGTTTTTGCTTCCATAGCAAGTTCCTTCTCAAATTCTCGCTTTGCCTGCCTTATCAATGCTTTGCATTTAACTTGCCAGTGCTTATGCTGTTTCCAGTTTTTGTCGTTTGGCTCTTTTTTCCATTTCCTGAAAGATGCTTTTTTGGCAGCAACAGCCTCTCTGACCTCACCTTTAAACCATGCTGGCAGTTTTTTGGACTTTCTTCCACTTTTCTTAATGCGTGGAATACAGCTGGACTGGGCTTCCAGGATAGTATTTTTAAACAACACCCAAGCTTGATGTAAGTCTTTATCCTTTGCAACCACTCCTTTTAGTTTTTTCTTAACTATATTCCTCATTTTATCATAGTCTCCCTTTCAAAAGTTAAAAAGTAGTACTGTGGATTTCTTTACTATCCATCCTCCACTAATTAAATCAAACACAATCATGCTATGATCACTATTGCCAAGTGGTCCAAACACCCTTATTTCTTGCACCAGATCTGGTGTTCCACTAAGGACTAGGTCCAGTGTGGCTTCCCCTCTGATCGGTTTATGAACCAGCTACTCCAAGAAGCAGTCATTTATTTCATCTAGAAACTTTATCTACCTAGCATGCCCTGCCGTGACACTGACCCAGTCGATACCGGGGTAATTGAAATCACCCATTATTACTACTCTGCTGTGACTTTTGTTAGCTTCCTTGATTTCTTTGAGCATTTCATCATCCATTTGTTCATTCTGGCCAGGCGGTCGATAGTACACCCCCACTGCCATCACCTTCCCCTTCATACATGGAATTTCAATCCATAGAGATTCTACAGCAAATTTTGTTTCCTGCAAAACTTTAATCCTTTCTGACTCAATGCCCTCTCTAACATAGAGCGCAACCCCTCCACCAATTTGATCAGATTTATCATTACGATATAGTTTGTATCCAGGTATCACAGTGTCCCACTGGTTATCCTCCTTCCACCATGTCTCTGAGATTGCAATCATATCTAACCTCTCATTTAGTGCTATATATTCTAACTCTCCCATCTTATCGTTTAGACTTCTAGCATTTGCATACAAGCATTTTAGAGACTGTATTTTATTAATATTAAACTGGCTATTGGTAGGCATGGGTAATTTGGAATCTTTACGCTCTGTCTGCACCATACTCAAGGGCATTTGGGTACTTTACTCTTTTTTGGAACCTCACTGCTTTTGTTAGTATCCTTCAAGGATACCTTCTTCCGAACCATGCGCTCTTGGGCGACTGTCGGCTTTCCCCTATGTCCCTGATTTTGGAGGATTGTCCCAGATTTTTGAGTTGTGTCCCTGCCTCTGACCTGTTTGGCAGCCTCTTGTCCCTGATGCCAGTAATGAGGACAGAGGGGGTAGAAATTTAGAGATTTGAGTATGTCAGCTTTTAAAATTTACATCCTATAATTAAAATCATGTATGGTGCCAGAAGATTGGAGGGTGGCCAATGTAACACCAAATTTTTAAAAAGGGCTCCGAGATGATCCAGAAAGCTATAAACCAGTGAGTCTAACATCAGTGCCAGGCAAAATGATAGAAACCATAATTGAGTACAAGACTAATGGACACTTGGACAGACATGGTTTAATAGGATAAAGTCAAAATGGATTTAGCCAAGTGGAGTCTTGTCTCACAATCTGATCCATTTCTTTGAAGGCATGAATACATATATGGATAGAAGTGAGCCAGTTGATATACTGTATTTAGACTTTCAGAGAGCATTTGACAAAGTACCACATCAGAGACTCCTGAGGGAGTTAAAAAAAATCATGGCATAAAAAGCAATGCCCCATTGTGGATTAGAAACTGGTTGAGAGACAGAAAACAGGGAGTATGGATAAATGGTCAATTTTCTCAGTGGAGGAAGGTGAAGAGTGGAGTATCCCAGGGATCTGTATTAGGGCCAGTACGTTTTAACATATTTACTGTATAAATGATCTGGAACTGGAAACAAGTGAGGTGATTAAATCTGCATATGACACCAAATTATTCAGTTGTTAAATCACATATGGCTTGTGAGAAATCGAAAGAGGACCGTGAGAAATTTGGAGACTGGCCATCCAAATTGCAGATAAAATTTAGTAACATAGAGCCCGATATTCTTCTGGGCAGGCCATACGCCACGTCGGTGCATAGCCCTGCCTGCTGATTCATAAACCTGGATATTCAATACTGGGGTAATATGCAACCCCGGCATTGAATATCTGTGTATCACCGCACAATCCAGAAGCCACTGAAGCTAATCGGGCAGCAGCAATATTGCATACTACCCAGTTAGTGACTGCGCCATAAAGATAGGCAAGGGTCTTTTCAGCACAGAGCACTGCTGCCCGGTTATCTTGTGCCCCCGCCTCAGCACCTCCTCTGCACCGCCCTGGAACGCCCCAACACGCTCTGATGCTAGTCGGATAGCATCGAGGCAGATAGGGGACATAGATGGGGTTATTCAATGGCACAATCTGTGTATGTGCCATTGAATATCTCCATCTAAGACATTTACATGGTTTACCATGTTGAAAACTGTGCTAATGCCCTTAGAATATCGGGTCCATAGTATATGACGGCAGATAAAGACCAGTATGGTCCATCTAGTCTGCACAGTAAGGCAGCTAGAGTGGTTGTACCCACCGCTCTGTGCAAGTCAGCCCCCATCTATGCCTTTATTTAGGGCTGTACCTGCCGCTCCGTGCAGGTCACCCCCTCTATTTATTGAAGTATAAAGGATATTTAAATTTGCTTTGATATCATTCTCTTGCTATAAAAGGGTCCACTGTGTCTATCACATGCCATTTTGAATTCTGTCAGTATATTTGCCCCATCACCTCCATTGCGAGGGCATTCTAAGCATCCACCACCCTTTCAATGATGTTGCTTTTAAGTTTACTGTCTTTCAGCTTCTTGTTATGCCCTCTTGTTTTACAGCTTCCCCTTCTTTTTTTTTTTTAATTTATAATTTTAACCACATAACAATTCCTGTACATATCTCTTTTATCATATACATTGTTACACATCAACATATTTGCATACCTTCTCATAAACAAAAGACTCTCATTTGTCATGTAATTCCAATTTTCTAATTTTTCTAAGTCCCCACCCTCCCCCCCAGATTTCCATCTACACACACATATGACACCATAATATCCCTATACATAAATAAGCCATTACTGCAGCACAATCCACTGTGTATATTTCCCCCACACCTGCATATATTTTTGTGGGGTACCTCTCTTAAGCGCCGTTAATTTACTCATCAAGTATAGCTGTGCCAGCGATCCCTTATACTCTGCCAACTGTGGGACTTCAACTTGTTTCCATTTCCTTGCAATAAAAAACTTTAAGAGCCACGCACCCCAAATCTACAAAAATACCCTCCGCCTTATTCAAATTTGGGGGCGGACCCCCAACATAGCCGTCTCAGGTTGCAGGCTAACTCCTTACCCAGGATCTCCCCTAGTAGCCCAAACACCTCTATCCATACTTGCTGCACTGCCCCACAACTCCACCAAATATGAAGATATGATCCTATCCCACCACAAACCCACCAACACTTATCTTCTATATGCCCAAAAATCTTATGTAACCGTACTGGCGTCATATACCATCTATATAAGATTTTGTAATTGTTTTCAATCAAATTGGCAGCTAAGATCCCCTTATATCGACCCCGATGTATTTGTCCCCATGTGGAATCCTCCCATCTTATGCCCAGGTTGGTCTCCCAGGCCCTTTGATAGTTTTCTCGTACCGTATCCACAGCCATCATACTGTACATCATACTGTACTTTCTTTTTGGGCTCCAACAAGAAAAACCTTTCCACCCTGGTGATCTGACAACTCTGGTAAGATCCGCTGTTGGATATAATGACGGAGCTGTAAATAACTATATCGATCTGTCTCATCTAATTTATACAGCTCCACTAGCTCAGCAAACTCCTGTACCTTCTTACCCTCTACCAGTTGGCCCACCCTCCACAACCCATTTTTCCCCCATTTTTCAAATGTATTCCTCCCCAATGACGGCGGGAACTCTGGATTCCTCCGAATTGGTACTAACCTAGATATTCCGTTCTCTGCCAGCCATATCCGTTTCCACCTATTCCTATTTGTAATGTACCTTGTATATAGGGGTTTCCACCCTGGTACCCTTTTGATATAGTTTTAGGTATCCACACATAATCACCTATCTCCCCCTCTAGTACCTCTTCTGATTCCATCTGTACCCACACTTTTTTCTCCTCTGCCCCCCATTCCATAATCGCCGACATTTGCGCAGCTTCCCAATATTTCCATAAGTTCGGAACCGCCATTCCCCCTTGATCTCTCACCTTCATCAGTATCTGTCCCGCTACCCTGTTATTCCTCCCCCCTGCAATGAACCGCATCATACACCACTGTATCTTCCCCAGGTAGTTCCTTGGTACACTTATAGGAAGATTAGAGAAGAGATACAGCCACTTAGGCAGGACCATCATTTTTACAGCAGAAATCCTCCCCATCCATGACAATGATTTACTCTGCCACTCTTCCATTTCTTTCTTTATAATTTTTTCCACCCGAAGATAATTTTCCTTAAACAGGTCCGCTTCTCTAATGGTTAAGTAAATACCCAGATAGCGAATATTGTGTTTTGCCCATCTGAACGGGAATTCCGCTTTTATCTGTGCTTGCGTATCTACTCCTGCCGAGATGTTTAAAATCTCTGATTTTGTCGCATTAATTTTGAAGCCTGAATAGTTACCAAACTCCATAATTAATTTATAAAGCGCTGCCAACGACTCCCTCGGATTAGTTAGCATGAATAATAAGTCATCTGCAAAAAGCGATATCTTGCTTTCCAGCTTTTTCCACTTTATTCCCTGAACTTCCACACTATCCCGCACCCTCTGAGCTAAAGGCTCCATAGAAAGCACAAAGAGCATCGGTGACAGGGGGCACCCCTGCCTTGTTCCTCTAAACAAGGCAAATGGCCTGGTATATTCCCCATTGACCTTAATTTTTGCCATTGGTTTCTCATAGATAGCCTTAATCCATTTCAAATAGTTCCCCTCCAGCCCCATTCGTTCTAATACTTTAAATAAAAAGGGCCAGGAGACCCGGTCAAATGCTTTTTCTGCATCGATAGCCAATAAGATCATCTGTTCCCCCCTCTCCCTCCCTTCCACATTGCATTTAATACTTTACGCATATTATCCTTCGTTTGTCCCCCTGGAACAAACCCCGCCTGGTTGTCATGCATTAGCTGGGACATGTACGGGAGTAACCTATTTGCCAGAATTTTTGTAAATATTTTAAAATCCGTTCCAAGAAGAGATATGGATCTATAAGATCCACATAAAGTAGGATCCTTTCCCTTCTTTGGCAGGATTGTAATCCCTGCCGTCCTCATTGTTTCTGGTATTTCCTCTCCGTCCTTAAAGGAATTGAATAATCTGGTCAAGGGGCCCCTCACTTCATCACTAAATATCTTATAGAACTTATTTGTAAAGACATCTATCCCCAGTGCTTTATGCAAGGGGAGTGCGTTGATCACCTCCACGACTTCCCTTTCCTGTATGGGCAATGACAGCTGTTCTGCATCCCCTCTTGCCAGCCTCTGTAGATTCATCTGTAAATACTGGTCCATCATACCCCCTACATCAGTGGTCTCTGCCGTATATAATTGTTCATAAAACTCCACAAATCTTTGCTGAATTTTTCCCGTGCGCCTCACCTCATTCCCCTTTGCTTCTCTTATTTTAGTTATATAATTTCTGGTCTGATGTTGTTTTTATCTATGTGCTAACAATCGGCTGGTCTTATTCCCAAACTCAATAAATTGCTGTTTTAGCATATCTTGCGCATGTTTAATCTCTGCTAGTTCCAGTTCATTTAATTCTCTCTTCACCTTAGTCAACTCCTGTATTCTTGTGGTCTCCCGTCCGCCCCGCATTAACACCCCCTCGAGCTCCCTAATCCTTTCCCTCAGGGCTGCCTTCCTACTCTCTTTAGTTTTCTTCACATACGTACCGATGGATATTAAATCTCCTCTTATCACCACTTTCAAACACTCCCACAATGTAGCAATCCTACAGTCTTCCCTATTGTTCACCTCCAAATATTGCTTAATTTCCCCCCTTATTGATTGTACAGTTTCCGAATTCTCCAATAGGGCTTCATTAAGGGTCCATCCCTTATTTTCCCTCCCCCTTCCCATATTTAGTACAGCCCAGACGGGTGCATGGTCAGTCCAAATTCTCTCACCAATCTCACACCCTTTTACTCTCTCTGTTAAAGACTTGGA
Source organism: Ichthyophis bannanicus (assembly GCA_033557465.1). Taxonomy (NCBI): domain Eukaryota; kingdom Metazoa; phylum Chordata; class Amphibia; order Gymnophiona; family Ichthyophiidae; genus Ichthyophis; species Ichthyophis bannanicus. Next base: position 581,783,370 of record CM066033.1, read on the forward strand.
TACCCATAACATATCTATTCTCGAGAAAGATTGATGCACAGGCGAGTAAAACGTAAAACCTTTCTCCCTCCCTCTCAATTCTCTCCAAACATCCACCAATCCCAAATTTTTACTCATTAACTTCATCTTCCTTCTACTTTTAGCACCTCCCCCCCCCCACCTCCCCAATGAATTATCCAGGCTAGGGTTGCTTGTTAGATTGAAATCCCCCCCCCCCCCCCTCCATAATTATTTGTCCTTCTGCAAATTGTGTCACTACCCCATTCAGATGTTCATAAAATGCTCCTTGAGCCACATTCGGGCCATAAATATTTACCAGGATGTACATTTGTTCCTGAATCTTCAATTTAACCAATATATACCTCCCCCCTTTATCCTGCTGCATCACACATTCAGAGCAAGGTATTCTCCCACTCATCAAAATACCCACCCCACCCTTTTTCATTTCCAACTTATTTGATGCAAAACATCTCCCTTGATAATTTTTGTGAGACACCCTCCATTCATCACATTTTTTCAGGTGTGTTTCCTGTATGAATATAATATCACCATTAAGTCTAATTATCTCTTTAAACATTCACTGCCTTTTAATTGGAGAATTCAAACACCGTACATTCATTGTCATTATCCTAAATCTCTCCATTTGATAATTGTCTTCACTCCCCTTCCCTTTTTACTGTGTATCTGGAAACCCCAATATCCCCCCTCCCCCTCCCCCTTCCCCCTCCCTCCTCCCTCCTTCTATCCTCCATACTCCCCTCCTCCCTTCTCCTCAGAGGCATGATTCACCACCACTCCTGGAAGCGCTATTTCTTTCCCCTTACTCTTCCCCTTTACCAAATAAACATACCAATATATATATAGGTGCTGGACTTTTTTTTTTTTCTCTTCCCCTTCTACCTTCTACATCAACACTCAACCAATTGCAAACCTATGCGGTAATAACGTCAACTTGTATTTTAACCACATTGCCACAATGTCCATCATTTCATCCGTCTCCGTCAGCTCCCCTGCCATTTGCTTGTTTCTGTCTGCGGAGTCGACGGTCTCCTCGCAGTGCTCTCCGCCATTCACTTTCTCCCACTTGTCGTCTGGTCCCTTTATTAACTTTTGGAGGTTGGGCCTCTGGTATCTCTGTCCATCCAGCTTCTTCCATCACTTTTATCGCCTCCGGTGCCGTTTTAACATACAAGGTTTTCCCCTCAATTCTAAATTGTAATCCAAAGGGGAACAGCCACTTATATCTGTCTGCTTTCTCACTCAGTTTCTTAGTTATCGTTGCCATCTCCCTCCTCTTCCTCATCGTAATGGATGACAAGTCTGCATACAGTTCAACTTGATGGTTATCCCTCTTGAAATTATGAATCTGCCTGGCAGCTTCCACCACTGCGCTTTTGGTATTATACTCATGAAAGCAGGCTATTATGTCCGGGACATAGCCCTCTCTTCTAGGCCCAAGTGCTCTATGAGCCCGGTCTATGTCCCAACACAGATGCGAGCCCTCCCGCCCTGCTTCTCTCAAAATTTGTTTGCAAACCTTTTCCACCAGCTCCCCACATTCAGATTTTTCCACATTCTCAGGGATCCCTCTTATTCTAATATTTGCCCGCCTGGATCTATTTTCCAGGTCTTCCACCTTAGACCACAAGTCCTCCGTCTCCATTTCCATCGTTTCTATTCTTTCTTGCATTTTCAGCATTGCACTGTCCCGCACTTCCATTTTGTTTTCAATGTTTTCCACCCGCTGCCCTATATCTCTCACCTCCACCTTTAACTCTTCCATCCACATTTGCACTTCTGTTTTAAAGCATGCCAGATCTTGCCTGATTGTGCTGAACCAGCCTCGCAGTTCTCCTCGCAAGACCTTCATGTCTCCATTCTGGCTGCTCTCCCCGTTCTTCGGTTTTTCAGCTTCCTCCACACTGGTGGCAGTCACCACGGCCATCTTGCTTTTCCCTCCTGTGTTCCCCGTGGCGGTTTTATATGCAAACGCCTTCAGATCGATGGTATTTTTCTTCATCTCACTGTGGTCCTCAACCTCCTCAGCACCCACCAAGCTGATCTGCACCTCTTTCTCCACTCCGGTATGTTATATTTTGGCAATTTGCCTCCCGCTTCCACGGAGCTCCGTTCTCACACGGCTGCTCCGTTTGGTGACGTCATTTCCTCTCACAGCTTCCCCTTCTTGAAAAGGATTTATTTGTGCATTAAAACTCTTTAACAAACTCCTCCAGAGTGTACATACTTAGGTCTTCAAGTCTCTTCTCATTTGTCTTCTGGTGCAGGCTCCAAATCACTATGGTCGCTTTCTTCGAAAGCATTTCAAGTCTTTTTATATCTTTTGTGAGATATGAACTCTAAAACTGAACACAATACACCAAGTGAGGCCCCACCAATGACTTGTACAAGGGCATTAATACCTCCTCCTTTCTGTTGGTTATTCCCTTCTGTATGCAATCCAGCATACTTCTGACTTTGGCTACCACCTTGTTGCATTGTTTCGCCAACTTGAGATCCTCAGACTCTATCACTCCGAGGTCCCTCTCCTGATCCATACACATCAACCTATTGCATATAATTCCTTTGGATTTCTACATTCCCAGAGCATGAATCTGTACTTCTTTGCATTACATCTTATCTGCCCAGTATTAGACCATTCTTCCCATTTTTGTATTTTTTTCCTCATATTGTCCATTTTCTTAGAAGTCTCCACTCTGTTAAAAATTTTCATATCATCTGCAAAAAGGCAGGATTTCCTCTTCATTCCTTCTGCAATATCATTCACAAATATATTGAACAATATGGGTTCCAGGACCGATCCCTAGGGCATGCTACTCTCACCTTCTTTTCTTCTAAGTGAGTTCTGTTTACCATCACCTTCTGTTGTCTGTCAGTCAACCAATTTCTAATCTGGTTCACCAACTTGGAACCCATCCACAAGTTGCTCAGTTTATTGATAAGCCTCCCATGAGGAACAGTATTAAAGGAACCTCTCTGAGCTCTTTCAATATCCTGGGAAGTATCCCATACAGTCCCATAACCTTGTCCACTTTCAATTTGCAAACTGTTCAAAAACATCATCTTCTGTGAATGGTGTGGTATCTACTCCATTCTAATTTATATATTTGTCAATCACACGTGGTACTTCTCCAGGATTTTTTTTCGTGAATACAGAACAGAAGCATTTTCGCATTTTTGATGCTACTTTCCAGAAATCTGTCCTCGGCGCTTTTGAGTCTTGCAATTCCACCTCTGATCTTCCTCTTCTCCTGAATATACCTGAAAAAAATTGTATCTGCACCCTTCGCATCTTTAGCCATCTTTTCTTCTACTTTTGCTTTTGCTATCCTTCTCTCTTTGTTTCTTTTAGCTTTATCCTGTATTTTTTCCTGTATTCCTCTTTTTGTGATCTTCTGAATTTTGTGAAAGCTGTATTTTTTGCTTTTATTTCTGCAGCCACTTCTTTGGTGAACCATATAGGTTTCCTTTTCCACTTATTTTTATTTACTTTCCTTACATATATATCTATCGCTCCTTTTATTGCTTCTTTTAGTTCATCCCATTGCAATTCCACTTCTCTTATCTCCTCCCACCCTACCAACTTCTCCTTCGGGTACTTTCCCATTTTATTGAAATCAGCATTTTTGAAGTCTAGGACTTTGATTTTGCTGTCATTTTGTGTTGGCTTTTACCTCAAAACACTCTATATGATGATCACTGCTGCTCACATGGGCACCCACCTGGACATTCGACACACTATCTCCATTGGTGAATACTAAATCCAACATTGAACTTTTCCTGGTTGATTCCATCACCATTTGTCTGAGCAATGCTTCTTGGAAGGCAACCACGGTCTTTTTACTTCTTTCTAGATTTGCAGAAGGAATTCTCCAATCCACATCTATTAGATTAAAAAGTCACTCAATATGATCACTTCTCCCTTCATTGCTACCTTCGCAGTATCAATGATCAAGTCTCTATCCATTTCCTCAATTTGAGTTGGAGGCCTGTAGACTACACCAGTGTAGATGATAGTGCCATCTCCTCTTTATAAAATAATTCATAATGCTTCTTCTTTTCCCCATGTCTCCATGCATTTCAGTGGCTTTAATGCTGTGTGATGGAGTATATAGGAAGTTACCTGTCCCTCTCCAAAGGGATTGTGAGCAGTCCAGCTTAAAAGGGTCTACAGCTCAGAACCCAGAGCTGGGAGGGCATTAATCAGACAGAGGGATTAAGAAGCCAGCTGTGTGCACATGGGAGGATAGAGGCACAAGGAGACAGAAAGTTCCTTCCAAGCAGGGAAGTCCAGCTGTAAGGTAGGTGATTCAAGAAGTGGGAGTCATATTTATAGACACTGAAGCCCAAATGACTGACTGGACTTCGTGCTGAACTGAATTCTGTGCTTTAAATTGTGGGATGGGGGAACGGCACTGAGAACCAGCCTTGTAAAGGTAACAAGCTGGGAGTGATTGCTGGCTCACTGAAGGGAAATAAAAATGTTTTTTGTTTGGCCCTGAACTGTTGTGTGCCTGATATTTTAAAAGCTCCCATGCTACCATATGCCACGCTATACCATATATTGCTTTTGACATATAGGACTACTCCTCCTCCTTTTGTGCCTTCTCTGTCTCTTCTAAATAAATTATAGCCAGCTATGGGTATATCCCATTCATGTGGCTCGTTTAAACCATGTTTCTGTAATGGCCACAATGTCCAAGTCCATTGCCACCATCAGGGCTTCCATGTCAGGAACTTTGAGCATTTGTGCTCATTGTCTTCCAGCAACTGTTAGTTGTCTTTCTTGTATTTTGCATGGATTTTGTTATAGACTCCTCTTCCCTCTTGTCTCTGATGTGTGGATTAATATGATGACTATTACCAATGTTATGTCCTTGCTGGGAATGATGTTCTGAACTTGTTTTTTTCCCATCCATCACACGCTTTCCCTAATTTAAATACTTGTCCACATATTGCCTGAATTTTTTACTTAGAATCCTTTTTCCTGCCACAGAGAGATGCAATCCATCAACACAGTACAGCCTCTTGTTGCTCCATCTATTGCCCCAGTTGCCTATATATCTCAATCCTTCTCATTTATACCAGGTTTGGAGCCACATATTAAAGCTGGTTATGTGATGCAGCCTCTCTTCCCCCTTATCATGAACAAGTAGAACTTCTGAGAACGCTATAGTGTTGACAATGGATTTACGTTTCTCTCCCAGAATCTGGAAGTCCTTTGTACTGTGGAGGTAATGTTTCTAGCCAGGTCATTAGTTCCCAAGTGGATAACAACCTCAATTTTGGAATGCTTACTTTCCCGACTGACTATGCTAACAATTTGGTTTGCATTCATGCTGGCTGGAGAACCTGGGAGGCATTTGACCATCTTCTGTCCCTTGGACTGTGTTCCTAAGTTAATCCCTCTTGAGTGGAGGAGTGGCCTAGTGGTTGGGGCAAGGTACTTCAGGCCAGAAGGTCAGGGGTTCAAATCCCACTAGAGGACAGCAACCTTGGGCCAGAAGGACTGGGGTTTCTAGTCCCACAGGTGCTCCTTGTGGTCTTGGGCAAGCCACTTAACCCTCCATAGTCCATGCTCCCTGTAAAATAGTTATCTCCAAGTTATAATGCCCTGTTCAATGTAATTTCAGTTTGTTCAATGTAAACCACACTGATGCAGAATAGCATGGTATATAAGAGAATATAAATAAATGATGGAGTCTCCAAATAATAATAGTTTCCTATTTTGTGATTTTTTTGTTTTGTTCTTATTTGGGGCATTACCGGTAGATTTGTTGTTAATTTAAGGCCACTTCAGTTTCCACTAATTGGGCACTCTCATTTTCCAAGGCAGAGAAGGCATTATGCAGGGATATCTCTTGATGGAGAGAGAGTCTCTGTGATACAGGTCGCAACCTATCAGAGCCCACTGCTACTACTACTACTACTGCTGCTCATTTGTATAACGCTACAAGGCATAGGAAGCGCTGTACAGACACATGTAAAAGACAATCCCTACTCATCAGACAACACAACAACTGAGGGCAAGGATTTATGTAGGGGAATTAATTAATTTATTTATTTAAGTGTTTTTTTTATACCGCCCCTTCCAGCAATCAAGGGCAGTTTACAAGGAACAGAACAAGCACATTAAACTTTATAAGAACATAAGTGGATCCAATCATATAACATGTTTACAATCAACATATTTACATGGAACTATTTTACATTAATTACATACCTAAAGTAATTGTATTATTGGGTGGGAGAAGAGAAGGCTGTTCTTTATGCGTCTGCGAATAAATATGGGAAACTATAATTATAGGAGGAGTAAGGGAATGGGGCTAGGAAGTGCGAATTGGAGACTGTTGGGTAGAGCTGTTCACGGTTGTGATTATCTCCAAAAATGTTCAATGAATAACAATGGTAAGGAAACACATAAGAGAATAAGTAGATCAGGATCCAAAATGATCCATTTGTTCCTAAGATGTTTGATTGTTTGTGGGCGCGGTGGTGGATTGTTTTCAATTTGTACCCTAAGGGAGATGTGTTTCATTGCAGCTAATTCTTCCCTTAATAGTCAATTCTGTATTCATAGCAGATAGCTTGAGACATTTAGAGCAAGTTCTAAGGTTTCAAATGATTCTTCTTAGAATTAAGGCACCACAGCTATTGCACTGAATACATGATATGTTGATTGACAGAGTTATAAAGGGGTATGTGTACTAAATCATCTTAATGTCACAGCGGTGGTATTATCGCGCGATAAGTGACGTTATCACGTGATAATGTAACATTATCGCGCGATAACGCAGCGGCGGCATTAAGGCACACTAACACTGCAAAATCCGGGTCTGAAGGGTGGAGTAGGGCTTCCCAGAGGGTGGAGAGAAGAGGTAAATGGGCAGAGAGTGGGTGGGGAGAGGCTCCAGGCACAATAAAGCTGTGAAATCCGGGTCTAAAAACTAACGCCAGTGAAACCCTCGCGTTAGGCACATTTGCAGGAAAGAGAAACCATTTAAGTCAGCAATGTGCAGCATGACCACTGTATCAGCAGTCAATGTACTAACCACTGTGCTACACCTCTGTTGCTGTGGTTGTAGGTCAACGCGCCTAATTAAGGCTAATGCACGTTAACATGCCACGGCTCCCTCTACGGACGTTAGCACGCGATGACCGGAAATGCTACCTTAAGACCGGAACGCCCACTACCTTATATGGCATTCGTCACAGTAAAACTGCAACTAACGCCGGCAACATTAAGACGGTTTAGTAAACATACCCCAAAGTAATTTTAGCAAAAGGAGAAAAGGCGGGCATTCCACTTAATCGGAGGATAGATGACTATCTATGATATGAAGACTATATAGGCCAGTACAACTCTGGGGTGGGTGGGTGGGGTGAGGGGTAGGGTATATGGGAATTTAAGTGTCCCAGGCTAATAGATCTTGTATGAATTGAGGGTACAATAACATTTTCCCCTAAAACCTCCTCTCCTCTTCCTCCTTTCTCAGTCTCTGTGGATAACTCTCTATTCCTTCCTGTTTCCTCAGCTCGCAACCTTGGGTTTGTCTTTGAAGCCTCTCTCTCCTTCTCCACACACATCCATCTGATAAATAAGACCTGTCATTTTTTTCTCTATAAAATCAACCAAATCCACCCATTCCTTACTAAGACACTTATCCACTTCTTAATGAAGTCCCGTCTTGACTATTGTAACCTACTCCTTGCTGGTCTCCCGCTAAATCATCTCTCTCCCTTCCATCTGTTCAACACACTGCTGCGCAGCTAATCTTCTTCCAGCCTCGTCATGCTCATATTACCCCTCTTCTCAAGTTTCTTCGTTAGTTTCCTATCTGTTTCTGCATCCAGTTTAAACTTCTCCTGCTGACCTATAAGTGCATTCACCCTGCAGCTCCACACTACCTTTCCTTTCTTATCTCTCCCTACATCCCCCCTTGGGAACTCTGCTCTTCTGACAAAATGCTTCTATCTGTGCCCTTCTCTTCTATTGCTAGCTCCAGACTTTGCTCCTTTCACCTTGCTGCACCTTACGCCTGGAACAAACTACCTGAGTCTGTATGTCAGGTGCGTTATCTGACCTTTTTCAAATCTAGGCTGAAAACTCACCTCTTTGCTGCTGCTTTCATATTTTGACTCACCTGATCTCCTTGTGTTTCCTTTGTATTGTCTGTCTTGACTAGATAATAAGCTCTGATGAGCAGGGGCTGTCTCTTATATGTCTGTGCAGCACTGCGTACGTCTTGTAGCACTATACAGATGCTCAGTAGTAGTAGTAGAAGTGATTTATGATTTAAAAAGGCTAGGCAAGGAATACAGGGTGAAGTTAGCACTTAGGGAAGAACAGCCTAAAATATAGCTACATGATACAAGGTTGCACATTAGGAGTCACGACCCAGAAAAGGATCTATGCATCTTTGCGGATAATAGTTGAAATCCTCTCTCAGTCTGCAGTGGTAGCCCATAAAGCTAATAAAATGCTAGGAATTATAAGGACAGGTGTCACCTCCACTCCGCCCTAGAACACCCCGATGCTAACTGCTTAGCATCGGGGCATGTAGAAGCGGCACCCCTTTTTGTTTCTTTGAGATTTGGTGTGCGTTAAGCCTTTTCCCCTCCTCGATTATAAAGTGCTATGATGTTTGGATACAGTACCTATAGCAGTATAAAAGTACTGCAAATAAATAAATAAAATATTCAGTGACACTGTGTTAGTGGTGCTGAACATCCCACAGAGTGGCATTTACACGGTGGTATTCTGCAAACCGTGTAAACGAGTGGTTATCAAACTTGGGGTCAGGCCCTGTGCTGACTGCTGCTTTGCTGCCATTATTATCACTGTGCTTTCCTGCTTTGGATGAGTGAAGGGAGGGGAAGGAGGCTGTAGACCTGCTAGTTTGATTTCATCTGGAGTCACGAGAATTTTCAATTGCTAAAATGGTGTCATACAGGATAAAAGCTTGAAAAGCACGCAAAAATGCCCCCCAGCATTATTGTAGTTTTTATTAGCGGGGGTCTTTTCCTATAACCTATGGAGCTAATGTCTATAGCCTATCTGTGGCTACTGAGCCAGATTCCTGAACCAAATAACATGGAATCTGGCTACATAAGCCTCAGACCTGATGATGTCTCGGAAGTTATGTGTGGACACTGAAGACCAATTGGTCTCTGTTTTGACATGGGTTAGACTTCTAGGCCTTTCTCAACCCAAGAACTGCTTTGATAACCTTGGAGGATGTGACATTGTACTAGAAAGGCATACCTTCAGCCTGAGCACTGCCATATTGCATGAAACCAGTCTAAACGAGTATTGGACCTGACTGGACTCAACTGCATTTCATCGCTTATCATGGACCCTACTGTCCATGTGGCTATATCATGATATCTGTGCCCTGATTTGCTCAGCCAGCCTGGTAAGACTTGACTTAACCAATCTCAGAGATAAGCACAAGCTCAGTCATCAGATGAGCAGGTAATAAAATGTATGTGGAACCAAAGACTTTGGGGTATGTTTACTAAACCGTCTTAACGTCGCAGTGGTGGTATTATCGCACGATATGTGATGTTATCATAGAAACATAGAAATATGTAACATTATCGTGCGCTAACATCACTTATCGCGCGAGAATGCAGCGGCGGTGTTTAGGCACACTAACGCTGTGAAATCTGGGCCTGAAGGGTGGAGTAAGGCTTCCCAGAGGGCGGAGAGAAGGGGTCAATGGGCGGAGAGTGGGCGGGGAGAGGCTCCATGCACACTAATGCCATGAAATCAGGGTCTGAAAATTAGCACCAGTGAAAACCTCGCGCTAGAGGCACGTTTGCAGGAGAGAGAAACCATTTAAGTCAGCAATGTGCAGAAAATGCAGGGAAACCCAGAAAGTGATAGTTGTGATACATGTGCAGGGACCAAAAAGGCAAATAAACATATAAAAGGACCAGAACCACATCTAAAATCCCAATAGCCAAGCTGGCCAATAGTGATATTAATGCTAAAAATAAAGCAACACTACTGACGAAGCGTATAAATTATGATATCATGTTTGGAAGGGTCTATGCTCTGTTCCCCTACAAAGTGAATGATCCCACATTGAAATAGCGCTGATCAGGGTTTCTGTCGCTTACATTGGGCAGGTTTGTTATGGCATGCACATGTACAGCAACAGCAGAGTGGGCACGTAGGAAAGGGCAATTGTACTGATGCTGTAAATGGGATACAGGGGGCTGCAGGCGGCACATGCTGTGGTCCAGCTGGAGCACAGTGCAGGCTAGGCAGATGCCTAGGTGGCACATAGGAATGCCGAAACTGTAAAACAGCAAGACAGCAACTGATGAGGGTCCAACATGGGCACGAGTGTGTGTCCCACAGTGTCACAGGGGATATTACCCAGCAGCACTGTTCCCTCTAAGCTGTGCGCGTGTGCGCGCGCACACACCTCGCCGAGCTAGCGCACATACTTTAGAACAGAGCGCACAAAAATTACGGCTCTGATTCTGAAAGAAAACACAGACGTCTTAAAATTTAAAAGTTATGATTGTAATTACTAGAAATTTCCCACTTCATTTAGTAATCGTCTATTTTCATTTAATTTGATTAAAATCAATGTGGTGTACATACTGTATTCTGACGTGTAATCAAATTTTAAAATATATAACTCCGAGTGTCATTATGTGGCGCACAAAAATTTAACCTTCCTTCAAAAGCTGCACACAGCTGATATTTTATGCGCACACAGCCTACAGAAAATTAGAGGGAACATTGCCCAGCAGGTACCCCGAAGGGCACATAACATTGGCAGGCAGTGTGTGTGTGTGGGGGGGGGGGGGAAGCACGTATGTCCATGTAGGCACCCCTACCCGAGAACCCACACCATAGGCAGGTGCCTAACGGCATACTGGATGGCCTGGGACTGTGCACCACCAGCACCACCGGCATAATGGCATGGCAGCATGGTAGCGGAGGGTTGCTTGTGGCGGAGGGGGCAGGGCAATCTGCCCACAGCAGACCATGGCCTAGCCCTGTTTAGATGGGTGCCGTGCACTGCAAGACAGGGTCTGTCTGACGAACAGTCATGGTATCCCCAGGGACTGAAATGTCCCTGCAGCAACAGTGTGGTGCAGTGCACACAGCCAGTGTGTTCAGAAGCAGAAGGTCATAAGTTCAAGTCCCAGCTGTGGCCCCTGCCAACCCTGTCCCCATTTTTTACCCAGTAATAAAGACATAACCTTTATTGCAGATAAAATAAACATGCCTGAAACACCTATATTTTACCCTACAGAGCACAGACACCATAAACATTTATTTATTTATTTATTTATTTATTTATTTATTTTTAAACTTTGTTTATTAACCAATAGCAACATAACATCTAATGCATTACACAGCAGTAAGCCACCGAGGAGTGGTATCTTATCTCCTCCGAGGCCTAGACAAGAGACAGTTAGGTCGCCATAGCGTAATACAATATGGAAGAAAAACACCTATTTATTATTTTTTATATACCGCACTCTTAAAAATCAGCACGGTTCACAGACAACAATTTGTGCAGAACAGGTACACCATTAAGCACTTGCATTGAACTGGAGATTGAACTTGGGTTTCAACTAGAGTAACTATATACAACTATCTAAAGTTATCTACAGTATGTATATGAGTTGTCTGTCATTTACGAGTTCTTGGTGGTGTGTGAGATGGATGAGGTTGAGAGTTACTGGGTTGAGAGTAGTGCAAGAAAAAGAGGTGATGCTTTAGTGCCTTTCTGAATTGGATAAGGTCTGTTATGGTCCTAATGGAGGCAGGGAGGCATTCCAACATATGGGGGGCATAGAATTTGAAGGCCCGGTTTTTTGTTGCCTGGGTGCATTTTGTTATCTCTATTGGGATTTTTAAAGTATTGGCGGCGAATGATCTTCTCGCTCTGTTGGCTGGGGTGGGTTGGAGGAGGTCTGTTAAGGATGTGGAAGATATATTATTGATAGCCTTGAAGATCATAAGGACTATTTTATAGGTGAGCCAGCAGTAGAGCGGAGTTTCCCAATTGCAGTCCTGGAGGGCCAAACACCATTCAGGTTTCATGCTGTCCCTAATAAATATGCCTGTGCTGCATTTGTATGCGCCACCACCATTGTATGCAAATGTATCTCATGCATATTCATTAGGGACATCATGAAAACCTGAACAGTGTTTGGCCCACCAGGATCACCAGATGGTGTGGTTCAGTATTAGGACTAAGGCTGTTAGAATCCATTCCAAGGTGAGGATCTTAGACTTTAGGAAGACTAACTTTGCGAAGATGGGCCAATACCTCAGGGAGTCGTTAGTGGGATGGGAAGAGCTGGGGGATGTAGAAAAACAGTGGGCAAAACTGAAAGGGGGTATTTTAAGGGCAACCAACCTTTTGTTAAAATGGTAAATAAAGGCAAAAGGAAAAGGAGACCGCTATGGTTTTCGAAGGAAGTAGCTGAAAAAGTGAAGAAAAAGAGGGAGGCCTTCACGAAATACAAGAGATCACAGAGAGAGGAAGACAGGCATCTGTATTTGGAAAAACGTAGAGAAGCTAGCAAAGTAGTCAAGAAGGCAAAGATTCAAAAGGAGGAGGGAATAGCCAATGCAATAAAATGGGGGGATAAGACATTTTTCAGATATATTAGTGAGAAGAGGAAGGGCAAAAGTGGTATTGTCAGACTCAAGGGTGCAGGGGGGGGGGAATATGTAGAAGCTGATAAGGATAAAGCGGAATTGCTTAACAAATATTTTTGTTCTGTGTTCACAGATGAAGAACCAGGAGCAGGACCTCAGAAAACACCCACAAATAGGAACAGAAGCGAGGGACATCTTGAACAATTTTCAGAAGACTGTGTTCGTGAGAAACTAGCTCAACTTAAAGTAGACAAAGAGATGGGACCGGATGGGATACACCCTAGAATACTGAGGGAACTTGGGGATGTTCTAGCAACTCCACTGACTGACCTTTTCAATGCCTCGTTGGAGTCGGGAGAGGTGCCAAAGGACTGGAGAGAGGCTCATGTGGTGCCTTTACACAAAAGCGGAAGTAAGGATGTGGTTGAAAACTACAGGCCGGTTAGTTTAACTTCGGTGGTGAGTAAATTATTGGAAACGCTGCTGAAAGAGAAAATAGTGAAGTTTCTGGAGTCCAGCGGATTACAGGATCCGAGGCAGCATGGATTCACCAGAGGCAGGTCTTGTCAGACAAATCTGATTGATTTCTTTGACTGGGTGACGAGGAGTTGGACCGAGGGAGAGCTCTAGATGTGGTGTATTTAGATTTCAGTAAAGCCTTTGACACTGTTCCTCACAGGCAACTTATAAACAAACTGGGCACCCTAGGGATGGACCCTAAAGTTACTGCTTAGGTTAGAAATTGGTTGGGTGGGAGGCAACAAAGAGTACAAGTAAATGGAGCTCACTTGGTCTGATTCTTTTTAACATCTTTGTTAGTGATATAGCGGAAGGGCTGTCGGGTAAGATTTGCCTCTTTGCAGATGATACCAAAATCTGCAATAGAGTAGACACCCAGAAAAGTGTAGATAACATGAGGAGGGATCTAGCTAAGCTTGAAGAATGGTCTAGAATTTGGCAGCTGGGATTTAATGTTAAAAAATGTAAGGTCATGCATTTGGGCTGCAGCAATCCAAGGGAGCAATACAGTATAGGAGGTGAAGTACTTTTGTCCACTAAAGAAGAGCGGGACCTAGGCGTGGTTGTATCTGATGATCTTAAAGTAGCTAAACAGGTAGAAAAGGCGACGGCAAAAGCTAGAAGGATGCTTGGGTGCATACGGAGAGGAATGGCTAGCAGAAAAAGGGAGGTGATAATGCCTCTGTATAAGTCTTTGGTGCGACCTCATTTGGAGTATAGTGTGCAATTCTGGAGACCGCACCTTCAAAAGGATGTGAACAGGATGGAGTCGGTGCAGAGGGTGGCTACTAAAATGATTAGTGGGCTTCATTATAAAGCATATCAGGACAGACTTAAGGATCTTAATATGTACACCTTAGAGGAAAGGCGGCATAGAGGTGATATGATTGAGATGTTTAAATACCTCCGTGGCATAAATGTTCAGGGAGAGAGCCTCTTTCAATTGAAAGCAAGTTCTGCTACGAGGGGACATGGGATGAGGGTGAAGGGAGATAGATTCAGGAGTGATATGCGGAAATATTTCTTTACGGAAAGAGTAGTGGATCCATGGAATAGTCTCCCAGTGGAGGTGGTAGAGATGATGATAGTAACTGAATTCAAAAAAGCATGGGACCAACACAGAGGATCTCTAAAGGTAAAAAGTGGACTGTTGTAGTTGTTGATATAGAAGGACAGACTAGATAGGCCATGTGGTCTTTTCCTGTCATCATGTTTCTATGTTTCTATGTTTCTAGGACCGGAGTTGGGAACCTCTGCCCTAGAGCAGCGGCCAACAGGGACATAAACACCCACACCCACAGGCTCCACTATCCAAAGCCTCATGGAGAGTCAGACTGTTTGGCCCTGCGCGCAGCAGCATCTCCGAATACTAGCACTTGCATACCTTAGCAATACCGACCTAAACTTGGGAATACGTTACACATATATCAAAAGGTTGCTATGATTAATGGCAGATAACAATTCCTAAGTTAATCACAATTTTCTGATAGAGCTGCATCATAGCAACCTTTCTGATATCTGTGGAGTGTGTTTCAGTTTTGGTTTCTGACAGTGTTTACCACCCCGGGGACTGACCCCAACAGTATTGCATACCATAGCCATGACTGCACTGTGCCCAGGTCTGGTGTGGTGGCCAGGGCTGCCAAAAGCCTCTATATTTGCACAATGCTGGCATAGATGTGGGAGTATTTGTCTGTCTATCCAGTGTGTTGTGGCTGCCTACACCTTACTCAGCCCACATTGCTTGCACTGTTTCCAGTGTTAGCCTGCCAATGTGCATAATGAGGAGCAAGGTACTATGGATATGGCCCGGACCGGGTGGCCTGGGCAGGATGCAGCTTCACAGGGCATAGGGCAATGGCTGGGACATTGTAGTAAACCTAAATATCCCGATAATAAATAACTCCCAGTGTTAGAAATAATTTTTGTCGGAGATAAATTCAACAAAGCGCTCTGTATAATAACAAGGCACCGCTGTGATATTCTCCTTTTATTAATATACTTAAAATGTTACTTAGCTTCAGTAACGAGAGCTGAATACATCGTTGCCAATACTTACAAGTGGACGTCCTGAAGCAGGGTTTCTAATATATTCTGTACCCGAAACGAGCGCTGCGTTGACAGTCCTTCACTTTTTTATGGCATCATGGACATTACTCGTTACTGAAGCTAAGTAACATTTTAAGTATATTAAGGAGAATATCACAGCGGTGCCTTGTTATTATACAGAGCGCTTTGTTGAATTTATCTCCGACAAAAATTATTTCTAACACTGGGAGTTATTTATTATCGGGATATTTAGGTTTATGATTTACTGGTGATTCCGGTTGGGTTCATGTTGGATTTACTATGGGACATTGTAGTGCCCGGCCACCACCTGCACAGACAGGGTGGCCACAGCATATCCTGCTGGGAGGTCACTCTCACCCTGACTGAGCAGTGACCACGGCATGGCTAGGTTTCCCCATAGTGTTATATAGTATTTCTCTCAAGTGATATTTATGGGTTTTCTTTTCTGGGGCCCAATCACTGACTTACCTGCTTGGTGTGTATGCTCATATCCCAGTTTTGGGTACACACATCTTCTCCAGGAACATGGACTAACTAGCAGACTGTCTGCAGTTAGTATGTATATGGCTGGAACACCTTGCAGGGTGTAGCTGCTGGAGAATGTCGTATAGTGGTGGGGAGCAGCTGAGCATTTCCAGGCCTACTGTCTGTCTGCCATTGCCTTATGGATGTATACAGATCTGCATTGACTGCGCTGTAGGGTGTCTGTTTCCCAGCAGGACTGGGGTTGATGGTCCACTCTACTGCCACCATTACAGGGATGTAGAATGTGGATATGTTGGTGGGCGATCTTGTCCCCTACCCTGAGCCCCAGAGGGCGGGTTGGGTGGTGCTACATAATCCGCCTATGGGTCCAAACACCCCCCCTCTTCACTTAAATCATGGGACCATAGCACCCACACAGGATATGCACTATTCTGGGTGCATCATAGTCCACAAGGGTTAGACTTGACTGGGAAATACAGATGGACACAGGTGTATCATAGGTGTCTCTGCAAGGACTATCACACACTGGCACTGATGGCAACTTGAAGCATAGCCTATCTTAGCTAAGCCCGGTGCTGCGGACCTGGTGCTGGGCGCCCCACCTCGCCCTCAGGGTGAGCACAGTACCCGCACAATGTGACGGTCTGTAGCTACTCTGTGCCAGTAACACACATGGTCAGTTCCCCTTACCAGGCCGAGGTGCTGTGGGGGTGCATACCCCATCTTGTGATCATCTGTAGACTGCTGATCTGCATGTGCAGTGCATCATGGGTACGGGTGGGTTTACCCTATCCTGGTAATCACAACAGACAGTTTGTGTGGTGGCTTGCAGTCTTTCTGTAGCCAGCCAGGGGCTTTGTTAGTAGCTGTAGAAATGTAGCCCACTGGTTACTTCACTGACTGTGGAGACAGACGTCATGGGTTTGATTCTGCAGTGGGGTTATGTAAGAAGGCTGTCTGGGGCATTTCCTTTTTTAATTTAAATTAGTGCTATAACCTTAAGGTGCCTCATAAGGCGCCCTATAAAGTGCCATATAAGGTGCCCTAGGCCTATAGGGCACATTATAAGGTGCCTTGGCGGACAGTAAACTTTATAATGTGCCCTCTGGAGTGCCTTATAGGGCGCCTTATGTGGCACCTTAGGTTACGGCACTGTGAGGGTGTGTTTGCTGGCAGCACTAATTTAAATTAAAAAAGAAAATGCCTCAGATGGCACTGGTTTAAATTAAAGAGTAATGCCTCAGACAGCCTTCTTACATAACACCACAGCAGAATCAAACCCATGACCTCTGCCTCCACAGTCATTGCCGTAACCAGTGAGCTACTTCTTTATTCCTTCTGATACTGCGCTGGCATTAACTTAGGGTTAACGCACGTTAATGTGCCGGCGCTCACTATAGCGCGATACCGATTCTTGCTACCTTAGGACCGGAACGCCCACTCCTTACATAGCATTCTTCACATTATCGCTGGAGCTAGCGCCAGGAACATTAAGACGGTTTAGTAAGCATACCCTTTGTTTCTGTCACCCTGAGACTCTGCCTTTTGTTTTTTTGCCACCAAAGGTTTTGTTCTTTTGTCCACCGAAGACTTGTGCAAGCACCTCAGGTGCTCTATTTCCTCTTTTAACCCTGGTACATGAGAGGAACCTAATTCCTGCATTGCACACGACTCACCTACAAACAAGGGCCAGAACTTGTGCAATAAATCAGACCTGGCTTCCCCAGAGCAGCCCCAACCCTGGAATCAGACCCGGAATTTGCCACTTGTTCAAAGCTATAAGACTGGTGGAATTAGAATGAAAGTTATTGTACTCTGCTAAATGCAAGGCCGCCACCTGACCTTTGCTAATTATTCTAGCAATTTATTAGCCATGTCTATAGGAATCTCTTATTAGTTGCTGCTACAAAACATTATAACCTCATTCTTTTGTATTCCGCAGTAATTATGTGAGTGTGTTTTTATCTATCATAATAAATCATAGCATATAAAAAACTCATCTTCTTTAACTAATCTATTGCCAACATGTGAAAACAACCAAAAGGGTTTGGTGCAAATGTACCCCTAAACATAACAAGTGAGCTATCTACTTATCTTATCTTAGATGTTTGCACTACGTATGGTGATTTCATCCTTGTGATAGGATTCCATGACTCCTACAAATCTAAAAAAGGTTGCACTTAATGTTATATACAGCTGTAAAACCTCTATATCATGCCAAATACTTCGGTCATGCCTCAACTCTTTAAGGGAACAAAGATGGCTTCCAATCACGTGAAGAATGAAACATAAGATTTTGATCCCCCTACACATCATGCATTTTACATAGGAATGCCACATTACTTACAGTACATTCACTAATCATTCCTTAATGCCCTCGGCATGCATCAAGGTCATTGAATTCTAAATATTTGGTAATTCCTCTATCATCCCAGTTCAGACTAGAGGCCACCTGTTCAATAGCCCTTAGGGGCTGATTTAATAAGGGAGATACCTAAAGATATGTGCTTTTTAGACACAGAAGTCTCTGTTTTAAAGGACTATGCTCGCAAATGAGCACTAGGCACGTTTTAGTTGAACGTTATTCAGTAAGCCTGCACCTAAATGCAATTGTATGTACTTTAAGTTTGGGTATGCACAGGGGTAGGGCTTGAGTGGAACATAGACAGAGACTACATTTATGCATAGAATTTATAAAAACGAACCAAACAACAATCCTGATATTAGGGTCAACACTATACATATCACTCCTTCAAATGAACCCAATTGATGCAACTGGGTCAGTCACTGAAATTTTTATTTGTAGGACCAATTTAATTCGCTGTGATTGAAAACACTAATCACAGGCCACCCCCTAGGTCCAAAATACCAATAATATTAATTAAATATAGTCAAAGAATCACTATTACTACTTTTCAATAGAACAAAAAATCAATGTGAACACTTACCTTGACTTGGTGTAACAGTTCTAACAGTTTTCTGTTCACATCTGACTCAGTGCTGAATTTTGAACAGAAACCATCAATTTCAGTTCTGCATCAAGGATTCAATCAGCTTGAAATTGATTTCAAAACATCATTAAATTCATGAAAACTTCTGATCGACTGACTTCTTCATTATACTCTTAGAAGCTTTCTTCATTAGAAGCTGATTCTGTACTGGCCTTCCAGCCCCTATATGGCCAATCAGAATCTGGGCGTACAGAGGCAGACCTGTTTCTGATCCCATGAGGGCTAAACGTGCCCACGGGATCAGAATCAGGTTTATGGCCTGGACATGCAGGCCTGGCCTTGATTCTGAGCAGCCGTATGCCCAGTCACATAGCCAGTTAATTCAGGTTGGCTTCGTAATGGAGCCACAATGCCATGGTGTCTCGCACACCTTCTTTCATCCTACAAACTCACTACCCACTCCTCTGATCCTTTTCCCTAAGCCCCATCTCCTCCACTGTCGTCCCTTCCATCTCTCATATCCTCAACCTATTGCTCTCCACTGCAACTGTCACTGTAGCTTTCAAGCATGCTGTAGTTACACCTTTCCTCAAGAAACCCTCACTTGATCCTACCTGTCCTTCCAACTATCGGCCCATCTCCCTCCTCCCCTTCATTTCTAAACTACTTGAATGTGTGATTTGCTGCCGTTGCCTTGACTTTCTCTCCTCTCAAACCCTCCTAGATCCTTTACAATCTGGCTTTCATCCTTTACATTCTACTGAAACAGCTCTTGCCAAAGACTCCAGTGATTTATTCCTGGCAAAATCCAAGGGACTTTACTCAGTCCTCATCCTTATTGACCTCTCTGCTGCTTTTGATACTACTGACCACAATCTTCTCCTTGATACCCTGTCCTCGCTTGGTTTTAAGGGCTCTGTACTATCCTGGTTTTATCTCTCCCATTGCTCTTTCAGTGTTTGTTCTGGTGTAGCATCCTCTGCTGCTATCCCACTTTCAGCTGGTGTACCCCAAGGATCTGTCTTGGGTCTGCTCCTTTTTTCTCTCTATACCCAGTCCCTTGGTATGCTCATCTCTTCCCATGGCTTTCAGTACCATCTTTATGCTGATGACTCCCAGATCTGCCTCTCTATGCCTGACATCAATCCAAACCTGGATCTCTGCCTGCCTTTCTGACATTGCTGCTTGGATGTCTCACTGCCGCTTGAAATTGAATATGGCCAAAACTGAGCTTCTTATTTTCCTCCCTAAAACCTGCTCTCTTCTTCCTCCATTCTCAGTCTCTGTGGATAATTCTCTACTCCTCCCTGTTTCTTCGGCTCGCAACCTTGGAGTCGTCTTTGACTCCGCTCTCTCCTTCTCCACACACATCCATCTGATAGTTAAGGCCTGCCGTTTCTTTCTCTATAACATCAGCAAAATCCACCCATTCCTGTCTGAACACACTATTAAGACACTCCTTAATCAAGTCCCACCTTGACCATTGTAACCTACTCCTTGCTGGTCTCCCGCTAAATCATCCCTCTCCCCTTCTGTCTGTTCAGCACACTGCTGCGCAGCTAATCTTCCGCAAACCTAGTCATGCTCATATTACACTTCTTCTCAAGTCTCTTCATTGTTTTCCTATCTGTTTCTGCATCCAGTTCAAATTTCTCCTAATGACCTATATGTGCATTCACTCTGCAGCTCCTCACTAGCTTTCCTCTCCTATCACGCCCTACACCCCTCCTTGGAAACTCTGCTCTTCTGGCAAATTACTTCTATCTGTGCCCTTCTGTTCTAGTGCTATTTCCAGACTTTGCTCCTTTCACCTTGCTGCTTCTTATGCCTGGAACAAATTACCTGAGTCTGTATGTCAGGCACCTTCTCTGGCCATTTTCAAATCTAGGCTAAAAATACATCTCTTCGCTGCTGCTTTTGGATCTTGACTCACCTGATCTCCTTTTTGTTTCCTTACCATTTCCCCTAGATGTATCCCATGTCTACACCTACTGTGTTTCTGTCTTGACTAGATTGTAAGCTCTGATGAGAAGAGATTGTCTATTACATGTCTGTGCAGCACTGCATACGTCTTATAGTGCTATACAAATGCTAAGTAGTAGTAGTCGTAGTAGTAGAATCATGATCCCTGACTGCAGGTGCGGCTCTATAATGAGGCCGAGTGAGGCGTGGCCTCAGCGGGCAACTTTTTGGAGGCGGCAAAAAATGCCCCCAAAAAGACTGCCTCACTTGGCCTTCAAAATTTAAAACAAAAAAAACAAAAAACTGCAGGACAAGCTGCTGCTGCTGCTTTGCAGCAGCAGCAGCAGCAGAATCAGCGGCCCCATGCCCCCCTTCATGCTGCTCCTGCTGCTTCGCAGCAGCGGCAGCAGCAAAATCAGCAGCCCCATGCGTCCCCTTCCGTCTGCCTTGGAAGAGCCTTTGTGGTGCCCCAGCTCATCTTTGCAGAGCTGCGGAAAGGAAAAGCGTTTCTCTTCTTTCCCGCAGCTCTGCTATAGTTGAGCTTGCCGGCGCTGAGAGTAATCTGAGCATTTCCTGTCTCACTCAGCACCAGTGGGCTCAACTATAACAGAGCCGCGGGAAAGAAGAGAAACACTTTTCCTTCCCGTGGCTCTGCAAAGATGAGCCGGGATGCTGATTAAGAAAGGCTTTTCTGTCGGGGGGGGAGGGGGGCTTGGACTGGCAGGGCAAGGCTGGGCTGCGGGGCTTGGACTGGAAGGGCAGGGCAGGGATGGGCTGGGGGGAGTAGACCAAGAAATTTATTTTATTTATTTTATTTATTTACATTTCTTATATACTGCACTATTAAAAATCAGTGCGGTTCACAGTGAACAGAACAATGCTACAATGCGACAATGACACAATGCGCTTACAGAAAACAGGGTAATAGCTTAGGGGAGAACTTGGGAAAATGGTCTGATTGGGGGGGGGGGTAGCTCCAGAAATGTAGAAATGGTCTGATTGGGGGAGTTAGGACTGGAAATGTGTAGATTGGGGTGGGCTAGAACTGGAAATGTGCTGATCGGGGGAGTTAGGACTGGAAATGGGCTTATTGGGGGGGTTAGGACTGGTAATGGGCTGATTCTTTTCACAACCATGTGTCTACTCTCACCCGTCGCTCCTTCTATGTACTACGACATATCAGAGCAGTACGTTCCCTACTGTCTCCTTCTTCACTCATCACTCTATTACTGGCTTTGATGATGAGCAAATTAGACTATTGCAATGTAGTTCTGGCAAATTTACTATCCTATCAGCTTCAGTGCCCCCGATTATTACAAAACATGGCAGCACGTCTCGTTACACATGCTTGGCGGTCTGATCACGTCACTCCTCTTCTTCACCACCTTCACTGGTTACCCCATCGATATAGGTTTCAATACAAGTTTCTTATTCTGACACATAGGGCACTTCATACATCATATCCACTTTATCTGGCTAATCTTATCTCTCTTCATACCCCTTATTGACAACAATGATCATTACATGCTAATCGGCTTTCCCTACCTTCTCCCTCCCAGGCCCATCTGGAACAAACTCATCACGCTGCCTTCTTCTTTCTCAGCCCCTCACTCTGGAATTCTCTACCTTCTTCCCTCTGTCTGGAATCTGCCTACCCAAAATGTAAAAGTTTGCTAAAAACTCATCTATTCGAACAGGCTTTTGAGCTTCCCTGTTGACAACCCTACCTAGCTATTGTTTGTTTGTCTACTTTTGCTGACTTTACTATTCCCTCTACTTCTCTCCTATAATGCAATGGCATTCCTTTCCTTTTGTTATGGTGTAGACACGTTTATTGTAAACCGCTCTAATTTCTCAACAAGGGTGGTATATCAAATGTATAAATAAAGATAAAGATAAATAAATAAAGATAAAGATTGAGAGTTAGAATTGGTAGTGGGTTGATGAAAGGGCTAGCACTGGTAATGAGCTGATGGGAGGGGGCTAGGACTGGAAATGGGCTGATCTGGGTAGTTAAGACTGGAAATGGTGAGACTGGGGAGGCTAGGACTGGAAATTCGGCTGATTAGGTGTGCTAAAACTGGAAATGGGATGTTTGGGGGTGTTAGGACTTAATGGGCTGATGGTGGACTAGCACTGTAAATGGGCTGATTGGGGAGCTAGTACTGGAAATGAGTTAGGACTGGTAATGGGATGATTGGGGGAGCTAGGACTGGAAATAGGCTGGGACTGGAAATGGGCTGATGGGGGGAGGAGAGAGCTACTGGCCCTGAAAGAAAACTGGGGACAAGGGCTACAAATGGGCTGATGCAGGGGGATGGGAGAATGGGACTGGAAGGGAATGGATGCTGAGATGGTCTGCCAGGGGAAGGAAGGGGGCAGGAATGGAGCTAACATGGAGAGGGAAGTGGGGGCTGGAAAGAAGCTGACATGGGGGGGGGGTGATGGGGGTAGGAAGGGAACTGACACAGGGAAGGAGGGGGCTGGAAGGGAGCTGACACCTGGGGATGGTACTGGTAGGTGGCTGGGTAATGGGGAGGAGGCTGGAAGGGAGCTGACATGTGGGGATGCCACTGGAAGGGGAATGGACAGAAGGTAGGGTGAGTTGAAGGGAGCTGATTGGGGGGGGTGGCACTGGGAGTGGAAGTGAGCTGATACCTGCCATGGTATTTGGACTAGAAGGGGCTAGACAGTGGGGAAGAAGGGGGACTGGAAGGGAATGGACACCAGAGGCAGGTCTGTAAATGCAAGGCAGTTGACATTGGAAGGTAAGGGGAGGGGAGGACTGGAAATGGGGCTGATACTAGGGAGGGTTACTGGGATTGAAAATAGGCTGACGGAAGAAAATGAAGAAAACAAAAGAAGAGATAAGAAATGGCAGATGGACCATAGACCACAGAAAGAGATCTAAGAGAAGAGAGGAAAGCAGAAGCCTCAGATCGGGACCACCATGATCAGAAAATAAAATGATCAGACAACAAAGGTAGAAAAAATAATTTTATTTCATTTTAATGATTGGACTTTGTGCTATCTTTATATTTTACACAGTATGGGGGAACTGCATATCTTATTTATCTGATGTTGCACTTACATTCAAAACCCTCCTCACATTCAAGGCCTTAAATGGTTTATCGTCCACATCACTTACCAAACTCATCCAATCCGTCCCATCAAATAGAAATAGGAGACATGCAGCATTAAACTCACTAACAACCCCAAAGGCTATAACAACGTGCAGCCTATCAACATCAAACAGAGCTTTCATGTTTAGCGCACCAAAATACTGGAATGCTCTCCCACCTGATCTCCGCGCCATAACCGACCTAACCCAGTTCAGAAAGGCCCTTAAACTGCACCTTTTCATCAAATACTACCCTACATGAACCGTAACATAACAGCCTCACCCTAGTATAATCCACAATATCCCTCTTGTTCCAAGCATCACTGCTAATTTTATGTAAATAGTTCGAGCATGCTATCTAGCTAATAGATTATATACTCCATGTAAATAGTTCTCCCATGTTATCCAAGTTGATACTCCTGTTATATGTAATACCAAACAGCCTGTTGTTCTGGTTTGTTATTTGTAAACCGCGCTGATGTCAAAGAGTGCGGTATATAAGAAGTTGAAATAAATAAATAAATAAAATAAATAAATGTGGAGTCTGGCTTCTTGGGGTTTCAGTTTACATTTTGTCTACATATTTTTATTTTTACTTTAGATTGTAAGTCGCTTATTCTGTACTTGGTGAGGGTCTGTGTTCTGAGTGTGTGACTGAGCACAGGTATTCTGTTAACATGGAGTTTGTACATAAAGATCTATATTGTACTGTAGTAATTTGACATATTCAGCTTTTCAAATAGGTGTATGGATGTTCCAGGGCCCACTGTAGTATTTACAGCGATGCTTTTTTTGGATAGGCTCCTCATATGAGTTTTGGAAGTTGGTGCTGATATAGTATGGTATGGTAGGTTTGCTCTATAGATACTCAGTGACTTTGTTGTAGGGTTTTGTATTAGTTCACAATATGTCTGGTACTGGAGACTGGTTGTTGTTGTTATTGTTGTTGTTGTTGTTAGTAAGATGATCAGAATCAGATTTATTTTAAGATATTGAGTTCTGTTGATGAATTTCCTGGTTCTGCTCTGCACCCATTGATGAAGGGGGTTCTGTGGATGCAAAATATATTTCAGAAACTAGTAGAGGAAGAACAAGATTGGCTTTCCTAAAGTTACAAGAGTTAAAGAGAAAATTCCAGCCTCGAACTGGAATGCTGAAAGTCACTCAAGGATCCAAGTTGAATGATGCTTAGAAGATCAAGAAAAGGTAGAAAGAGTCATTATACCATAAAGATCAAGTGGATCAACAGCCGTTTCAAAGTACACCTTACAATCAGGAACCATTGGTGATGAAAGGAAAAGTTGAAGCAGCATTTAAAGTTTTATACAAAAAAAGGCACCGGGCATTGATGGCATTTCCAAAGAATGAGAGACATCATCTATTATATGAGATGAGTCCTTGAAAAGACAAAAGAATACCAAAAGGATTTCTATATGTATTTTATCAACTACAACAAAACCTTTGATTACATAACTTATGACTAACTCTAGGCCACATTAAGAAGCATGGGTATGCCAGAAACATGATAGTTATTATGCATATCCTTTACATTGTTCAAGAAACAACAGTTTGAGCAGAACAACAAGCTGAAACAAAATGGTTTAAAATTGGCAAAGTTCTATGACAAGGATTCATACTTTCCCGATATCTGTTCACTTTATATGCAAAACAAATCATCAGAGAAGGAGAACTGTATGAAGACAATTGAAGTGTGAACATTGGTGGAAGACTCATCAACAACCAATATGCTGACAACACCACATTACTGGCTGATAGTGGAAATATTTTGATACACCTGCTTATCAAGATCAGGCAACATGGTCTTAAAATGGACCTGTAACTTAATATGAAGAAGACAACGCTGATAACTTAGAAATTGATAATTTCATCCATGATGTAGAAGAAATAGAAATAGTAGACAATTTTAACCTACTTGAAATAATAACCAATAATAAAATGACAGGCAATAAAGAAATCCAATGATGTATTGCTCTTGAAAGAATGGTTATGGAGGACCTAGGCAAGGTTTTCAAGTGCAGAGATGTTTCTCTGCATACAAAGATTTGACTTGTCCATGTCATTGTAATTTCAACATCGTCATACGGATGCGAGGATGGATCAGTGAAGAAGCAAGACAGGAAGAAAACTGATGCCTTTGAATAATTGTGCTGGTGAAGAATTCTGTGAAATAACATGGCCTGAAGAACAATTCTGCTAGTGCTAGGGAGATCAAAGCTAAACTTTCTTTAGTAGCTCAAATGATGAGACTTTGACTTTCATACTTTGGACACATCATGTGAAGAGAAATAGCATTATAAAAAGACATCGGGCCCGATATTCTTCTGAGCAGGCTATGTGCAGCATCGGCGCATAGGGCATGCCGACCCTTAAACCCGGATATTCAATGCCGGGTTAATATGCGACCATGACATTGAATATCTGGGTATCGCCACACAACCTGGAAGCCGCCAAAGCTAACTGGGCAGCAGGAATATTGCATGCTGCCCAGTTAGTGCCTGTGCCGCAAAGATAGGTGAGAGTTTTCCTTGCCTATCTTTTCAGTGCAGAGCACTAACTGGGCAATATCGCTGCTGCCCGATTATCTAATGCCCCCAGCTCCACTCGACCTCAGAATGCCCCTGACACTCCGCGATGCTAGCCAGATTGCATAGGGATACGTAGGGGACATAGATGGGGATATTCAATGGCACTACCTATGTATGTGCCATTGAATATCACCATCTAAGGTAGTTACATGGTTTACTAGGCTGTAAACCATGTAAATGTCCTTTGAATAATGGGTCCATCATACTTAGCAAGAGGAAGACAAGTGATATGATGGACCGATACAAAAACAACAGCTATAGATGCCACTTTATAAACAATTAGCTGCTTGACTGAAGACCGAACACAGTTTAGGACAACTATCGAAAGGATCGCCATGAGTCAACTTAACAACAATAATGCATATATACTGTAATTAGGAAAATTCAACATTGGCATTTATTCCCACTATGAATCACACATAATCATTATTTATTTATTTATTTATTTAAACTTATTTATAGCCCGCACAATAACCAAGGCGGGTGAGAAACAAAAAATTCATACAAAGTAAATTAAAACCAATTCAAATACATATTATAATATACACAAAAAGTTAAAAAGACTACCATTTGAGACACCATCTGGATCTTCATTATCTAGGTTCTGATTTAGATCTGAGCTTTGGAGGTGAACATGAAGGAGGAAATTATACTTACCCCTCTATAATTAAATGCCATCTTAAAACCACAAATGTTTAAGTTTTGGATTTTAGGTCCTTTCAGACGTGCAATTTTTCAAATTCCAGCATTTCCATGCATGAGATGACGCCATAGTAGTACTGATTTCTTGTGTATTTTATGGACTGGATGATGATAAAATGAGTGATGGGGAAAAAATAGGGATTCCTTTTGTTTACTAAGCCCCAAGGGCATCTATAGTGCACATAACAACTTTAATGCAGATTACTGGAGGAGTAATTTTGGAATTTAATAGGATGTTTTTCTTGGGAATTTCAATGTTCACGTTGACTAACCTTTGCAGTTTTTTGAACAGTGTTGGAAGTTGATAATGCTAGACCTCAAATTTGAATGGCCTGTTGAAGGTGAAATAAATATATTGGATCTAAAATATGCTGGATCTTATGTTCTTATTTAGTTTTTAACAAACAAACTAATGGATGCGATGCAGTTTTTAGTCTGAGGAATTTTCAGAAGAGGATTGTGCCATGGCATGACCCTCAAGTGTGGTCATGCTGATTAAACTTACAAGAGAAAAAGGTTTTAAAAGCTGGAGAATGGCAGGAGGTAAGAGTTTGGGTTATGTTGGAGGATGAAGTAGTTAAGAGTTTTCCTTCTTGGCCAGAAGAGGATCAGGGTGTGGAAGATATGATGTGGCAATGGAATCAAGGTATCTGAGAGTGATATAAATTATTGGCTCCTATAAAAAAAATAAGGATTTTGGGAGACAGAAGTTGGTCTTTCCCCAGGACAAATGAAGCAGGAATGTAAGCAGCTTGAGCAAGTGTGTTGGAAGACAAGTTAGGTAGAACAGCATTGAGATTAGGAATGTTTGACCATAGAACTCATTTGAGCGAGGCAAAAAGTGTGTATTTTGCCAAGCAGATTGAATCAGGTTTTGCTTTGTATGGTATTCCCTTCAACCACTTGGGGTAAGGGCCGGGTAATTTCCTGTCCAGATTGTATGGAATTTGCTGGATCTTTTGAAACTAAGGAGGTATATTCAAAGGCATTTAGGTAGTTTGCAGATCTGCAATCTGCCTAAATGCTTTTAACCTAGATATCCAGTGGAACCCAAGGATAACCAGCAGGTGGTAATATTCAGCCGATGGCTAATTAGTCTAACCTGGATAAAATTAAGGCACTAAGGGGAATGTTTACTAAACTGCAGTAACGTTACATAACGCGTGTTATGTAACGTTAACGATTGTTAAGTAACGTTAATGCGCGTTATGAACGTTACTCATAACGCGCGTTAACGTTACTTAACGATAGTAGATGTTCCGCGGCACGGTAAAACACCGCAGAAGGTGGAGAGAGGGCGGAAAGAAGGAGTCAATGGGCAGAGTGTGGGCGGGGAGAGGCTCCATTCACACTAATGCGCTGATCTGAAGAGCTGAATCCTAACGCGATTGAAAACCTGCCGTTAGATGCACATTTGCAGGGGAGAGAAACAATTTCAGTGTCAGCAATGTACAGCATAGGCAGGGAAACCTACAAAAAGTGATAAGTGTGATACATGTTCACAGAACAAAAGGGCACATAAACATTGAAAATGACCTCAACAAACTGAAAAAAAACCATAACCAAGCTGGCCAAAAGTGATATTAATGGTAAAAATCAACCCCCCCCCCCAGAGATTGCTCCAAAAAAAAGATATTAATCGTGGAAGGGTCTATGCTCCGTCCCCATACAAGGTGAATGAGCCCACAGTGAAATAGCGCTGATCAGGGATTTCTCTTGTTATTGGACAGGTGTCCTATGGCATGCACATGTCCTGCAACAGCAGGGTGGGTATGTCGGAATGGGCAACTGGACAGATGCCGGAAAAGGGATACAGAGGGCCGCAGGCGGCACATGGTGTGGTGCAGCTGGGCCACAGTGCGGACTAGGGTGATGCCTAGGTGGCACATATGAATGCTGAAACAGCAGAGCAGCCAGACAGCAACTGCTGAAGGCCCAACATGGGCATGACTATGTTTACCACAGTGTCACAGGGGATAGTCCCCAGCAGCTACCCCCAAGGGCACGGAACATTGGCATGCGGTGCTGGAGGGAAGCGTGGACACCTATGAAGGCACCCCTACCCCAGAACCCGCACCATAGGCAGCCGCCTACCCGCACACTGGATTGCCTGAGACTGCGCTCCACCAGCACCACCAGCAGAAGGGCATGTCAGCATGTTGGCAGAGGGATACTGGTGGTGGAGGGGGCAGTGGCAGCTGCCTAGAGCAGACCGTGGCCTAGCCCTGTGTAGGTGGGTGCCATGCACTGCAACAGACAGGCCCTGTCTGATGAACAGTCATGGTATCACCAGGGAATACACAGACTCTGTGACAACACAGTGGTGCAGTGCACAAAACCAGTTTATTCAGAAGCAGAAAGTCACAGGTTCAAGTCCCAGCTGTGGTTCCTGCCAACCCAGTCCCCATATTTTACCCACTACTAAAACGTGCTAATACAGACAAAACCTTTATTGTAGATGACGTAAACATGCCCAAAACACCTACATTTTACCCTACAGAGCACAGACACCATAAACATGTGCATTACTTAGAGCAGAGTCTCCCAAATGCAGTCCTGGAGGGCCAAACACCATCCAGGTTCCATGCTGCCTCTAATAAAGATGCCTGTGCTGCATTTCTATGCGCCGCCCCCATGGTATGCAGATGTATCTCATGCATATTAATTAGGGACAGCATGAAAACCTGAACAGTGTCTGGCCCACCAGGACTGGAGTTGGGAAGCTCTGCCCTAAAGCAGTGGCCAACAGGGGCAGACACACCCGCACCCACAGGCTCCATTATCAAATGCCTCCTGGAGCGGCAGGATGTTGGGTCCTGCGTGCATCTCCCAATACTAGCACTTGCATAACTTGGCAATGCCACCGTAAACCTGGGAATACGGTAAACATAGAAACATAGAAACATGATGACAGAAAAAGACCACATTGGCTATCTAGTCTGTCCTTCCATATCAACAACTACAACAGTCTACTTTTTACCTTTAGAGATCCTCTGTGTTGGTCCCATGCTTTTTTGAATTCAGTTACTGTCCTCCTCTCTACCACCTCCACTGGGAGACTATTCCACGGATAGAAATATTTCCGCATATCACTCCTGAATCTATCTCCCTTCACCCTCATCCCATGTCCCCTCATAGCAGAACTTGTTTTCAATTGAAAGAGGCTCTCTCCCTGAACATTTATGCCACGGAGGTATTTAAACATCTCAATCATATCACCTCTATCCTGCCTTTCCTCTAAGGTGTACATATTAAGATCCTTAAGTCTGTCCTCATATGCTTTATAATGAAGCCCATTAATCATTTTAGTAGCAACCCTCTGCACCGACTCCATCCTGTTCACATCCTTTTGAAGGTGCGGTCTCCAGAATTGCACACTATACTCCAAATGAGGTCACACCAAAGACTTATACAGAGGCATTATCACCTCCTTTTTTCTGCTAGCTATTCCTCTCCGTATGCACCCAAGCATCCTTCTAGCTTTTGCCGTCGCCTTTTCTACCTGTTTAGCTACTTTAAGATAATCAGACACAACCACGCCTAGGTCCCGCTCTTCTTTAGTGGACAAAAGTATTTCACCTCCTATACTGTATTGCTCCCTTGGATTGCTGCAGCCCAAATGCATGACCTTACATTTTTTAACATTAAATCCCAGCTGCCAAATTCTAGACCATTCTTCAAGCTTAGCTAGATCCCTCCTCATGTTATCTACACCTTCCAGGGTGTCTACTCTATTGCAGATTTTGGTATCATCTGCAAAGAGGCAAACATCTATCAAACTGTTGCTATGATTACTGGCAGATAGCAATTCCAAAGTTAGGCACAATTTGCTGATTGAGCTGCATCAAAGCAACCTTTATGATGTCTGTGGAGTGTGCTACAGGTCTTGTGTCTGACAATGTTTACCACCCTGGGGAGTGACCCCAACAGTATTGCGTACCATAGCCATGCCTGCACTGTGCCCAGGACTGGTGCGGTGGCCAGGGCTGCCAAACACCTCTATAGTTGCACAATGCTGGCATAGGTCTGGGGAGTGTGTGTCTGTCTATCCAGTATGTGGGGGCTGCAAACACCCTCCACAGCCCACACTGCTAGCACTGTTGCCAGTATTGGCCTGCCAATGTGCTTAATGAGGAGCAAGGTACTGTGGGAATAGCCAGGATAGGATGGCCTGGCCTGGATCCATCTGTACATAGCATAGGGCAATGGCTCGGACATTGTAGTGGCCGGCCACCACCTGCACGGACAGGGTGGCCACAGCATGTCCTGCTGGGAGGTCACTCTCACCCTGACTGAGCAGTGACCATGGCATGGCTAGGTTCCCCCATAGTGCTATATAGTATTTCTCTCATGTGTTATTTATGGGTCCCTTTTGGGGCCCAATCACTGACCTATCTGCTTGGTGTGTATGCTCATATCCCAGTTCTGGGTACATGTATCTTCTCCAGGACCATGCACTATGGACTAGCTAGCAGACTGTCTGCAGCTAGTATGTGTCTTGCTGGAACACCTTGCAGGGTGCAGTGGCTGGAGGCTTGCTGCTGGAGAATATCAGATAGTGGTAGGGGGCAGCTGAGCATTTCCAGGCCTACTGTCTGTTTGCTTTTGCTTTATGGATGTCTACAGCTCTGCATTGCCTGCCCTGTAGGGTGTCTGTTCCCCAGCAGGACTGGGGTTGATGGTCCCCTCTACTGCTACCATTGCAGGGAGGTAGAATGTGGATCTATTGGTTTGTGATCCTGTTTCCCACCCTGAGCCCCAGAGGATGGGCTCTGTAGTGGTACATAATCTGCCTATTTGTCCAAACACCCCTCTCCCTCCCTTAAGCGCCTTATAAGGTGCCGTATAGGGTATCTTATAGGGTGCTTTGGCAGACAGTGCACTTTATAATGTGCCCTATGGAGTGCCTTATGCGGCACCTTAGGTTACGCCACCATGAAGGTGTGTTTGCTGGCAGCACTAATTAAATTAAAATGCCTCAACAATCACTACTTACATGTAAAGTGTGATGCCTCAGCCAGCCTTATGCATTAGGCACCCTGGGGAATCAAACCCATGACCTCTGAACCATCAGTCAGTGTTGTAACCATTGTGCTACAGCTCTGTTTCTGTGTTTTCTTCTCTGCGCGCCTTCTTAAGATTAACACGCGGTAACGTGCCACTGCACCATCATGTAATGCTCGTTAATTTATGGCGCCTTGTAACGCGAGTTATCGGTAACGATGTACCGCCCATGTCCTTATTTGGGTATTTCTACCTCTACCGCGGATCCTAACGCGAATGGCATTACCGCAGTTTAGTAAACATACCCCTAAATGACTATCCTAACTTTAGCCATTTTTGCAATCCAGTCAATGGGTGAATATTGTCACTGACCAGATTTGCAAAGAGTAATCTGGTCAACTGTACAAAAGAGTGGCAACTCAAATAAAATAAGGATTTCTAAAGATTTCACAAAGGCCAAAAAGATAACTAACAAAAAAGCTTTCTCCCACGCAGCTCCCATTCTCTGGAACTCCCTCCCTGAAGCAATAAGAACATTAACTGAACTTAAAGAGCTCCGCAAGAATTTAAAGACCCATCTGTTTAGCCTTCACTATGGACCAATCATAAACCAATTATCTCAGACAGAAAATGGATAACAGATGTTAGATGGATATAAGTTATATCGACCCAATACTAACAAGAACTCAATATTTTCACATTGTCCCTTCATTGAGCTAAGCCCAAATGAATAGCTCATCCTTCGGTTCAATCTAACTATAACACTACTCACTCTACACTTTCACTAATACCTCCTTCTCTTCTCTTTCTCCATTCAGTTTCATCTACCTCATTTGTCCCACACTAACTCACTTTAGGAATTGCCTACGGGACCCATTTCCATTGTATATAGTTACCTATATGAACCATACCTTTGTATATAGTTTCATAATGTTATTACTATAACCAAATGTTTAATGTAATTAACAGTCTATTGTATATAGTTCACAGAAGTTCCATGTAAAAACAGTTCTGTTCACTGTTTCCTAAATTGTTCATTGTAAACCACACCTGATCTTTGGAAGGTCGCGGTATATAAGCAACTGTTAAAAATAAATAAAATAAAATAAAATAAAAATAAATAACATGGATATGATCCCGGCATTGAATATTCAGGTTCAGTATTCAGTGGCTACTGCTAGCCATTTTAGCAGTGTTAGCCATCACTGCTGAATTTCCCTCCCTAAGATTCTCCAGTTGGTGGAAGATTTTGATGAGGAGAGGGATGTAGGCAAAGTGGTAGAGAGGATGAGTGGAGTTTGATTGGAAAGTATGAAGAGAAAGCGCCTATGCTGAACTGAGTTTTCTTTGGTTACATCAGCAGATATACATGATTGTAACTTTGATAAGGCTGACAACTTGTCTGGTAAATCCATATGCCTATTCATTGGTATGGTGAGGGAAGTGAAAGTTGGAAGCCCGTATTTATCAAGTTGTAAATGCTTCTTCACAGGAATATGTTTTTTCATTGTTACTAAAGAAAGCAGGAAGTGATCCTGTAGCTAAGACCTGCCTTCAAGGTGATGTAATACTCTCTTGCACCGAGAATGTGTCTCCAGGGCCATGTGCCTTAATAAAGGAAGGTTTAGGACAGTCATTATAGTTGGAAATTTGTTCATTAGACATGTAGACAGCTGGGTGGCTGTGAACCTGAGGATCGCCTGGTAACATGCCTGCCTGGTGCGAAGGTAGCGGATAGCATGCGCCACCTAGACAAGGTCTTAGATAGTGCTGGGGAGGAGCCTGCTCTGGATTGAAATTCCATGTAAAAAGGGGAAGGCGATGGCAGTGGGGGTGTACTATCGACCGCCTGGCCAGAAAGAACAAATGGATGATGAAATCAAGGAAGCTAACAAAAGTTACAGCACAGTAATAATAATGGGTGATTACAATTTCCCCGGTATTGACTGGGTCAGTGTCACTGCAGGACATGCTAGGGAGATAAAGTGCCTAGATGAAATAAATGACTGCTTCTTGGAGCAGCTGGTTCATGAACCGACCAGAGGGGAAGCCATATTAGACCTAGTCCTTAGTGGAACACCAGATCTGGTGCAAGAGATAAGGGTGTTGGGGCCACTTGTCAATAGTGATCATAGCATGATCACATTTGATTTAATTAGTGGAGGAGGAATAGTAAGGAAATCCACAGTACTACCTTTTAACTTTCGAAAGGGAGACTATGGGGTATGTTTACTAAACCGTCTTAACGCTGCAGCGGTGGTATTATCGTGCGATAAGTGACGTTATCGCGCGATAATGTGGCGGCGGCGTTAAGGCACACTAACGCTGTGAAATCTGGGTCTGAAGGGTGGAGTAAGGCTTCCCAGAGGGTGGAGAGAAGGGGTCAATGGGTGGAGAGGGGAGGGGAGAGGCTCCATGCGCACTAATGCTGTGAAATCTGGGTCTGAACACTAACGCCAGTGAAAACCTCGCGTTAAGGCACATTTGCAGGAAAGAGAAACCATTTCAGCCAGCAATGTGAAGCAAAGACAAGGAAACCCATAAAAGTGATAGTTGTGATACATGTGCAGGAACCAAAAAGGCAAATAAACATATAAAAGGACCAGAAACACATTTGAAATCCCAATAACCAAGCTGGCCAAAAGTGATATTAATGATAAACATAAAGCCACACTACTGACAAAGCGTAAAAATTAAGATATCATGTTTGGAAGGGTCTATGCTCTGTCCCCATATAAAGTGAATTATCCCACATTGAAATAGCGCTGATCAGGGTTTCTGTCATTTAGATTGGGCAGGTTTGTTATGGCGTGCACATGTGCAGCAACAGCAGAGTGGGCAGGTAGGAAAGGGCAACTGTACTGATGCTGTAAATGGGATACAGGGGGCTGCAGGCGGCACATGCTGAGAAAGACATACTGAGAAAGACCCAGGTTGGAACAGAGCCGTGGGGAGAATGGTAAAAGCCAAGAAGTTTTACTTTTACCCTGAAAGGGAAAACCCAGGGTTTGGCAGTGGAAGGCAATGCACAGAAACGCTAAAGCCTTATGAAGCCAGCTTGAGAGGTACAGATAAGTTTACTTACCCTTATACCAGGCATGGTAGGGTTAAAGGCCTTTTACCAGAAGAAGTTTGTATCTCTGGAGAGGATTTAAGAAGCAGAGTCCCTGCAAAACTGCCGTTTCATACTACAGCTGCTCACAGGAACCTAAGCCAGTCAGAGCTGAGAGGCAAGCCAATTTACCCTAATAGAGGTGCAAGGGAATGTTATAATTCACCTAATAGCTACCAGCAGTGGAGAGGCTCTCAGCAGAAGCATTACAGTGAAGGTGGTAATTCTGCTCCACACACACTCTCACAGAGAGAGGAAGAGAATCCCGGCAGGATAGAGAGAGACTGTTAACAGACGTCCCTAATACTGAAAGGGAAGATATATTGAAAGCATGTGTTGAGGATATGCAGTGGGGGACATCAGAAGCTGAGCCAGGCACTGAATACATGGACTGTACAATTTCAATAGCAGACAGCATTTCCTCACTGCGTTAAAAGGAAGTAAGAACTGAGTAAGCCAAAAACAGTAAAGAAGTGGTTTTTGTATGCTTACGAATGACTGTTTGATATACCTTTACTTTCCTTGTTAATAAGCTGAAGAGAAGCTATTTTTGTTCATATTTTATTCCTTTTATATGCCCAAGAAGGGTTGTGTTTTCCTTTGTTCACACCACAGTAAAAAGTCCTCTTGAAAGGGGAAATAAATCCCTTGTTAAAACCTTACCACAGTTTCACAACTAATTCTTTATCTGGCTATCAACAACTACAACTCCCAGAAGGCCAAGCAAGGTCTCCATAATAGAATTAAGTCAGTTCAACACAAGCCCCAGCGCAGTGCCCTACTCCACCAGCAGGGTTCAGCACAAAGGGGTGACATAATGGCGTAGTATTTAGGATTTGTTTTTTGCTACGTGGTTTTCCTGAGTGAGAGAAGGAAACATAAAAGGACATCTCTGGAAGAACTGCTACCACAGAGTGATGTCTGAAGAGGATTTCGCTGGCAGGTCGGCCAGAAAAGCAAGACCTTTCTCACATGCTGAAGTCTACCAGGAGCCTAAGGTACAGGTAACCTGGGCGGAAGGGTAGAAGGATACCAGTGAGAAAGGGGGCGCTATACTCAGACAGGGATTGTACAAAAAAAAAAAGTACCGCACTTGGTGGGTCTTTCTTTTCTTTTCACAGGTGGTGCAACTCCAGAAGAAGATGGATCCGCGTGACGTCCAGATGTGGATGCAAGCACAGTGGGACAAACAGGCAGAGCTTGTTCAACGTCTCCAGGAACAGTATGTGGAGGCTATGAAAGAACAGCAGCGACCTTTGTTGGAAGCAATGGAAGCTCTCTTGAAGAAGCCCCAGGAAACAGGAGCGGCAAGTTCATCTATGGTTCCGCAAGTAGAGATGAACAATTATCATACTTTCTCCTTGGGACAATTAACACAACAGGATGATTTGGATGACTATATCGAGGCATTTGAAAGGATAGCAGAGACCCTTAAATGGCCTACAGAGCAATGGGCCATGCGCTTTGCCATGACTTTGACTGGCGAGGCTCTGTCAGCATTTAAGGGAATGCCTGCTACTCTTGCTACCAATTACTCTGAAATTAAAAAAGCTGTAAAGGATAGGTTAGGTCTTACGCCTAAACATTATAAGCGTATGTTTAGGGAGGCAAAGATACACTATAAGGAAACTCCTAGAGCCCTATATCAGAGGCTAAAAAGTATGGCTTATAAATGGCTAAACCCAGAGGGAAGGTCATTAGACTCCATTATGGATGATATAATTCTGGAGCAATTTATGCAATCTGTATCCCCTGAACTGAAAACCTTCCTCACCTTACAGGATTGCCGTAATACGGAAGAGGCAGCCAATATGGCAGATGTATTTTACGAGGCTAAAATGGCTGATACCTCTGGAATTGGCATGTTAAAAATGGCAGGCATAGGAAATCCTGATAAGATGAGAAAAGGTGAAAAGGTTAAAGTGCATAAAAGGAATGTTTATGATGATACTGTTGATGATCTATCTGTTGGTAGAAAATGTTACAGATGCGGTAAACCGGGTCATTACCAGAAAAACTGTAGAGTAAAAATGGTCCTTGTAGCCGGGGCTGAGAAGCAAGTCCTGAAAGGCATTTTTCTCCAAGTCCTAGTAGAAGGAGTAGACGCCTTGGCTCTACTCGACTCGGGAGCAGAACAGAGCATGGTCTCTCAGGAGTTTTGGGAGACCATGAAACAGTCTCGCCCTGCAGCCCCAAGTCGAGTAAAAGACCAAGTAGAAATAAAATGTGTACATGGCACCCGTCTTCATTATCCCCTACATAAGGTGCGTGTTAGAGGGATGGGCCTAGAAAGGGAAATACAAGTAGCAGTAGTCCCAGGGCTACCACAGGAACTCATCCTAGGGCATGACTGGCCCTCATTTCAGGGAGGATTGATACAAGGCCTATGTACAAAGACAGGCCTAGTCTCCACACGATCACAAGCCGGAACCTCAGGAACCCAGGAACCATCTGTGGAAAGAACAGAGGAGCCTAGGGGGGAGGAAAATAAGGAAATTCCTGAGGAAAGGATAGAGGAGGTTGAGGCTAATATACTCCCCAACCATGATGAATTAGTTCAGGTTCCAACTAAAGAAGGGAAAAAAGCAAAGGCTAAGAAGCGCCAGGAAAGAAATAAGAGAACCCGAGGAAGGGCGGAACTAGAGGCATGGGAAGGGTTACCGTGGGTACCTGCAGCCCTAGTTCAGAAATTCCCTTCTTTCCCTATGGAACAGAAGGCAGACTCTGCGCTCAAAAGAGCGTTTGAATGGGCACAAGAGGATCGACCCATACTTCCCAGATTCTTACTGGATAAAGATATCTTATATAGGGAAAGCATAGATCCTTATACTGATGCAGTCCGGAAACAATTGGTAGTGCCGGTAACTTTTAAGGCCGTTGTCTTACGCCTGGCACACGACCACCCGATAGGCAGTCACAAGGGTGTTCAGGGAACGCTAGATCAGATACTGGCGCGGTTTTATTGGCCAGGGGTCTATAAGGAAACCAAACAGTATTGTGACTCTTGCCCTATCTGCCAGAGGGTCTCGATAACACGACCAAAGGCCGTACCTATGGTGCCTTTGCCTACCATCTCAGTCCCAATTCGACGCATGGGGATGGATATAGTGGGCCCTCTAATAAAAACACCCCGGGGTTACCAATATATCTTGGTAATTGTAGACCACGCTACGCGGTTCCCGTGGGCAATTCCACTTAGGAACATCTCAGCCAAGATCATGGCGCAGGAACTGGTAAAATTATTTTGCGAAGTGGGGTTTCCCCAGGAAATCTTAACGGATCAGGGAAGCAACTTCGTGTCTAGATACCTCGCTAGAGTATGGGCAGCATTTGGCATACGCCATATTAAGACTGCGGCGTACCACCTCCAGTCAAACGGGTTGGTGGAGCGCATGAACCAGTCCATTAAACACCTATTAAGGAGGGGTTTAAGGAAGGGAGAAATGGCAGAGTGGGATACCTTACTTCCATTCGTGTTATACGCATGTAGGGAGCGTATACAGGCCTCCTTGGGGGCGTCCCCATTTGAACTATTGTTCGGTAGAGCCCTGAGGGGTATTTTGGACATACTACAAGAAGAGTGGGTTGAGCCCGAAATACCGGAGGTAGGAGTACCACAATTCCTAAAAGATTTAAGGAAACGCCTGGAAAAAATGTCCAAAGCCTCAGTAGAAAATCTGAGGGTTAGTCAGCAGCGTCAGAAATGCTATTATGATAGGGGCACACAAGCCAGACAATTAGCGGTAGGGGATAAGGTCCTCATCCAGGTGGTGGACCCTGGTCCCAAATTTGAGTCCCACTGGAAGGGGCCGGGTACGGTGATAAAAAGGGTTGGGCCCGTTTCCTATCTTATAGAGAAGGATACAGGACGTAGGCAGGTTTATCACCTCAATGTGTTAAAACCTTGGAAGGAGAGGGTGGCCACTGCCCATTTAGTTTATACGGAGCAGTATAATAGTACTTTGGACAGGATTATGTGCTGTCCGCCTAGAATTGCGGCAGCCCGTAATATTTTAAGGGGGGGAATCTGTCACAGAGCAGATCCAGCAGAGCCCATGCAAATAGATGAAGAAGCAGTGAATCAGGCTGACACTGAAGTTTTTAGTAAACACAGGTCAGGAAGTTGCTATGGGCAACTGAAACAAATGTGGTCACGAGCCAGAGAGACACACCCAGCCAGCAGAAAAGCTAGGAGGTCATCACCTGATGCAAGCCAGCTGGGGGGAGGTGGAGCTCGTGGGTACGTAGATAAGCACAGCTCACAAGTAGTTAGACAGAGTCGTGGAGAGAGCTGGGAACAGAGCCGTGAAGAGAGCCTGCATGAGGATAATGATGAAAGTTTGAATGAAAGCCTGACTGATTACCACGAGTGTTTGGGAGAGAGTCTGAGACAGCTGGAATCCGAGTTTGAGAGTGAAAGCAACGGCAAACATGGAAGGAGCTACAGAGGAGGTAGCAAAACCAGGACAGGAAGCTTCAGATATCAGAGGAGCCCAGAGTATACTGAGAAAGACCCAGGTTGGAACAGAGCCATGGGGAGAACGGTAAAAGCCAAGAAGTTTTACTTTTACCCTGAAAGGGAAAACCCAGGGGTTGGCAGTGGAAGGCAATGCACAGAAACGCTAAAGCCTTATGAAGCCCAGCTTGAGAGGTACAGATAAGTTTACTTACCCTTATACCAGGCATGGTAGGGTTAAAGGCTTTTTACCAGAAGAAGTTTGTATCTCTGGAGAGGATTTAAGAAGCAGAGTCCCTGCAAAACTGCCGTTTCATACTACAGCTGCTCACAGGAACCTAAGCCAGTCAGAGCTGAGAGGCAAGCCAATTTACCCTAATAGAGGTGCAAGGGAATGTTATAATTCACCTAATAGCTACCAGCAGTGGAGAGGCTCTCAGCAGAAGCATTACAGTGAAGGTGGTAGTTCTGCTCCACACACTCTCACAGAGGGAGGAAGAGAATCCCGGCAGGATAGAGAGAGACTGTTAACAGACGTCCCTAATACTGAAAGGGAAGATATATTGAAAGCATGTGTTGAGGATATGCAGTGTGAGACATCAGAAGCTGAGCCAGGCACTGAATACATGGACTGTACGATTTCAATAGCAGACAGCATTTCCTCACTGCGTTAAAAGGAAGTAAGAGCTGAGTAAGCCAGAAACAGTAAAGAAGTGGTTTTTGTATGCTTACGAATGACTGTTTGATATACCTTTACTTTCCTTGTTAATAAGCTGAAGAGAAGCTATTTTTTGTTCATATTTTGTTCCTTTTATATGCCCAAGAAGGGTTGTGTTTTCCTTTGTTCACACCACAGCAAAAAGTCCTCTTGGAAGGGGAAATAAATCCCTTGTTAAAACCTTACCACAGTTTCACAACTAATTCTTTATCTGGCTATCAACAACTACAACTCCCAGAAGGCCAAGCAAGGTCTCCATAATAGAATTAAGTCAGTTCAACACAAGCCCCAGCGCAGTGCCCTACTCCACCAGCAGGGTTCAGCACAAAGGGGTGACAATAGTATTCAGTCAGTTCCATGGTCAGATCACTACCTCATATGCTTCAGTACTGAATCAGACCCCCATCAAACCAACAATAACCAGGTAACACCACCACAAAATCAATTCATAAAATGTAACAAAGATAAATTCATTAATAAAATAAGCCCAGA
This sequence comes from Ichthyophis bannanicus, assembly GCA_033557465.1. Taxonomy (NCBI): domain Eukaryota; kingdom Metazoa; phylum Chordata; class Amphibia; order Gymnophiona; family Ichthyophiidae; genus Ichthyophis; species Ichthyophis bannanicus. Next base: position 581,824,227 of record CM066033.1, read on the forward strand.
TCCCTCAGTCAACAGCGATGACATTAACACCCTCATTGCAACATGGAACAGACCCTAAGTACAGCATCAGTAAACCATCAAAACCACCAACCTAAAAAACACAGAATCTCTCAACCCTGGTTCTCCTCGACCTTAAAACATACAAAAAGAGAATTAAGGAAAACTGAAAGAAAATAGAAAGTTTCCAAATCAGAAGATGGCAAGCTTAAATATAAGAACAAATTAAAAATCTACCATCAAAACCTTTAGAAACAGAAAAAGAATACTACTCTAAACTCCTCTTGAAATCTCTTAACCGGCCAAGAGAACTGTTCTTCATAATACAAAACCTAACAAAAATGCTGAACTCGGAGGACCAATCAGCCTGCAACATAACTGCTGAGCATCTTGCAAATCATTACATGGCAAAATCCAAACCCACATTGCTGAGTGTCTCAACCTTCTCTTATTCTGTGCCACACTGCCCTGTAACTTGGAACTCATTTTCATCTAGAAGCAAGGAACAGATAGAACACTGCATCAAATCATTGAATACTACCACCTCAGTCCTAGATCCATGTCCAGTCAGTTGGATAAAGGCTACAAATTCATTACTTACACCATACATCCAAAAAATTGTCAACCTCTCTCTAGCTCAAGGTAATTTCCATAATGAATTAAAAAAGGCATCTATACGCCCAATCCGGAAGCAAAACACACTGAACAAACCCTGTCCCGCTTCTTACAGACCAATATCTAACCTATCCTTCCTATCCAAAATCATTGGAAAATCAGTTTGGCTGCAACTTCAGGATTTTATTGATTCATACGCTCCACTTGACCCTCATCTATATGGATTTAGAGCACATCATGGAGTCAAAACACTGCTAACATCCCTCCTTGACTTGGTCATACAAGGAATCAACAACATGAATAATGCTTTCATCCTCATTTTCCTAGATATATCATCTGCATTTGACCCTGTAAACCACAAGATCCTAATCAACCACCTAAAACACCTGGGCATAGGTGGTACTACTCTACAATGGTTTCTAGATTACCTGGCCAACCGCACACAAGTGTAAACTGTATACTTTGGAAGAAAAGCGGGAGAGGGAAAATATGATAGAGATGTTTAAATACCTCTATGGCATAAATGCACTGGAGGAGAGCCTCTTTCAGTTGAAATAAATCTCTGAAACAAAGGGGCATAGGATTAAGTTGAAAAGGGATAGACTCAGGAGTAATTTTCAGAAATATTTCTTTACAGAAAGAGTGTTAGATGAATGGAATAGTCTTTCATTAGAGGTAGTAGAGACAGGGACTGTATTATATCTGAATTCAAGATAGCATGGGACAGGCACAGAGGATATCTAAAGAAAAAAAAGGATGGTAAAGCTTAGTGGTTGATATGGAAGGGCAGACTGGATAAACTCTATGTTTTTTATTTGTTGTCATTTTTCTATGTTTCTATTAATTTTACTGTGCTAGATTCTATAATACAGTCCTGATGGGACTAACTCAGAAAGATAGTGCAAACACAGCAGCTAAATTGATTATGGGACTTAAGAAATTTGATGATGTGTCTCCTGCACTAGTTAAGTTACACCGGCTGCCAGTAAGATTTTGTGTTCAGTATAAGGCAGTGTTGGCATTTAAAGTTCTGCAGTCTGGCATCTAGTTATTTGATGGTAAGGTTATATATCTATGTCCCAGGGAGACTTATATACTCACAGGGAAGTGGAATTCTATATGTGATGAGCGTGAGCTTGGTGAAAACAATTCATCATAGGAACAAAGCATTTTGTATGCAGGCCACAAAGTGGTGAAATGCCTTGCTAGTTGAGCTCTGAAATGAAAGAGAGATGGATATTTTTAGGAAGAATTTTAAAACATCTTTCAAACTTGCTTTTGTTTTGGAGGGGTAAAAGGCTGACAGTGTGTGTGTTATAAAGTTTTTAGAACTAGATTGTTTTCAATTTTTGTACATTGCATAGAGCAGTTTTGGATAGTGTTGTATATAAATGGAAGTAAATAAATCAGATGGAAGCTTAAAAGGTACATTTTAGAAAGTCTATTTATGTGGCTCTAGCAATGTGGAAATTTCAAAACCATATCAATTTCAGAAGAGGGTGTGCAAGTGTGAGGCTGATATAAAATTAATATATATCCGCCCCTCAGAATGGATGTATTTTTTCAAAATGTCCAGTGGCAAGTTACTCTTGCAAGTATTGTGAAATCACAGCATATGCAATCAGAAAACTCCCTCAAGGAGAAAGCAGAACAAAAAACAAGCAACCTTGTCTTAAAATGTGGCTGCATGTGTGCCCACGAGGCAAAGATCCACGTGGAAATATAACGGCATTAATGGATGATATGCATGTGCAGATGGATAATGCATGAGTATCATAAATGTGCTAGTGCTATTTTGTGGCAAAATGCATGTACCCAATTGCACACTGCATATTGTCCCCTGCAGAACTATGTCAATGTATTTCAGGAACCCACATATTGCTGCAGCCACAAGAGGATTGCACATTAGAGAGCGCTAACATAGTGGCCAGGAGGGAGTTGAACTTCTCATACGCAGAGAGCAATCTCCTGGTGCATCTCGTGCTCTTTAATGAGCACAAGCTGTATCAGCCCAGAGGTCTGAAAGTACCCCTTGCTGCAGCATAGAAGACACAGGAGAAGATCTGGTTGGCCCTGGTCAAGTAAGTCTAAACCTTGTCCCTCCTATTCATCATCTAGCAAAGGAATGACACCAATGGGATAGTAACACACTGTGATTGCAAGAGCTCCCGCACATGCATAGATACACACAAACTCCATAATTTCTAAAAACTATGTCAGAGGAAGGAATAAATAAAGTAGGTTCCTGCACCTGGGGAAAAAATACATATCAGAGACCCAAGTGTAGAAGTGCAATATTTAGATATGGGAGGTGTGGGGCATGACAGTGGTAGGTGACAATCATGGTCTGAAACATGAGGAGCCAGAGCCCCAGTCTCCAGCGGTAGGGACAGTGCAAGAGAAGGGGGGCGGGGAAGGGGAGAAGAGGAGAAGAGGAGGGATAGATGGGGAAGAAAGGAGGAGGAAGGGGAAGGAGGCAGAATGGCAGCCTGAGGACCTGCTGCAGTTGTTAGCCAGGCTGTCCACTATGTCTCCTTATTTGACTATATGGGTTCCTATGAAGTGCCTGAGGAGTTTGAAGAGCCTGAAGTCCTGCTGCAGATAATTTCCATGTGACAGGAGAAGCAGAAGGGCTTTGATGATATCTTGAACTCCATGAGTTGGACCCATCTGGAGGGGATGTGGGTGGTACTATGTACCATCTTGCTAGTTATACAGCAGCTAGAGGCACATAGGTCTGCCCCTCCCAAACCACAGAGGGTGGGGAGAGGGGAATCAGGAGGGTTAGTTATGTTCAGGGCCAGAACTAACATTTGGCAAACTAGATGGTCACCTAGAGCGCCAGCATTCAGGGGGTGCCCATTGCCAATGCTGTTGTCCCGCTACAGGACTAGCAGTAGCAGCAATAGTTTGAAACAGCCCCATGGCACTTACCTTCAAACATTGGTGCCACGGGGATGTTTGCTTCCACCCTTCTCTGACTCTCGATGCTGACTTCCTGTTTACAGAGAAAGTCGGCATCGGGCATCAGAGAGAGGCAGAAACAAACAACCCCACAGCACCGGAACGTGAAGCTAAGCATTATGGGGTAATTTGCAGCTATTGTGGCCACTGTAGGTCCCAGAGAAGGGTGGTAGCGGTGGAAATGGGCAATATGGAGGGGGCGCAAGGGATGAGATTCATCTAGGGTGCTTCATCTCTTTGTACCAGTCATGGTTATGTTTTGTTAGGGATCCTTGCAAGGATTATGTTAGGGTATATTTTTTGTTAATGCCCAACCGAGCTAAGATTTGGTTATAACCCAATGTATGCTGTCCATTGCCATATGTTGTCTATACTGTTCAACCTCTTGCTTTGTATCTTTACACAACCTCTGCTCTATACCTTGGTCCTCAGGGCCATGCCCAGGAGCATGATAACATATATATGTAGCCCAGATAGAGGGTCATGAACTTCAGTACATAAAGCAGAATCTTTTAGCCAGTTATATTTTCACCGCTTTGACCCGGTGAAAAACGGGATATAAATACAGTTAAATAAATAAATAAATATATTGAGGCACCACACACATATTTATACCCACTCTAAACATGAGGAACCTATCACCATCTACTAGCACAACCATGTTCGGGATTGAGATGTGTGGTCTATATCTTTGGAAGCACTTTACACATAGCACTGGTGGTCATGCGGCTACCTACACACCCCTGAAGGGGCCTTCAGTTTCTGTGACAAGGTGGAAACATTGTCAACACCCCTAGCTTCCAACAGATGCACAAGCACAGACATGGATATGTGGTTACACATTTGGCAAGCCATTCTTTACCACAATGTTTATAGAATTCTGTTAGAATGGTCCTTGTTCACATTCAGCTACTGAGAATGAATCAGCTGTGCATACTCTGTCTTATGATGCACTATGTCCTAGGTCAGGGGATATACTCCATCAACTGTGGGATGGTGCAGGGGATGTGGCACTCCCAGGTTCCCAGACACATGTTAGAGTTTAAGGGTTGTCATGGAGGCATACCTACACAAACTCCTGCTTCTACAATGTATCAGATGTGCCAGTGCATGTCCTTAGAACACAGGGTAGTGGAAGCTTTATAGGCCACAATATTGACTGTAAGCCATTGCCAGATGTAGCCCATGCCTTCACATGGCCTGATCCTGGTTCCCTCACCCGTGTATATGTGCTGTAGTTTGACCAGTTGCTCTTCACCCCTCAGCTTCCTCTGTGCAACTGTGACCCAGAGAGAGTACTGCCATTTCTAGCTGGTCATAATTAAACATGATATGAAATGGCCTTGAGGCTCATATACTATAACAGGGACCCCAACTCACAGTCCACATCACATGCACACATAAGAAGTGACGCTGGCTCCCAGAGGTCATTGTAGGAGACAATTTTATTATGGGTGTGCTCATACCGCAAACAGAATGAGTAGACAGCAATAAGTACATCATTAGGAGTAGGATGACTGCACAACATATAGAGTATGGTACAGTTTAGGCACTGATGCTATTACTGTGGCCCACTGCCTCTATGCACATGTTAAAATGGGCTGTGGAGATTCTGATGAACTATCAGATACATCTCTTAAAACACTTAAAACCCTTCTTCACCCATTCCTTGTAGCAACCATGCAAACACCAGTGCCACCCAAGCCATGCCCAAGAGGAGCGATCACATCCGGCAAAAATCATTTATTTAGTTATTTATTTAACAAACATTTTTATACTGCACTTTCCACATGATCAAGCGTGGTTTACCAGCAACAATGTTCTGAAAAGTACACTAAAACATAGTCTTATTCAGTTACATGGAACAAAAATAACTATTTACATGAATCTCATGGCCTTTCTAAAATTGTGTTTTCCATATGAATGATGGCTTCTATGTTTTTCTACCACTGCATGCATGTTTGAAACATGAATAAGGGTTTCTAAAATAATCCTCATATGTGTAAGTGACGCTACTTACCCATGTAATGCCCCAAGTGATCCTGCTTTTTATTTGCAGGCGTCCTTTTGCAAAAAAGCTTCTTCTGCAGAACATGTCATGAAATACATCTATTTTTTCATGGCACTGTACATGTTATCTAAAAGATTCCATGTTCAGTAAGCCTTTTATAAAATACTATCCCAGTTTTGCAAGCATGGACCGAAAAGTCTGTTTTCTGAACCAGACTTTATACAAAATTAGATTGCCCATGGACAATAAATTGAGTGCAATCTGTTTTGTTTCTATAGAGTTTCCCATCCACATAGCTTAAAATCTTATACCCAGCACAAGGCCTCATAGTTTTTACTTATTTATTTAAAATACTTTTTATACCGCAGCACTTCCAGTTGCTCATTGGATCAGCGCAGTTTACAAAAATTTGAAAAACATCATTAATCAGTTACAATAGATTTACTCAGTCAGAAATAGCCAGGCCTTAAGTTTCTTCTGGAAAACCAGGACTGATTCAATTTCCTTCAAAGCTTTAGGTAGGCTGGACCATTACTCAGTCACTTTATATGCTTCTTACTGCAGCCTCCCACTTGATGGAAACAGGAGAGCCATAGGACCCTGCAAACACCCTGCCTAGACTTAGTGATTAGGGATGGTAACAACATAGCAGAGAACCAAACTGGGACACATTCATAAAAAATTATATAAAAATAAATAAAATTGAAAACAGATACACTCTGACATCATAAAAACATAGAAACATGATGACAGAAAAAGACCACATGACAGCAGAAACACCGCATGGCCCTTCCATATCAACCATTACAACAGTCCCCTTTTTTTCTTTAGAGATCCTCTATGTTTGTCCCATGTCTTTTTGAATTCAGACACTGTCCTCATCTCTACCATCTCCACTGGGAGATTATTCCATGGATCTACCACTCTTTCCGTAAAAAAATATTTCCGCATATTACTCTTGAGTCTATCTCCTTTCACCCTCATCCTATCGTATGTTCCCTCATAGCAGAGCTTGCTTTCAATCAAAAGAGGTTCTCCTCCTGTGCATTTAAATCATCTCAATCATGTCATATGCTTTATAAGGAAGACCACTAACCATTTTAGTAGCCACCCTCTGTACCGAGTCCAACTTGTTTATATCCTTTTGAAGGTGCGGTCTCCGGAATTGCACACAATACCCCAAATGAGGTCACACCAAAGATTTACACAGAGGCACTATCACCTCCTTTCTTCTGCAGGCCATTCCTCTCCATATGCACCCAAGTATCCTTCTAGCTTTCGCCGTTACCTTTTCTACCTGTTTAGCTACTTTAAGATCATCAGACACAATCACGCTTAGGTCCCGCTCTTCTTTTGTGGACAGAAGTACTTCACCCCCTATACTATATCGCTCCCTTGAATTGCCTCAACCCAGATGCATAACCTTGCATTTTTTAACATTAAATCTCAGCTGCCAAATTCTAAGCCAATGTAGCTGAGCAAATACAGAAGAAACCGAATCACATTTCCTAGCTCCAAATATTAACCTCACCGCCGTTCTGCCAATCTTTTGTTTATTATTCCTAGCAAAGGCAATAATATTGCTAGATTTTAGTATCTTAAGAGTTTCTCAACAAATAGATAGGATGAGCAAGGGAATGATGACTTTGGAAACTCCTTGACTGTGCACATGATCAATTGTTGAAATTATTCTAGTTCAAGCAAGGATAGATTTAGCCTTCAGCTATGGCTGAAGCTATACATTTTCTTGAAATGTAAAATTAAAAATATAAGATTATGATCTGTATGAGATGCAGGAGGATTTTGCAGTCCACAATCTGCAGCACTAGCAGCTGCCTGGGGGAACATAAAAATAAATCAGTGTTAAGCGCATGGGTTGTGTACATCTTTGAATGCTGGATTCTACTTTCTCAAAACACCTACCAGGAGCATGTTGTTTACTTCAGAAAGTGATTCCTGGGTCTGGGAAGATATATTGAGTTAGGGATCTGGACATAAATAACAACCCTCCATTAGCCTCCCTCCCCTTCTCCTCATATAATTAAGGCATAGGAATATTTATTAAGCACTTTGAGCAAATCAGGGAGACACTTGACGTGACTGTTATTTGAAACATAGATATCTCGACTATGGGGGCGGATTAGAACAGCTCCATTTAGTCTGTCCTATCTACCTATGCAGCAATGGCATAAGCTCCATCTGCTCTCCTGCTTCTTCTTTAGCTTTTCATGGCTAAGTATCATTTGCGCTTATCACATGCTTTCATCCATTCTATTTGTTTTATTCTTCCATCATCCTCACTCAGAACTGGATCAACACTACATCGGACCCAATGGAAACATAGGAAGTCTTTCACTAAAGGGTGCTAGGGTGTTGCACCAAAAGCACTGAAACCATGGCACATTAGGTGCAACACCACTACGTTAAGTGTTGCGGGTACTGAAAGTATTTCCTGGCCGTTAACGTGGAACACCTTTCCTTAACGTGGGTCACATTAGTGGAGATGTACGTTCAGTAACTCCACCTATTGAGTATTGAGATGGTGTTAGGTGAACCTACAATAATGTGGTTAGTGCACGGTGTGAACCCAGCACTAAGTGTGTTGAGCTCACCACACCCATTCTCCACCTCTAACCCCCCTCCACTCGTGACCCTAACATGGGTTACACAGTTAGCACAGCAATTCTCCCAAGCAACCCATTATTGCCCAATGTTATCTGGCAATGCGTGTCCCAGCATGCCTTCCCTTTCGTAAAAGAACCATACATTTGTGGGCCCCTACCATGGACTGCTGCTCACTTCCTTTACCACCCTTGATTCTTACAGTCACATTCACTCTTTCCTTGCCCCCACCTACCAAATCTTCATCTATGGCCTTCCCTCTCCCCATACGTCACATCTCCAGAGCAGCATGTTGAACCTGTAGGATCTATTTCTAGGCTTGGCAGCAGAAGCAGAATAGAAGTAAGCCTAGGACTATACAAGCACATACTTCAAGTGGAGTAGCCTAGTGGCTACAGCAATGTTCTTAGAACCAGGGACACAGGATAAATCATGTTCACCTTCCATTGCCTCTGGTACAAACCAGAGATGCCAAGAGTGGACCTTCTCATAGAGTGAGACTGAATGCAAGAAGGTGAGATTTACAGGGTCAATCTTCAGCAGTGTCAGTCAGCTCTGTTAAAGTAGCTAGCTGCTGCTGCTTTAAGTTGAGACCAGATATTCAGCACCAGTGCATATTTGGTGACTGGTGCTGAATATCCAGTTTGACCAGATTGCTGTTTTGTAATCTGGCTGATGGTGAAATTGAGCCACTGAGCAGATTGCAAGGACGCATAAAGTTAGGACAGCCTTTCACCTGTTCTAACTTTATGTATTTGAGCTATGGGGTCAATTCTGAATCCCGAATAATGGGGTTGTACTTCCGGCTTGGATGTACAACCTCCGAACAGGTCCTGGACACTATACCCATCACAGCACTCCCCGCATGTACAGAGGGTTTGTGCAGGGAGTGCTGGATGGGGGCGGGAGAGGGCAGCACTGGGGTGGAATGAGGGTAGAGTGGAGGAGGGGCCTGGATGTACAGAGGCCATTCTGGTCAGGTCTCTGTATGACCCCTGGAGCTGTGCTGGACACCTACCTTATTCCACCCTGAAAGTGGAATAAGTACTGGGGAAGGGGAGATTGGGCCCTGCAGCTCCCCCAATGACATTGCACGACTGTGGAAGATGTCTGGCTGCCCAATCCAGGCCCTGGCTGCCTCCAACAAAGGTCAGATGGTGGGGAAAGGGTTTTTTCTGTGCTGTCGGGGATTGGGTGCTCTGAATGGATGTGTCGTGCCATGGAGACGGGACGCTACGGCATAGGCACACCAGCTAGAGCATTGAGCGGTGAGGACGGCAGCCTGATGTACATCTCCCCACTTTGAATGCCGTGCATGCCGACCCATACATTTGCCCTGATTCCACAACTGTGGGAACGGATAGCTCCTGTGGATGCAAAATTGGGTGCAAATTGATCATATTTATTTTCTGGATATCCAGATGGCCTAGATGTGCGCAGGTTAGAATCAACTTTCACGTGCTTAGTGACTGGATATCCCCACTAACTGCATAGCTGCCGGTGCTGCCCCACTCCATCTACAGAACGTTAGATAGTGCCAGAGCATTTACCCTGGTTAGTAGGGGATAATCAGTGGCTCTAACTGGGTTAGTACTCCTGAATATCCCAGTCAGTGGTATCTATGTGGTTTGCAGGTCTCCAAACCTCATAAATGCTTTGGAATCCCCCCCCCCCCCCCCCAGTTAATAAGGCCAATTTTATATAGGATGTGGAGATGGGAATTAAGATGTCCAGGTCAGGATATAGAGAAATCCCACTGTAATTTATAAAAGTTCTGTTAAATGCAGAGCCTCTTGTAAAATACATGTGCCGTACTGCATGATGTCTCATCACGTCCAGCTGAAAGAGCAATTTATAAAACTGCATAGGGGAAATAAATCATTCAGCTTTATCCAATGTGTGCTTGGGAGCAGCATTTTAAAATCACTGCTCCTGCTATCCATGCACACCTCAAACTCCTCCCGCTAGCAGTATATCTGTTAAAGCACTGGCTTTCATAGTACATAACAGTTTATGGACGTTTCCTCCAGGAATTTGTTCAAATCTTTTCTAATCCCAGCTACAAAACCTGCTTTTATCACATTCTCTGTCAATGAGTCCCAAAGCAAAGAGTGCTGTTGTGCTACAGAGTGCACCACCAATGGAACACTTTGTTCACCATTAACAATCCTGCTCTTATGTTCATTCATACACAGTTGTAACATGCAAATAGTCTTGCCTTCCTATATCGATTGGCGAGGAAATATAATCAGATATACCACCCCTATCGTGCAAGAAGCAGAGGAAAATTTAAGAAATATGGATTTCTGGTGTGGTAGTTGAACTGGTTTGTCCTTTATCACCTGTGGACACATCTGGCACCTATGACATAGAACGAAACCTCTATGCCCCAGATCTTCCTGATCCACATATTCTGAATGCTCTTACATATGTTCCTTTCTGGAAGGCAAAAGTTGGCAAAGTGCGCAAGGCTGAATGATGCTGCAGTATTTACCAGCTCTTCTTGCTGATGCATTTATTCTCATAGCTTCTGAGGAAAATTGGAACATATATGTTAGTAAATCTTCTTCAGTCCTTTGTTGATTAGGCTCAACATCATCACACGGTTAGCATATTTTTGCTCTGCAAAAAGCTTGCTTCACAAACTTGATGAAGATAGCCTCTCTGAAAAAAAAGGTCTGCCATCTGATCTGATTGTTCCAAAATGACTCAAAGCCTTCATACAATAGGCATAAAAATGGAGTGTTTCTAACAGTTCATGTTATAAAATGATTCCCTTAATATCCAAGAACATTGACATTGACTATTCTTGGGGTGCCATTGCATCTAGTGCTGATGCCTGTCTACAGGTTTCAGAAGATTGGATGAAAAAGACATGATGTTATACTATATATTGTGATTAAATGGTATTGTGTGCTAAATAATATCACTATAGCCTCTTCAAAGCATTTCAGAAAGTCACGTAGCTATCATTTTTCTCATTGTCTGATTTTGCCTTTTCCTCATTTTCTGTCATGTTGTCTGTCTGCATCTTTGCTCATTCCCACCCAGTAGTATACAATCCGACCTTCCCTGTTTAAACGTTACTTTAAACACTTGTTGAAGCTCAGATTAGGCATGATCAGAGCTAGTGTAAGAGGGAAATACTGTGAGAATTTAGGCGTTTTTTATTTTTTTGATCATTTCTTCAGGGTTCCATTATGACCTGAAACTGAAAATGATCCAATTTGTGCCTCTGTTTCCCAGACTTAATTCCCAGCCATCTTTTTAATGGTAAACACTAAAAACTCATGGACCGATTCAATTCCAATTATGCATTTACTGTTCACAGGTGAACATATAACAGGATTATCTGAATAATTGCCTTTGACTATCGGGCCATAAGATTGTTCCTGAAATAACAGAGGGTGAAGTGATTTGTCCAAGGAGAAGCAGGATTTGAACCTTTGCTTTAGCTGGCTATTAGTCCACTGTTGTAACCACTAGACTGCTCCTTAAGAAATGATTTCTAAAAATTACCATCCGAGACAACTGCAAAAGAAAGACGAGTACTTCAAGCATTGCCAAAACATTGTTTGTTGTTTGAACTTTGGGTCTTCAAGTCAGCCAGAGGAAAAGCTGATTCATATTTTTGCCTTCATTGCCTCCCTTTTTAGGGAAATGTGTGATTTGTTTCTCGCCATTAGGATATTCTTCTTTTTTTTATTATTTATCCTTCATATGTGCACATCGTAGCCAATATTGACTGCCTTTTGAAATGTACTTTTTATTGATTTTAACAAGTTCCAAAAACATATATCCAACAGTCCAAATATTCTGCTACCACCTCCTCCTTTCAGCTCACCTAGAAATATTTACAACCCCATCCAAAAACAGGATGAACACTGACATTATACAGCATCAGAGCTCAAACAACTTTTGACAGGATCTTCACATATCACCCCCTCCCACCTCCCCCCTCCCATAATCCTCCATCCCCCTCCCCAGCCCATTCTTCTTCCTCATAACTTCCCAGAAACTTCTTGGGAGTCCTAGAAGAACCAATGTAGTTTAATGCATCAATACAATGATTTTTATATGCTGCAATCTCACATATTCTATGAAGAAACCCCAGTCACCTTATCACCATATGAATGGTGGGCATGGCCAGTTCCTTCCATTGGCAGGCTATTTCAAGTCTTGCCGATAAAAATCTCAGCCCTCTATCTAATCCTTCCATACATTTGTTTAACAAAACATGCTCTAGTCCCAGTTTCACATCCGGGTCCATTACTTCTAAATCATCTAAACCCATCTAAACCCTGCTAAATCCACCGCGATGTGGGTATCCTTAAGCGGCTCTTGTCCGACTATTCCGCCTCTGATTGATTCTATTCCTGTCCCTTTGGTTTCTTCTTTTCGCTATCTGGGTGTTATTCTTGATTCCACTCTTTCTTTCCACTTACACATTTCTTCCCTCACTCGCTGTTCTTTTCTGTCTTTACATCAGATCAGGGCTGTCTGTTCAGTTTTACCCTTCGATTCATTGGACACTTTGGTACTGGCTCTCGTCATCAGTAGACTAGACTATTGTAATGTTTTCCTAGCAAATCTCCCTAATTATCAGCTTCAAAGACTCCAGTCCGTTCAAAATACCGCTGTTCAGCTTATTACTTTCACTCACCGCTATGATCATGTTACCCCTCTTTTTTTTCGATTACATTGGTTACCCCTTCAGTTTCGTTATCACTATAAATTTCTTATCCTACTTCACCATGCCATTTACACGGGTGAACCCACTTATCTGGGTGATCTCATCTCCCTCCACACCCCATACCGCCAGCTTCGCTCCCTTCACGCCAACCGTCTAGCTCTGCCTGCTCCTTCGCGAGCGCACCTAGAACAGACCCGACACTCGGTCTTTTTCTTTTTGGGTCCTCTTCTATGGAACACTTTGCCATCTACCCTCTGATTAGAATCTTCCTATCCGCACTTCAAATCATTACTCAAAACTCACCTGTTTAAACAAGCCTTTGACCTTCCCTCTGATTCCCATCCCTAAGATATGTTGTCCATGTCATTTTGTCTGTCTTTTTTTGTCTCTGTTTGAAGTATGTGTTTGGTCTTCATAATAATTTTAATAGTTTTAGCCTGTACTATCTTCTGTTTTGGTCCTCTTTTATGTTCATCTTTTATGTCCTTTTTTGACTTTCTGCTTTCCTATTATTTTATGGCGTTCTTTTCCTTACTTTGCAGTGTTGACTTTTATTTTATTTTATTGTACACCGCTTAATGCTTTGGCCATAGCGGTTTATCAAGTGTTTCAATAAAGATAAAGATAAAGATAATCCCAATATCACCCCAAAACTGTGCATCACCACCAACACCACCACAGATGAAGGATCTCTCTCTGTTGCCCACATCCTCTCTAGCAATTAATTCCATAGCCTTTTTTCAGTTTATCGAGTTGCACTAGAGTCCAGTAGGTGCAACAATTACCTTATGACTATTCTCCAGCAGGGACACAAATATAGCCATCTTCACTGCTGCCTCATATATTACCTGCCACCTCCAATTGTCCCACTCCCCGCCCAACATGGGTATTCCTCTGCTCCTTTTTGGTAGCAACAAACCATATAGTGTGGAGAGTAGCTCTCTAGACTTTGTATTCTTATAATGCAGCTCATCAAAAGGAGTCAATTTCTTTTGCAGCTCTTTGGACACTAGCCTAATTTGTAAATAGAGGCATACTTGGGTGTAATGATATCTATCTATGACTGTTAACCTAAACCAATTGTAAGTCTCCTCATATGCCATACCTTTACCCTCCTTTGATAACATTTGCCCCACCATCACCCCCCCCCCCCCCAATCTTGGAACCATTGATACATCCCTCCCAGAGGGAAATCCTAATTGTTAAAAATAGGCATAAACTTCATCAATGTCTCCCCCCTCCCACCAATAGTCACAATTGGCATGTATCCCAATATTTTAGCATGTACGCCAACATTGGATTACCTTCTCACTCTCCCCCTAGGGACCCCCTCCACAACCAGAGCACCCCTTCAATGGTAGACTTCCCTTAGCTGCTTGCTCCAACTTTACTCACTGTTTGGCACCTCCCATAGCCCACTAGTTGAGCACTGCCATTAATTGAGTGGCCTCATAATATGCTTGCAAATGGGGAACTCCCATCCCCCTTCCTGTTTCCTCAAAAATATTATCTTCCTGACTACTCATGGTCTTTTTTGTAATAGAAAGTCAAATGTTTTATACTGCAGAGTCTACAGGAAGTTACCCAGGGCTTCTAAGAGCAAGGACACAAAAAGAAAGAGAATCTATGGTAGCATTTCATTTTTTTTTTATTAGATTTTAATCAGTTTTACACCAACTAGCAAAAAGACAATCAGAAAGGAAATTTTCATCTTAGAAATCCAAAAATATAAGGCAACAAAAGCATTTCATTTTTACACAAGATGCAAGTGGCGGAGAAAACTAATAGGGTGAAATAAATTGCTAAAAGGTGGAAGTCTGTTGAAAATTATTTGGAGGAATTCATAGGGCCCGAAAATAATTTGGGCAGACTATGTGCCCCTATGGGGCATAGCCCTGCCCACTGACCCATATTTATGTCAGGGTCATATGCGACCCCAGCATTGAATATCCAGGAATCGTCACAAAAGGCGGAAGCTGCAGTAGCTAAGTGGGCAGCGGCAAAATTGCATGCTGCCCAGTTAGCTCCTGTGCTTTTAAGATAGGTGAGGAAAACTCTTGCCTATCTTTAAGATGCAGATCAGTAAGGGGGCAGCATGCAATATCACTGCTGCCTGCTTGGAGCTTGGTGCCGCCTCTGCTCTGCCCCAGAATGCCCCAACACGCCCCATTGCTAACCCGATAGCATCGGGGTGCGTAGAGGAGTTAGAAGGGGATTTTCAATAGCACCAACCATATAAGTGCTATTGAATATCCCCTTTTAAGGCATTTGCATGGTTTACTGGGCTGTAAACACTTAAATGCCTTTCAAATATTGGGCCCATAGTCTTTAGTGATACTGGTAATGGGATGCCGGGGTATAAGCTGGTTATGTATAGGTACGTACTACTCTTCATTTGTTTGTTGTATATTTCTGCAATAAAAGTCAATAAAGTGAACTAAAAATAATAATATACAATTATTTCTAGCTCGCTTATCATCACACTGCTAACAAGTTACAAATTCACAATAATAAAAAAACTTAAAATATAAAACAATATAAACATAAAAACAAACCCACCTCTATCAAAACCCACCCATTCTTCTCGGCTACATATCTCATCATGACCCTATTTCCCATACAACTCTTAACCAACAAATTCAGCATCCTTTCTTAAAATCGTATTAAACCACTTCCCAAAACACCTCTTTTCAATCAAAAATGCCTTTTCAAATAAGTAGGTCTTTATTCTCTTTCTGAAACTTTAAAAATATTCAAGCTTCCTAATATCAATTGGCAGCTGATTCCAAAAAATTGGACCCATAAGAGTGAATATCCAGGCTCTGGTAGTAACCAGATGATAAACACTCACGAATGGACATACTAGCAACCCCTGATTCCCAGACTTCAGATGGTGAGTTGGAAAATATCTTTATAATGATGAATATTCCTTCTGAGTACAGAAACATTTCTATTCTAAACAAAAAACTCTTCATTTATATCCAAAACGTCACAGAGATTTTATACTGCACTATAATCAAGGGAAAAAAAATTAGAGACTGAAACACAGGAGATACATGATATTGTAGGGTGTAGTAGTTGGACGCAGCACAACACTCATTCCTGAAATTCAGTTTCTCAATTTTTCTAAATGTATCTATCCATTTGAATTGTCTGCATGTGCTGTACTTTATTTGATGACATGGGCATGTGCATATTTGTTTCACCTCATTTGATTTATTTGGCATCTACTGAAAGATGAGATTTTTTTCATTTGAAACGGAAAGTTTAATATAGCTCGAAATTCCTTCCCAATCTCAAAGATTGGACAAGAGTGAGTAAATCTATTTCGGGGGGAAAACATAATAATTTGGAAGTGAACTTTAGATGCCTGTGACCTGCAAACTCTTGGTTGAAACCTATGTTGATGGTTTGAAGGCTGTGCAATTTTGTTTGGCTCTTAGATAAACTTTATATAGTTCTTTCCACTGATGATTGATTACTATTTGCCTGTCATACTTGAAAGCTTATAAGATGGGGGCAAGCATGTCACATAACAGTAGCAACTTAGAAACAATTTTTTTTCACAGATCTCATGAAATGTTTCAAAATGCAAAGGTGTAGAAATAAAGGACAGCAAACAGGTTGGAGGTAGTGCTAGTTTATTGAACTCCCTACTGCATTGATGGCTAACATTTAAGAGCTATACAGCCTATGCCACATTAATATACAAACAGCAAAAGATGAAGTTGCTCGAATATATAAATTATTGAATAGATTAAGCCATCAATAGTTGTTTTAGAAATCATAATTAGGAAATTTTCAAGTGGGCACCTAACCTTTAGCCCACAGAAATCCAGATGGTAGTCATAAAGAAAAAGTACTTATGCATTTCAATATCATATTTTATGAAGCGCAAAGAACTTGGTTTTATAACAGGACACCTATATGAGAAGTCCATTAGGGCACTTATTTAAAGCCTATTCTATAAAGGTCATCACTGATAGAAGATCCATTTTCATAGGAACCCCAGAACTTCAACATCTAATTACATATAACAAAACCACAATTTAGCATTCCACAATTTAATATTCTATGGCAGCAATTTTATAACAAGTCAATGATGTACCAAGGACGGGGCAGTGGGTGCAGCAATTATGAGACCTCAGCCTGGAGAGAAGAGCCAGCCTGGACTGGAGACAGCACGGCAAGCCACCCATCTTGAAGGTATGTTTGTTGTGCTGCCACCAGGGTATGGGACCGGAGGGAGGGGAGTACATACCATGCTGTGGAGCGCTGTGCCACGGGGGGGGGGGGGCACCAACCAAAAAGGGCTAGGAATGCCACTGTAACAAGTTACATAAAATTACACACAATCAATGCACTTCCATCATGTATCTTTGATGACTTCCATGCCTAGATGGGCCTTATGCACGTATTTTAGTAGGATGGTGCTCTATAAGTACGTGCATCAGGCCAAAGGCCTTTCAATGTGGGTGTGGCCAGGGATGAAACATGAGCTGAGCTTGGGTGGATTCTAAATTTGCGCGCCTAAGAAATAAATACTTTAACTTGTGCATGTTCCTTACAAATGTAGGCACGCGCATTTACACCAAGTCTACGGCTGGTGTAAGTGCTTGCTCCTAGGTTAGACGCTCCCATCTTATGACTTACACCCCTATTTTTAGGTCAAATATTTTCATTAAAAAAACAAAAAACAAAAACCACTTGTAGAAGTGCTCAACCAAAGCAAGTATCACAATAACAGCCCACTGAAAAGAACCAGAACTATCACAGCAATCCACTGGACAAACGAATATACAGAGCAGGCAAAGCACCACAATGTTTTGGTTTTGTTCTCTGTGAACCGTCCCTGATCTCTGGAAGGGGTGGTATATAAAAACCTTTAAATAAATAAATAAATTAATTAATTAATTAATAGATGAAAAGGAAACAAACATTCAGTATTTTGTATTTTATATTACACCATGTTCAATCTCCCATCCCCCCCCCCAACATTCCACAGAAGGGAAACCCGAATCATGAGAGAGATTAAGGGAACAAAAAAAAAAAAAAATCGGTAACAAACACCCCATGGCCATGGACAATTTCAAACTCCCAGTAGGAACATGCAGCCTAGCCAATACCCCCTCCCCCCCCTGTTGCAGGCTTAAAGAATAGCACCTATTGGCCCAGGCAGAACAAATAACAGCCATAATATGGGCCCCCTCCTGTCACCCCTGCAGCTCCTGGAGTCTATGCACGGGCCACAACAACACAGAACAAAAGTAAGTGCCCGCTTTTCTTTATAAAATAGGTGCAATTTGCGCATATTTGAACCATGTTAACCTAGACGACCTTTATAAAATTACCCTTTAAATATCAAGAAAAACATTTATATATATATGACTTTCATGTATAGCACAGTACTTAACTAATTATTTCTCAAATATTATGAACTGTTCCATATATACTGTGTATCAACTTCCTTTTTTAAGATTTATATTTTTTGTAAAGACCCCTTGGATGTCACTGCGTTGACCAGCAGAGATCACCAGTGGAAATGAACTGGTACCAGAACAGGAAAGGTTACCTTTTGACTAGTTGCATCCTACTGGGAAGAGACTCCTCTGGGAGGGAAAAATCCAACTCATGTATAAAGTACTCTCAAAGACAATACCTTATCTTTAGCAGACAGCCACTGTGCCATGAAGGAGAAAAGACATCTGCCTTTTAGAACCAGGCATCTTTGCACAGGAGTAGCAGAGGCATCTGGTAGCTATCTCCAGCATACTTTCCATCAAGAGAGGCCATAGCCTGAGCTGCAAGAGGAGAGAGTAGAGGTAGGAAAATGACTCAGCTCACTCACTGTAATCCTTGCACCCAAATTCTGCTTTGCCTGTGCAAATCCTGCCAGAACCCCCCACAGCTCACATGAGGAGAAGAAGCAGCTCTATCAGCAGACGAAGGAGAAGAAACTAAGCTTCGACATTTGAGTTCCCACCATGTAACCAAGGAGAAAGGGGCCAGAAGGACATGGATGTACAGTAACTCAGTGACACCAGTCAGGAGCTTCTTCAGGGAAGTATCAGGGACCTGCACCTACAGCAACCATCAGCTCAAAGTACACTGAAAGAATATATTGCAAGAGGGGGGTTTGCCACAGAGAGTGAAGAGAGTCCAAAGACATGGAAAAGCTTGGAATACATTTCTAAAACAAAGGAGTCAAGCTGCTTGTAATATAGGGGTATGTTTACTAAACTGCACACTTGTGCGGGGCGCACTTGAGCGCTCTAAAATGATGCATTTAAGTGCTCTTAAGCGCCCTGCACGCGTGCGCGTCACATTAACGGGCCCCACACACGTGCGCCGAAAACGCGCACGTTTGCGGTGCGCTCATGTGCGATAGAGGCGGGGAAAGGCTAATGGAGGGCAGAGGAAGGCCCCCGAGGGGCGGTGAGACGGGGTCAATGGGTGGAGAGTGGGAGGGGAGAGGCTCTCCGCACAGGAGCGGGGCCGAATTTACATGTAAAAACTACCGCGAGTGAAACACTCGCGGTAGAGCGCATTTAAAGGGAAGAGAAACCATTTACGTCAGCAATGTACAGCAAAAGCGGGGAAACCTAAAAAACGTGAGCAGTGTGATACATATGCACAGAACAAACTCGCAAATATAATATGAAAATGCCCACAACAAATTATAAGAAAATTATAATCCAGCTGGGCAACAGTTATCTTAATGGGCAACCATAAAAAACACTCCCAGCAAAGCCCCAAAAAATATGAATGCTTTTTTGAAAGGGTCTACGCTCCGTAGACTCTTTCAAAAGCACTGCATTGTAATGGAGCTTTCCTGGGAGTGTATTTCAGGTTGCCCATTGATATCACTGTTCCGCAGCTTGGTGTTATATTTTTCTTTTTTGGGGGGCATATTTGAGGTTTTTGTGCACCTTTGTCCCCATACAAGGTAAACGAGCCCAGAGTAGAATTGTGCAGAGCAGAGTGTCTGACTCGTGTGGTCAGGTGTCCTATCTCCAGAGACTGCTTTATCTCTGCAGCCACAGTGTGGTGCAGCAGACACAGCCAGTACCTGTAGGATCAGAGGAACACAGGTTCAAATCCCAGCTCGGGCTCCTGACAACCCAGTCCCCATAGTTTTACCCACCACTAAACAGACACTCTTTTATTGCAGCGAACATAAGCATGGTCCCAACACCTATATTTTAGCCTACACCGCACACAAACCATAACAATGGCCATTACCTACAGCCGAGTCCCCCAAAGTCATTCATGGAGTGCTACAACTCACTCAGGTCATATGTTTTTCCCAGATAGGGACATGTCTGCATGTTTGTGGTAGGGTACAGGTGGCGGAGGGGGCAGTGGCTGCAAACCACAGCACACAGTGGAGTAGGCCTGTGCAGGCTGGCGCCGTCCACCACAACAGACAGGCTCTGTCGGATGTACAGTCATGGACTCCCCAGGGAACACAGCACATCTGTGGCAACACAGTGGTGCAGTGCACCCAGACAGTGTGTGCAAGAACAGATGGTCACATGTTCAAAGCCCAGCTGGGGCTACTGCCAATCCTGTTCACATATTTTTCCCAGAACTAAACCGTGATAGTAAGGACAAAACTGTATAGTTGAGATCATATGCATGGGTAATACGCCTATATTTTACCACACCATTCATAGACACCATAAACAGGCGCATTACCTCGAGCAGAGTCTCCCAAATGCAGTCCTGGAGGGCCCCACACCATTCAGGTTCCGTGCTGCCTCTAATAATGATGCCTGTGCTGCATAGCTATGCACCACCCCCATGGTATGCAGATGTAGCTCATGCATATTTATGAGGGACAGCATGAAAACCCGAACAGGACTAGAGTCAGGAAACCCAGCCGTAAAGCAGCAGCCAACAGGGCCAGACACACACACACACCCACAGACCCCATTGGCCAATGCCTCGTGGAGAGGACATTGGGCCCTGCCTGTATCTCCCAATACTAGCAGTTGCATACCTCAGCAATGCCACCCTACACCTGGGTGTACAGTACACAGCTATCAAACGTTTCCTATGATAACTGGCAGATCTCAATTCCTACATAAAGCACATTTTTCTCATTGAGCTCCACCATAACAATCATTCAGATGTCTGCGGTGTGTGCTGCAGGTCTGGTCTCTGACAGTTTACCACCCTGGGGAGTGACCCCCAACAGTATTGCGTACCATATCCATGCCTGTACTGTGCCTAGGACTGGTGTGGTGGGTATGGATGCTGAACCCCTCTATAGTAGCACAATGCTGCCATAGGTGTGGGGGTGGCTGGCTGTCTATCCAGTGTGTGGTGGCTGCAAACACCTTCCACAGCCCACAATGCCAACAATGTTGCCAGTATTGGGCTGCCAATGTGCATAATGAGGAGCAAGGTACCATGGGTATAGGCCGGACAGGGTGGCCTGGCCAGGGTGCACCTGTACAGGGCATAAGGCACTGACTGGGACATTGTAGTGCCCGGCCACTACCTACACAGACAGGGTGACCTCAGTATGTCCTGCTGAGAGATCACTCTCACCCTGACTGTGCAGTGACCACAGCATGGCTAGGCACCCCCATAGTGCTATATAGCATTTTTCTCATGTGATATATGTGGGTTTCCTTTTGGGGCTCAGTCACTGATTTATCTGCTTGCTGTGTATGCTGACATCCTAGTTCTGGGTGCATGCATTTCCACTGGGAACATGCACTATGGACTAACTAGTGGACTGTTTGCAGCTGGTGTGTGTCTTGCTGGAGTGGCTTGCAGTGGCTGATGGCTTGCTGCAGGAGAATATCAGATGGTGGTGGGGTGTAGCTTACCATATCCTGGTCTGCTATTGTGTTATGGATGTGTATAGAGCTGCACTGACTGCCCTGTGGGGTGTCTGTTCCTCAGAAGGACTGTGGTTGATGTTCCCCTCTACTGCCACCTTTGCATGGAGGTAGAATGTGGATCTATTGATGGGAGACCATGTTTGCCACCCGGGGGGGGGGGGGGTGGTGGTGGTGCATGTCCCATGGAGCTACACCTGACTGAGACATCCATGGTGTTTGTGCAGGCACTATCTATCTTACACATTAACACTGATTTGGACTTCCCGCATGGCCTCCATCAGCCATGAAAGGTGTTGTGGACCTGGTCCTAGGCGCCTCACGCACACTCAGAGTGAGCACAGTAACCACACAATGTGACGATGTGTAGGTACTCTGTGGCAGTAAAACACCCGGTCAGTACCCCCTACCAGGGCGAGGTGCTGTGGGGGTGCACCCGGTCACTTCTCCCTACCAGGCCGAGGTGATGTGGGGGTGCATTCCCCATCTTGTGTTCATCTGTGGACAGCCGATTTGCATGTGCAGTGCATCATGGGTACGGGTGGGCTAACCCTATCCTGGTGAGCACAGGAGACTGTCTGTGTGGTGACGTGCAGGCTCTCTACAGCCAGCCAGGGGCTTGCTAGCAGCTATAGAGCTGTAGCCCAATGGTTACTTTGCTGCCTGTGAAGCCAGAAGTCATGGGTTCAAACCTACAGTGGGGCTATTTGATAGGGTTGCCTGAAACATTCTTTTTCTTTAATGTACATATTTTGATGCCTGCAAATACACCCTCAGCGTACTGTACCCATAGGGTGTCTCTGAGGGCGCTTTATAGAGCACCCTATAGAGCACCTTATGGTTCCCGTCCATATAAGGTGTACTATACATTATTCTGTGATGCAACTTATAGAGTGCCCTATAGGGGACATATTAGGGTGCTGTGGCCGACAATGCACTCTATAATGTGCCCTATGGAGTGCCTTATAGGGTGCCTTATACGGCACCTTCACTTACGGTATGTGAGGGCGTGTTTGCTGGCAGCAATTAATAAAATAAACATACGGTGATGCTGGGAAAAATATGTACATTGCAGAGCTGATGCCACAGCCAGCCTTACGTATTAGGCACCCTGGGGAGCAAACTCATGACCCCTGTATCAGCAGTCAGTGCCTTAACCATTGTGCCCCACTGCTGCTCCTCCTTGCATGTCAGCGCACCTACTAATGCTTTTCATTCCTTAAACTGCACAGTGCTGCCATCATAAACAGTACTCTGACCTTCCAGTAACTCATACGGCACCCTCTAAAGTGCCCTATAAGCTACATTATAGGGTGCCTTGGCAGACATTGCACTTTAAAATGTGCCTTATAGGGCGCCTTATGTTACCACGCTTTGAGGGTGCGTTTGCTAGTACTGATATTTAAAATAAACATAACATGCCCCCTAAAGCACTCATGCCCATAATACACAATGCCTCAGCCAGCCTTGTTCATTGGGCACTGTGGGGGATTGAACCCCTGATCCCTGCACCATTGGTCAGTGTCTTAACCATTGTGCTGTGGCTCTGTTCCTATCTTTGCACATCTGCGCGCCACCTTATGCCTTCCAATATTGGAAAATCCTCCTAAATCATTAGCGCACCGCCTAATGGCCATCAGTGTGTGGCCCTATATTAGACTGGCTCAGCCAGCCTTGTTCATTGGCCACTGTGGTGGATCAAATCCCTGATCTTTGCACCATTGGTACGTGCCTTAGCCATTGTGCTGTGGCTCTGCTCTTCTGCTTGCTCAGCAGCGCGCCACCTTATGCCGCCCCATATTGAGATGACTCCTAAAACATTAACATGCTGCCTTATGCCCATTAGCGCACCGCCTTATGCCACCCAGTATTTGACTGCCTCTGAAACATTAGCACACCGCCTTGTGCTGCCCATTATTTCAATGCCATCTAAATTATTGCATCAGTCAGCTGTCTTTATTGGGCTCTGTGGGGGATCGAACCCCACAATCCCTGCACCATTGGTAGATACATTAACCATTGTGCTGTGGCTCTGCTCGTCTGCTTGCCCATCAGCGTACCACATATGCCTCCTGCGCAGCCATCTGATGCGCTAAGGTGCGGGGCGCATATGGGCGCCGCACGCCTTAGCGCATATGCAAATCAAGGATTTCCTTCTTCAGCACGAAATGCCCACTCCTTATATGGCACCCGCACTCTACCGCGGCCCGCACTTTACCGGGGTTTTAGTAAACATACCCCCTAGTTGCCAATTTTATCTTTCTTTACTGGCTATATAGTTGAAATGTTTTTTCCTCTTTCTTTAGTGTTGCTTTTCTTGGATCGGTGACACTAAAGTTCTTAAGTAAACCTTTGGTTCAGAACAAAAAAAATGGACTGGACTCATTTATTTTGATGAAGGAATAGAGGTGAGTGGTAGTGCCAAGACTTCCCATTGTAAACTGGTCCCATTCAAAGAACCCAGTATATTTGCCTGGTCCTTTTTAATAATGGCTTATGGACGTTTCATCCAGGAACTTGTCCGAACCTTTTTTAAACCCAGCTACACTAACAGCTTTTATTGCATCCTCTCGTAATGAATTCCAGAGTTTGATTATGCATTGAGGGCCCAATTCTGATCCCAATGCATATATCTTTTGTATGTCTGGGCTGACCCGGACGTACAAAGGAGATTGCGATTCTGATCCCACAAAGCACTTCTAGCCCCGCGAGATTAGAATTGCGAACAAGCCTGTACGTGCACACTGGGACTACGATTCAGTCCTGGCCTGTACGTACAGGCACTGCCTGGCTAACTCAGCCAGAGCTTTTAAATAGAGCCACAGTGCCATGGCAACATGACGCCATGGCACCACGGCTCCATTTAAAATACGCGATGCCAGCTGCCTGCTACAAAACTTAATTTCCTGCAGCCCGATCCCGATCCAGCCTCCTAAGGCCAGGGTTGGGCTGCGAGGAATTAACTTTGCCCCCCCCCCCCAGTCCCTTTCACACCCTAATGCAGACAAAAAGAAATGCCCAGGGAAGTTATTCCACCCCTGGGGACATTTTGCCGGCCCTGGATGTACAGGGCTGACATCAGAATCGGCCCTGTATGTCCAGGGCCGGCGACCACCCACTGTCCGCCCACTCTCCGCCCCCGTGCTGCCCCTTTCTCACACCCCAGTATAACGTCTCCGCACAACTGGCAGTAAAGTTCTACAGGGGCAGGAGCCGGCATGAATAGCGGGGATGGACATCCCAGCTATTTGTGCCTCAAAATGACCCCCTGAGTGAATAAATATTTTTGCCTATTAGTTTTAAATGGACTACACTGCAGCTTCATTGCATGTTTTCTAGTTTCCCTACTTTTAAAGGAGTAAACAACCGATCTATGTTTACCTGATCTACTGCATTCATTATTTTGTAGACCTCTATCATAACTCCCCTCAGCCATCTTTTTTTCTAGTTGAAGAGCCCTAACCTTTTGAATCTTTCCTCATAGGAGTATCCTTCCATTCCCTTTACTATTTTGGTGGCTGTATGTTTTCTAATTCTGCTATATCCTTTTTAAGATATTGTGACCAAAAATTGCATACAATATTGAAGGTGCAGTTGCCCCAAGGAATGATACAGATGTGTTATAATATCCTTTGTTTTATTCTCCATTCCTTTCTCTGAGATTCCTACATTCTATTTGCCTTCTTGGCCACTGCTGCAAACTGGGTAGATGGATTCGATGTATTATCCATGATGATGCCTAAATCCTTTTCCTGGATGGTGGCTCCTAATGTGGAACCTTGCATCGTGTAATTGTAGTTTCGGTTGTGTGTTCCTAAGTACATAATTTTGCACTTGTCCACATTAAATTCCATCTGCCATTTTGACGTCCAATCTTCCAGTTTATAAAGCTCCTTTTGCAACACAATCTTTTTGTGTTTTAACAACTTTGAATAATTTAGTGCGAGCTGCAAATTTGATCACCTCACTCATTATTCCCATTTCCAGGTCATTTACTTATATGTTAAAAAGCAGCAGGCCCAGCACAGATCACTGGGGTACTCCACTATTCACCTTTCACCATGGAGACAACTGGCCATTTAGCCCGACTCTGTTTTCTATCTTTTAACTAGTTCCTGATCCACAATAGTACACTACTTCCTATCCTATGACTTTTTAATTTTGCCAAGAGTCTCTCATGAGGGACCTTATCAAAGGCTTTCTGAAAATCGAAATACACTATATCAACTGGTTTACCTGTTCATTCACATCTGTTTACCTGGTTTACCTGTTCATTCACACCTTCAGAAATATAATAGATTAGTATTGTAAGACAAAACTTTCCATTGCTAAATTCATATTGGCTTTCTCCCATTAAGCCATGACTATCTACATTTTCAGTATTTTTTTTCTTTATAATGGTTTCCAACATTTTGCCGAGTACTGATATCAGGCTTACCAACCTATAGTTTCCTGTATCACCCCTGGAAGCCTTTTTAAAAATTGGTGTTATACTGGTCAATTTCCAATCTTCAGTACTACAGATGATTTTAATGATTACTAATATTACTAATATTAGGTCTGAAATCTCATATTTCAGTTCTTTCAGCGCCCTAAGATGCATACCATCCAGTCCAGGTGATTTCCTACTCTAGTTTATCAAATAGTTGTAATACATCTTCCCAGTTTATTGAGATTTATTTCAATTCTTTTGATACATCTCCTTTAAATACCATTTAAGGCATGGGTATTTCCCTATATCTCCTTCAGCAAAAACTGAAGCAAATTATTCATTCAATCTCCCCGCTATGCGCCCATTTTAGCCCTCTATCATCTAATGGTCCAATTGACTATCTCACAGTATTTGGCTATGAACGTACTTGAAAAGGATTTTATTGTGCATTTTTGCTTCTTGTCAGATTATCTCTTTGCCTGCCTTATCAATGCCTTGTATCTAACTTGCCAGTGCTCATGTTGTTTCTCATTTTCATTTTTTGGCTCCTTTTTCCATTTCCTGAAAGATGCTTTTTTGGCCTCAACAGCATCTCTGACCTCAATTTAAACCATGCCAGCACTTGTTTGGCATTTTTCCCACCTTTCTTAGAGTATGGAATACATCTCTGGGTTTCCAAGATAGTATTTTTAAACAATGCCCATGCTTGATATAAACTATCATAGTCATAGTCTTAGTCATAGTTTTATCATAGGGGTATGTTTACCAAACTGCGTTAGTGCAATTCGCGTTAGGAGCCGCGGTAGTAACAGAAACCCCAAATAAGGACATGGGCGGTATATCGTCACCAGTAACGCGCGTTAAAAAAATTAACGAGCGTTACCGGGCGCCATGGCGCATCACTGCGCGTTAAACGTAAGAAGACGTACAGACACACAGCACTGAAATAGAGCTGTAGCACAATGGTTACGGTACTGACTGCTGTTACAGGCAGCATGGGTTCAAGTCCCCAGTGTGCCTAACGCAGAAGGCTGTCCCAGGCATCACCCTGTACATTACAGAAGGAAAGAGGAGGTATGTTTTTCGTTACGCTGAGTATTGGTGCCAGAAAAACACCCTCGGAGTGTGCCTAGCCACGTACGTTGGTGCGTGCATTGGTACGTGCGTAGCTGCGCGCATACAATCGTGCGTGGGTACATGTGTTTTTACCAGTGTGGGCATCTTATTTTACAGACTCTGTAGGGTGTCTTGCACCTATGCATTATGCTAGCAGATGTACGTGTGATGGCCTATGGTTTATCAGAGCCTGTGAGCAGGTGCTGGGGTTTCACAGGGTTGGATTGTGCCAGTCACACCCATGATGCACTGCACATGCAAATCAGCTGTCCACAGATACACACCATGGGGAATGCACCCCCACAGCACCTCGGCCTGGTAGGGGGAACTGACCATGTGCACCCCCACAGCACCTCGGCCTGGTAGGGGGTACTGACCGTGTGTTGTACTGGCACAGAGTAGCTACACACCGTCACATTGTGCGGGTACTGTGCTCATCCTGAAGGTGCAGTGAGGCGCCCAGCACCAGGTCCACAGCACCGTCCATGGCTGAAAGAGGCCATGGTGCAGGTCCAAAGCAGTGTTACTGTGTGAGATAGATAGGTTCTGCAGGACCACCTTGGACATCTCTGTCTGTTTCAGTGAGGTGTAGCCCCATGCACCACCACACCCCCCGGGCCAAGGGTGGCAAACAGGGCCTCCCATCAAAAGATCCACAGTCTACCTCTCTGCAAAGGTGGCATAGAGGGGAACATTAATCCTAGTTCTGCTGAGGAATGGACACCCCACAGGGCAGTCAATGCAGCTTTGTACACAGCCATAACACAATAGCAGATAGACATTAGGCCTGGATATGGTATGCTGCACTCCACCACTATCTGATATTCCCCTGGTGCAAGTCATCAGTCACTGCACCCTGCAAGCCACTCCATCACAACACCTACCAGCTGCAGTCTGCTAGTGCCCAGTAGAGATGCCTGCACCCAGAACTGGGATGTCAACATACACAGCAAGCAGATACATCAGTGAATGGGCCCCAAAAGGAAACCCATACTTATCACATGAAAGAAATACTAGATAGCACTATGGGAGTGCCTAGCCATGCTGTGGTCACTGCACAGTCAGGGTGAGAGTGATCTCTCAGCAGGATATACTGAGGTCACCCTGTCTGTGTAGGTGGTGGCCAGGCACTACAATGTGCCTGTCACTGCCCTATGCCCTGTGAAGAAGCACCCTGGCCAGGCCACCCTGTCCGGCCTATACCCATGGTACCTTGCTCCTCATTATGCACATTGGCAGTCCAATACTGGCAACATTGCTGGATAGACAGACAGCCACCCCCACACCTATGCCAGCATTGTGCTACTATAGAGGTGGTCAGCAGCCATACCCACCACACCAGTCATGGGCATAGTACAGGCATGGATATGGTACACAAGGCTGTTGGGGGGTCACTCCCCAGGGTGGTGAACACTGTCAGAGACCAGACCTGCAGCAAACACCGCAGACATCAGAATGATTGTTATGGTGGAGCTCAATGAGCAAACTGTGCTTAACGTAGGAATTGATATCTGCCAGTTATCATAGGGAACGTTTGATAGCTCTGTACCATATACCCAGGTGTAGGGTGGCATTGCTAAGGTATGCAACTGCTAGTATTGGGAGATACAGGCAGGGCCCAATGTCTTGCCTCTCCAGGAGGCATTGGCCAATGGGGCCTGTGGGTGGGTGTGTGGCCCTGTTGGCTGCTGCTTTACGGCAGAGTTCCCCAACTCCAGTCCTGGTGTTCCAAACACTGTTCGGGTTTTCATGCTGTCCCTCATAAATATGCATGAGCTACATCTGCATACCATGGGGGTGGTGCATAGCTATGCAGCACAGGCATCTTTATTAGAGGCAGCATGAAGCCGGAATGGTGTGGGGCCCTCCAGGAGTGCATTTGCGGGACTCTGCTTTAGGTAATGTGCCTGTTTCTGGTGTGGTAAAATATAGGCCATGAGTATGTTCTCTGCAATAAAGGAGTGTCTTTACTATCACTGTTTAGTGGTGGGTGAAACTATGGGGACTGGGTTGGCAGGAGCCCCAGCTAGGATTTGAACCTGTGACCCTCTGGTCTTACAGGCACTGGCTGTGTCTGTTGCACCACACTGTGGCCACAGAGACAGTGCAGTCCCTGGAGTTAGTTAAACCAGCCTGACGAGTCAGAAACCCTGCTCTGCAACAGGTTTACTGTGGCCTCAATTACCTTGTATGCAGACAAAGGTGCACATAAACCTCAGAAAAGACCTCAGAAAAGGGGCACACACCCATAACCAAGCTGGGTAACAATGAAATCATTGGGAAACATTACACCACACGCCCAGGACAGCTCCATTACAATGTAATGCTCTTTGAAAGGGTCTGCGGAGCATAGACCCTTCCACACATCATTTCTTTTTATTTTGGTGCTTTCCAGGGAGTGTTGTTCCTTGTTGCCCATTGCTATCACTGTTGCCCAGCTGAATTATGCTTTTTAAAATGTTTCTTGTGGTCATTTTTAACGTTTTATGTGAAATTTTGTTCTGTGCACATGTATCACACTGCTCACGTTTTGTGGGTTTCCCCGGTTTTTCTGTACATTGCTGACGGAAATGGTTTCTCTTCCCTTTGCCTTTAACGACAGGTTTTCATTCGCGTTGGAATTGAGCTCTGAAATTCAGCGCGTTAGTATGAGGGGAGCCTCTCCCCGCCCACTCTCCGCCCATTGAACCCTTCTCTCCGCCCACTCTCCACCTTCTGCGCTGTTTTAACGCGCCGCGGAGGTTTACGATCGTTAACTGCGGTTAACGCACGTAAAGTACGTTTAACGATCGTTCGCACGTCAGAACGCGCGTTCGGACGTGCAAACGATCGTTAAACGTACTTTACGTGTGGTATTCACGATTACCGCACTTTAGTAAACATCCCCCATAGTCTCCTTTTTGAAAATTAAATGCTAGTGTGGTCAATTTCCTTGCTATCCTCCCTCCATTTATTAAATCATAAGTGATCATGCTATGATCACGATTGCCAAGTGGCCCCAACACTGTTATATCTCGCACCAG
Source organism: Ichthyophis bannanicus (assembly GCA_033557465.1). NCBI lineage: Eukaryota > Metazoa > Chordata > Amphibia > Gymnophiona > Ichthyophiidae > Ichthyophis > Ichthyophis bannanicus. The sequence continues at coordinate 581,854,552 of CM066033.1, forward strand.
ATGCTACGTTCCATTAAAGACTAGGGGGTATGTTTACTAAACTGTGATAACATTGCAGCGGCTACATTAACGCGCGTTAACGTCACCGGCCGCGGTAAGTCCTACAGAGGATGGAGAGAGGGCGGAGAGAAGGGGTCAATGAGTGGGGAGTGGGCGGGGAGAGTCTCCTGCTACACTAACGTGGGGATATGAAGGGACGAACATTACCGGGAATGAAAACCTGTCATTAGATGCACATTTGCAGGAGAGTGAAACCATTTCAGCGTTGGCAATGTACAGCATAGGCAGGGAGCCCAAGAAGTTGATAGCAGTGTTCCATTTGCAGCAACAGCATAGTTCCTAAGTATGAAAGGCCACTATGGTGATGGTGCAAATGGGGCATGGGGGCTGCAGGCAGGACATGCAGTGGGGGCAGCTTGGGCAGAGGGTGGACTAGGCTATTGCCTAGGTGGCACAGAGGAACATAGAAACTGGAAATCAGCAGGACAGCAGCTGACCAAGGCCAAACATGCCCAGGAGTTCGTGTTCCACAGTGTCCCATCCAGGGGACAGTACACAGCAAGTACCCCAAAAGTCACACAAGTACCACTATGCCTGTAATAGGGAAAGCAGTGCACATCTGGGGGCCACTCTAACAAGGGTCCACAGACCTTACCCAGGATGCATCCCAAACAGATCATAAGAACATAAGATATGCCATACTGGGTCAGACCAAGGTCCATCAAGCCCAGTATTCTGTTTGCAACAGTGGCCAATCTAGGTCATATGTACCTAGCAGTTTCCCCAAGAGACACAAGTTCCACAATGCTTGTATTGGATCAAGCATTGATATCTTTGGTCACTTCTTAATAATGGCTTATGGACCTTTTCTCCAGGAACTTGTCCAAACCTTTTTTAAACCCAGCTACACTAACAGCCTTACTACATCCTCCGGTAACAAATTCCAGAGTTTGATTACATGTTGAGTGAAAAAATATTTTCTTTTATTAGTCTTAAATAGTTTACCCTGTAGCTTCATTGCATGTCCCCTAGTCTTTCTATATTCTGATAAGGTAAACAATCGATCTACGTTTACCCGTTCCACTCCGTTCATTAATTTATAGACTTCTATCATATCTCCCCTCAGCCGTCTCTTTTCCACGTTAAAGAGCCCTAACCTTTTTAGCCTCTCTTCATAGGAGTATCCTTCCGTCCCCTTTATCATTTTGGTGGCTCTTCTCTGTACCTTTTCTAAAATCGCTATATCCTTTTTAAGATACGGCAACCAGAATTGCACACAGTATTCAAGGTGCGGTCTCACCATGGAACGATATAGAGGCATTATAATATATTTTGTTTTATTTTCCATTCCTTTCCTTATCATACCTAGCATTCTATTTGCTCTCTTGGCCGCCGCTGCACACTCGGCCAAGGGTTTTAACATGGTATCCACAATGACGCCTAAATCTTTTTCCTGGGTGGTGGTTCCTAATGTGGAACCTTGCATCGTGTAACCATAGTTTGGGTTGTTCTTCCCTAGGTGCATAACCTTGCACTTGTCCACATTAAATTTCATCTTCCATTTTGATGCCCAGTCTTCCAATTTATCAAGATCCTCTTGCAATTTTCCACAATCCTCTTGGGTTTTAACAACTTTAAATAGTTTTGTGTCATCTGCAAATTTGATAACCTCACTCGTTATTCCACTTTCCAGGTCATTTATGAATATGTCAAAAAGCAGCGGACCCAGCACAGATCCCTGGGATACACCACTATTCACCTTTCTCCATTGGGAAAATTGGCCATTTAGCCCTACCCTCTGCTTTCTATCTTTTAACCAGTTCCTGATTCACAATAGTACACTGCCTCCTATCCCATGACTCTTTAGTTTTGCCAAAAGTCTCTGATGAGGGACCTTGTCAAAGGCTTTCTGAAAGTCCAGATACACAATATCAACCGACTCACCTTTGTCCACCTGTTTATTCAGTCCTTCAAAAAAACATAACAGATTAATAAGACAAGATCTTCCTTGTCTAAAGCAATGTTGTCTCCCATTAGGTTGTGACTATCTACATGCTGAGTAATTTTATTCTTTATGATGGTTTCTACCATTTTTCCCAGTACTGACGTCAGGCTCACCGGTCTGTAGTTTCCCGGATCACCCCTGGAACCCTTTTTAAAAATTGGTGTTACATTGGCGATCCTCCAGTCTTCAGGTATTAGAGATGATTTTAATGATAGTTCACAGATTACTGTTAGCAGGTCTGCAATCTCATATTTCAGTTCTTTCAACACCCTTGGATGTATACCATCCAGCCCAGGTGATTTGCTACTCTTCAGTTTATCTAATAGTTGTAAGACATCTTCCCAATGTATCGATATTTCCTTCAATTCTTCCGCACCTTTAAATACCACTTCAGTCATGGGTAACATCCCTACATCTTCCTCAGTAAAGACCGAAGCAAAGAATTCATTCAGTCTCTCCGCTATCGCCTTGTCGCCTCTTGGTGCTCCATTAACCCCTTTATCATCCCTTTATCATCATGACTCTCTCACAGGTTTTTTGCTACGAATGTACTTGAAAAGGTCTTTATTTCGCGTTTTTGCTGCCGCAGCAAGCTTCTTCTCAAATTCTCTCTTTGCCTGCCTTATCAATGCCTTGCATTTGACTTGCCAGTGCTTGTGCTGTTTCCAGGTTTTGTCGTTTGGCTCTTTTTTCCATTTCCTGAAAGATGCTTTTTTGTCAACAACAGCCTCTCTGACCTCACCTTTAAACCATGCTGGCAGTTTTTTGGACTTCCTTCCACTTTTCTTAAAGCGTGGAATACAGCTGATCTGGGTTTACAAGATAGTATTTTTTTTTTTTAATTTTTTATTTATCCTTTTCATCTCATACAGATACAAACAAATTCTTAAACAAACAAAAAAACACCATAACAACCAACACTGGCTATGAAGTACAGCGTGTAGTGACAAACATAGATCAATGTGGATATATATATAGACATCCTGGCTTATTTGCCACAAATGATTAGAATAGGAATATATACGTTAACTTATATCAGAGCACTCGGCGATGCATGTTGACTCCCAGAGCCTAGTTCCGCTAGTTAAGTATAATCTTGGAGTCCAGGGCATGCCATTTTAGCAGTCGAGCAGAGAGATAAGCAAGATAGTATTTTTCAACAACACCCAAGCTTGATGTACGTCTTTAACCTTCACAACTGCTCCTTTTAGTTTTTTCTTAACTGTTTTCCTCATTTTATCATAGTCTCCTTTTCGAAAGTTAAAAGGTAGTACTGTGGATTTCCTTACTATCCCTCCTCCACTAATTAAATCAAAGGCAATCATGCTATGATCACTATTGCCAGGTGGCCCCAACACCCTTATCTCTTGCACTAGATCTGGTGTTCCACTAAGGACTAGGTCTAATATGGCTTCCCCTCTGGTCGGTTCATGAACCAGCTGCTCCAAGAAGCAGTCATTTATTTCATCTAGGAACTTTATCTCCCTAGCATGTCCTGACGTGACACTGACCCAGTCGATACCGGGGTAATTGAAATCACCCATTATTATTACTGCGTTGTACTTTTGTTAGCTTCCTTGATTTCTTTGAGCATTTCATCATCCATTTGGTCATTCTGGCCAGGTGCTCGATAGTACACCCCCACTGCCATCGCCTTCCCCCTTTTATATGGAATTTCAATCCATATTGATTCTACAGCAGATTTTGTTTCCTGCAAAACTTTAATCCTTTCTGAGTCAATGCCCTCTCTAACATAGAGCGCAACCCCTCCACCAATTAGATCAGCTCTGTCATTACGATATAGTTTGTACCCAGGTATCACAGTGTCCCACTGGTTGTCCTCCTTCCACCATGTCTCTGATATTCCAATCATATCTAAGCTTTCATTTAGTGCTATATATTCTAACTCTCCCATCTTATTCTTTAGACTTCTAGCATTTGCATACAAGCATTTTAGAGGATGTATTTTATTCATGTTAATTTGGCTATTGTTAGACATGGGTAAATTGGGATCTTTAAGCTCTGTCTGCTCCATACTTGAGGGCATTTGGGCTACTTTACTCCTTATTGGAACCTCTCTGCTTTTGGTAGTATCCTTCAAGGATACATTCTTCTGAACCATCCGCTCTTGGGCGACTGTCGGCTTTCCCCTAATATCTAGTTTAAAAGCTGCTCTATCTCCTTTTTAAAGGTTAATGCCAGCAGCCTGGTTCCATCCCGGTTAAGGTGAAGCCCATCCCTTCGGAAGAGCCCCTCCTTTCCCCAGAATGTTCCCCAGTTCCTAACAAATCCAAAACCCTCATCTCTGCACCATTGTCTCATCCACGCATTGAGACTCCGGAGTTCTGCCTGCCTTTTGGGTCCTGCGCGTGGAACAGGAAGCATTTCGGAGAATGCTACCCTGGAAGTTCTGGATTTCAACTTCCTACCTAAAAGCCTAAATTTTGCCTCCAGAACCTCCCTACCACATTTTCTTATGTCATTGGTACCGACATGTACCAAGACAGCAGACTCCTCCCCAGCACTATCTAAGACCTTATCTAGGTGGCGCATGAGGTCCGCTACCTTTGCACCAGGCAGGCATGTTACCAGGCGATCCTCACGTCCACCAGCCACCCAGCTATCTACATGCCTAATGATCGAATCACCAACTATGACGGCTGTCCTAACCCTTTCCTCATGGGCACATGGCCCTGGAGAAACTTCCTCGGTGCGAGAGGGTTTTACATCACCTGGAGGTCATGTCCTAGTTACAGGATCGCTTCCTGCCACACCAGGGTGATGCTCTCCTGTCACGTGACCTCTCTCCTCCATGGCAACAGGGGTGCTGCCAGACTGGAGGTGGGACTTCAGGACTATATCCCTGTAGGTCTCGTCTATGTACCTGTCTGTCTGTCTTATGTTTTCCAAGTCTGCTACTTTAGCCTCTAGAGAACGGACTTGTTCCCTGAGAGAAAAGAGCTCCTTGTACCTAGTGCACAAGTAAGACCTCTCACCAACTGGGAGAAAATCATACAAGTGACACTCAATGCAAAAGACTGGAAAGCCCCCAACCCGCTGCTGGACTGCTGTCTGCATCTTAGTTTTAAGTTTGTGTCTAGATCTTTAAGTTCTTACTTACTAGGGGTTGCTATGGGTATTTATACCAATAAAACTGTACCTAATACGTTTAATATACCTTGTTCACCTGAAGCTTAATTAATCTCAGGTCCTTAGTGTATGACTGATTTGGGTAATGAGCTTCACCTGAAAGCACCTCCTGTATTTTAAGATGTGTAAGTACCTATAAAGCTATGATTATCCCAGGGGAGGGTGGCCAGCCAACTGAACACGCTTTACTGCAGCCCCTAGTAAGGCATTGCAGGGTATGACCACACATCATCGGAAACATATATTCACCCAGTAGGTCAAACTGGGTACACCATATCTGAGGTGCATGCCCTATCCTGTCCACAGTCAGCTGTCACAACACAATCTACCTACATCTACCTGGTCCACCCTAACCAATAGTTGTTAGAGCACCATCCTGACATCCCCACAGCCATCCCTCCCCCATGTGTAAGGGACATAACATTGGTAGGCGGTGATGGGAAGGCTGTGTTGATGTCCATGTATGCCTCCCCACCCCAGACCCCGCAACCTAGGCACCCGCCTACATGCACAGTGGATGAATGGGGACTGCGCACTACCAGCACCGACAGCATATGGTCATTTCAGCATGGCAGGGGTGTGTGTGTTTGTGCTGGAGAGGGTAGTGACACCTCCTGCAGTGGACCTAGGCCAGTGATGGCTAACCTTTTTGAGCCCGAGTGCCCAAACTGCCGCACAAAACCAAAGAATTTCCTCAAAGTGCCAGCACGTCAATTAAAGCCTCATTTGCATAAGGTGCCTCATTTGCATAAATATTTGCATAATGTTACCATACACTAACTTTTAGTAAACATGCCTCTTAATGAGTATATGGATAAAGAAAGACTAAAAGGTTTCTACATTACTATAATCCAGTACCAACCGCCAGGCACATTAGGAACTACTACAAACGCTGCCCATTTAGAACCCATAGCAAACCCGCCGTATCCTAACAGCACTACCAGGACTCACAAAGCACCATACCCTAACTATCAAAAGGCAACACTGCAAATATTAAACCAATACATTTCAGAGAACAACAATACATGACCTACTGGGGAAAGAACAAATGGCAATGTCAAATAGGAATTATATAAACAGAATACCTCAGCTCAGTTACACATGCAGAACAGAACATCACCAAACAAGGAATCACAATTTAGAAACAGGAAGACAATAATTAAACTGGGAACCCCAAAAGCCAAACTTGGAATATACAACAACACTGTAGAAATAAAACTATAAATTAATCTCCTCTTGTACTAAACAAAGCGCAAAAATTAATGATGCACATTTCCCAGAGCTGACATATTCCAGTTAATAAATTCAAAATAAAGAGATATTTTTCTACCTTTTGTGCATTTTTTTTCAGTTGCAATTGTTCCAGCCACTTTCTTCTGGTTTCTTCGTGTCTTCTGCTAACTCTCCATCTGCTGTCCATTTGTCCTTTCTTCTGTCTTGTTTTTTTTTTTTCCATTCTCTCTCTACATCTGCTTTAACATACTAATCTTTCTCCTTTTGCTCTTTCCTCATTCCTATTTCATCTACTCAAAATTTACCCCTCCATCCTCAATCCCCACTTATTCTCCCAATACCCGGCCAATTGTAGATTTTTTATCCCTCCCACACAAAATATTTTTCCCCTCTCCATTTTACTCTCCCAGTCCCATCCCATTCTAATCCTCCCCCAACACCAGCTCCCTTCTAGTTCCAGCCTCACCCAGCATCCATTCCCTTCTAGTCCCTGCATCAGCCCATTTCCAGTCCTAGCAGCCCCCCAACCCATTTCCAGTCCTAGCAACCCCCCAACCCAATACCAGTCCTAGCCCTCCCTCATCAACCCACTTCTAGTCCTAACCCCCCATCACCCCATTTTCAGTTTAAGCCCCCCCTATAACCCATTACCAGTCCTAACCCCCATCAGCCCACTTCCAGTCCTAACCCCCCATCAGCCCACTTCCAGTCCTAACCCCCATCAACCCATTTCCAGTCAGCCCCCCATAGCCCATTGCCAGTCCTAACCCCCCCATCAGCCCACAGTCCATGACCAGTCCTAACCCCATCAGCCCACCTCAAGTCCTAACCCCTCCCCATCAGCCCATTTCCTGTCCTAGCCACCCCCCATAGTCCATTTTCAGTCATAACCCCCCATCGCCCATTACCAGACAGCCCCCATCAGCCAACAGCCCATTACCAGTCTTAACCCCCCCATAGCCCATTGCCAGTCCTAACCCCCCCCCCATCAGCCCACAGCCCATTACTAGTCCTAACCCCATCAGCCCACCTCAAGTCCTAACCCCTCCCCACCAGCCCATTTCTTGTCCCAGCCCCCCCATAGCCCATTATCAGTCCTAAACCCCCCCATAGCCCATTACCAGTCCTAACCCCATCAGACCACCTCCAGTGTTAACCCCCCATCAGCCCATTTCCTGTCCTAACCCCACCCAACAGCCCACCTCAAGTCCTAACCCCTCCCATCAGCCCATTTCCTGTCCTAGCCCCCCATAGCCCATTACCAGTCCGCACCCCACCCAACAGCCCACCTCAAGTCCTAACCCCTCCCCATCAGCCCATTTCCTGTCCTAGCCCCCCATAGCCCATTACCAGTCCTAAGCCCCCATCAACCCACTTCCAGTCCTAATCCCATCAGCCCATATAGACTTAGCTCCCCCATAGCCCATAGCCCCCCCATAGCCCATCACCACTCCTAACCTCCCCCAGCCCATCACCACTCCTAACCCCCCCCTCAGCCCATTTCCGGTCCTAGCCCCCATAGCCCAGTACCAGTCCTAGCCCCAACAGCCCACAGCCATTACCACTCCTAACCCCCCCAGCCCATCACCAGTCCTAACCCCCCACCCCACAGCCATTACCACTCCTAACCCCCCCCAGCCCATTACCTCTCCTTACCCCCACTGCCCATCACCACTAGTAACCCCCCCATCCGCCCCTTTCCGGTCCTAGCCCCCCCCCCGCCCATCACCAGTCCTAACCCCCCACCCGCCCACTGCCATTACCACTCCTAACCCCCCCCAGCCCATCACCAGTCCTAACCCCCCCCCCCCGAAAGTTTTTTACAAAGAAAGCTGTCGCTGCAGGGGCCAGGGCCGGGGCCGCCGCGGCAGAATCGAGTGTGCCACGGGGCCCCCCCCCTCCCCCGCCCAGCAGAGCCTGCCCTCCGTCCCCGGTATCACCTCTCTCAGCTGCCTCCAGTCACACGCGCCGGCTTTCAGAGCGCGAGGGAAGAGTTTCTCCCTCGCTGCTCTGTTAAGCCCGCGGGGGCTAATTACACCATTACTTGACTTCTGCAATCCAATATATCTGGGTCTAGCTAAGCAGTCACTGAAGCCTTTACAGTTAGCGCAAAACACCGCTGCTCGTATAATTTTTGGTCTATCAAGTAAAGAGCATATAACTCCTATCTTAAAGGAGCTTCATTGGTTACCAATATCATCTCGTATTAAATACAAAACAGTAATTTATATTTTCAAGATAAAGCAACAATGTTCTGCAAAAAGTCTGACGTATCTTATCCGGTCAGATATTAGCAACAGACCTAGGAGAAGTGTATCTGAAAATAGAATCAGCTCCTCAAATGACATCAGAAAAACACGCAAGGAGACCTCTGAGAGAGCTTTCTCGTTTGCTGCGACTTCCATCTGGAACTCCCTACCTAATGATCTGAGAGCAGCTCAGGACATCAAAGACTTTAGAAAACAACTGAAAACAGTTTTGTTTACGGAGCACTACGGTCATGCAGTCAACTAATTAATTTTTAAGAAAGCAATTATTTATATACATTGTACAATAGCTCACTTTATAGTATAGCTCACAATATATATAGTGCACCTTTTCCCAAGACATTTAATCATATATTTACAAACTATGTATATATTATCACAGATTTTTTCACTATTACTAATTTTCTCTTTTGTTAAACCGCTTTGATTGTATGATAAGGCGGTATAAAAATCCAATTAAATAAATAAATAAATAAATAAAATAACCTTTCATTTAGTGCTATATATTCCAACTCTCCCATCTTATTTTTTAGACTTCTAACATTTGCATATAGGCATTTCAGAGATTGTACAGTATTTTGTTCATATTAACATTCTGATCAGTTGACGGGTAATTTTGAATCTTTCAGTTCTATCTGCTCTAAACTTAAAGGCAACTGGGTCACTTTTACCTGTATTGCCTTTAAGTGTTTACTGAGAAAGTTTCATATAATTATGGACAGCATTCAGCAATGTTTAGTAAGTACTTTTAAATTTAGCTTATCTATCGGGCGGTTTCCCTGACAACTGTCAATCAATGTCTGCTGTGGGAAGTGCCATTTTAAAGGTTTCATTGGCAGTGAGTTCCTCACATCTTACATGTGAGCATGCTGGTTTTCATGAGAAGCTGCTATTGTTACAAGAACATTTTTTTCTGTGATTGTTTAGCATTTCAACTTTGGGACAGTTGCTTTCTTTTAATGAAGATATTCATGGTGTAATGCTTTAGAATGTAGTGATAGGTGTTTGGTGACTCTTTGAAAGGTTTTAGTAATTTAAATCCTGCTTTACTAATTTAATTTAATTTAATTAACAGGTTATTTATATACCGCTCCTTCCATTTGATCAGGTGCGGTTTCCATATAACAACATTAAACAGGGTGATCTGTTTTTACATATAACAAGTTTAAAGTTAGGTAATTACAGTTAACAAATAGCAATTAACAAATAACAATAGTGAACTATGTACAATTAACTATGTACATATTTATTTATTTTTTTTACATTTTCTTAATCACTTCGTCTTAGGTTACAGCGCTTCATTCTTTTGTTGAAATAGTGTATTACCCTGTGTCTGATTATCCTTTATCTAGCTGGGGGGTGAGAGAAGAGCTGGTCATAGAACCATAATGCTTTGTAAATAAGTGTGTTTTGAGTTTTTTTCGGAACTCCATTATATCAGGTAGTTGTACTAATGGGGATTTAGGTATTCATTATGATGATATTTATAGAAATTGAAAAATATGCTATTTTTATAAAAGATATAATTTATATAATTTGAAGGAGATTTGTATTCCCTTAAATAGATGCTTGTCAGTCAGCATCGTATGGAAAGTGGTACTCGATAACATAATCCTTTTTGGTTTAGCCGTGTGGAATTATGCATCCATTTGAGCCTTTCGGTGCTGATATTTGAATATTTATAGCAAATAAATTAAATTGATATCATCTTTTTGTTCATTAAACATAGTTTGAATTGTTTTAGATGCATTGGAGGTGATTTATGGTCAATTTCTGTGAATGTTATCAGTCCCAAAAACTGAGGTAAAATTCTCTTTCTATATACAGTATATTTTAAAAAAAAGACATAGGGGTATGTTTACTAAAGTGCGATAAACGTGGCTAACGCGCGTTGTATGACGTTAATGACCGTAAGTGCCGTATAACGCGCATACCGATGCGCTAACGACCGTTAACGTAATACTCCGCGCGTTAAGCATAGTTAACGATCGTAAAGTCCCGCGGCGCGTTAAAACAGCGCAGATGGTGGAGATTGGGCGGAGAGAAGGGGTCAGTGGGCGGAGAGTGGGCGGGGAGAGGCTCCCCTCACATTAACGCACTGAATTCCTGAGCTCAATTCCAACGCGAATGAAAATCTGTCATTAAAGGCATTTAAAGGGAAGAGAAACCATTTCCGTCAGCAATGTACAGAAAAACCGGGGAAACCCACAAAACGTGAGCAGTGTGATACATGTGCACAGAACAAAATTTCAAATAAAACGTTAAAAATGACCACAAGAAACATTTTAAAAAGCATAAGTCAGCTGGGCAACAGTGATAGCAATGGGCAACAAGGAACAACACTCCATGGAAAGCACCAAATAAAAAAGAAATGATTTGTGGAAGGGTCTACGCTCCTCAGACCCTTTCAAAGATCATTTCATTGTAATGGAGCTGTCCTGGGAGTGTTGTGTAATGTTGCCCAATGATATCATTGTTGCCCAGCTTGGTTATGGGTGTGTGCCCCTTTTATGAGGTCTTTTCTGAGGTTTATGTGCACCTTTGTCTGCATACAAGGTAAATGAGGCCACAGTAAACCTGTTGCAGAGCAGGGTTTCTGACTCGTCAGGCCGGTTTAACTAACTCCAGAGACTGCACTGTCTCTGTGGCCACAGTGTGGTGCAACAGACACAGCCAATGCCCGTAAGACCAAAAGTTCACAGGTTCAAATCCCAGCTGGGGCTCCTGCCATCTCAGACCCCATAGTTTTACCCACCACTAAACAGTGATAGTAAAGTCACTCCTTTATTGCAGAGAACATACGCATGGCCTATATTTTACCACACCAAACACAGACACCAGAAACAGGCACATTACCTAAAGCAGAGTCCCGCAAATGCAGTCCTGGAGGGCCCCACACCATTCCGGCTTCATGCTGCCTCTAATAAAGATACCTGTGCTGCATAGCTATGCACCACCCCCATGGTATGCAGATGTAGCTCATGCATATTTATGAGGGACAGCATGAAAACCCAAACAGTGTTTGGAACACCAGGACTGGAGTTGGGGAACTCTGCCGTAAAGCAGCAGCCAACAGGGCCACACACCCACCCACAGGCCCCATTGGCCAATGCCTCCTGGAGAGGCAAGACATTGGACCCTGCCTGTATCTCCCAATACTAGCAGTTGCATACCTTAGCAATGCCACCCTATACCTGGGTATATGGTACAGAGCTATCAAACGTTTCCTATGAGAACTGGCAGATATCAATTCCTACGTTAAGCACATTTTGCTCATTGAGCTCCACCATAACAATCATTCTGATGTCTGCGGTGTGTGCTGCAGGTCTGGTCTCTGACAGTGTTCACCACCCTGGGGAGTGACCCCTCAACAGCCTTGTGTACCATATCCATGCCTGTACTATGCCCATGACTGGTGTGGTGGGTATGGCTGCTGACCACCTCTATAGTAGCACAATGCTGGCATAGGTGTGAGGGTGGCTGTCTGTCTATCCAGTGTGTGGTGGCTGCAAACACCTTCCACAGTCCACACTGCCAGCAATGTTGCCAGTATTGGGCTGCCAATGTGCATAATGAGGAGCAAGGTACCATGGGTATAGGCCGGACAGGGTGGCCTGGCCAGGGTGCATCTGCACAGGGCAGTGACAGGCACATTGTAGTGCCCGGCCACCACCTACACAGACAGGGTGACCTCAGTATATCCTGCTGAGAGATCACTCTCACCCTGACTGTGCAGTGACCACAGCATGGCTAGGCACTCCCATGGTGCTATCTAGTGTTTCTCTCATGTGATAAATATGGGTTTCCTTTTGGGGCCCAGTCACTGATGTATCTGCTTGCTGTGTATGCTGACATCCCAGTTCTGGGTGCAGGCATCTCCACTGGGCACTAGCAGACTGTTTGCAGCTGGTAGGTGTTGTGATGCAGTGGCTGATGGCTTGCACCAGGGGAATATCAGGTAGTGGTGGGGTGCAGCGTACCATATCCAGGCCTAATGTCTGTTTGCTATTGTGTTATGGTGGTGTAGAGAGCTGCATTGACTGCCCTGTGGGGTGTCTGTTCCTCAGCAGGACTAGGGCTAATGTTCCCATCTACTGCCACCTTTACAGGGAGGTAGACTGTGGATCTTTTGATAGGAGACCCTGTTTGCCACCCTCAGCCCTGGGGGAGGGGGTGGTGGTGATGCATGGGGGCTACACCTGACTGAAACAGACAGAGATGTCCAAGGTGTTCCTGCAGAAACTACCTATCTCACACAGTAACACTGCTTTGGATCTGCGCCATGGACGGTGCTGTGGACCTAGTGCTGGGCGCCTCACTGCACCCTCAGGGTGAGCACAGTACCCGCACAATGTGACAGTGTGTAGCTACTCTGTGCCAGTACAACACACGGTCAGTACCCCCTATCAGGCCGAGGTGCTGTGGGGGTGCACATGGTCAGTTCCCCCTACCAGGCCGAGGTGCTGTGGGGGTGCATTCCCCATGGTGTGTATCTGTGGACAGCTGATTTGCATGTGCAGTGCATCATGGGTGTGACTGGCACAATCCAACCCTGTTCAACTCCAGCACCTGCTCACAGGCTCTGATAAACCATAGGTCATCACACGTACATCTGTTAGCATAATGCATAGGTGCAAGACACCCTACAGAGTCTGTAATATAAGATGCCCACACTGGTAAAAACACACGTACCTACGCACGTAAAAACACATGTACCCACACACGATTGTACGCGCGCAGCTACGCACGGGGCTACGCACATACCAACGCACGCAACCTCGCACGCACCAACGTACGTAGCTAGGCACACTCCGAGGGTGTGTTTCTGACACCAATACTCAATGTAACGAAAAACATGCCTCCTCATTCCCTCTGTAATGTACAGGGTGATGCCTGGGACAGCCTTCTGCATTAGGCACACTGGGGACTCGAACCCATGCTGCCTGTAACAGCAGTCAGTACCGTAACCATTGTGCTACAGCTCTGTTTCAGTGCTTTGTGTCTGTACGTCTTCTTACGATTAACGTGCAGTAACGCGCCACGGCGCCCGGTAACGCTCGTTAATTTTTTGAACGCGCGTTAGTGGTGACGATGTACCGCCCATGTCCTTATTTGGGGTTTCTGTCACTACCGCGGCTCCTAACGCGAATTGCACTAACGCAGTTTAGTAAACATACCCCATAGTATTTAGTTTCTAAGCATCACCCTAATATTTGCTTTGCTGCCATCAGGTGCTTTTGAGACAATTTTTTGCTGGTTCTGTATATACATATTGAGACTTGGTGGTATGTTTGCTAAACTGCAGTAGCCAAGGGCGTAGGGTTTAACATGCAAACAGCACAAATCCTAATCCCATGGTAGCCGAAAGCATATGGCAACAGGATAACTGCGCTAAAAATTCCACAGCACTGGCATACCACATAAAAAAGTGGGGTTAGGGCAGACAGTAGGCAGGAACAGACATGCACAGCTTGCACGGTTACACCAGGGCTGCTGCAGACCATGAAAGATGCTGCTAGCAGGGGCGCCAATAAAACTAGCCTCTGGCCAGATGCTATTTGCACCTGCCATGTTGGCATGATCCAAACATGTAGTACAGATGCAATCCCCATACAGTTAACAGCCCAAAGCCAACTCACAAAGAGAACAGGGAAGCACCCATGGCTGGTACTGTATCAAATGTGAAAAAATGTTAGAACCCGCTTGGATTAAACTCGAGACAAAAAAAAAGAAAATCCAATGCAAACAATTCCCCCAAGTGGCTCAACCATATATTTTTGTCAGAGCTAGTCAACTCAGTGTCAAGAAAGGAATCCAATGACACCACCGTGACCGCTCCTTTTTATTCTATAAATTTAAAAAAAGGAAATCCAAAACTTAGCTGTTTTCACAGAGCACCGCCAAAACGCCAAAAGCATCTGATAGACGACGTGGCTCACGTTTCGGGTTTACACCAACTAAAAAGAAACGCCTGTTTTTTATCTTGTTCCAAAAGTGCACAAGTTGCTTACTGACCCGCCGGGCCGCCCCATTGTTTCCTGTTGGGACTCTTTGCTCGAGCCTCTCTCCCAGTTCTGCGATCTTTTCTTATAGCCAGCGGCGTTGCAGGTCCGCTCGTACCTTCGGGACACGGGGGATTTTTTGAATCAGCTGCAATCTTGTCGTGCGGTGGACACCTATCGCTTCCTTGTATCCCTGGATGTGCAAGCTCTTTATACGAACATTGACCAGCGGGATATGTTGACGTGCTTACAAGATTATCCGCTTGTCCTTCCTGATCGGATTCCACGGGCGTTCCTGCTGGACCTATTGGAGCTTGTTTTGGACCAAAATTTCTTCTTGCATCAAGGGGTTTATTATCGTCAGATTCACGGAATAGCCATGGGTGCGACTGTGGCCCCGTCTTTGGCCACGATATACATGGCAATATTTGAACAGCTTTATGTCTATTCTGACCCTGATTTTTGCATTGTACCTTTTTGGAAGCGCTTTTTGGATGATATCTTTTTTATATGGGTCGGCACTCGGACAGAGCTTGATCAATTTTTGAGTCGCCTCAACATTCATGTGCCCCGAATTCAGTTTATGGCGCAGATTTCTTCTAGGACTCTGCAATTCCTGGATGTTCAAGTTTTCCTTACCACAACTGGTTTTCGGACAACATTATTTTGCAAAGCGGTACAACGCAATACTCTCCTCAGTTATCATAGCTTCCATCCTACAGCCCTGAAACAAGGGTTGCCTTTCGGACAGTTTTTGCGGCTTTGCCGCAACTGCTCGACTGTACATGATTTTAAAATACATGCTCGGGAGCTTGAACAACGGTTGCTCCACCGAGGTTACCCCCCTTTGGTGGTTTTTAGGGCATATAAGAGGGCACGTTATTTACACTGTGATTGGTTTTCTTTTCCTCCTACCCCTAAACTTGAAGATTCCACGATTACTGGAGTTTTGCCATATACTCGGCAGATTACTCTCGTTACGAAGTTGTTACATCGTTTTTGGCAGATTGTTGGCATACATGCGTGTTTTTCAGGATTGCACATTATGGGTGGCCTATTCCCGGACAGCCATTTTGCGTGACAAAGTGATGTCTACGGTTTCGGATGTGGATCGCCTTCTCAAGTTTCATCTGGACAGTGGCCACTCTGCCTGTGGCAGTTGTGCTTACTGTGCTCTAACTTTGGATGGCCCTGATTGGGTGGATGGCCACACATCTCGGAGGTACACTACTAGATGGCACACGGACTGCTCCACGGAGTACGTTGTTTATTTAATCATCTGTCCTTGCTCCCTCTACTATGTGGGCTGGACCAAATGAGCTATAAGAACCCGCCTCGCTGAACATGCCTCTCGCCTTCATACAAGGACTCTTTCGGCCCCTATGGTGGAACATAATTTGGTGAAGGGCCACACTTTTGCATCATTATGCTGGCGGGTGTTGGATCATGTTCCCCTGGACCCCCGAGGGGGGGACCACGAGCACAAACTTCAGCTGAGTTAACAGCGCTGGATCTATCTCCTTAATTCTGTGGTTCCGGAGGGGCTTAATCTCCAGTTGGACTGGTATACTATCATCTGATTTGTGCTCTTTCCCACTTGGGGGCCATTCTGGAAATTCCCTGTGCAGTGGGGTTTCCCTCAGTTTGGTGCTCCGGTGTAGGTTGGATGTCATTGGCCTTTGGGTTCTGTTCATCATTTTGACGTCAGATGCCGCTGAAGACAAAAAGGAGAGATTTCCCAGGCTGTGTAAGCTGAAGATTCGCCATTTGCCGATTTGTGGGACCTGAAGCAGGGTTTCTTTTTAGTTTTTGTAAACCCGAAACGTGAGCCACATCGTCTATCAGATGCTTTTGGCGTTTTGGTGGTGCTCTGTGAAAACAGCTAAGTTTTGGATTTCCTTTTTTTAAATTTATAGAATAAAAAGGAACGGTCACGGTGGTGTCATTGGATTCCTTTCTTGACACTGAGTTGACTAGCTCCGACAAAAATATATGGTTGAGCCACTTGGGGGATTTTCTTGCATTGGATTTTCTTGTTTTTTGGTACTGTAACAAGGCAAATCAGGTGGTCACCTAGGGCAGCTGCAATTGGGGGGTATTAATGTGCAGCATCCAAGACAGCAAAACAAATGACCCTGAGAATCACAAAACCAGAACCATCAGTAGAGAACTGTACTTGCTGGGAGACTGTACGCACATGCTACAAAACAACAGTAGTCTGGGAATATGCTATGCAGGTATGCATATGCAATGGGAAGATGTGAGAGGGCAGCTGCTGGGATGAGCTGGGGAGGGGCTCGGAGATAGGTTATGTGCTCCATGAATCTAAGCCCCCCAATGTTTGTTTCCTCCTCCAAATTGAAAGAGTAAATTTGGAGCTCCTTTTACACCCTTAACAGTATCTACACATCTGATGCAAGGAATGCGTGCTAAAGGGAGGGAGCAAGGGGAGGACAGAGCAAGCAGTTGCTCTGTTCTCCCCAATGAAGAGCTGCAGCATGTCATCCTCCCCAACTCCCCTTGGGTCCCCCATGGAAAAAGGGTTCCAGTACCACAGATCAGAACACTGACACATGGTCAGGCAATCCCCCTACCTTTCAGAACCCTTCTCTCTGGACATCACCCAACCCCTATGGTTATACTGTCTGGGCGGCTCTTATCATTAGGGGGCAGCACCGTGAGATCACCACCATTTTAATGAGTGCCAGAGATGGGGCAGGAGCAGGGTAGAACTGCTCCTGCCCCCTTCACCTCTGGATCACCAAAGAGAGGAATGGTAAGGACTGGCTGTCGGGGGATTGGGGGCATGGCTTGCTAGCTGGGATCTTTAATGCTTGGGGAACCCTGAAGGCACCCTCCCCCCCCCCCCCGCCCCCGCAGACAGCATAACCATAGGGGTTGGGTGATGTCCATGGAGGTAGGTCCTGAAGGGTTGGGGCTGCCTGTCCATGTATTGGTGCTGCAGATCTTCAAATTCATGGCACCAGCACCCTTTTCCTTGGGGGGGGGGGGGGGGAGGGGCTCAAAGGGAGCTGCAAGATAGTGGCAAACTGACACTGACACTGCTGGCAATCTGCAGCCATGCTATCAGTGATTTGAGAAGCCAGCTCATAACAATAGTTTGCATACTGGTTACCTCCTATTGCCACGACTTCTCATCACCTCAATCCGTCTCCCTCCTCATCTACCACATGAAATGTAGATAACACAGAAAATAGCTGCACTATCTGCATTTCTCCTGTGTTGGCTGTCAGCCCGGCACCATAGACCAAGCTGTCATATTGACGGCCAACACGATTTAGCAAACATGATACATATGTTTTCCAAAGTCTGTGAATAAATGCTAACATGAACTCAAGCCATCCTAAAAAGAACTTATTACAAATGGAGGTACTTTTTTTTTTACATCAAGTGCTCTGCCTGATTTCTTAAAAGAGAAGATGATTTTTATTAGTAAAAGCTAGTATTACTGGGTTACTCTTTATTTTAGTAGAAGTGCTCATTTCAGGAGCTTATTTGTTTGCTGTAGGATTTTTATTTTTTATTTTTACTGCTAGTTCAAAGGGGAGGAAGGCTACTAATACTCTTTAAAGTCACAGAATTTCTGAGGATTTAGAAATAGGAGTCAGGGTTTTCAGAACTTTATAAAAGCCTAAAGACCTTAGAAACCTCTGCCATTCTAAGAGGAATTCATTGCACGAAGGTCATTTTTTTGTGGGATGTTTTTGGATTTTTTTACATTAAGAGGGCCTTTTACTAAAGGGCTCTAGCTGTCAGCATGTGTTCTGGCACACATTAAAGGCATGCTGGGACATGCATTGACAGCTAGGATGGGGCCACGGCAGTTAGCACGGGTCCATTTCTGCACTAATATTGAATGGCGCATTGGAGTGATAAGGCGGCAGGATAGGTGCGGAGAGTGGATGTGGATCGCACTGCACAGGTAGCATGGGGTAAACACCTTGTGTTAACTGTGACACTTGCAATTGGCATGGGTTCAGCTAGTGCCATCTCAGTAGATGGAGTTAAGTGCACTCGTTCTATTTGTATGCCAAATTAGGGCACAGGGTTCCACATTAAATGCTGGGAACCAACCTAATGTGCCATGATTTTGGAGCTATTGGTGCATTAAGTGCAACACCTTAGCTCCCTTTAGTAAATGACCCTCTAAGTGTCCTGCCTGATTTCTTTATTAAAAGGGGATTTTTATTATTACAATTTTAAACTACTGGATTAGCATTTGGACTATTTTTTGTTGGTTTAATGGAAGTTTTTTTTAAGAGCTTAATCGTTTGTTCTTGGTCTTTCTTTCCTTTTTACCACTAGATCAAAAGGGAGGAAGGCCAATAATACTCTTTGAATTCACAGCACTTCTGAGGTGTTAGTTCCTTCATTCCCCATCCCATCTCCCACCCAGCCCATCTCACAAATCTTGCTATATAGAGCCACTCACCAATTGGCTGGATGAATTAAAAGTGTTTGGTATTGGTTGAAAGGGAAATCAAGAAAGTAAATAGGGAAAATATTGGTTATTCATTAAAAGTGAATGGTTAGTAATGTTTCAGGGGGCTTTAATTAAACAATTCTACAAAAGGATGACCCTAGACTATATACTTCAGATATATGAAAGATAGATGTCCTCATGATAACCGAAACCTGGTTATCTGACGCGGATAATGTAATTCTTAACCAACTCATACCCCCCAACTTCTCTGCCCATTCCCAACATAGAGAGAGCAAGAGAGGAGGAGGCATTCTCATACTTACCAAGAATGACCTAAATTTCCACACCGTGGACTCCACAAGCTCAAACAGCATGGACGTCTTAACTATCACAAATGAGCAATGCCTCATCAATCTGATTTACAGAGCACCCTCACCCTCCACGGACGACCTGCCTTACATTCTGGACCTAGCAACTAACTCACGCAAGCCCAACATTCCCAACTGGATATTAGGAGACCTCAATCTCCCAACGCTACATCCCAGCCACTCCTCAGCCCTCCTTGAAGCAATCAATGAGCTGGGATACAAGCAAATTATCGACACCCCCACGCACGAGAGAGGAAACATCCTGGACATGATCTTTGCCCCTCTTACAGCTCTTGACTCCAACAATAGACTAGACAACTCTGTAACCCCAGTACCTTGGTCAGACCATAATTTAATCACCTTCCCCATCCTCATCAATGGCAAACAGTCACCACACAGAAACAAAACCTCCACCGACTCAACAAGAGTAACATCTCGGAAATTCAAAACCTTCAACAAAGAACACATAGTTACAGAAACCCTCCCCCTCCTACATGACACCTCTCTCAATCTGGAAAATCTGATCACATCCTGGAACAACACTATCAGTACCATTGCACTGCAACCAGTCCAGGGTAACAGCCCAAAGAAAAGAAAATCTTCTTCTTGGTTCTCCCCTGACCTACGAGCCTCCCTCACACACCTAAGAAGACTGGAGAAACGATGGCGTCGCTCACACTCTTCAGAAGACCAAGCAGCCTACAAAACACATCTATCTGTGCACAGAGAGTCAGTCATGGCTAAGATGAAACAATTCCATACCGATACGCTGAAAAGATCACTAAATAAACCACGCGATCTTTTCAACTTAGTCAAAACCTTATCTAAAGAACCTTCACCAAAACATCCTGAACCCATTCATCCCCAAGCTTTCGCCGATTTCCTGCAATCCAAGTTGCTTCAAACCAATAACATTGCAACTATCTCTTCTCAAGTCACCATATGCATATCAAACCTATCCATGTTCTCCACACCATCCAGAAAACATGTTGAGGACACCATTGCGGCTCTTAACACGACTACTGCACAAACTGACCCTTGCCCAGCCCACTGGATAAAGGAACTACGCCAAGATCTCAGCCCCATCATCACTAAAATGATGAATTTATCCTTTACAACCGGCTCCTTCCCGCCAGCCCTCAAGAGAACATCCATAAGACCCCTTTTGAAAAACCATAAACTCGACCCACAAAAGGTTGAATCTTATAGACCCATAGCTAGCATACCCCTACTAGCAAAAATAATTGAAAAGGAAGCTCAAAGACAGTTACAGGACCACATTGACACCGTCTCCCCTCTGGACCACTGCCAACATGGCTTCAGAGAGTTCCACAGAGTTGAAACCCTCCTTACCACTCTCTGCAACAACATCATCACAGGCATTGATAACATCCGCCAAGGCTTTGCTCTTATCTTCTTAGACATTGCTGCGGCTTTTGACTCTGTACATCACGATCTGTTAATAGCGCGACTAAAAGAAAAAGGCATCAATAACACTGCCCTAGAGTGGTGCAAGTCATACCTCGATCAGAGATGTCAGTACGTTACCTCAGGGACCGCAACATCCACACCCTACCACCAAAAGCAAGGCGTACCGCAAGGATCATCCCTATCCTCACTCTTTTTCAATATATACATACAACCGGTTTGCAATATCATCAAGTCCTTCAAGGTTGAATGCTTGATATACGCAGATGACATCCTCCTATACATGCCTTTCTCCACAGTTCACATGGATCTTTCCCCGCTAGCTAATTGTTTTGATGCAGTATCCGAATGGCTGCAATCACAGAACCTCAGAATTCAACATAAAAAGACCGAGGTTCTCTTCATCACCAGGGACACACTTTTCACCCCCCCATCCCATATAAAGGTGAAAGAAGCCGAACTCCAATCAAAAACTTCCATTCGTTACCTTGGAGTCACTTTTGACCAACGCATGGATCTGAAACTACACATATCCAACGTAGTCAGGGCAATCTACCTCAAGATCCGGACTCTTCGACATCTTCGCCCCCTGCTTGATCCTGATGACTTCAGAACTATATTTCAAGCCTTAACCTTACCACACCTTGACTATGCCAATGCCATTCTGCAAGGCCTCCCTCACTCCACATTAAACCCCCTGCAACTCGCCATGAATACAGCTGCTAGAGTCCTCTACGGAGCATCAAGAAGGGACCATGTAACACCCATCCTAGAGCAACTCCACTGGCTCCCCATACATGGCAGAATATTGTTCAAAACATTATTATTAACTTTTAAGGCCATTAAAAGCATCACCTCCTCCTCTCTAATAGACCTCATTCAGACCGCTCCACCCAACAGATCCAGGAGAACAATATCAACAAATATTCTAATCATCCCTAAAGCAGCGACAAAATGCCTATCAGTGACATCCAACAGGGCTTTCAGATTCTATGCCCCTAAATGCTGGAACGCTCTACCCCCAGAAATTCGTGCTATCACTGATCTATCCCTTTTCAGAAAGGCACTCAAATCCCACCTCTTCCCCCAATATCACTTAACCAACTAACCAATCTTGATCACTACCCAAACTAAGGGGCATGTTTACTAAACATTCTTATCGTGCGGGGCCGCGGTAGTGTACCTGTGCCATATAAGGAGTGGGCGGATCAGGCTGCCAAAAGAAAAAAACCGGGAGTAAGCAACCGGACGTGTGCGCGTCACGGTAATGTGCGGGGTCGACATTAGCGCGCCAAAAGGCAAAGTGGCGCGCTGCCGGGTATAGAAAACACCCGAGCCGTAGTACAACGGTGAAGACACTGACCAATAGTGCAGGGGCCATGGGTTCAATCCCCCATTGTGCACAACGACAAAGGCCAGCTGAGACAGCAACTGTAATGATTAAAATTAGTTTAGGAGGCAAATTAATTTTGAACGGCATAAGGCGGTGCACAGTTCTTTTTCAGCGGCATAAGGAAGCGCACAGTTCTTTTTGGGCGGCCTAAGGCGGCGCACAGGTCCTCTTGTGCGGCAGAAGGCGGCGCACCGGTCATCTTGGGCGGCAGAAGGCGTCGCGCTGATAGGCACAAAGCGGTGCGCCGATAGGCACAAGCACAGGAACGGAGCCACAGCACATTGGTGAAAACACTGACCAATGGTGCTGGGAGCAGGGGTTCAATCCCCCCCCCCCGTGTACACTGAAGGCAGTTGTCGGTGTTTGTTTTCTATTGGAGTCACAGAAATTATGGCCGCCAGAGGTGCGTGCGCTGCTGTACGTAAAGCGGCGCACTAATGGTATTGGAGGCCTCTGATGACTGGGAGGCATAAGTCGCGCAATGATGGGAAAGCAGAGGAACCGAGCAACAGCATGATGGTTAGAACACTGACCAATGGTGTAAGGAGCAAGGCTGTGAACACCCGCAGTGCACACTAAAGACAGCTGGCTGAGGCATAGGGGGCTGTGGTGCTGGTCAGAAGGGTGTGTGGCAATGTTTTTTGAGGAATAATAATTTGGGAGAGGTAAATGGTGTTGTGCTGATTTGCAAGCACCCAAACACAATCAGTGTGCAATGGTGCAGGGATCAGGGGTGCAATCCCACACAATGGCAAATGAACATGTCTGGCAGAGACAGCACCTGTAAGGGGTAAGATAGCCCCATTAGGGTGTTATCGCATATCTGTGGAATAAGTGGTTTCCAGCAAATGTACTCTCAGAGCACTGTAACATAACGTGCCCTTGAAGTCACCCCACAGGACACATCTCCAAATGCAGTGTCCACCACGCCACCCAACAATGTTGGTGAAATAGTGGCCGAGGGGGCGCCACATAGGGTGCCCTATGAGGCGGGGAAAGGTCACAGCACTCTTTCTGCTGTTAGCACTGTGCATTGTAACGTATGGAAAACATAAGTAGTTGTGCTGACACAGTTCGTGCATATGTGATTTATCAGTGAGGGACTGCAGACAGCCCCTGGTGTCTGATATCCACAGGGTGTCAGAGTTAATCTCATATTGCAATCCTCAGCCTGGGCCTGTCTGCAGCCCTTTGCTCCGAGATCAGCAATGGCAGACCTGGGTCAGTCATTAGTTACACACCAAGGAGGGGCTGCAGACAGTCCCAAGTGACGCATATCAACACAGAATCAAAGTCAATATCATCCATTAAACTGCCCCATTACCTCTGGAGATTGAAATCCACAGAGTAACACAGCTCCATGACAGCCAAGGTCTGATGAAAAAACACACACGCCTATGTCATGTATGTAGAAAACTGGTGAATACAGCAATGATGTTGCAGGGGTCATGGTCTGCTCCAGTTAAATAATAAGGGTGGGTGAGGTATGTTCCCACTCTGTGATCAAGTGTACAGCAACCACTCCTGGCATAGTGAGACAATTACACCCTTGTGCCATATATTATTGCACCTTTTATGGTGCAGCAGATGTAACATCACAAACATACCCTGTCAGCAAAGGTGAACTGTAATCTATTTCCATAGGCCATGTTGAAAGGCTGTCCACTCCCAGGCCACTATCGTAGGCACATCATAAGCTGTGTCAATCAAAGGTGTGCCAGAAGATGCCATAAGGACGTATAGGTAAAAGCAGAAAGCTGAGCCAATAACAGTAACATCCCCCAAGCTGAATGCAAACAGAGGAATTTGCTTAACACACATAACACAAACACTGCACAGAGCAGAGAAGACAGACAATATCAAATTAAATGAAGGACCTACATAAGTTGATGGGCTGCCGAAAGCAGCTGCAGGCCATGTGACACCCATAAAATGTGAAAAACATATCATGGGCAGCTATATCCATGCACAGATTGATGGTAATGTACCCTGCTACACTGACAGTGTGAGACAGAGGATGTGCAGATGTGTGTAGTAGGGGAGTCTGAAATGGAAGAATATGTGAAATATCAGGATGACGGTGGAGTACAAGTGCTAGGCAGAGCACACACAGGAGAGGCAAGCAGGTTGAGATGCAATGCACGAATGTGTGTTAGTCGATGACGTGGTTTAGCAGCATGCACATCAGGGTAGGATGGCACATAGCTGGCAGAGAAAGGATGGATGGAAGGATGTCGCACAACTCAGTTAATGGTACAATGTGGGCATGCCACTGATGTACACACATATGACTATCACACTAATGAAAAGCACATATGCAGGACAAGCAATAAAATACAACACTGCAGACAGGAACCACACAAACGACCAGTACTACAAATGTAGACGCCTAAAATGGTAACACACACCGCCCATGTGAGGCACAACAAAGTCTACATAACCAAAATAACGCATGCCAGTACACAAAACGCCTGCTGGCTGCCATGACAAACAAACACAAAAACAACTAATCTGTAGTAAATGCACATGCAGATACACCATGTACAGAAAGAATTTGCACTCTGTATCTTGCAACAACAACACCTGCACAAACACAATGAAATGTCCTGCACTGAATACAGCATGCAAAACAGGGATATAATTAAACACAACGCCATCAGAGGATGTTCCCTGGATCAGGTGAATAATCAGGAGAAGAACAGGAGACAGCTCAACATGCAATAAGGTCTAGCACACCAAACACCTGAATCTCATCAAAAAGAAAGGGCCACATGCAACAGGATGTAAAGACCCTAAAGTGTGAGGTCGTTATTACACAACAAATGTCATGGCTAGGCAGCACACAGGATGCACCCTTTTCTACAGTGAAGACAGTAAAGGGTGTGTGTAGAGCTGAGGAACCTGTTGGTACCTCATGGCCGAGTGAGGCCATTAGAGATGTTAAAAACAAAACATGTGCGGAAAAAACATGCATACAGCACACGTCAAACACATGACCATAGCCAATAACAAAAAGCAATCAATGAGCACACTCTAACACAAAGATCCCAAAGGGCGTGTGTGGATGTCAAGCGTACATAGACAGTGATGTGCCATGTGGCTGTCACTAACACAGCTGGCACTGTACAAGGATGTGAGCATAGGTGACCCATGTACATGTCCAGCAAACAAACACATAAAGGGGATGTATGTGCAAATACCGGAGGACTAACATAGTGAAGTGAAACATGGCTTGCACACCAAACAAACAGTGAACAATTCACAGAAGCACCCCATGTGGCCCATGGCAGGTCATGTAACCCACCATCACCTAGCAACAACAAAAACATCATCTACACCCTGTGACATTGAAAGGAAAATGATGGATCCATGGGCTCACAAGGAGTCATGACTGATACAAAGTCACACATTGAGCATGATGACAGACCTGAAATGCAAACACCACACGAAACACATATTGGGTAAATACAGAACTTTATTTGGTTTGCACATCACAAATAGTGTAGACAGTGCCATCATAATATCAGGGCTGGCCGCATCACCTCGGAAAGTGCTCAAAACCTTTAGCATGTCACAAAGCCACCTCCTACAGAAAGGTAACTTGGTTGACAACAAATTATCCACACCAGATATAATGTGCATCAGGTGCATACTCTGCACCTGACACCAGACCCCAAGCGCCCCCTTGCTGCTGCATGTCGCAAATGTGTCACCCACATATGAGTGCATGTACAGATGAGATGATGCATGCTGAAGACCCAATACACCTCATCTGTCCCTCAGAAAATACCCAACTGTCAAAACAGGGGTCAGACTAACTCCAAAAAGATATTTGGTGCAAAGGATTTTAATGTTCACAAACATGACAGAAAAGTAATGATGATACGCACATCCCAATGCCCGATATGGGATTACAAGCTACACCACTATGGACACAAACAATCATGTAAATCACAATAAGCATCTGCTAACAAATACCACATGCACATGACCACAGACATAATACCAACTCAACAACCAGCAGAAATATGCACATATTACACCATCAAGGAGGTCAACATGCAGTGTTGGTTTGGGGAAACAGTGCATCGTCACATATACCCGGATACATGGAATTTCCCAGTAAACAAGTAGTATTGACACCCACACTGCCACACTGCAAACATAATGTGGCAATGTGAGTGTCGCTAACACAAGCCATAGTCATGACCGTGAAGACGGGAAATGCAAGGTGTGTACAGACATGCAGACTGTCATGTATGCACAGTACGCAAACACACGAAGCAGCATATAAATAAGGAAATAATGGACAAACATATCACCTAAATCCACACAGAAGCCATAGGTCCACATGTGGTGTCACAGAAACATAGTCAGTGAGATGCACAAGCACCAGCCACATGGCAACATGATACAGTGATGCCACACATGCATGTAAACACCCATGGGTCACTGAAAACATCATCCCAAGATGGTGTTGTGTTTGAAAACATTGTGGAGTTTAAATGGGGATCATGTCCAGGTGGCAAATAGGTTGACGTAGACAATAGGAGCACTCCATCGTTGGCCACATGACAAATACATGGGCTGTATGCTTGTGTTGTAAGAAAAACATTAGAATATCATCGGTGCCATGTCACAGCCATGGTACAAAACATGAGACACCCAACTGTGACAAAATGTAACACCTACAATGTCCATGTCAGTTGCTGCTGCACAAGGGGGGATCATCGTAAAACGTCAGAATTGTATCTGAAATCCAAAAACTCATGTTAAAAGTGTCTTTGAGGCTCAAGACATGCATAGTCAGGGGTCTGTGATCAATATACCATAGTCCTTCGAAGTCCATGTGTGTCCCCCACAATGAGGAGCACGTCCTGCCAATCAATTGCATCAGCAGTGCTATCGACACCTCTGTCAGGGTGAAAGCAGTAGTCAAAAATCAATAATGTCTATCCCAGTCATGTGTTGCACTCTCAGAGGTAAAACATCCAATGGCAAAATGTCATAGCAAAGAGTTGCATGGTGGTCTGTCCTCAAACAGGTGGGTGTTGTTGACAACAGTTGCAGTGTAAGAGATGTGCCCGGTATGTCCACTGTCCTGTGTCAGGAGAGGAGAGGTATGTAATCGTCAGACACCTTTGAAAAGAAACACAAATGTCATAACGTCACAGCTGTGCAAATGCTGAAGAAAGGAATGCAAAGGCAAACAGGACATGATAGCAATATGAAACATAACCATGTGGCCAACATCATTATGCCTCAACACAGACATGGTTGTCACATGGATATGTTAATGTCCATGCGCCTGTCACACAGGTGTGTTGCAGCTACACACCATATGCAGCTGTTCATGTGAGTCTAGAGAAAATGTTACATGCCCATCAGAACAACATTATATCATCAACAGTGAAAGACAGATGTAATGAACCCCAAAAGAAACCAATACACATACCGTGTGTGTGCATCAGGTGTAGCTCATCAATCGCTTGAGCCACTACACAACAATATCAGGAACACCTGAAGGTAGACAATGTCAGCAAAAGCTCGAGATTCACCATGGCAAGCCAACGTTGATGACGGTCCAGATTATGTGCATATCTGTAAACACAAATGAAAACAGACCAGTGCTTAATGACAACAAAAGAAACATGTTTTCTCAATGCACACAACACATGTCCATAATGTTGACAACGTTTACACCACTATGTAAGAGGTAGCATAGTCACAACAGACACCCAGAGGCACACACCCCTAACAGCACATGATAATGTATGATGTCGGAGCAATGCAACATCACACAGGCAAACGAGAAATACACACACCCACAGTATGGAAATGTCAAATTGACATCTGTAACACATGGCCTGCATGTGCACAGGTGTAGATCTGTAGATATAACGGCCCAGTGACCATGCAATGATATCATGGTGTTGTCTGAGAGTACATTGTTTGGGGACAGAAAACGTGCAGCCAAACATCACAATACAACAACCTACACACACATGCAGGTCTGTTTCACATGTCACAGTGAAAGTGTGGTAGAGGACATGCCTAACCAAGACACAAGGGAATATGAGTGACACCAGCAAGAGATGGTTTACTGATGCTAAACCTAGAATATTGGAAAACAAATCATCTGTGCAATATGACAGATCAATAGGAACATATGATTTCAATTAGTGCGGTCACACACAATGTCTATGTACAACCACCTACCAAAACAAAATGATTAATTGCTGATGTAGAGACACATGGCAAAGCACCAGACCAACACCATCCAAACCACGTATGTCCTCTGCACATGGAGACACAAGATAAGCAAACAAATGTCATGTTATAGCCATGAATCACACACTGCACCGTCATGTCCCCAGCTATCACACCCCACAAGAGCCCTCAATTAATGACTGCTCCCTATCACAATGTACAGATCACATACATGTCAGAGGCATCACGGAGATGTCTAACGAGATCCTGAGGTGTGTGTAGTGTCTCCGACCCCTCCCTTACCTCTCTGTCCGTGTACACACAGAGCAATTCAGGGGTATGCGCACACCATTCTGTTGTCTCAGTCGCAGAGTGCACTATAAACCTTTTATCACCATATTGTGACAAAAGACTCCTCTACCTGTTTAATGTTGTGCCAAAGTTGTATGTTAATCCACTTACAATAGGGAAAAGCATTGGATATCTGCGCTCCCACCTCATGTATTCCCGTATCATAAACATATCCTGGTTTGTACATCTCATACCGTCTGTAATATTAACAGTTATGTTCTGATGATGTGCACAAATAACATGCATAATGTGTTGCATGTGTTAAAATGGACCACCCCATGTCTGCATGTGACAAACCCCTGAGGGCTGCATGCCATCCCAATGTGTGTTAGTCTGAACGTTGAAA
This sequence comes from Ichthyophis bannanicus, assembly GCA_033557465.1. Taxonomy (NCBI): domain Eukaryota; kingdom Metazoa; phylum Chordata; class Amphibia; order Gymnophiona; family Ichthyophiidae; genus Ichthyophis; species Ichthyophis bannanicus. Next base: position 581,883,749 of record CM066033.1, read on the forward strand.
CATGCATACCCTACATGTGCACCTCTGATAAATAGCTGGCACCTATGTCTGTGTATGTAAGTCAACATAATCATGCCTTGCTTGTGTCTGCAAGATATTTGCTCATATGGTCTGTGTTCACGTTACCTACACACATACACAGCCTGTAGCTAACGCATGATGGATGATGTTGCAAGAGCATCAGCAAGATATGCCATCCAATCCATTAAATACCTGCTATAACACAAGCAACACCCACATGCTGTGATCCAACTGGCTATTGTAAAACACCCTTTGCTGTATCTGGCTGATACATCTCACCATGTGTGTAGATACCCATCACTGCAGTGAAGGTAGACTCACCAAGTTAAAAGTGTTTTATCACAACCCCCTGGCTGCACAATGCAGAAGGTCCCCATCCCTAACCACATCCATGTCATGGCTACCTGATCAACAATACATTTTGACACACGTCATGTTTGACATCCACATACCACCCAAACTGTTTATATCATCTCCCCATACTAGCATTAACTATGTTTATTGTGCTTTATGTGACATGTTGCTACACACATGAAGAGCACACAAACATAGGTATGTCACAGGAGCCTAATACCAACATAAACATCACAAATGTGTCTAATCGTAGCGCTCCACAATGGACAACAGTCAACAAACAGGGAGTGACCGTCCAACATGAACATATCAACATATGGCTGACACTGTGTGGCACACATATCATGTAAGATAACACCTTCTGGTCTGACAACAGCTGTTTATATCAGAAGCATACACTACCTGTGAATTGCACCCTCCAAACAAACCACACAGATACCAACAAACCCCCACATCATCTGCCACCAACTGCTGTTGTGCAAATCCCACATTATTTGTGGCACACCCATGGACATATGTGATGTTGGCATTTAGAGTCAACTGGTACTGCAGTGTGTCATCCAGATTCCATGTTAACATTAACACATAACACAATAAACATTACACACATTGTATAGCACATGTGTGTCGTAAGCGACTTAATACGTACATGTGAACAGCTCTGCAATCAACCTCCGCCTGAACGCTGAGCCCTCCCGTGTGTCACCACTGGCACGTACAGGGGGGCACAATGGATCCTCCTCAAGATCCTCATTAATTTCTGCAGGGATATCGTGCCTGAGAGCAATGTTGTGCAGGATGCAACAGGCTATGATTATCTCGGCAACAGTGCGTGGCTTATATTGTAAGGCCCCGCCTGTCCTATCCAGACACCTGAAGCGACTCTTCAAAACGCCAAAGGTGCGCTCTATGACAGAGCGGCTGGAGGCATGGGCCTCATTGTACCTCTGCTCTGCACGTGTCCGTGGCTGACGAACAGGAGTCAGCAGCCAGGGGCGACAACCATATCCTGCATCACCTGCAGAAAGAAATGTTGCATGTAAATGTAGGGGTCCATGTGACACAGTCCTGACAGCTGTGTCGACATGAGAAAGAAACCAACAAGACAGTGTGACAACAATATACAGCTGCAAACTATGCAGCTCTATCAGATATACATATGATGACATACAAGCTAAACATGGCTTATCCAGCCCGTAAACACATATCAAATATCACAAACGACCATAGTCACCCTTAAATAATGTGTGTGTGTGTGTGTGTGCTACATGCATATGGTGATGCAGTTACTGTCCACATCTGCAAACCCACAATGGTGACACCACAATAGCAATCCAATGCTCCCATAATCACAGGGTATGTCTCATCAATAACCAAGGGAAAACACACAGCCATTTGCGTGTGGCACACATACACACCATGTATGCCATGGTGGTAGGTAAGAATGAAAAGCATATCACCTGTAGACATCCTGTTTATGAATGGCAACATATGATGTTTATTTTGTCAGGCAAAATAAACTGTGTATTGTTGCGCGCCAATGCCTGTCATAGCCATACTCTTCCCAGTCCCCATCCTGTACACATCCCTCTGAAGGTGCGGTCGTCCAACATGCACACTGTACCCGTCATTAGTTTGCCCCCAAAACATATGCATATGCACATAACCCTCCGTGTAGCTGGTTCCCATACCGCTGTGTATGCACCCACGTAGTCCCCTTGCTGTAACTGTACATTTTACACAATGTGATGTGAAATGAGAATGGCCAGACAAGATGACACAAACGTACCCTCAACTACAGTGTCAGAGGCTACTGTAAACACTACATATTGTTGCAAGTCTGCTGTGACATAGGCAATATGTCTGGCCAAATATATGCACACGTGTTTCCCCTGCTGGAAACCTCAACATCATCTATCAGATATTAATATACACCTACTCATGTCAGATATTGAGCCCTGGGTGACAACTCCATCACAGAGTGCGTGTGTCAAACTGACACGCACATGACATGTGTGTACTATTAGGGTTATCCAGAACCAGACATGTTAAATGACGGAGAAACATTATCCAGCAATTAAACATCATCACAGGTGTATGTGGTGGACAAAACCACCCCACCAACCACCCCATGTTTGCATATGCTACCAACATGCACTATGAGGTCATCATCAACAACATAGATGTCTGCACTGAGGTGGCAGCACATGTACAACATGTGCATATAACGGTCATAGACTGTGAGGATAATCATGATGTAGGGTTAATGTTTCTAGTCGTACCAGACGTACAAAAACATGTAATAATGTATACCAACACCAGTCCTGTGACTAACATCAATCATATGCAAAGTGCATGTGTCAAACTATATAAAACCTCTACTGTGATCACAAATAGAAACATGTATAATGACATACAGAAATAAAAGACCCTGACATACTCACCCAGCAAGATACATTCGCCAAAACGTCCCTCCTCAAATTGTGTGAATATTGCCGAGTGATGCAGGATATAGGAGTCATGGGTGGACCCTGCAAACCTAGGGACCACATTCAGAATATGCTGATTTGCATCACATACAACCTGAACATTCAGGGAATGGTAGTGTTTGCGGTTGCGGTACGCTACCTCCCTGTCTCTAGGCGGGACCAGGGCAACATGTGTGCAATCAATAGCTCCCATCACGTGTGGTATCCCGGCTAATGCCTCAAAGGCCTGGTTCAGGGTCCACCATTGTTGCCTAGTGTGGGGTATGGCTATGTAATCCCCCATCCGGCTGACCATGGCACGCAGTACCTGGTGGAGACATCGTGAGAAGGTGGGCCGGCTCATGCCACCCACTGCGGCCACAGATGTCTGAAAACAGCCGGAGGCAAAGAAATGTAAGGCAGCAAGGAGCTTGACTAAACCAGGTATGGCATTGGACCGATCAGTCAGGGGCTCGAGGTCAGGTCTAAGATCCTCATAGAGACCCCTAATAGCCCTTGTGCTCAGTCGGTAAAGGGAGATGACCTGGTCCTCTCGCATGTCATAGAGCTGGGGACGGGGCCTGTAGAGGCGTGGCTGCCGAGCCTGCACCTCGGCACGCCTCCTGCGCCGTGCACGAACAACACAGGCTTGGACCGCCACCACAGCTGCAGGTCTGAGTTGCTGCGGGACTATACCCATGCCCTGTGCCCCAGCCCCATCGACACCATCTCCCGTGTCCGGCAACCCAAGCATCTGCCCACTGCACAGGACACATGCAGCAGCATAGACATGCGCCATACACTCCTCCCACCAAACTAAGAAACAAATAACTATGTCACACACAATAAACTATCTAAGCACTGTACAAACTACAAGACACACCAGACCATACACACACAAGACAATACAATCCTCAATACAAACACCAGCCAAACAATCTACACATACACCTGTTCGGACTCCCTTACTGTCTCTCACCAAACACACTTCTACTCTTCTCCGCCTACAACCCTCAACGTCGACAAGCTGTTCTCCCTCACCTATATTTCTTTTTCCTTGCCGTGACGTCCAATGCGCATGCGCATCTGCTCACAGACGAAGGTCTAGAGTCACGCGCATGCGCGACTCTACGCATGGGTGTCGGCATGTGCGTGGTGACACGCAGATGCGCATCGCCTTGCGCATGCGCAAAAAGCACCCAGACGCCCATGCGGGACTCCACGTAATGCGTATGCGTGACCATACACATACGTACCACTATTTCCCTCGGCGCATGTGTGTGTTGACGCCTGCAAACGCCCATGCGTATGACGTCACACTCACGGCGCACGAGCGCGACGCACGAGCGTGTCCCACCAAATACACGCCTGCACAAATGCGCATGTGCAGAAATCAAACGTGCAAATACCGTATAAATAGGCCTCAACACGTGGCACACGGTGAGGGATGTTAGAGGAGTTTCACAAACAGACACAGAGGTAAAGAGTGAGCCAGAGCCAGAGGATAGGTTAGAGGTAGTCCAGAGGAAGGAGTGAGACATAAAGGTACAGTGTGCAATAGGGAGTGAGGCTGTGGTGGCAAGACGTCAGAGGAAGGCGGGATATAGAGATTGAAGCAGAGTCTGAGAGAGAGAGGCTGAGGTAGGGGTACGGCACAGGATAGAGGGAGAGGATAAATTAAAAAATCACTGTAGTATCTGTGTACATGTGCTCATTTACTTGACACAGCACCTGTGTTACAGTGTACTGTATTGTGTCCTCTATTGTAGTGTTGTTGTTATCTGTTGTGTGTGCTGTGTCCTGCTGTGTGTTGGTGAACGGGGGTTGTTTGAGAGGTGCCTGTGTTCAAGGTGGAGATGGAGAGGGACAGTGACAGAGAGGGCCAGTGTGAGGAGGCGGAGGATGTGGGGCAGCCAGTTGGTGATGAGTCACCCAGGGCACAGACTGCACAGCCTAGCCACGAACAGGCAGGGCCATCTGCTGAGCGACAGCCGTCACATTACAGCCAAATGGCCAAAAGAAAAAGGGTCCCTGTGCCAGCAACACAAAGGAGGAGAGCTGTAAAGTTCAGTGACAGTGAAAACCATATATTACTCTCCCATGTCCTTGACAACTACGATGTATTATTTGGCAGAATGAGCACACGCACATCTGTTGCAAACAGAATGGCAGTGTGGGAGGATCTGCGTACTGCACTGTGTGGGGCAGGGGGCCCCACACGTGATGTAGACAGCTTAAAAAAGAGGTTTTCTGACATCAAGAGAGGTGTCCGTCAGCACATGGTTGCTGTAAGACAACATGCTATGGGCACAGGTGGCGGACCCCCCCTCACACACCCACACTCTCGCCCCTGGAACAAGAACTTGCAGCACGGCTGGGAGACATCTACCTTCGTGGACTGCCAGAGGCCCTGGATAGCGCACATCCACATGCAGGTATGTACACTAACTAATCATTTCTTTCTCATGTACAATCTCCATATTCCGTACAGGGCAGTCCTATGCAAATACACTCCCATATGTGTCCACAAAATCCACATCATGTTGCCATCCTGTTGTGATATGTGTGTGCAATATCCTTACCTCACCATTTCTGTTGACATGTCTGGGGTTCACATCCAAACATACCTCCTCAACCCATCCCACGAGAATATGGCATAATGAAGCACACACACACATGAGTCACCAGACACAAAACAACTGTGATTTCCATACACTGCATGACTGTGTTGGTCATTTCCAAGGCATGTTTGTATGACATGACAGCAATACAGTGCTGCATGTGCACCCCAGTGGGCCAAAGGTGATGCCTAGTTGCCATACGCTGCACTATGGGTCACTGCGAGTCACATGTAGCACTGAGACAATCATATGACATACAAATATGACCCATACTCACAAACCAACACACACATGCAGTGATTTGCATAAAGCAGGTGTTAGGGTGGGGGCAGTAACACGCATGTGCGGAAATATGTTACAAAACAGAGGAATGGGATGCTATGGGCAAACATGTGCAATGTGACCATGAACAGGAGAAGGGGCGATCTGCCACCTGTGCATGGGCACAGCACACACATGTGTCCCTTACCCAGACACATGGTGGTGACACACACGTATGGGAGTGTGTCCGGTGTCTGGTATGCAGCACACATGAACGGATGCAAAACATCCTGTCTGTGTGTTATGTATCACACATGTATACATATGTGGTTTGCTGAAACATATGTGTGCTCTCTCTGATTCCTCCCAATGCAGGTGACTACAGTCAAATGGGTGCGGAGGAAGAGGAGGAGGAGGGGGCAGAGGAGGAGCAGGAGCAGGATGAGGCGGTGGTGGAAGAGGAGGAGGGGGAGGTCTACATTGCAGCCCCTATGAGTCTGATGGAGGCAGAGGCTGCTGTCTCTGGGGGCAGCACAAGTGCTGGCGATGAGTCCCTGGAGCCACACGTGCGCGCCATGACACCATTGCGTGAAGCAGCAATAGAGACCAGCCAACCACCCATGCCAGCAGAACCAACACCTACACCTCTCCCGGAGTTGATGATGGCAGAGATGAGGGCCTATGGTGCATCATCACATCGTGATGCTGAAGGTGGGTGACAATAGACTGTCACAACCACAACACACACACCAGTAGTCCACAGTTGGTGTGTGTGTGGTGGCTGTTCAAACATTACCTCCACACGTTACATGTTCTGCTTGATTACCTTAGATGTGTGATACCCAAAGGTTGTAGGGTACCTGAAATGATAGCATTCTACCCCCAATAGAATAGTGTATGTTCAGGTTGATACACATGGATGCAGACATATGAGGAATGTGTCTGACGGCCCAGCACTCTATGACAACATAAATTGATACAGACATTGGGAAAGCTACATCCTGCCGCTCTGCAGATACCCAAATGTCTTGTACACAGCAGGATGACAACTTAGCCATAGTCTGCTGTGTTAATGAGCATATGTTAAGCTATATGACCATTCCTCAATGTCTGCATTTGCGGGTAGCGGGAAACATAGCCATGTCTTTGTAGAGCTCTGATGTCCCCCTCTGTTGCTTCCCCTGCTCTGTCCAAACAGAAAAGCGTGTAAATGTACTACACAAAGGGCAATTTCCTTATCGGCCCCACTTATATGGAACTCTCTCCCTCCCGATGTGCGATCCATGGATGATTTAATGGAGTTCAGAAAACAACTGACATTTGTACTCTTCACTGAGTACTATGGCACAGACATCTAACAGTCTCTATTATTATAGCCTGCATGTAACGTGTTTTACTGTAACAGTTCCTTGATGTTGTGTATCCCAATTTTACCTTCACTCTTAAGTTTAGTCAGTGTATGCCCCCCTGTCTCTGTTCTCCCCTCTTGTGTCTTGGTAACCGCTGTGATTTAAGGAAAAGGCGGTATAGAAAACATGTAAATTAACTAAATAACTAAATAACTACACATTTGTTACATGGCCTACATTATCTGGACCAAGGACCCTCCTCTGTGTTACAGTGAGGGTGCACATGTATCACTCAGGAGTCACATATGTGCAGCAGAGGTGCACATGTACAGGTAAGGTGTGTCATCCCTGTGCCTACCAGACATCCCATTGCTTCATTAACATACACATGTCCCTGTCAGAGAATGTGTTTTTCCCTCCACATGTGTCATCAATTGTGATGTCATATCTCGACCTTCCTGTGTTCATCTCCGTTGGTGTCCAGCTGATGTAGTTGTGGCTCGTGCATGCGCAAGCTCCCCTACACGATGGTTATGTGAGAGCTGTCATTGGCCAATCCTGTTGCCACAGCTGTAGTATATGGGTGTTTCACCACAGCCTGTAAATCGTTGTGAGGGCATACCACATCTACGTCGTGTGATGTGCCCTGTGGGTTTGTCTGCCTGCCATATACTACTGTGGACATTATGTATATTGGCCCTCTCCATTTCTGTGATTGAGTCTGCCCTATCACATCACCAATCGTGTGGCATGTACATTAAATGTTTGTGTATGGCGTTGGAGTAGTGGAGATGTATGGAATATAACACGCTGTATCCCATGCACAGGCAGTCGACGTGTTCTGGAGCGGATACGCCTTGCAGTGGAGCAAAACACAAGGCAGGTGTGTGGTGAGATCCATCAATTACATGAGGCGGTCCAAAACATGCCCGTCACCCGGATATGTGAGGCCCTTGAGGGCATGCTGGATGTTATGCGCCGACTTGCTCCTGCACCACCACCAGCACGGGTTCGAGAAGAGGGTCGTGGCCGGGGGAGGGGGGAGGGGGCCCGACGTGTCAGGCGTGGGCGACCACGTCGCAAATAATGAAACATGATATATGCAATAACATGGTATAATCCTAGTTTTTGTTGATCTTACAATGCTCAGTTAGAGCAATTATGTATCCAGTTCAACATGTTTTTGAGGTGTTTGTTATGTGTGTCATGTCAATAGCTTACATATGCAGATCATATGTTGTGTGGGTGTCAGGTAACACTTAAATTTGTAACGCACACACATTAGAATATCCATGTGTATATGGAAAGCTAATTATGAGACTTACTCTGTGACAATAAACAGCTGTATTACTATACATACAGTGTGTGTGTCCAATGAGTGTCCATGTTGTCCCATGTGTATCAGGGAGGCGGGGGGTGTTTGTGAAAACCCTAAATGAGCTGCGCCCAGGTCATCTAGTGATGGGTACAGTAGATGACCCACACACAGGTTCCCTGCTGCAAATACCTCAACAGAGTCAGCTACGATTGTCATGCTGCACAGACATGTGATGTGTCACGTGCACCTTGTTTCCCAACATCCTTGGGGATGCAGCGGCACAGTGTGCACAGACATCCATGTGGTCACAGGGGGACTATGTTCCCAATGGCGTGTTTACGTCACATACTCATCGCCGTGAGAAACCCATCATAGAACACTCATTGGTGGCATATATGTGGCTTTTTCCCTTGACCACATCAATAATCTCCTGCCTCCCAACACACCATAGGTACGTCTGTGACAGAGGCAGATATGGGTGGTCTGCCTATGTTTGGGACTCAGATATGTGAAGACCTTTGTTCCACATAGGACCATTCCTGTGCCATGTACATCAGTGAGACAGCTGCTACGTTGCACTGGTTACTGTAGACCCCTAATTATGAACATCTACACCTTATTTGGGGGGTGCTGTTGGTTTCACACACATGTTTGCACCACAGAAACATATGTGCACCCACACATATCACATGCTGACATCCGCACACTTTGCCTAGGTCAGACACGTGAGCATTACAGGTTTTTTTCAAAAATATATTTTATGATGGAAAACAGAACTGGGATAAACTTTACAGACGTGGGAAGGGGGAAAATACCATCACCCTCCCCCCCTCCCCAAACATCCTCCCCTCCCCGCAAACGCCCACACGCAAATATAAAACACACACACACATAAAACAGACACACAGGTGACACCCACCCTCCCCCAGCATGCCCACTGATGGAAGACAGGGCAGCACAGGGCACATGTGGTGACGTCACTAGCACAATCACTGACGCCAGTGACGCCATTGAGGGGTGCTTGCCGACATGGCAGACGTACCACCTCGGCAACCACCCTCTCAATCACTCCCGCCAGCCACTGCTGAGAGTGACACATCTCATGTATGCGTTGCTCCATCCCATCCAAGGCCACAGACAGGTGGTCCACGCATATGCCACCACACACACACATTGTCAATGCTGTCTGTGTGGTGGCATCTGCATAGGGCCTGTCTGTGGCCCTGGATGGTGGAGGCAACTGCAGTGGCTGGGGGGAGGCCACAGTGCCCTGTGATGCCCTGTCTTCAACATCACTTTCCCAAACCCCTTCTGGGAACTCCTCCACCCCTGATCCCTCCCAAACATCCCCCCCCTCCACATCACCTGCAGCCACCCTCAACCCTGCCTCCCCCACAGACACCCCTTCAGAATGTCCTTCTTGGCCCTCCTGTGTCCTTTCTTCAGGTGATCCAGGTGTTTGCGCCTCCACCACCTCCACCTCATCATCCTCGTCCACCTCCTCCTCCTCCTCCTCCTCCTCCTCTGTGGTGTCCAGGACCACCACCTCTGCATCATGTGGTGTTGGTGTCCTTCGGAAGAGGTGTGCAGAGGTGGTGGCCTCATCCTCGGTGCCATCACCATCTGTGGAACATGACAGCCATCAGCACGTTTCTCTGTCAGAAATATAGCACATCTACATAGGCAGGTAACACAAAGGCATCTCTGATAATGGGACATAAGTTACAAATACGTGACATTCTCATTATTATACATCATCACCCTTTTGTGAGTTCTCACCCTGGAGGCGCTGAAGGTATGCAGCATGGTGGAGGCGCAGCTCCCTGCCCTTCTTCCGGAGATCCTCGATCTGTGGATATGCAAAGGAAAGGTGAGGGCATTAGTGACTGGTCACCTTCTGCTGGTTTGCCCACGCACACACACACACACACACATCACTGTGCACAGGGTCTTGCTGCTTCTGCGACAGTGCTGTGTGTGTGTGTGTCATGTACTGCATAGTTTGTCACCTGTCAGCAGGCAGTTCCATGGGCAACACGCATATGTCATGCCATGGGTTCTCCGCTGGTGACAAGGGAGCCTGTGTGTCACAGCTGACCCTCATCCCTTGTGACGGTGTGTGTCAGCATCCCACAGTGTGAATGCACTGCCCCTCCCCTGTCCAACATGTCTCTCTCAGGTGAGGTATACAGCTTACACAGGGATCAACATTGAGAAAAACGTGTGAGAGTGACACGGACATGGAGTGGGCCCCCCCCCCCCCGGGGATTGGGGGGGCTGTTATGTCCTCATGCTGCTGTTACGCCAGGTAAACTCTGACAGGGGTTTGGCTATGCTGTCACCAGATACACACATAACATGGTCTATCACCTGGCTGCAAAGTATATGTACATGCTAGTTTGTTTTCACAGGTGTGCTGATGGACTGTGGCTGCCTTCTTATTCCCCACCTCTTTCTATAGCATCCTGTGTGAGTGTCAGATAAAAGTGGGTGACATCATTTGGGTGTGGCCCAGGGCAGTCAGCCCAACCGGCCATGCCTGGAAGGGCCTTCAGGGAAGCTTACATGGTTCGTGGGGGGTGGCCAGCAAGGCGTCTTAAGTATTCATATTTCATTATGGCCTATTGGCAAACGGGGGGAAACCTACAAAGTGACATACTCCTGTTATCTCATGGCTCACGTGTGTGTGGGGGGTTATGGAACCTCCATTTGTGTACATTGTGACATATAGGTCAGATGACACACAAAATAAACATACACTGCCACACGTGTTTCACTACAATAACTAGTGTCATGCAATGACAGACACAGTGACCTGCTTGATGTTTGGCAATCCATGACCTAGGAAGAGCCATATTGCACGGCCAACATCACAACACACATACACATTAGTTTGCTTATGATGTCATTGAAAATGGACACTGGGGTGTGTTCTCATGCATCCTGGGGTTTCATCAATATAGATACACATGGAAGGCCTACCTCCTTTTGTTCACAGAACATTCGGGGGTCACAGTACCACCTGCATTAGTTGCTTTGTCTGTGCACATGTGTGCAGTGACACCTGTGGCCAGTGTACATGGCTCCCTCAGCACATCCTGTACATACCCTATCGCACCCTTGCATGACCTTGTAGCAACATTGCACAGTTTGTTGCCAATGATGTTGTCCATGCTAGTCACAGTTACACTGCATGTGCTGTGTTACACACATCTATGTTGAGATTCTCTTTAGACATCCTGGTACTCAACCCCACTGGCAAACTGATATGCAACCAATCATTGGCGGAGTGTGGTGAGAGGAGTCATTGTGTGGGTGGCCCTATTGACTGTGACAGGGGACACTAACATAAACATTCACCTTTGACAGGGCCAACAATATCAATGCTTGCACCACTGGCTGCATTGTGGGAGGTGTGTCATATGGGCAAGCTGCTGGCTATGTGCAACCTACGTTGCACACAGTTGATGTCAGCGTAATGTAGGGGTAGGGGTGGGTATTGTTCCTGTATGGCCTAGGTTATGTTGTTATGTTCATATTCACTGGTTCAGCTGGGCTGACAGAAGGTGTTTTGTGGAAGCAATATCGACAGGGGCCAAACCAACATAACGGCTCTTTGCACCAGTGCTCATGTGTGGGTTTATGTATGTGTTATCCAGCAACATCAGTTGCATGTGTCACTGAAACACCATCAGTGATGTCCATGTGTCTGATGTTGTTGGATTTATCTTAGGTGTTAAGGTTTTGAACCACAATCTGCATGGTGGTATGGGGACATGTCTCTGCTACAGGTTTCTGATAACACATATAATGGCTAAGGGGGATGGGGTGCTGTTACACACATTAACCTCTGCAGCTAGCATATCATCTGGAGACATCACAGACATGTGTGATGAGATATTCACTTCACAAACTATGGTATAGGTCCAACCTACCTGCCATGAACATACACATTATCTTACTGACATACCCACCATAGCTATTGCTGATCTGTCCCCCTGTGGGCTGGTTGTCCTACCACAATTCATCAGCTGCACACACATTAGCAAAAGGGTGACTAACACGACGCATTGCGCAGCTCACAGGAATCCTGGGGATAGGGAGAATGCATATAACCTGTTAGGCACACACAAGCATATCCCCATGGTGCCAGATTAGACACTGGGATGGTCTTCCTGGCCTCCAGGGGATAGGGAGCATAGAGCAAAACTGTTAGAGCACACACAACCATATCTCCATGGTGCCAGAAGAGCCACTGTAGTGGCATACCTGGCCTCCAGGGGATAGGGAGCATACAGCAAAACTGTTAGTGCACACACAACCATATCTCCATGGTGCCAGATGAGCCACTGTAGTGGCATACCTGGCCTCCAGGGCATAGGGAGCATAGAGCAAAACTGTTAGAGCACACACAACCATATCTCCATGGTGCCAGATGAGCCACTGTAGTGGCATACCTGGCCTCCAGGGCATAGGGAGCATAGAGCAAAACTGTTAGTGCACACACAACCATATCTCCATGGTGCCAGATGAGCCACTGTAGTGGCATACCTGGCCTCCAGGGGATAGGGAGCATAGAGCAAAACTGTTAGAGCACACACAACCATATCTCCATGGTGCCAGATGAGCCACTGTAGTGGCATACCTGGCCTCCAGGGCATAGGGAGCATAGAGCAAAACTGTTAGTGCACACACAACCATATCTCCATGGTGCCAGATGAGCCACTGTAGTGGCATACCTGGCCTCCAGGGGATAGGGAGCATAGAGCAAAACTGTTAGAGCACACACAACCATATCTCCATGGTGCCAGATGAGCCACTGTAGTGGCATACCTGGCCTCCAGGGCATAGGGAGCATAGAGCAAAACTGTTAGTGCACACACAACCATATCTCCATGGTGCCAGATGAGCCACTGTAGTGGCATACCTGGCCTCCAGGGCATAGGGAGCATTCAGCAAAACGGTTAGAGCACACACAACCATATCTCCATGGTGCCAGATGAGCCCTTGCGATTGTCCACATGGAATCCAGGGGATAGGGTGTATGTGTTAACCTGCCCATGCACAGACAAGCATTTTCCATGGGTTTCTTAGAGCCTACTGGGATGAGCTCTATGGACCTCTGCAGTTAGGGGAAGTGTTTGGGGCTCTGACAGCACACAGACCAATATCACAGGGCTGACAGCAAACACACTGTGATGGGCTCTCTGTCCTCCTTGTGATAGGGTGGATGCCTGAAATTGGATGGGCACGCACAAGCATTTCTCCAGGGTGATTGCTAGCCCACTGTGATGGGCGCTGTGGACCCATGCAGATAGGCGTGTGTATTGAACAACATGGCCAACACTGCCCATCTCATCTGGGTGTGTGACATACCATCAATGCTACGTTTCACTTATCCTTGTGCTTGTCCCAGGGTGCTTTGTTACAGGTACTGATCCCACCATATCCATATGTTGTTGTTTCTATTTACATCTGCTGATCTAGGGTCTAGCATAATTACAGTATGTTGTGGCACAGCCATGGCAGCAGCTGACATGCCACAAGGGTAGCATGGACACCTCTATGACCATGTCCATCACCACCTGGGTGCAGGTCACCACACTCACAAATGACACAGATACATTTTGCTATGTCTTCTCATCTTGTGCACATTACTGACTCACAGTACCTCATAACAACAGCATGGACATTTGCAATTAGCACAGGCTACAGATCTCATTTTGAGGTACAGGCACCATACACTTACCTCACGTGGGTAGTCTGCTTCACTATTGAACCGTCTTTGTAGACGTTGCCACGCCCTTAGGACCTTGGAGCTGTCCCTGTGCCCGGTGGCCCCTGGGAAGAGCTTGTGCTGGCGTGGTGCGATCAGCCGGGACAGGTGCCTGAGCTCTCGGAGGTTGAAGGAGGGCTTCCTTACTCTGGGCGCCATTTTCAGATATTATCACCTGATTGGACGCAGCGTGCATCGCGCACATGCGTAGGGCACCTGACGCGCAAATTTACGTGCACCTGCGCCACGCATATGGCGCAGTTCAGACACGTATGGCGTCCATGTGCGCACCGAACGCAGTACGTGCATGTGGCCTACGCAGCTGGCGCATGTTTGCAATATTTCACGTGCAACTGCGTCACGCAAATGCGCACAGAAAAGTTTATCGCTAGAACCTGCGCGACACACATTACATATACACTGTTGTGTGTTATTTATCTTATGGAACTGAACACCATTTTCGAATGTTGATGTGTATACACATTTGGGTCTTGAACCTATCAACACATACACAATGGTTCTTTGGCTTCTGTATGATGTGATGTGCTATAGCTTTCACATTGCAATGACTGCCAATAATAAGGGCGATGTTAATTAAAGAAGGTTGCTGTGTGGGTACCCGTTAGTGTACTGGTGCCATATACGGAGTGGCCGTTTCAGGGCGGACATAGACAGACACCAGAGCAAACCTGTGCGTGTCGCAGTAATGTGCGGGGCCCACATTGGCGCGTGGGAAGGCTACGTGGGCCACTGCTGCATAAACATACAGCAGAGCCGTAGTACAATGGTGAAGACACTGACCCATGGTGCAGGGGCCATGGGTTCAACACCCCATTGTGCTCAATGGAAGAGGCCAGCTGCGGCATCAAATGTAGTGGGAAAAAGTGTTGTGGGAGGTATAGTAATTTTGGGCGGCAGAGAGCGGCGCACGGTTTATTTTTAACGGCATGAGTCGGCGCACCGTTCATTGGGGGCGGCAGGGGGCGGCGCACTGTTAGGTTTGGGGGGCAGAGGGCGGCGCGCTGATGTATGAGGGGGCAGTCCGATAGTGGGCGGCATAGGTGGCGCACTGATGTGCACAGCAAACAGTAACAGAGCCTTAGCACAATGGTTGGGATACTGACCAATGGTGCAGAGGTCAGGGGTTCAACCCCTCACAGTGCCCAGTGAGCAAGGTTGGCTGGGGCAGTAAGTATTATGGTGAGGTGTGCTGTAGGAGGCCTTATAGTTTATTTTTATTACCCACTACCAGTATACCCGCTCTAACAGCGTGTTAATATATGGAGGCCCGTAAGGCACATGTTACAGTGCACAGTCCGCAAAGGCACCCTAGCAAGTCCCCTATAGGGCACCATGTATGCTGCGCCACAGGATAATGTATAGTGCACGCAATATGGATGGCAACCATAAGGTGGCCTATAGGGCGCCCTATAATGCACCCTCAGAGGCACCCTTATGGGTACAGTATGGCAAGGGTGTGTTTGATGCCATAAACATATGTCCAGTAAAAAGTACAATGCTCTGGACAACCCTATCACAGAACCCCTCTGTGGACTTGAACCCATGACCTCCTGCTATAAAGGCAGTGACAGAACCATTGGGCTACGGCACTATAGCTCTGAGTAAGCGCCTGTGTGGCTGCAGAGAGCCTGCACGTCACCCCACAGACAGTCTGCTGCTGTAGACAGGACGGGGTAGGCCACCCGTACCCATGATGCAATGCACATGCAAATCAGCTGCCCACAGATGCACACAAGATGGGGACTGCACCCCAAAAGCTACACGGCATGGTAGGGGGAACTGTCCGTGTCCACCCACACAGAACCTCGGCCTGGTGGGGGGCCTGAGCGTGAGGACTGCCGGCGAGGGGTAGCTACACACCGTCACATTGTGCAGGTAATGTGCTCACCCTGAGGGTGGGTGGTGGTGCCCAGGACCAGGTCCACATCAACGGCCATGGCTGAATGAGGCCATGCCAGAGCTCAACATCAGTATTAACCTGTGTGATAAGAAGGTGTTGCAAACTCATCATGGATACCCCTTCTGTCTTAGTTGGTGGTTCTCCCCCCCCCCATAGGTGGGCAACATACCTACCCCCCCCCCATGACAAACAGGGTCTCCCATCAACAGATCCCCATCCTTTCCCCCCCCCCCCCCTTGCACTAATGGCAGTAGAGTGGGCCATCAACCCCTGTCCTGCTGGGGGACAGACACCCTACAGGGCAGTCCAAGCAGCTCCACACACATCCAAAACACACTATCAGACAGACAGTAGGCCTGGATATTCAGGGGTGCACCCCAGCACTATCTGATATTCTCCTGCAGCAGGCCATCAGCTGCTGCACCCTGCAAGGAGCTCCATCAGGACACATACCAGCTGTGCAGAGTCTGCTGGATAGTCCTGATAGGATTGCATGCACCCCAAACTGGGGTGGCAGCACACACAGGGAGATCAGTCCATGAAGAGGCCCCAACAGGACACCCATATATATCACAGGAGAGAAATGCTATACAGCACTATGGGGGTGCCTAGCCATGCTGTCATCACTGCACGCTCAGGGTGAGAGTGATCCACCAGCAGCAGATACAGAGGTCAGCCTGTCTGTGTAGGTGGTGGCTGGGCATTACAATGTCCCAGCCAGTGCCCCATGCCCTGTGCAGATGCATCCTGGCCAGCACACCCTGTCTGAGCTATACCCATGGTACCTTGCTGCTCATTATGCACATTGTCAGGCCAATACTGGCAACAGTGCTGGCAGTGTGGCCTGTGGAGGGTGTTTGTAGCCAACACACACTGTATAGACAGACACCCCCCCCCCTCACCTATGCCAGCATTGTGCTACTATTGGGGGAGTCATTCGACGTGCCCACCACACCAGTCCTGGGAAGGGTACAGGCATGGATATGGTACACAGTACTGCTGCATGTCACTCCCCAGGGTGGTAAATACTGTCAGGGGCCAGACCTGGGGCACGCACCACAGACAGCCGACAGCTTGTTCTGCTGCAGCACAAGGAGCAAACAGTGCTGAGCGTAGGACTGTCTACCTGCCAGTACCCACATCAAACGTTTGTGGTCTGTGTACCGTGTACCCAGGTATAGGGTGGCATTGCTAGGGTACGCAGGAGCTAGATCTGGGAGATGCCCCCCCAGGGGGCTTTTCCAATGTGGCCTGTGGGTGTGGGTGCGTCTGGACCTTTGCCTCTTGCTTTACGGCAGAGTGTCCCTACTCCAGTCCTGGTGTTCCAGACACTGTTCGGGCCTTCATGCTGTCCCCTATGAATATGCATGGGCTACAGTTGCATAGCATGGGGGTGGTGCAGACATCTGCAGCACAGGCATCTGTCTTAGGGGAAGCATGGAACCTGAATGGTGTTTGGCCCTCCAGGACTGCATTTGGGAGACTCTGCTGGAGATAATGTGCCTGTTTATGGTGTCTGTGTTTGGTGTGGTAAAAGATAGGCGTATTGACCATGCCTATGTTCTCAGCAATAAAGGTTTGTCCTTACTACCACGGTGTAGCTGTGGGGTGAATATGTGGACAGGGTTGGCGGTAGCTGCAGCTGGGGCTCTGAACCTGTGACCCTCTGTTCTTGCACACACTGTCTGTGTGCACTGCACCACCGTGTAGCCACTGATTGGCTGCAATCCCTGGGTGGTCCATGACTGTACATCCGACAGGGCCTGTCTGTTGCAGTGGACGGTGCCAGCCTGCACATGGCCTGGCCACTGTCCTCTGTGGCTAGCAGCCACTGCCCCCTCCACCATCTGAACCCTTCCGCCAACATGCTGGCATGTCCTTATCCTTGCAAAGGGATATGACCTGATTGCGTAGTGGAACCCCAGGACTGTATTTGGCTCACATGGTATAGCGGTCTAGCTGTTGTTCTTTAGCAAGGTTTTTGTGGAACGTGGGCCACCCATTACGTGATCATGACCAGGGACACAATTGGCCCTTGGCACGTGGGGTGAAGGCATGTACAGGCACATCTGTCGTACATAACCTCTACCTACTTAACCTCTACCTACGTGTCCTTGGCCCCTACAGTTGTGGCACTACAGGACTGCATTTGGGGGACGCGGCTGTTGGTGATGCACATTGTGCTGGTGTGTGTGTGGTGTAGGGTAAAATATGGGTGTTTGCAACATGCTTTTGTTCTGTGCAATAAAGGGGTGTCTCTGCTATCTGTGTTTAGTGGTGGGTTAAATATTGGGATTGTGCTGGCATGTGCCACAGCTGGGATTTGAATGTGTGACCCTCTGGTCCTAGAGGTACCGGCTCTGTCCACTGCACCACACTGTGGCCACAGAGACAGTGCAGTCCCTGGAGATAGTAGACCTGGCAGGGTGGGGTTCCAAAACCTGCTCTGCACATTATTACTGTGAGCTCCTTCACCCTGTCTGGTGACAAACGTGCAAATATAACACGGGTATGACGTCCGAACAGAGGGGGATAGCATATTCCCATGCTGGGCAACAGTGCTATTGATGGACAACCATAAGTAACACTCCCAGGAGGGGTCCAATACACGGAGACGTTTTTGGAGGTGTCTCCGCTCCGTGCCCCTTTCCAAACAACTGTTATTTTATTTTTTAGGAGCTCTGCTGGGTGTGTTTTTAACTTTTGCGCATTACTATACCTGTTCCCCAGCTGATTTACTATTTTAATGCTTTTGTTGTGGTAATTTCCTCTTTTTCATTGCAGTTTTGTGCTGTGCACATGTATCACACTGCTGACGTTTTGCATGTTTCCCCGGTTTTGCTGTACATTGCTGACGGAAATGGTTTCTCTTCCCTTTATATGCCCTCTACCGCGAGTGTTTCACTCGCGCTATTTTTTACATGTAAATTCGGGCCCGATACTGTGCGGGGAGCCTCTCCCCTCCCACTCTCCACCCATTGACCCCGTCCCTCCGCCCCTCCGGAGCCTTCCTCCGCCCTCCTTTAGCCGTTCCACGCCTCTATCGGACATTTGCGGGCCCGCACTTGTACGGGGCCCGTTACTGAACCGCGTACCTGTGCGGGGGTGACACGCACGTGTGCGGGGCGTTTAAACGTGTTTCTGCGCGTTTCAATGCCGCGTTACCGTGCGCTATTTTGCGCCGCGCAGATTTGCGGACTTTAGTAAACATGCCCCTAAGAATAAATCCTGTCATGTATACTTGTAAATACTCCTGTAAATAGTTGCAGTAATGACTTCCCATGTTTTATCCAAGTTCTCTGACCTTGTTCTCTGTAAAACCAAACAGTTTGTTCAATATGGTATGTTGTTATATTGTGAACCGCGCTGATGCTAAATAGAGCGGTATATAAGAGCCTGTAATAAATAAATAAATAAATAAATAAATAAATATGAAGCACATTTTTGTAGTTTGAAGGGATAAGAAATTGCTGCATACCCAATCACAGGTGAGCAAACAAGCAGGAAATATAGACAGGGATTTGGAACACAGATTCTAGTTCTCACCTAAAAGAGGCTAGCTAGAGGAGGGGGCACTCGCAAGCCTGATTGGAGATGGCCACATGAGGGGAGAGCTCCACTGACCCCCAGTTTTTTCACCACCCAGTATGCCTCTCAATCACCGCTGAAGTTCAAAAAATAATGCTCAGAGTGATTCTAAAGGAAAGCGTGCTTACCCTTTTGAAGTGCACATATGTTTGTCCATGGTAAGACAGCCATGTGCGACAGGACACCCCTGGCCCTCTGAGCTCCCTCACATGTGCTCAATCCCTCCGCTGATTCACCACGCCGGCCAGTGCTGATCCTCTCTGCCTACAGCCACAGTGATTCCTCCTGGGGCAGCCTACATTAACCAATATTTGAAGGCAAGTGACCACCATTACATGGGTTCGGCAGTCACTGCCTGACTCAAACTCAGACTACCAGGATTTCTGAAGCCTTGTGGAGTGCACCCATATGCATGTGCTAGGCCAAAGGCATATTTGTGGCAGCTAAAGAACCCTTGAGATCCCCCTCCTGAGGAGCCTTATCTGGGGTGGGTTGTCCCTCCTGTTCACAATGATAGCATGGTTAAATCTGTACACCCACTGGAATTGCTCTGCTCAAAATTGTCTGCAGGAATGGAGGCTGATTCTCCTTTTATGTCCTCAAATGACATCAGACTGATGCTATCACTTGTCCCTGCATAGGAACGGTACTATTAATTTTCAGGCCTCAGAGTGACAGTGCTGACACCTCCTTGTTTGCTTCCTTTTTTCCAGTAAATACTGGTGGGGAACATTTCAGGTGGGCTAAGAAGCGGTGAGGGAGGAGAACTCTCTTCAGGTTCTCAACACCCCTCATTAAAGCTCCAACAATCTCTTCTTTTGATTCTCCACTTTTTGGGCTGGTGATCAGCTGCATGGAGGTCTTTGGTGTGTAGGGGTTCTATTGTACAGCAGAGGGCAGAAACCACGGCCAGCCAGATGTTGAATAAACAAATCAACTTTATTGAAGACCCAACTCTAAAGGTTTCGGCCAAAGGTCTTCATCAAACAAATAAAGTTGTTTTGGTTATTCAACGTCTGGCTGGCCGTGGTTTCTGCCCTCCACTGTACCTTCAAATCCAATCTGCGGAAGGCCTCCTTCTCCTGTTTTCTTTGTGTAGGGGTTCTATTACAACCAAAAATAAAGGAGGGCACTGCCTTCAGTGGACTGTGGCCAGAGAAGAGGGCAACAAACATCGCTCTCTATCAACTAAGATCACCAGAACCAGAGCCAAGCATGGAAACCACAGCTACATGGTACTGGGGGGTGACAAGTACACCTCAAGAATGCTGACCAACCTAACCTATGAAGGATCACTCTCCAAAGCCATAAGGATTATGCAGGTAGGAGCCGCTCCCTCTCTGATCAATTAAGCTTTATGGAGAAGTGCCAAGATTTTCTCCCCAGTAATCTAGGCTGGTTTGACAGTAACCATGTCTGAGAAAGGCACTTATGCAGAGACCCTAGCATGTTTCTCCCACACATCAACTTCGGAGACAAAGACCTCAGCCTCCACTGATCTAATCAGCAGCAACACCGGGCTCCACTGTGTACTCCACTGACATGCCTCAGCTGCCAGTCGCTCCCTGATGCAGTAAGCTGGTTTAGTTGCTTCTGGCACAGTGTCCTGCAGTGACACTTGAGGGCCTCCAGGGTGCGTCGCATGCTGTAGTCATGATTCAAGCACTTTTCCTGAGCGGGTATCTTTATATGGGTATGGCATGCCTCAGCGCCTTGATTCCTGGCAGGGGATTAAGGGATCACTAAATCACGATGACTAACTGCTTACTCTTGGCTGCATACAGTGTGATCACGTGTTACTGGAAATGTGTGGCACCCCCTCAATAATGGAATGGAGGGTCAAAGTCTGGGACATCTACTGAATGGACATGCTCTCAGCAGACCTCTGGGGCAAGCCCAAGGTAGTCATAGCTCTCTGCTCTCTGCTTTGACCACTTGATGGGGTTGTGACCCAGTCTACACTCAGCCTACAGTGTCCATGACTATTTTCCATTGGTATCTAGCCATCCTCATTCATTTGCCAAGGGTATGCTCCTACTTATAGCTTGCCCCTGTGTCAACTTTGACAGTGGTGGTTCTTTTTCAGGGGAGGGTAGGTAAGGTAGGGGGTATGGAGGGTGGGAGACTAGTGAGAGTGGTGGGGGTTAGGGAATTGGGATTTGTAGACGGGTCAGAGACGAGTTTATTGCTCTTGGTGCACCTGGACCTTGAGAGGGGTTAGGTGCTCATGATTACTGTTGTCTGTTACTATGCTTTCAATACCGTTGCTGTTTTTTTCTCAGTGACAGGTAAAGGTGATTAGAATACCTCAGGTTGTGGTACACCAGAATTGCCTCCCCTGTCAGTTCTGTCCTTCCCCCTTTCCTTTCCCTTGGAATGGTAAAGTATGAGGATTGGTAGGTGGAGGATGGGAGAGGGGAGATAGAAGGGGGAGAAAGGGAGGGGGTGGTAATTAACTATCAGAAAGGTGAAGAAAGTATCCTGGGGGATGTTTCAGGGATTCTTGCCTGGGAGTGGAATGGCTCTTGGATGGTTAACTGCTTGCAAACATATATGGAGTAGCTGTCTTGCTCTTGACACTGTTATTAACCTCAGAGGTGATATTGTTGTTATTTATTTTATGAACACCCCTTTCTATAAGCAATAGCATTTTCACACAAAAAAAAGAGGCTAGCTGCTTTTTTTTTTTTTTTTTTACTTATAGGACAGCTGAAAAGATATGTAAAATGCATCTCTCTCAAATTGTAAGGGTGATGTTTGGATATATGGTTGTGGGTGATATATTTTGATACTACTGTCATTTGTATAAATTGTTTTTGTATTTGTATTTTTATAGCTGCTCTCTATTTTTATCTGATTTCTGATTTTTAATTTTATGGGTTTTATGTACTCACATATCTATAATTTTTATTTTTATTTTTCTATTATGTTGTGTTACATTAATCATATGTTTTTTTTTATTCTTTGGGGCATGTTTACTAAACTGCGGTAATGTGATTCGCGTTAGGATCCCAAATAAGGACATGGGCAGTACATCGTTGCCTATAACGTGCGTTACAAGGCGTCATAAATTAACGAGCGTTACAAAGTGCCGTGTAAAGCGCCCATAAGGCATTTGATAAGCTGTTTAGCAAGGTGTCAAGAGCTGTAGCACAATGGTTAATACATTGACTGATGGTGCAGGGGATATGAGTTTAATCCCCCCATGGATCCAATGAGTAAAGCTGGCTGAGACATTAGCTTTTACTTTAAATCAGTGCTGTCTGAAGCATATTGTTGTGTAAAGTTAATTAGTGCTGCCAGCAAACACCCTCACAGGGCCGTAACCTAAGGTGCCGCATAAGGCGCCCTATAAGGTACTCCAGAGGGCACATTATTAAGTGCACTGTTCACCAAGGCAACCTATAATGTTGCCTATGGAGCGCCCCATAAGATGCCTTGTAGGGCGCTTTACGGGACGCTCTATAGGGCGCCTGATGAGGCACCGTAAGGAGACAGCACTGTGAGGGTGTCTTTGTTGGCAGAACCAATTTAAATTAAAAAAGGAAAATGCCACAGACAGCCCTACCAAATGACCCCACTGTGGGATCAAACCCATGACCTCTGGCTCCACCAGCAGTGAAGTAACTAGTGGGCTACATCGTCAGTGCTGCTAACAAGCCCCTGCCTGGCCATGGAAGGACATCAGGTCACCACACAAACGGTCTGCTGTGGATACTAGGATTTGGGTTAACCCACCCATACCCATGGTGCACTGCACATGCAGATCAGCAGTCTATAGATGATCACAAGATGGGGTATGGAACCCCACAGCACCTCAGCCTGGTAGGGGGTACTGACCGTGTGTGTTACTGCCACAGAGTAGCTACAGACTGTCACAGTGGGCGGGTCCTGAGCTCACCCTGAGGGTGAGGTGGGGTGCCCAGCACCATTTCCACAGCACCTGGCTTTGCAGAGATGGGCTATGCTATAGGTCCCCATCAGTGCCACTGTGTGATAGGTTTCATGTTTGTTTAATGTTTATTATAATTTGATATACCGCTCAGGCCGAAGGCATCAGAGCGGTTTACAATGCTACATCATTTGAGGAATTAGGAAAGGAACGCCATTTATATAATAGGACAGAATAGAGAATAGAGACAGTCAGAAAGATAGGAGAAGAAGAGGAACAGGAACAGCAAATTACCACAACATAGAGACACATCGACCAGGTCCATGTCATCGGAGCAACCCTCAGCAACAGAATGCCACGGACCAACGCCTAAGGGCCACGCCAAAGGACCCTCTGGCGAGGCCCTCAGGTGCGGGCGTGCCTCAGAAACGGCGGTTTAGAAGCCGTTGAAGAGGGCTGTGAAGGGCTGCTGATTGGCAGGGAATGGAGGTGAGGAGGAGCTCCTGCTCACTCCCTCCGATGATGGCTGCTGCTCCCCGGTCTGCCAGCGCGCCTCAGAAGCGGCGGTTTAGAAGCCGTTGAAGAGGGCTGTGAAGGGCTGCTGATTGGCAGGGAATGGAGGTGAGGAGGAGCTCCTGCTCATTCCCTCCGATGATGGCTGCTGCTCCCCTGCAGACACCCTTAGCATATGCTTGTGTCCATCTATATATCACGTCTTGCCCGTGTGGAGTATGATGCACCTGGAATAGTGCATACACTGTGTGGGTACCATGGTCACATGATTTATGGTCGTGGGGGGTTGTTTGGGGCCCATAGGCGGTTTACGCACCAACACCCAACCCACTCTCTGTGACTCAGGGTGGGAAACAGGATTTCCAACCAACAGATCGACATTTTACTCCCCTGCACTGGTGACAGTAGAGGGGACCATCCACTCCAGTCCTGCTGGGGAATAGACACCCCTACAGCACAGTCTATGCAGATCTGTACGCCTCCATACATAGGGCAGTGACAGACAGAAGGCCTGGTAATGCACAGTTGCCCCACAGCACTATCTTATATTCACCAGCAGCAAGCAAAGTGAGCCACCAGCCACTGCATGGTGTTCTAACCACACACATACTAACTGTAGACAGTCTGCTAGTTAGTCCATAGCGCATGTTCCTGGAGGTGATGTGCATACACCCACCAAGCAGATAGGACAGTGATTGAGCTCCAGAAGACAGAGCCCATATATCTCACTTACAAAAGCCACTGCATAGCACTATGGGGGAACCCAGCCATGCCGTGGTCACTGCACAGTCAGGGTGAGCGTGACCTCCCAGCAGGACATGCCGTGGCCACCCTGTCTGTGTAGGCAGTGGGCAGGCACTACAATGTCCCAGCCATTGCCCTGGGCCCTGTGCAGGTGCATCCTGCCCAGGCCGCCCTGTCCGGCTATACCCACAGTCCCTTGCTCCTCATTATGCACATTGGCAGGCCACTGCTAGCAACAGTGCTAGCAGTGTGGGCTGTGGAGGGTGTGGGCAAACACCACACACTGGATAGACTGACGCACACTCCCACACCTATGCCAGCATTGTGCAACTATAGAGGCTTTTGGCAGCCCTGGCCACCGCACCAGTCCTGGGCACAGTGCAGGCATGGCTATAGTATGCAGTACTGTTGGGGTCTCTCCCCAAGGTGGTGGACACTGTCAGGTACCAGACCTGACACACACTCCACAGACATCACAGAGGTTGGTACGGTACAGCCGATTGGGCAGATTGTGCTAACCTTAGGGATTGCTATGTACCAGTTCTCATAGCAACCTTTTGCTATCTGTGTACCGTATTCACGGGTTTTGGGTGGCATTGCTAGGGTATGCAAGTGCTATTATTGGGAGATGCACACAGGGCCCAACATCCTGCCTCTCCAGGAGGCTGTGGATATTGGGGCCTGTGGGTGCGGGTGTTTCCGCCCCTGTTGACCGCTGCTCTTGGACAGGGGTTCCCAACTCCGGTCCTGGTGGGCCGCACCATGTTCGGGTTTTCATGGTGTCCCTGATGAATATGCATGAGATACATCTGCATACCATGGGGGCGGCGCATAGACATACAGCACAGGCATCTTTATTGCAGACAGCATGGGACCTGAATGTTGTTTGGACCTCCAGGACTGCATTTGGGAGACTCTGCTCTAGGTGATGTGCCTGTTTGTGGTGTCTGTGCTCTGTAGGGTAAAATGTAGGTGTGCCAGGCATGTTTATTCTATCAGCAATAACAGGTTCCGTCTTTCTTACCATGGTCTATTACTGGATAAAACTATGGGGACAGAGTTGGCAGGGACCACAGCTAGGATTTGAACCTGTGACCTTCTGCTTTTGAGCACACTGGCTGTGCATACTGCGCCACATGGACAGATCATTCCCTGGATGTACCATGACTGTTTGTCATACAGAGCCTGTCTGTTGCAGTGTGCGGCACCCACATAGACCGGGCTAGGCCATGGCCTGCTGCAGCCAGGTGCCACTGCCCCCTCCGCCACCATGCTAACATGTCCTTATATTGGAGACAGCATGACACCTGAATGATTTGTAGCCCTCCCGGACTGAATTTGGCAGACTGTGCTCTAGGTAATGTGCCTGTTTGTGGGGTCTGTGCTCTGAAGGGTAAAATGTAGGTGTCCCAGGCATGTTTATTCTATCAGCAATAATAGGTTCCGTCTTTCTTACCACGGTCTATTACTGGATAAAACTATGGGGACAGAGTTGGCAGGGACCACAGCTAGGATTTGAACCTGTGACCTTCTGCTCCTGAGCATACTGGCTGTGCATACTGCGCCACACTGATGCCACAGGGACAGATCATTCCCTGGTGATACCCTGACTGTTTGTCAGATGGGGCCTGTCTGTTGGAGTGCACGGCACCCACCTACATGGGGCTGGGCTGTGGCCTGCTATGGTCAGATGTCACTGCCCCCTCCGCCACCAGTACCCCTCCACCGCCATGCTGCCATGCCCTTCTGCTGGTGGTGCTGGTGGTGCGCAGTCTCGGGCCATCCAGTGTGTGGGTGGGCAGCTGCCTATGGTGCAGGTTCTGGGGTAGGAGTGCCTGCATGGACGTCCACGCTTCCCCCCAGCACCGCCTGCCACTGTTCTGTGCCCTTGGGGTAGCTGCTGGGTACTATCCCCTGTGACACTGCGGGAGACACAGTCGTGCCCATGTTGGGCCCTCATAATTTGCTGTCTGGATGCTCTACTGTTTCAGCATTCCTATGGGCCCCCTAGGCATCACCCTAGTCCGCACTGTGGCCCAGCTGCACCACAGCATGTGCCGCCTGCAGCCCTCTGTATCCCCTTTTCCGGCATCTGCCCAGTTGCCTGTTCTGACATACCCACCCTGATTTTGCGGAACATGTGCATGCCATAGGGAACCTGTCCACTAACAAGGGGAAGCCCTGATCTGCGCTATTTCACTGTGGGATCATTCACCTTGTATGGGGACAGAGCATACACCCTTCCACAATTAATATCTTTTTCTGGAGCTTTATCAGTAGTGTTTATTGCTGTTTCCCATTGGTATCACTATTGGCCAGCTTGGTTATGTTTTTTTCCTCGTTTTATCTGGTCATTTTCACTGTTTATTTGCCCTTTTGTTCCGTGCACATGTATCACACTTATCACGTTTTGTGGGTTTCCCTGCCTATGCTGTACATTGCTGACACTGAAATGGTTTCTCTCCCCTGCAAATGTGCATCTAATGGCAGGTTTTCATTCGTGTTAGAATTCAGCCCTTGAGTTCAGCGCGTTACTGTGCCTGGAGCCTCTCCCCGCCCACTCTCCGCCCATTGACCCCTTCTCTCCACCCTCTCTCCACCTTCTGCGGTGTTTACCGCACGGCTGAACGTCAACGATCGTTATGTAACAGTGCCGCGCGTTAACGTTACATGACGTGCGTTATGTGACGTTACCGTATAGCAATGTTACATAACGCTCATTATGTAACATTACCGCAGTTTAGTAAACATGCCCCTTTGTTTTATTATTGATTTTATAGATCCCTGACACAGGCATGACACAGGCTGAGTTGGGTCCTTAATAAAATGCCCCTTAAGAAACAATCAAGGGGTATGTTTACGAAACTGTCCTAATGTTACCGGCGAAAAGTGCAGCATTAACGTGAGCAATGCCATATAAGGAAGTGGGCGTTCCGGCGTCAAGGTAGCAATAGCTGTTTAACGCGCGATAGAGGGCGCCTTGGCTTGTTACGCGCGGTAACCTTAATGTTCTGCCAGCGCTGTGAGACTAGCTATAGAGGTGTAGCCCACTGGTTAATGCAATGACTACCAAGCCAGAGGTCATGGGCTTGATGCCTCAGAGGACTCATCTAATAAGGATTTCCAAAGAAATCCCTTTTGCTGCCTGTAACAGTCAGACACATCTCTACAATCTGTGCTGCCTGCATAAACACCCTCATCTCAGTGACGCCACCTAAGGTGCCCCATAGGGCACATTATAAATTGCCCTGTCTGCCAAGGTGCTGTATAATGTGCCCTATGGGGCACCCTATAGGATGCCTTATAGGGCGCCCTAGGTTATGGCACTGAGGTGAGGGTGTGATTGGTGGCAGCACAGATTGTAGAGATGTGTCTGACTGTTACAGGCAGCAAAAGAGATTGCCTCATTAGAAGAAGGCTCTGAGAGATTGAACCCATGACCTCTGGTCTGATAGTCATTGCAATAACCAGTTGGCTACATTGCTATAGCTAATTTACATCACTGGCTGGTGTCAGAAACACTGCAGGTCAATGCACAAAATGTCTACTGTGGTTACCAGGATAGGGTAAACCCACCAGTACCCATGATGCAATGCACATGCAGAACAGCAGTCTACATCTGATTACAAGATGGGGTATGCGCCTCTTCAGCACTGCAGCCTGGTAGGGGGAACTGATCGTGTTTGTTACTGGCACAGAGTAGCTACAGACCGTGACATTGTGCGGTTCCTGTGCTCACCCTGAGGGTGAGGTGGGGCGCCCAGCACCAGGTCCGCAGCACCCAGCTTGACTGAGAAAAGCTGTAGTGCAGTTCCCCATCAGTGCCAGTGTGTGATAGGTAGTCCTTGAAGGCACACCTAGGATACACCTGTGTCCATCTATATTCCCAAGTCACGTCTAGCCCTTGTGGACTATGATTCACATAGAAAAGTGTATGTCCTGTGTGGTTGCCATGGTCACTTGTTATGAGAGCAGGGTAGTGCCTGGACCCACATGTGGATTATGTAGCACCACCCAACCCACCCTCTCTGGGTCAGGGTGGGGGACAGGATTTGCCACCCACAGAACCACAATCTACAGCAGTGTTTCCCAACCCAGTCCTATGGGGCACACCGGCCAGTCAGGTTTTCGGGATATCCCTAATGACTATGCATGAGATATATATGCATTAGAGATATCCTGCCAACCTGACTGGTTTGTGGCCCTCCAGGGCTGGATTTGGAGACCCCTGCCTAACACCTCTGTCATCTAAGATTGTGAGTGGGCAAGGTGCAGATGTCCAAGACATCAAAAAGGTATATAGAATGTGTCACATTCCTCCTCACTTCTCACCACCACCAAAATATTGTCTATTAGACAACTTTTTGGTGGTGGTGAGAATCGAGGAGGAATGTGTCACATTCTATATACCCTTTCGATGTCTAGGACATCTGCACCTTGCCCACTCACAATCTTAAATGACAGAGGTGTAAGGCAGGGTCTCCAAATCCAGCCCTGGAGGGCCACAAACCAGTCAGGTTGGCAGGATATCTCTAATGCATATATATCTCATGCATAGTCATTAGGGATATCCCGAAAACCTGACTGGCCGGTGTGCCCCATAGGACTGGGTTGGGAAACACTGATCTACAGCTTTGCAATGGAGGCAGTAGAGGGGACCATCAATCCCAGTCTTTCTGGGGAATGGGCACCATCCAGGGCAGTCAATGCAGATATGTACCTATCACCTAGGGCACTAGCAAACAGGCAGTAGGCCTGGACAAACTCAGCTGCCCCCAACCACAATCTAACATTCACCAGCAAAAGGCACAGTCAGTCTACACCCTGCAAGGTGTTGCAGCCATACACATGCTAAATGCAGACAGCCTGCTAGCCAGTACATAGTGCATGCTTCTAGAGCAGTGTTTCCCAACCCAGTCCTACGGGGCACACCGGCCAGTCAGGTTTTCGGGATATCCCTAATGACTATGCATGAGATATATATGCATTAGAGATATCCTGCCAACCTGACTGGTTTGTGGCCCTCCAGGGCTGGATTTGGAGACCCCTGCCTTACACCTCTGTCATTTAAGATTGTGAGTGGGCAAGGTGCAGATGTCCTAGACATCGAAAGGGTATATAGAATGTGACCCATTCCTCCTCGATTCTCACCACCACCAAAATATTGTCTTTTAGACAATATTTTGGTGGTGGTGAGAATCGAGGAGGAATGGGTCACATTCTATATACCCTTTCGATGTCTAGGACATCTGCACCTTGCCCACTCACAATCTTAAATGACAGAGGTGTAAGGCAGGGGTCTCCAAATCCAGCCCTGGAGGGCCACAAACCAGTCAGGTTGGCAGGATATCTCTAATGCATATATATCTCATGCATAGTCATTAGGGATATCCCGAAAACCTGACTGGCCGGTGTGCCCCATAGGACTGGGTTGGGAAACACTGTTCTAGAGGAACTATGTGCACCAAGAAATGGGATGTAAGCACAAACACAAAGCAGGTATGTCAGTGATTGGGCTCCAAAAAAGAAAACTCACCAATATCACTTGTGAAAAACACTGTACAACACTATGCAGTAACCTAGACATGCCATGGTCACTGCTCAGTCAGAGTGAGAGAGACCTCACAGCATGACATGCTGTGGTCACCCTGTCTGTGCAGGTGGTGATCGGGCAGTACAATATCCCAGCCATTGCCCTATGCCCTGTACAGATGCATCCTGCCCAGACCGCCCTGTCTGGGCCATACCCACAATATCTTGCTCCTCATTATGCACATTGGCAGGCTAATGCTGGAAACAGTGTAAGCATTGTGGGCTCAGTAAGGTATAGGCAGCCACCAAACACTGGATAGACATACACACACTCCCACACCTATTTCAGCATTGTGCAAAGATAGAGGTGGTTGGCAGCCCTGGCCGCCACACCAGTCCTGGGCACAGTGCAGGCATTGCTAAGGTACTCAATACTGTTAGGGTCACTCTCTGGAGTGTTAAACACTGTCAGAAACAAAAAAGGAAACACACTCCACATATATCAGAAAGGTTGCTATGATGAATATCTGTTGACAAATTGTGTTTAATTTAGGATTTGTTAGCTGACATTAATCATAGCAACCTTTTGATATATATATGGAATATGTTTCCATGTTTATGACGGTATTGCTAAGTTATGCAGGTGCTAGTAGTGTTAGCTGCTGCTCCGCGCAGGGCCCAACAGCCTGACTCTCCATGAGGCTTTGGATAGTGGAGCCTGTGGGTTTGGGTGTTTGTGCCCATGTTGGCAGATGCTCTAGGGTGTGCACATGTTTATGGTATATGTGCTCTGTAGGGTAAAACAAAAGGGACATGGTCTGCAGGAGCCACAGCTGGGATGTGAACCTGTGACCTTCTGCCCCTGAACACACTGGCTGTGTGTACTGCACCACACTGTTGCCACAGAGGCAGGTCATGCCCTGGGGATACCATGACTTTTGTTCAGACAGACCTTGTCTGTTGCACTGCACGCCACCGACCTAAAAAGGGCTTAGCCTTGGTCTGCTGTGGGCAGATGCCACTGCCCCCTCCACCACCAGCACCCCTCCATCACCATGCTGCCATGCCCTTATGCCGATGGTGCTGGTGGTGCGCAGTCCTAGGCCATCCAGTGTGCCGGTAGGCGGCTGCCTATGGTGTGGGGTCTGGGGTGGGGGTGCCTACGTAGACATCCATGCTTCCCCCCAGCACCGCCTGCCTCCTTTATGTGCCCGTTGGGGTACTTGCTGGGTACTGACCCCTTGGACACTGTGAAACACACACTTGTGGGCATGTTTGACCTTGGTCAGTTGCTGTCCTGCTGATATTCCATTCCTGCATTCCTATCTGCCACCTAGGCATCTGCCTAGTATACCCTGTGCCCCAGCTGCCCCACTGCATGTCCCGTCTGCAGCCCCTTGTACCCCATTTGCAGCCTCACCATAGTGCCCTTTCATACTTGGGCACTATGGTGTTGCTGCACATGTTGCACTACTATCACGTTTCTGGGTCTCGCTGCCTTTGCTGTACATTGCTGACATAAATTGTTTCTCTCTCCTGCAAATGTGCCTCTAACGACAGGTTTCCACTCATGGTAATGTTCTGGTCTTAAGATCCCAGCGTTAGTGTAACAGGGGCCTCTCCCCGCCCACCCCCCGCCCATTGACCCCTTCTCTCCGCCCTCTTTCCACCCTCTCTGTGACTTTAACACCACAGGTGACGTTATCGCGCAAAATGTAACGTTATCGCACGCGCGATAACATCGCAGCTGCGACATTAGCGCTGTTTAGTAAACATACCCCCAAGAGTCTTAGCAGTGATCATTTTCCATTGGTTGGTTTCTTTGCCTGTAGAAGAGAAAGCTTTTTGCAAAGGACATACAAAATGTAGTAAATGTTCTATTTGTCTGAACTCACTGATATTAGATTTATTTTATTTATTTATTTAACAAGTTTTTTATACCACCTTATCATAAAAAATCAAAGCGGTTTACAGAAGAACTCAACATTTTATAAAGAACTCATGGAATAGGTAGGGGTGGCATGCGGGGCATGCTCGGAAGCATAACTTATATACATTTTAACATTTTTGCAATGTTAAAATTTACTTCCATCCGCAGGTAAAAGCTATACGCTTTTTCATAGTTCTAACTGCAATACTGCTTGCAAAATATACTGTATGTCATCATTTACCCATGTAATTTATTATACGTTGGAAAAACCTACAGATCTACACATCTAAGGCTATTAGAACATAAGAGCTGTTTGAAAAGGAATGTCATTTTCACTCCATTAGTGGAACACTGTGTGACCAATAATCACTCATTCTCAGACATGCATTTTTTAAATTATTAAGACAGTGTGGAAGACTTGGATTGGTGGTGATATTCATTGTTTGTTGTTGCGAGAGGAATAACGTTTTATTTATGAGCTTAAAACACTATCCCCTATGAGTTTTAATTGAGAAATCAAATACCAGGTCTTCCTTTGATTTCTTCACATGTTTTTCTTCTATTCTTATACCTATCTCTTCATATGTTATACATTAATAGTCAACACAGTTTTAATTGACATATTAATTATTTTTATTTATGCAATTTCAAGAGTGTATTACAAGAATCAATCCTGAACAGAAAAAGGAGTCACCAAAGCAACCAAAAACAAATCCATACACATAGGAAGAAAAATAAGAGGAAAAAACCCCCATACATAGCATACTCTCACACGCCCCCTAACTTGAAGGGAGGAGGATACACAATACAAAGGATATATAATACATTCAAGAAATAATGCAGCAGTTGTGAGTAGAAAGAAGCCAGCTAGCTTACCCCACATTAGCAGGACTCATGTTTAGGGGGCTTAAACCAGAAGTTTGGATACCAGCATTTTTAGAGGAAATAAGGGTACACAGCTGTTGAGGCTCAAAGAAAACAAAACTAATCCCAGCCAACTTGACCAGGCACTTACAAAGAAAACGAAGGAAAAAATAACCCACCCAGTTGAAGCACCCCAGGTTTCAAAAGCATGAACTGCCTCCTCTTTTTCTGTGTTGCCCTACATACATCAGGAACAAAACTAATAGAAAAACCCATAAGCTCTTTTACTGAGGAACGAAAATACATTTTGAGAAGCCAGTCCTGGTCTACATCCGATGCCAGTGTGACCAGCAATGTTGCATCAACTCCAGGATCAAATGTGGACCTTTCCAAATATCCCGTCAGGTTGAGACTATCCTCCGGGCAGGCTGGGGTAGAAGATACACCCTGACCCAAACCACCGACCGTCTTGAATTTAGCTGAAAGTAAATAGAAGGTACGAAATATTGGCGGAATAACATCCAATGAGATCTTTAATATCTCGATCAAAAACTTCTTAAACAAAACCAATAGTGGTACTAAGGAACTTTAGGAAAATTCAAAACTCTCAAGTTCCTGCTCCTGGATAAATTCTCCAGAAACTATGGGATATGTTTACTAAACCTTCTTAATGTGCGCCCAGCGTTAGTGTGCAGGATGCCATATAAGGAGTGGGCGTTTCAGTCTAAAGTAGCAAAACGGGATTAGCACGCGATAACGTGCGCTGCTGCGCACATTATCGGGCAAAGCGCCGCTAAGCGCATTACCGCGCGGTAATCTTAAGTAGGCGCACAGACATTCAAACATAGAAACAGAAGTGTAGCACAATGGTTAATACACTGACTAATAATACAGGAGTCATGAGTTTGATCCCCCAGTGTGCCTAATGTGTAAAGCTGGCTGAGACATCAGCTTTGACATGTAAGTATTGTTTCCTGAGGTATTTTAATTATTGCTGCCAGCAAACACACCCTCAAGTGCCGTAACCTAAGGTGCCACATAAGGCACCCTATAAGACACTCCATAGGGCACATTATAAAGTGCACTGTCCGCCACAGCACCCTATAATGTCCCCTATAGGGCACTCTATAAGGCATCTTATATGGACTGTAACCATAAGGTGCCTCAGAAGGTGCTTTATAGGATGCCCTCTAAGGCACCTTATGGTTACAGTACCCTGAGGGTGTTTTGCTGGCAGCACTAATGTACATTAAAAATAGACAATGCTTCGGACAGCCCTACCAAATAACCCCACTGTGGGTTTGAACCCATGACCTCTAGCTCCACAAGCAGTGAAGTAACTAGTGGGCTACAGCTCCATAGTTGCTAGCAAACCCCTGTCTGGCTGCAGAAGGACTGCACGTCACCACACAAACAGTCTGCTGTGGTCACCAGGATAGGGTTAACCCACCCATACCCATGATGCACTGCACATGCAAATCAGCAGTCTACAGATGATCACAAGATGGGGTATGCACCCCCACAGCACCTCGGCCTGGTAGGGGGAACTGACCGTGTGTGGTACTGGCACAGAGTAGCTACACACCGTCACATTGTGCAGGTACTGTACTCACCCTGAGGGTGAGGTGGGGAGCCCAGCACCAGGTCCACAGCAGATATAGGCCACACTGCAGCACCCCAGCAGTGCTAATGTGTGAAATAGGTAGTGTCTGCAGACACACCTTGGATACATCTGTATTTCTCAGTCAAGGTGTAGCACTTATGGACCCATAGGAGGATTATGTACCACCACCACCAACCCCCCTCTCTCTGTGGCTGAGGGTGCTAAACAGGGTCTCCCACCAACAAATCCACATTCTACCTCCCTGAAATGGTGGCAGTAGAGGGGACCATCAACCCTAGTCCTGCTGGGGAACAGACACCTTACAGTGCAGTCAATGCAGCTCTGTACACATCCATAAAGCAATAGCAGACAGACATTAGGCCTGGATATGCTAAGCTGCACCCCACCACTATCTGATATTCTCCTGCAGCAAGCTTTCAGCCACTGCACCCTGCAAGGTGTTCCAACAAGACACATACCAGCTACAGACAATCTGCTACCTAGTGCATAGTGCATGTTCCTGGTGGAAATGCGTGCACCCAGAACTGGGATGTCAGCATACACACCAAGCAGATAAGTCAGTGACTGGGCCCCAAAAGAAAACCCATAAACATCACATGAGAGAAATACTATATAACACTATGGAGGAACCTAGCCATGCCATGGTCACTGCTCAGTCAGGGTGAGAGTGATATCCCAGCAGAACATGCTGTGGCCACCCTGTCTGTGCAGGTGGTGGCCGGGCACTACAATGTCCCAGCCATTGCCCTATGCCCTGTGCAGATGCATCCTGGCCAGGCCACCCTGTCCGGGCTATACCCATGGTACCTTGCTCCTCATTATGCACATTGGCAGGCCAATACTGGCAACAGTGCTGGCAGTGTGGGCTGTGGACGGTGTTTGCAGCCACCACACACTGGATAGACAGACACACACTCCAGCACCTATGCCAGCATTGTGCAACTATAGAGGTGTTTGGCAGCCTTGGCCACCACACCAGGCCTGGGCACAGTGCAGGCATGGATATGGTACGCAATACTGTTGGGGGTCACTCCTCAGGGTGGTAAACACTGTCAGACACCAGACATGAAGCACACTCCACAGACATCAGAAAGGTTGCTATGATGGAGCTCAATCAGCAAACCGTGCTTAACCTAGGAATTGCTATCTGCCAGTAATCATAGCTACCTTTTGATAGCTGTGTACCGTATTCCCAGGTTTAGGGTGGCATTGCTTCTGTATGAAAGTGCTAGTATTGGGAGATGCATGCAGGGCCCAATGTCCTGCCTCTCCAGGAGGCATTGGCTAATGGAGCCTGTGGGTGTGGGTGTGTCTGCCCCTGTTGACTGCTGCTTTATGGCAGAGGTTCCCAACTCCAGTCCTGGTGTGCCAAACACTGTTCGAGTTTTCATGCATACCATGGGGGCGGTGCATAGATATGCAGCACAGGCATCTTTATTAGAGGCAGCATGGGACCTGAATGGTGTTTTGCCCTCCAGGACTGCATTTTGGAGACTCTGCTCTAGGTAATGTGCCTGTTTATGGTGTCTGTGCTCTGTAGGGTAAAATGTAGGTGTTTTGGGCATGTTTACATCATCTGCAATAAAGGTTCTGTCTGTATTAGCACGTTTTAGTAGTGGGTAAAAAATGGGGACTGGGTTGGCAGGAACCACAGCTGGGACTTGAACCTGTGACTTTCTGCTACTGAACACACTGGCTGTGTGCATTGCACCACCGTGTTGGCACAGAGATAGTACATTCCCTGGAGATACCATGACTGTTCATCAGACAGGCCCTGTCTGTTGCAGTGCATGGCACCCACCTACACAGGGCTAGGCCACGGTCTGCTCTGGGCAGCTGCCACTGCCCCCTCCACCACCAGTGCCCCTCTGCCACCATCCTGACATGCCCTTCTGCTGGTGGTGCTGGTGGAGTGCAGTCTCAGGCCATCCAGTGTGCGGGTAGGTGGCTGCCTATGGTGCGGGTTCTGGGGTAGGGGTGCCTGCATAGGTGTCCACGCTTCCCCCCAGCACCGCCTGCCACTGTTCTGTGCCCTTGGGGGGCCCTACTGGGTACTATCCCCTGTGACACTGTGGGAAGCACACTCGTGCCCATGCTGGGCCCTCATCAGTTGCTGTCTGGCTGCTCTACTGTTTCAGCATTCCTATGGGCCCCCTAGGCATCACCCTAGTCCGCACTGTGGCCCAGCTGCAGTACAGCATGTGCCGTCTGCAGCCCTCTGTGTCCCCTTTCCCAGCATCTGTCCAGTTGCCCATTCCGACATGCCTGCCCTTCTGTTGTGGAACATGTGCACCCCATAGGAAACCTGTCCAATGGAGAGGGATACCCTGATGAGCGCTATTGCACTGTGGGATCCTTCACCTTGTATGGGGATGGAGCGTAGACCCTTCCAAAATTCATATCTTTTTTTTGGAGCTTTCTCGGGAGTGCTATTTGATGTTTCCCATTAATATCACTATTGCCCAGCTTGGTTATGGTTTTTTTATATTTTGTTGGGGTCATTTTCAATGTTTCTTTGCACTTTTGTTCCTTGCACATGTATCACACTTATTACTTTTTTGTAGGTTTCCGTTTTTGCTGTACATTGCTGACAGAAATGGTTTCTCTGCCCTTTAAATCAGCTCTAATGCCAGGGTTTCACTGGCGTTAGTTTTGAGCCTCGGATTTCACATCGCTAGTGTGCAGGGAGCCTCTCCCCTCCCACTCTCCACCCATTGACCCCTTCTCTCCGCCCCTGGGGAGCCTTCCTCCGCCCTCTGGAAGCCTTTCCCCGCCTTCAGCGCTCATTTGCGCCGCTGCGCGCATTAACGCGCGCTAAGGTACCTGAGTGCCTGATAAAGCGCCATTAATGCACGTTAAGGCACCTTAACACGCGGTAACGTCACAGAGCGCACATTAAGAAGGTTTAGTAAACATACCCCTATGTCTTTCTCTGCTAATTCTCTATATCACGCATCACAGCTTGCATTGAGTCCTGGATCCGGTCCACCCGCTGCTCCAAAGAAATAACCTTCTCTGGCAGGTCCAACATAAGAGTATTGTGCACCGCCAATTGTTGAACAACGAAGTTAAGGACATATTAAATTTTATATTTTTTAAATAGTTATTTTTATACATTTATTAGAGAAATGCCTGTTCCGTGGTCTTCAAACCTTTTGTGTTTTCCTTCCTATTTTCCTTACCTTCTTTTCCTCATTCTCCTTCTGCCCCCTCTTCCCTTTCCTATTCCTCCTACTCTCTCTCTCTCCTTTTCCCCTTCCCCTTTCCCCCCATTTCCCCCTCTTTCCCCTTCCCTTCCCCATTCCTTCCTTTTCTTCCTCTTCCTCCTCCTCCTCCTCTTTCCCCCCTCCATCAAGTTCATCATCTTGTTTCCGTCAGTTGCTGATTCAGATCACAGACTTCTTCCAAGCTCATAGAGGACGGAACCTTTTATTTATTTATTTTTCTGGGGTGTTTTTTATACTGCCTTATCTGGGAATCAACATGGTTTACAGCAGGGGTCTCAAACACGCAGCCCGCGGGCCGCATGCGGCCCGCGAGACAACTTTGTGCGGCCCGCGACGGCGGAAAACAAAAAATCCCCCAAAACCCTGGCTTCTGCTGCTGCCGTTGCCGCCGTGGCAGCAGCAGAATCAATTGTTAAATTTAAAAAAAAAACCTGACTTCTGCTGCTCAAGCAGCTGTCCTGCGGCCCCTTTCCCTCTGCCCGGAGATCCGACTCTGCTCTCAGCGGCGTGCTTTTCAAGCCGCGAAGAGAGTATTCCCCTCTCGCGCGGCTTGAAAAACCGCGCGAGAGGGGAATACTCTCGTCGCGGCTTGAAAAGCACGCCGCTGAGAGCAGAGTCGGATCTCCGGGCAGAGGGAAAGGGGCCGCAGGACAGCTGCTTGAGCAGCAGAAGTCAGTTTTTTTTTTTAATTTGACAATTGATTCTGCTGCTGCCACGGCGGCAACGGCAGCAGCAGAAGCCAGGGTTTTGGGTTTTTTTTTGTTTGGCCGGTAATGAGCTATGGAGGGGCGACTGAACTGGAAGTGGGCTATTGGCAGAGGGGTGAGGGGGGGGGGTTATGACTGGTAATGGGCTGGGGGGGGGGGTTATAACTAGTAATGGGCTATGGTGGGGGCTAGGACTGGAAATGGGCAGATAGGGGTTAGGACTGGAAGTGGGCTATTGGCAGGGGTGGTTATGACTGGTAATGGGCTGGGGGAGGTTATAAGTAGTAATGGGCTATGGTGGGGGCTAGGACTGGAAATGGGCAGATGGGGGTTAGGACTGGAAGTGGGCTATTGGCAGGGGGGGTTATGACTGGTAATGGGCTATGGTGGGGGCTAGGACTGAAAATGGGGTGATGGGGGATACGACTGCAAGTGGGCTATGGGGGGTCTAGGACTGGTAATGGGCTGGGGGGGTTGCTAGGACTGGAAATGGGCTGAGTGGAAGGGGGGCTTGAACTGCAAATGGCTGATGGGGAGGGGGGCTTGGAATGGAAATGGGCTGTGAGGGGAGGGAGCTAGGATTGGAAATGGGCTGATGGGGGGCTAGGATTGGAAATGGGCTGATGGTGAGGCTAGGATAGGACTGAAATGGACTGATGCAGGGACTAGAAAGGAGCAGATGCTGGGTGGGGCTGGAACTAGAAGGGAGCTGATGTTGGGGGAGGATTAGAATGGGATGGAGCTGGGAAAGTGAAATGGAGAGGGGAAAAATATTTTGTCTGGAAGAGAAGACAAATCTACAATTGGCCAGGTATTGGGAGAGTAAGTGGGGATTGAGGATGGAGGGGTAAAATTTGAGTGGATGAAATAGGAATGAGGAAAGAGCAAAAGGAGAAAGATTAGTATGTTAAAGCAGATGTAGAGAGAGAGAATGGAAAAAAACTAGAAGAGAGAAGAAAGGACAAATGGACAGCAGACGATGGAGATAGCAGAAGACACGAAGAAACCAGAAGTGGCTGGAGCAATTGCAACTGAAAAAAAATGCACAAAAGGTAGAAAAATATCTCTTTATTTTGAATTTATTAACTGGAATATGTCAGCTCTGGGAAATGTGCATCATTAATGTCTGTGCTTTGGTACAAGAAATTATTTATAGTTTTATTTCTACAGTGCTGAGGTATTCTGTGTAATTCCTATTTGACATTGCTACTTGTTCTCTTTTCCCAGTAGGTCATGTATTGTTCTCTGAAATGTATTGATTTAATATTTGCAGTGTTGCCTTTTGATAGGTAGGGTCTGGTGCTTTGTGAGTCCTGGTAGTGCTGTTATGATACGGGGGGTTTGCTATGGGTTCCAAATGGGCAGTGTTAGTAGTAGTTCCTAATGTGCCTGGCGGTTGGCACTGGATTATAGTAAGATAGAAATGTTCTAGTCTTTCTTTATCCATGCACTCATTATGCAACATTATGCAAATATTTATGCAAATGAGGCCCCTTATGCAAATGAGGCCCGTGTCTTATGCGGCCCCCGGGTTACTTTACAAGTCCTCATTCGGCCCTCAAAGCAATTTGAGTTTGAGACCCCTGGTTTACAGGGAACACAACATTAACAGGGTCATTCTGAACTCCGTTTAGCGGGTCTAGACGTTCAATCCGGACGTCCAGACCCGCTAAACGGCCAGGCAGCCTTCCGGGGACAGAGCTCCCCATACCAACAGGTGATTTGTACAGGGAGCTCTGTTCATGGAAGGGAGGGGGCGGGACAGAAATGGAGTGAGGGCAGGTGATGGGAGGAAAGCAATCCTGGACGTACAGGGCCGATTCTGCCTTCAGCCCTGTATGTCCGAGGTTGGCCACAGAGATGGGGGACTTTTTCAACCTCAGAGATGGAATAAGTCCCCCTGGATGGTGCAAAGCGACACGGCTGGGCCCGGTAAGGAGGGAGAGGGGGTGCGATGGATTCCCTACAGCCTGACCCTAGCCATAGAAGGCCAGATCAGAGTTTGTCTGCGGGGAACAAAGATTGTTTTCCGCAGCAGGGGATTGCAGCTCCTGAATGGATTCACGGTGCCATGGTGATGGGACGCCATGGCACTGCAACTCCATTCAGGAGCTGGCTGAGTTAGTCGGGTATGTGGACTGGATATGCAGCTGATCAGAATCAGGGCATGGCATCCACATCCAGGCCATAGACCCGATTCCGATCCTGCGTGCACGTCCAGTCCCTGCATATCCAAGGGGGAGACAGCCAGCACAGGTGCCTCTCTAACTGTTTTACATAGAACCTTTTATCACTTTTAATAAGAAATAAACTGTGATTTCTTTAAGCTTACAGGCTAAACAAATGTTTATGGGGCTTGCTCTTTGGGCACATTTTTTTTAAAATGTAATTTCAACATATATTCATCCCCCAAAGTGAATGATCCAGTAATATTGTAAAATATAGAAAAAAAATAAAAATAAATCAAATATACATCTAAATAGACCTCAACTATACCACAAGTGAGGCAAGAAAAGGAAACTTTAAAGAAAAGGTGATACGCCTAAAGAAATTTAAAGTACATCTAGCGGTGGTTACCCAAAACATTGCAACTCCTGCTGGCCTTAACTAGTGATCTCATCTGAGATAGCCACCTGGTCCCTAGGACCCACTCTAGCCACAAGAAATTAAAGTAGCTGATGTGAATCAAAGAAAACAAATTATTTAGATTGCCATGAAATTAACCATTTACAAGGAAACAGTAATTTCATAGAAGCGCCAAGTTTCAAGGCCCTGGACTTCAGAGCCAAGAACTTATGGTACTTCTTTTGTGTATCCCTAGATACATCAGGAAATACATACATCTTAGATCCAAAGAATAATGCAGACATATTACAAAAGAATAACACAGGTACACTACCAAAAAACTGCCTCCAGTTTTGCAACTGATTCCTATAGATTTTGGGGTGCTGAATCCAGGAAAAATAGCCAAAATGTTCCATCACGTCACGTTTTCTTGCAAAATTAGATTTCTTACCCATATAAGGAATGTTCACATAATTTCTTTTTAGCCGACTGCAGTTTATTTTCTTGGCCCAAAATAGAGGTTGTAATGGTTAACTAACTAGAAACACTCCCTCATGATATTTTAGAGTGTTTTGTATTCATTTTATACATTAACAGGACAATTGGGAGGCGGGGGGCTAATCCAGTACTCGCGCTGGCGCATGTTCTTTCCTGTTCGCCTCGCCTCGTTCGCTCGCTCAAACACGGTGGTTGCGACATGAACGTTCCTGTCAAATTTCAGTTTCTTGCAAGTTCATTATTACCTTTTGTTTGCTCAGTCGTAATACAGCTTTATTCCGAAGTGGTTCACTACAGTTGTAGTTTGCAGTGCTGTGTATTTGTGATGGCTCACAGAGCCAGAGGTTGCGTCAACTCTCCGGACAGTTTTTGTTTTATTTGTGGGGAATATACCATGAAAAAGCGGCAGAGGAACATTTCTGCATTTATTAAAAAAGTATATTTCGCCTATTTCGGTTTGAAGTTAGGCGATCAAGACAAACCGTGGGCTCCTCACAAAGTGTGCAAGACATGTGAGGAAGATCCACGCTTATGGATGAAAGGTAAGAAACAAGCATTTCGTTTCAGAATACCTATGATGTGGCGTGAACAAAGAGACCACAGCAGTGACTGCTATTTTTGCTCTTGCATTGTGAAGGGATACAACTTAAAAAATAAGAACGTAATAAGTTACCCCAACCTTCCCTCAGCAATTAGGCCTATGCCTCATAGCAACGAAGTACCTGTGCCTGAACCACCAAAATCTTTGGATCATATTTGTGTGGACGGTTCTGATCATGATGAGACTCATCAGATGGCTTTTCCCGATGAGTCCAGTACTTCCGAGTTTGAAACTGAACCAGATCCGAAACCTGAACTTTTCTCTCAAGCTGAATTGAATGATTTAGTCCAGGATTTAAGACTCCCAAAAGATGCTGCCCAACTGCTAGGTTCTCGGCTTAAACAGAAAAATCTATTGTCACCAGGAACAACTTTTTATTGGTACCGCAACCGCGAGACACAATTTTTGAAGTATTTCAGCAAAGAGGAAGATTTGGTATTTTGCAACGATATATACGGAGTGATGGAAAAGTTTAAACTCAAGTATGATCCTGCTGAATGGCGGCTGTTCATTGATTCGTCAAAAGACAGCAAAAAAGGTGTTCTTCATAATGGCAACACATTCGCTTCAGTTCCTATTGCTCACTCTGTTATTCTCCAAGAAAAATACGAGAATTTGGCCCTGATTCTTCAGAAGATTCGTTATGATGAGCATAAGTGGATGATTTGTGGAGACTTTAAAATTCTATCCATGCTATTAGGGCAGCAATCCTGTTTCACCAAATATCCCTGCTTCCTTTGCTTGTGGGATAGCCGGGCCCGCGACCTACACTGGGGGAAAAAAGACTGGCCAATTCGGGAGTATTTGAGACCCGGTGAGAAAAATGTTCTTCATGAGAGCTTGGTACCTCGTGATAAAATTCTATTACCACCTCTCCACATTAAGTTGGGTCTCATTAAGCAATTCATCAAGTCCCTTCCAAAAGATGGTGAGTGCTTTCGGTACCTTTGCTCAAAGTTCCCCCGACTTTCTGAAGCAAAGCTAAAGGAAGGAGTGTTTGTTGGCCCTGATATAAGGAAACTCATTTCAGATGGAGCATTCGCTGAAACGATGTCTGAGAAGGAAAAAGAAGCCTGGGATTCCTTCAAGGATGTTGTTCTCAAATTCTTGGGGAACAGGCGGGATGAGAACTATAAGGATATTGTTGCCAGGATGCTCAATGCCTTCAAAGAACAAGGCTGTAACATGAGCCTGAAAGTCCATTTCTTGCACTCCCATGTGAACTACTTTCCCGAAAACTTGGGGGCGTACAGTGAAGAACAAGGTGAAAGGTTTCACCAGGACATCAAGGACGCAGAGAGAAGGTAACAAGGAAGATGGAACACCACTATGATGGCTGATTTCTGCTGGTTGCTGCTGCGGGAAACCCCAGATGAAAAATACGCCAAGCAGCGCACCAAGAGAAGCATTCGGGGGAAGAAGAAACGGGCCCACCAGGAGATTGATTGACCCAAGAATGACTTTAAAATCTAAACTGTGTTGACAAATATCGTGTTTTTACTAAACTTTGAAATACAAATTTGCTAGTTATTACCACAGTGTCGGATCTCATTTATTAGAATTTTATTTTCACACCATCGGGTGTTTGTCTTCATGTATTGCAATGGTGCGGTTTGCATTTTCTATTCTTACATACATACCTGTACAACATTTTTTGCACATTTCTTTGCTTTGCTTTGTGTCTAACCTCGCTCTTATATGCTCAATGTTTGTGCACATGTATGTGGCTGTTTTAAGTGCAGACAATTTTGCTACCATCACAGTGTATTTTGTTGACATTACTCTATTCTTATGTGCTGCCTTGTTACAATTTTCTTTATTCTTATTTGAATAACTACTAAACAATTAGTATAAAGAATTCATCCAAGAAATTTTTATCTCGATCGCACTCAATCTGAAACATTCACCTCAAACTGCTAACCCAATGTAGCAAAAAATCTGTACGTGATGGAGCAAATTGGTTACCAGATTTGGATTCAGCGCACCAAAAAACGTAAAAATCAATCGAAAC
Source organism: Ichthyophis bannanicus (assembly GCA_033557465.1). Classification (NCBI taxonomy): domain Eukaryota; kingdom Metazoa; phylum Chordata; class Amphibia; order Gymnophiona; family Ichthyophiidae; genus Ichthyophis; species Ichthyophis bannanicus. Next base: position 581,928,134 of record CM066033.1, read on the forward strand.
ATTAGAGGCAGTTTAAAAAAAAGTTTTTTTAGTGTACCTGTGTAATCGAAGGACAGTGTTCCTGTCTGATTCAAATACAAACATGAGATCAGGGTTGTCCTTTCAGTGATGGCTTCTAATGATGATTCCAGAAAAGCAGTCAAATTCCCAGCCTTGAGGCTCTGACTTAGCTCAGGACTGCCACTCACTTCCCCCATACGAGGGCTGAGGGACAGATACTGGGTCCAAACAATTGGCGGGACTGCTGCCCTGGATATTTTCAGAACTTCTCCCAAATATTTCCTTAACATGTCCATAGATGGTATCACAGGGCACTTCAGAAAGTTAAGAAATCTTAACTTGTTCTTATGAATCCGATTTTCCAGGAACAACAATTTCCTATTTAAGATTTCTTTTTCCTTCATCTGGGCATTACTCACAGATTGGAGATTATCTATTGCAGCTTCCACTTGTTCCAATTGAGTAGTATGTTGTGCCAGAGCCAGCTCATGATCCGCTGTCTTTACTGAAACATGTTCCAGCTGTAATTTAAGAAGCCAACGATGAGTCCGCATCCTTGATGGCATTCTATAACACATCAAATGTTACCACAGCCAGTCTCACAGCCACCAAAGAACGAAGACCCTGAACCAGTGAATCCACTGAGCCTTCCAAAGAGGACTCAAATGCTGAGGGAAACTCCACTGGAAGCCTTCCGGGTTTCCCCTCCAGATTCACCTTGCTTCCCCACAGCCATTGCAACCGGTTGCGACAGTGAAGGAGCTATTCTGTGCTCAGGGCTCAGATGCCCCATTCCAGCTAGCATCTGCTGCCAACGCAGCAGGCTGAACAGAGGAGAGTTGTGACATTGGGACAGCCGAGGCGAATGGCAGGAGAGGCTGAACCAAAGCCTTCAGCATGGAGGAAAATACAGATGCTGAGGCTTTCCCCTTCCTCTTGTGAGGCATTGGGCACGACAGAAACTCCCGACTCAGAGCACTCGACCGTGCAGCCGCTTACACTGCCATCTTGCCTCTTCCTATTCTGGAGTGTTCAGCACAATTTTTAAATTCTTTTTGCACTCAGCTATGATAACTATTGGATGCCATATTCCAGAATTTAATTGCACATTGAAGAAAGTATGCTTTGATGTATTATTCATTCATTTTGTTTTAAATATGCTACCTATTAGCTTCATGGAATATCAGCTCATTTTGGTAAAACTAAATAAGATTTTCCTATCCTGTCCATATCACTTGTATTTTCTCTTAAATGTTTTCTTTATGAAATTGAAATGTGTTCTCCTTACCCTCCCCTCCCCCCCCCTTCCCGTTTCCCCCTGGGGACTGTAATACCATTCAGTTACGATTTTTATCAGTGGCGGGATTCAAAAATCTTAAGAACAGGTTCTGTATCATCTTAGACACCTTACTCCCCATTTCAAGGTAGAAAATAAACAAACACAAATATAGTTTATTAACATTTATTTTTCATTCAAATACTTCCAAATCGAAAGCTGATTTTCATCATACTGTTTATCTCCCTTATCTTTCACTCTCTTGTCATTGGCTGCGTGGTTAACTCTTAGCCATGCTTGTACAGATGGAACTGGATCCCAGGAATCTAATGGAAGGCCAATCAGGTTAATCATCATCAAATTTTCAGCATTCTGAACTGTGAGGCAGCTTCTTTTATCTGAATATATAATACTGATTGCAGAAAAAACTCTTTCTGCCTCTGCAGAACTAATAGCAACTGTATTGATAATATTTTTTGCCTTTTGTATAGTACTTGGCTGTTTTTCAGAAAACTTTCCACATAATTGCGGAAATCATCGACATCGATTTCATGATGGAAGTGTTTAGGAAACTCACAGTTTTTCCTCGGCAGCTTCCCAAGAGACAACAACTTCATCAATATCCCAACTGTCTAGTTCTAGTAAGTTTACCACTTCATGAAATTTATTATCTCTATTGTGTTAATCATTCCTTAATTTTAAATGATTGCAGTTGATCAACCTGGCTTCCATATTTTTTATTATTATTTCCAGTAGTTTTTGACAAAGAAGACTGGCATATTTTTGATTCGCAACAAAGCCAAGGCTTGTAAAATCTTCAGAAGTTATGATAGGATCAACTTTCTTCTCAAAGCTTCCAGAACTTTCTTTGAGCATTTCAAATACTCTAATGGATCTTTTAATTCATTTTTCAGCTCTTGTGAAATTTAAATTTCTGTTTTGAAGCCCATTGGAAAGTATGGAAATTTCTTGCAAGATATCTATCATTCATGCTAAATCATCTAGGAAGAATCTGTTGCAAAGACAGGAGGCCATTCCTGAATATTGTTTATGTAAAGAAAAATATTTGTACAAAGCTGGATAAGCCGCCATACATCAAGGGGTATGTTTACTAAAACCCCGGTAAGGTGCGGGCCCCGGTAGTGTGCGGGTGCCATATAAGGAGTGGGCGTTCCATCCTTTAAAAGAAAAGCCAGAATTTAAATATGCGCTAAGGTGTGCGGCGCCCTTGTACGCCCCTCACCTTAGCGCATCAGATGGCTGCGTGGGAGGCATATGTGGTATGCTGATGGGCAAGCAGAAGAGCAGAACCACAGCACAATGGTTAAGACACTGACCAAGTAGTGCAGGGATCAGGTGTTCAATTCCCCACAGTGTCCAATGAAGGCAGCTGGCTGAGGTGGTAATTGATGAGTCACAGAAATACTGTGCAGCATGCTGATGTTTTTGGCGGCATATTAATACTGGGCAGCCTAAGGCAGCACACTGATGTCTATGGAGGCAGTATAATACTGGGCGGTATAAGTGGCGCGCTGATGTGTAAGAAAAAGAGCCCAACCACAGCACAATGGTTAAGACACTGACCAACAGTGCAGGTATCAGGGGTTCAATCCCCCACAGTGCCCAATGGAAGCAGCTGGCTAAGGCATTATTTTAGGAGGCATATAAATGATGGGCGGCATAAGGCGGCGTGCCAATGTTTTAGGAGGCATGTTAATATTGGGCAGCATAAGGCGGCGCGCTGATGTACAATCACAAGAACAGAACCATAGCACAATGGTTAAGACACTAACCAATGGTGCAGGGATTAGGGGTTCAATCCCCCAAAGTGTCCAATGAACAAGGCTGGCTGAGGCACAACATATTATGGGGCAGATTGCTTTAGGAGGTATTTTAGTCATATTTTAATTGCCACTACTAGCAAACGCACTCCCAAAGCGTGTTAACATCAGGTGCCCTATAAGGCACATTTTAAAGTGCACTGTCAGCCAAGGCACCCTAGAATGTTGCTTATAGGGCGCTTTAGAGGGTGCCGTATGAGGTACCGCAAGGTCAGTGTACTGTTTTTTATGGCAGCACTGTGCAGTTTAAGGAATGAAAAGCATACGTAGGTGCGCTGACAGGTAAGGAGGAGCAGCGGTGGAGCACAATGGTTAAGGCACTGACTGCTGATACAGGGGTCATGGGTTTGCTCCCCAGTGTGCCTAATACGTAAGGCTGGCTGTGGTATCAGCTTTGCATTGTACATATTTTGGCCTGCAGCACTTTATATTTATGTTATTAATTGCTGCCAGCAAACACGCCCTCACGTGCCGTAATTGAAGGTGCCGTATAAGGCACCCTATAAGGCACTCCATAGGGCACATTATAAATTGCACTGTCCGCCACAGCACCCTAAAATGTCCCCTATAGGGCACCCTATAGGTTGCGTCACAGGAGAATGTATAGTGCACCTTATATGGACGGGAACTATAAGGTGCCCTATAGGGCGCCCTATAAAGCACCCTCAGAGGCACCTTATGGGTACAGTACGCTGAGGGTGTTTTTGCTGGCATCAAAATATGTACATTAAAAAAAGATAATGCATTGAACAACCCTATCAAATAACCCCACTGTGGGATTGAACCCATGACCTCTGGCTTCAGAAGCAGTGCAGTAACCATTGGGCTACAGCTCTATAGCTGCTAACAAGCCCCTGGCTGGCTGCAGAGGGCATGCATGTCACCACACAGACAGTCTGCTGTGGTCACCAGGATAGGGTTAGCCTACCCATACCCATTATGCACTGCACATGCAAATAAGCTGTCCACAGATTAACACAAGATGTGCAATGCACCCCCACAGCACCTCTGCCCGGTAGAGGGAAGTGACCATGTGCACCCACACACCACCTCGGCCTGGTAGGGGGTACTGACCATGTGTTTTACTGGCACAGAGTAGCTACACACCGTCACATTGTGCGGGTACTGTGCTCACCCTAAGGGTGCAATGAGGCGCCCAGGACCAGGTCCACAACACCTTCCATAGTTGAAAAAGGCTGTGCCGGAGGTTCAAAGCAGCGTTAATGTGTGAGATAGTTAGTTTTTGCACAAACACCTTGGATATCTCTGTCTTTTTCAGTCAGGTGTAGTACCAATGGCCTCCTAGGTAGGCCATGTACCACCATTCCCTCCTCCTCCAGGGCCGAGGGCAGAAAACAGAGTCTCCCATCCATAGATCCACATTCCACCTCCCTGCAAAGGTGGCAGTAGAGAGGGACCACCAACCCCAGTCCTGCTGGGGAATAGACACCCTACAGGGCAGTCAATGCAGCTCTGTACATATCCATAACACAATAGCAGACAGACATTAGGCCTGGATATGCTAAGCTTCACCCCCACCACTATCTGATATTATCCTGCAGCAGGTCATCATCCACTGCACCCTGGCCAGGCCACCCTGTCCGGCCTATACCCATGGTACCTTGCTCCTCATTATGCACATTGGCAGCCCAATACTGGCAACATTGCTGGCAGTGTGGGCTGTGGAAGGTGTTTGCAGCCACCACACACTGGATAGGCAGACAGCCATCCCCACACCTATGCCAGCATTGTGCTACTATAGAGGGGTCCAGCAGCCATACCCACCACACCAGTCCCGGGCACAGTACAGGCATGGATATGGTACGCACTACTGTTGGGGGTCACTCCCCAGGGTGGTAAACACTGTCAGAGACCAGACCTGCAGCGCACACCGCAGACATCACAATGATTGTTATGGTGGAGATCAATGAGCAACATGTGCTTAACGTAGGAATTGATATCTGCCAGTTATCATGGGCAACGTTTGGTAGCTGTGTACCATATACCCAGGTGTAGGGTGGCAGTGCTAAGGTATGCAACTGCTAGTATTGGGGGATACAGGCAGGGCCCAATGTCCTGCCTCTCTAGGAGGCATTGGACAATGGGGCCTGGGGGGGGGGGGGGTGTCTGGCCCTGCATTTGGGAGACTCTGCTCTGGGTAATGCGGCTGTTTATGGTGTCTATGTGTGGTGTAGTAAAATATAGGCGTGTGAACCATGCGTATGTTCTCAGCAATAAAGGTTTCTCCTTACTATCATGGTTTAGTTGTAGGAAAAATATGTGGACTGGATTGGCAGTAGCCCCAGCTGGGCTTTGAACCTGTGACCTTCTGTTCCTGCACACGCTGTCTGTGTGCACTGCACCACCTTGTTGCCACAGATGTGCTGTGCTCCCTGGGGAGTCCATGACTGTACATCCGACAGAGCCTGTCTGTTACGGTGGACGGTGCCAGCCTGCACAGGCCTAGGCCACTGTCTGCTGTGGTTTGCAGCCACTGCCCCCTCCACCACCTGTACCCTTCCGCCAACATGCAGACATGTCCCTATCTGGAAAAAAGCATATGACCTGATTGAGTTGTGGCACTCCAGGACTGAATTTGGGGGACTCGGCTGTCGGTAATGCCCATTGTTATGGTTTGTGTGCGGTGTAGGGTAAAATATAGGTGTTGGAACCATGCTTATGTTCTCTGCCATACAGGAGTGTCTGTACTATCACTGTTTAGTGGTGGGTAAAACTATGGGGACTGGGTTGGCAGGAGCCCCAGCTGGGGTTTGAACCTGTGACCCTCTGGTTCTACAGGCACTGGCTGTGTCCACTTCACCAAACAGACGGTGCTGTCTTTTGAGATAGGAAACCTGGCCGCACGAGTCAGACACCCTGCTCTGCACAATTTTACTGTGGGCTCGTTTACCTTGTATGGGGACAGGGGTGCAATTAAACCTCATAAATGGCCTCCAAAAGAAGAGGAAAAAAAACAAAGCCAAGCTGGGCAACAGTGATATCAATGGGCAACATGAAAAACACTCCCAGGACAGCTCCATTGACATTCAGTGATTTTTGAAAGGGTCTACGGAGCGTAGACCCTTCCAAAAATCATTTATTTTTTTTTGGAGCTTTCCTGGGAGTGTATTTTATGGTTTCCCATTAATATCACTGTTGCCCAGATGGATTATAATTTATTTGACATTTGTTGTGGTCATTTTTAATTTATATTTGCTATTTTGTTCTGTGCACATGAATCACACTGCTCACGTTTTTCAGGTTTCCCCGGTTTTGCTGTACATTGCTGACGTAAATGGTTTCTCTTCCCTTTAAATCGGCTCTAACGCGAGGGTTTCACTCGCGGTGTTTTTCATGCCGAAATTCAGCCCCGCTCCTGTGCGGGGAGCCTCTCCCCTCCCACTCTCCACCCATTGACCCCGTCCCCCCGCCCCTCGGGAGCCTTCCTCCGCCCTCCGTAAGCGTTTCCCCGCCTCTATCGCACATGAGCGCCCCGCACACGTGCGCCGGCCCGTTAATGTGACGCGCAGATGTGCGCGGCACTTAAGAGCTCTTAAATGCATCATTAGCGTCCGCTCTTGTGCGCCGCGCACGTGTGCGCGGTTTAGTAAACATACCCCCAAGTGTTGCTCTTAAGCTGCAAGCAGCACATCTTGGACCAAAAACTCTTCCAATCTTTGTAATTTCTAGTGAAAGTTCTTCATAAATTTGAAAAGTTCCATTTGATTTTTGTTGGATTGGTGAAAAATCAAGTTTATTTTGGGCCTGATTCTGAGAGTTGTCTTGCCCGTATTCCCCCTCCGATTCTCCCCACACAGACAGAGCAACAGTATTGGGAGAGCCAGTGGGGGGCGGGAGGGGGCAGAGAGGAGTGGGCCAAGGCGACAGGACTTATAGGGCTGACTCAGTTCACGGCCCTGTATGTCCCATGGGGTCAGGGGGAACATGCTGCTTATTCCACCTTCAAGTTGGAATAAGCAGTTTTAACCAGGCGAATGGGGCCGGAAGCCCTCCCAGAGGCCAGGGGCAGGTAGGCACCCACTGCCCTATCCTGGCCCCAGCTGCCCAGCTTTGGGTCAGGTGGTGGGGAAACAGAAGGTCGGCACTGCGAGAGTCAGGGGGGCCTGTGGGAAGGATGTTCCCAGGGGTCTGCTGGGGCACACCGGGCCATCTCAGGGCCTGATTCTATATGCTGTGGGAACATTTTGCTTCCATGTTACAGAATCGGGTCCTAACGGGCCCATCCTGCTCAAGGCTGTCTGGACAGCTTGGACATGCCCCTTTCTGAATCAGGCTCCATATCTATAAAGATTTTGAAGTGATTCAACTGTTTTATTTCATTGATAGAATCATCTAAGATTAGTTGCAGGCAGTGATTTGAACAATGCCAAATGATAACGTCAGGAAAATCTTTTGTAAGTCTGGTGCTCACCCCTGATCTGTGACCGAGCATAACACTTGCACTATCAGAACAGAATGCAACCAGGTTGTTTCTCAAATATCCAACATCAAATCCAGCATCATTCAAACTTCTTACAAATTTTGGTATATAGTCACAGCATCCTGTGTTTCCAACTCAATCAAATCGAGAAAAATCCTTGGTGATATATTAAAATCTTTAACTTTGATACAAGTAATGAACACTGGTTTATTAGATCTGGTTGAAGCTTCATCAATGATGACACAAAGTTTCCATATTTTTTTATTATTTTGGTAAATATTTCATTTTTAAATAAAAAGTTACAGATTCAGAAGACCCAGTGTATTTATTAATGGTAGGCCCATAACAACAAAAGTGAAATGTTTTGAATCAAATACCCAGTCTAAATATGGTCACAAGCAAAACCTATAATAAAAAAGCAAATGGCACAGACTACTCCGGGTGATGGAAGAGATACCTGGTAAGGACCCTCGGAGCAAGGTGTGTGTTGGTGCTAGCCCGGGAGGTTTGGTGGTTGCTGCAGGATCTCCTGAATTTGGAGCTCACATCTGAGAGGTGACACGGGAACCAGTGTGTGTGTAATGAGGCTCCTTTAAATTTAAAAGTACTGCTGGGTGTTGCTGAGTGGTTCAGCGAACTTTGGAAATTCTAGGAACAGGTTCTGCCAAATGGGGCAAACAGGCCGAATTCTACTACTGATTTTCATCTTTATTTATAATGCTGGATTAAGACTTAAGGTACAGTTTTTATAATAGGAAAGGTTTGGTTACAGATGTCAATCAATGGGAATGTTAGGGGGAGCTTGGATCTCTGGGCGGGCAATTGCCTTTTAGCGAGTATTTACAGCTTTTTCCACATGTGCAGGAGTCTGCTGTCTTGGTACATGTCAGTACCAATGACATAGGAAAATGTGGTGGGGAGATTCTGGAGGCTAAATTTAGGCTTTTAGGTAGGAAGTTGAAATCCAGAACTTCCAGGGTAGCATTCTCCGAAATGCTCCCCGTTCCATGCACAGGATCCAAAAGGCAGGCAGAGCTCTGGAGTCTCAATGCATGGATGAGACAATGGTGCAAGGATGAGGGTTTTGGATTTGTTAGGAACTGGGGAACATTCTGGGGAAAGGAGGGGCTCTTCCAAAGGGATGGGCTTCACCTTAACCGGGATGGAACCAGGCTGCTGGCATTAACCTTTAAAAAGAAGATAGAGCAGCTTTTAAACTAGATAATAGGGGAAAGGTGACAGTCACCCAAGAGCGCATGGTCCAGAAGAATGTATCCTTGAAGGATAATACCAAAAGCAGAGAGGTTCCAAAAAAGAGTAAATTAGCCCAAATGCCCTTGAGTATGGAGCAGACAGAGCTTAAAGATTCCAAATTACCCATGCCTACCAATAGCCAGATTAACATGAATAAAATACAGTCTCTAAAATGCTTGTATGCAAATGCTAGAAGTCTAAAAAATAAGATGGGAGAGAATATATAGCACTAAATGAGAGGTTAGATATGATTGGAATCTCAGAGACATGGTGGAAGGAGGACAATAAGTGGGACACTGTGATACCTGGATACAAACTATAACGTAATGATAGAGATGATCAAATTGGTGGAGGGGGTTACTGCTTGGGTTAGAAATTGGTTGGGTGGGAGGCTACAAAGAGTACAGGTAAATGGAGCTCACTCTGAGGAGAAGGATGTTACCAGTAGTGTGCCCCAGGGATCTGTCCTTGGTACGATTCTTTTTAACATCTTTGTTAGTGATATATCAGAAGGGCTGTCGGGTAAGGTTTGCCTCTTTGTAGATGATACCAAAATCTGCAATAGAGTAGACACCCAGGAAGGTGTAGATAACATGAGGAAGGATCTAGCTAAGCTTGAAGAATGGTCTAGAATTTGGCAGCTGGGATTTAATGTTAAAAAATGTAAGGTCATGCATTTGGGCTGCAGCAATCCAAGGGAGCAATATAGTATAGGGGGTGAAGTACTTTTGTCCACTAAAGAAGAGCGGGACCTAGGCGTGGTTGTGTCTGATGACCTTAAAGTAGCTAAACAGGTAGAAAAGGCGATTGCAAAAGCTAGAAGGATGCTTGGGTGCATATGGAGAGGAATGGCTAGCAGAAAAAAGGAGGTGATAATGCCTCTATATAAGTCTTTGGTGTGACCTCATTTGGTATGCAATTTGGTAGACCACACCTTCAAAAGGATGTGAATAGGATGGAGTCGGTGTAGAGGGTGGCTACTAAAATGATTAGTGGTCTTCTTTATAAAGCTTATGAGGATAGACTTAAGGATCTTAATATGTACACCTTAGAGGAAAGGCGGGATAGAGGTGTTATGATTGAGATGTTCAAATACCTCCGTGGCATAAATATTCAGGGAGAGAGCCTCTTTCAATTGAAAGCAAGTTCTGCTATGAGAAGACCTGGGATGAGGGTGAAGGGAGATAGATTTAGGAGTGATATGCGGAAATATTTCTTTATGGAAAGAGTAGTGGATCCATGGAATAGTCTCCCAGTGGAGGTGGTAGAGATGAGGACAGTAACTGAATTCAAAAAAGTATGGGACAAACACAGAGGATCTCTAAAGGTAAAAAGGGGACTGTTTTTGATATGGAAGGACACACTAGATAGGCCATGTGGTCTTTTTCTGTTGTCAGATTTCTAAGTTTCTATGTTTCTATATTACAGAGGGCATTGAGTCACAAAGTTTTGCAGGAAACAAAATTTTCAGTAGAATCTCTATGGCTTGAAATTCCATGTAAAAAGAGGAAGGCAATAGTAGTGGGGGTGTACTATCGACCGCCTGGCCAGAATGAGCAAATGGATGATGAAATGCTCAAAGAAATCAGGGAAGCTAACAAAAGTTACAGTACAGTAATAATAATGGGTAATTTCAATTACCCTTGGATTGATTGGGTCAGTGTCATGGCAGGGCATGCTAGGGAGATAAAGTTCCTAGATTAAATAAATGACTGCTTCTTGGAGCAGCTGGTTCATGAAGTGACCAGAGGGGAAGCCATTTTGGAACTAGTCCTTAGTGGAACACCAGATCTGGTACAAGAGATAAGGGTGTTGTGGCCAGCATGGTTTAAAGGTGAGGTCAGAGAGGCTGTTCTTGCCAAAAAAGCATCTTTCAGGAAATGGAAAAAAGAGCCAAATGACAAAAACTGAAAACAGCACAAGCACTGGCAAGTTAAATGCAAGGCATTGATAAGGCAGGCAAAGAGAGAATTTGAGAAGAAGCTTGCTGTGGAAAAAAAATGCATAATAAAGACTTTTTCAAGTACATTCGTAGCAAAAAAAACCTGTGAGTCAGTTGGCCCATTAGATGATAGAGGGGTAAAAGGGGCATTAAGAGGGGACAAAGCCATAGCGGAGAGACTGAATGAATTCCTTGCTTTGGTCTTTACTGAGGAAGATGTAGGGATGTTACCCATGACTAAAGTGGTATTTAAAGGTGCGGAAGAATTGAAGGAAATATCGATACATCGGGAAGATGTATTACAACTATTTGATAAACTGAAGAGTAGCAAATCACCTAGACCAGATGACATCAGTACCAGGAAAAATGGTAGAAACCATCATAAAGAACAAAATTACTCAACATGTAGATAGCTGTTATGGCCAAAAAAGCATCTTTCAGGAAATGGAAATAGGAGTCATAAAATGAAAATGAGAAACAACATGAGCACTGGCAAGTTAGATACAAGGCATTGATAAGGCAGGCAAAGATCTGACAAGAAGCAAAAACGCACAATAAAATCCTTTTCAAGTACATTCATAGCCAAAAAACTGTGAGATAGTCAATTGGACCATTAGATGATAGAGGGCTAAAAGGGGCGCATAGCGGAGAAATTGAATTAATTATTTGCTTCAGATTTTGCTGAAGGAGATATAGGGAAATATCCATGCCTTAAATGATATTTAAAGGAGTTGTATCAGAAGAATTGAAATAAATCTCGATAAACTGGGAAGATGTATTACAACTATTTGATAAACTAGAATAGGAAATCACCTGGACTGAAAGGTATACATCCAAGGATGTTGAAAGAACTGAAATATGAGATTGCAGACCTGCTGTTAGTAATCTGTGAACTATCATTAAAATCATCTGTAATACCTGAAGATTGGAGGATGGCGAACGTAACACCAATTTTTAAAAAGGATTCCAGGGGTGATCCGGGAAACTACAGACTGGTGAGCCTGACAACAGTACCGGGAAAAATGGAAGAAACCATCATAAAGAACAAAATTACTCAACATGTAGATAGTCATGGCTTAATGGGAGACAGCCAACATGCCTTTAGACAAGGAAGATCTTGTCTTACTAATCTGTTATGTTTTTTTTGAAGGTGTGAATAAACTGGTAGATAAAGATGAGTCAGTTGATATAGTATATCTGGACTTCAGAAAGCCTTTGACAAGGTCCCTCATCAGAGACTTTTGGCAAAACTTAAAAGTCATGGGATAGGAGACAGTGTACTATTATGGATCGGGAATTGGTTAAAAGATAGAAAGCAGAGGGTAGGGCTACAGTAAATGGCCAATTTTCCCAATGGAGAAAGGTGAATAGTGGAGTACCCCAGGGATCTGTGCTGGGTCCGCTGCTTTTTGACATATTCATAAATGACCTGAAAAAGGAATAACGAGTGAGGTTATCAAATTTGCAGATGACACAAAACTTTTTACAGTTGTTAAAACTAATGATGATTGTGGAAAATTGCAAGGGGATCTTGATAAATTGGAAGACTGGCCATCCAAATGGCAGATGAAATTTAATGTGGACAACTGCAAAGTTATGCACCTAGGAAAGAACAACCCAAACTATGTTTACACGATGCAAGGTTCCACATTAGGAACCACCACCCAGGAAAAATATTTAGGCATCATCTTAGATAACATGTCAAAACCCTCTGCCCACTGTGCAGCGGCGGCCAAGAGAGCAAATAGAATGCCAGGTATCATAAGGAAATGAATGGAAAGAAAACAAAGGATATTATAATGCCTCTGTATCATTCCATGGTGCGACCGCACCTTGAATATTGTGTGCAATTCTGGTCGCCGTATCTTAAAAAGGATATAGCGTTATTAGAAAAGGTTCAGAGAAGAGCCACCAAAATGGTAAAAGGGATGGAAGGATACCTCTATGAAAAGAGGCTAAAAAGGTTAGGACTCTTTAACCTGGAAAAGAGACGGCTGAGGGGAGATATGATAGAAGTCAACGTATAATCAAACTCTGGAATTTGTTACGGGAGGATGTAGTAAAGGCTGTTAGTGTAGCTAGGTTTAAAAAGGGAGCCAGGATATCAATGCTTGCACCAATACAAGCATTGTGGAACCTGTGTCTTATGGGGAAACTGTTAGGTACGTATGACCTAGATTGGCCACTGTTGGAAACAGGATACTGGGCTTGATGGACCTTGGTCTGACCCAGTATGGCATATCTTATGTTCTTATCTTTCAGAAGATTTCTATTGTATATGGTAGTATGTATTGCCAAGTTTTACGCTTTTCCTTTAACCCTATCACTCACTAGTTCACTGACTAGGCAAAAATATTCTGGCAAATACAGTATGAGTTAACTCTGTCACTCATTAGCCCAAATACAATATGAGTTAACCCTATCATTCATTTAGCTCACAGACTATGCATAGACACTTTAGTAAATGCAATATGAGTTTATTAAATTAAGTCCTTTTGAAATAATGAAAAAAGCACAGAGGTAAGCATTAATACTTTTTACCGGATATTATAGCTCATCACTCCAGGTGGGGGACTGTTTTAGCCATCACTCTCAGGAGGAAAATCCGGAACGCTTGTCTCGTATATCAGTTGCAGTCCCATCTTTCCTTCTGAGAGCCCCCCTAAAGTACCTAAACCAGACTCATGCTGGCTGCATGCCATAGGTTAACACAGATTCAAACTTGCCTGCATGCCATAGGTCAGGGGTCTCAAACACGCGGCCCGCGGGCCGCATGCGGCCGGCGAGAGACCTTTGTGCGGCCCGCGATACACAGGGGAAAAAAAAAAACCCGGCTTCTGCTGCCGCTGCCGTGGCAGCGGCAGAATCAACTGTCCCGCGGCCCCTTCCCATCTGCCCGGCAATAGCAGCAATACCGCATGTCCCGCGGCCCCCCCCCCCGATCCCTTCCTGCTTGCCTGTCAGTTCTTCTCTGCTTCGGCTGTCAGAGCCGCGAAGGGAGAGCTTCTCCCTCGCGACTCTGTTAAGCTCGCCGGGGCAGATGGGAAATTTCCCATAAGCCCCAGCGGGCTTAACAGAGTCACGAGGGAGAAGCTCTCCCTTCGCGGCTCTGACAGCCGAAGCAGAGAAGAACTGACAGGCAAGGGGGGGGGCCGCGGGACATGCGGTATTGCTGCTACCGCCGCGGCAGCGGCAGGGGCAGCAGCCAGCTGTTTCCTAAAGTTTAAGTTTCCCGGGGGGGGGGAGCAGGATTGATGTGGGCGGCTGGGGGGGGAGCAGGAGTGAGGTGGGCGGCGGGTGGGGGGGGCAGGACTTGATGTGAGCTGCTGGGGGGGGGAGCAGGACTTGATGTGGGCTGCTGGGGGGGGAGCAGGACTTGATGTGGGCTGCTGGGGGGGGGAGCCGGATTGATGTGGGCTGCTGGGGGGGGAGCAGGATTGATGTGGGCTGCTGGAGGGGGGAGCAGGACTTGATGTGGGCTGCTGGGGGGAGGAGCAGGACTTGATGTGGGCTGCTGCGGGGGGAGCAGGACTTGATGTGGGCTGCTGGGGGGGGAGCAGGATTGATGTGGGCTGCTGGGGGGGAGCAGGATTGATGTGGGCAGCTGGGGGGGGAGCAGGACTTGATGTGGGCTGCTGGGGGGGGAGCAGGACTTGATGTTGGCTGCTGGGGGGGGGGCAGGATTGATGTGGGCTGCTGGGGGGGGAGCAGGACTTGATGTGGGCTGCTGGGGGGGGTAGGACTGGAAATGGGGTGATGGGGGATAGTACTGGTAATGGACAGATGGGGGTTAGGACTGGAGGTGGTCTGATTGGGGGCTAAGAATGAAGATGGGGCGATGGAAGGGTTAGGCCTGGAAGTGGGCTGTTGGAGGGCTTAGGACCGATAATGGGCTATGGGGGGGTGGGGCTAGAACTGGTAATGGACTGGGGGGGGGGGTGCTATGACTGGAAATGGGCCGAGTAGAAGGGGGAGCTTGAACTGCAAATAGCTGATGGGGACAGGGTCTTGGAATGGTAATGGGCTGAGTGGAAGGGGGCTTGGAATGGAAATGGGCTGATGGGGAGGGGGGCTTGGAAAGGAAATGGGCTGTGAGGGGAGGGAGCTAGGACTGGAAATGGGCTGATGATGCGGGGACTAGAAGGGAGCGGATGCTGGGTGGGGCAGGAGCTAGAAGGGAGTTGATGTTGGGGGACGATTAGAATGGGATGGGGCTGGGAGAGTGAAATGGAGAGGGGAAATATTTTGTGTGGGAGGGAAGAAAAATCTACAATTGGCCGGGTATTGGGAGAGTAAGTGGGGATTGAGGATGGAGGGGTAAAATTTGAGTGGATGAAATAGGAATGAGGAAAGAGAAAAAGGAGAATGATTAGTATGTTAAAGCAGATGTAGAGAGAATGGAAAAAAACTGGGAAAGAAGAAAGGACAAATGGACAGCAGATGATGGAGAGTTAGCAGAAGACACAAAGAAACCAGAAGAAAGTGGCTGGAACAATTGCAACTGAAAAAAAAATGCACAAAAGGTAGAAAAATATCTCTTTATTTTGAATTTATTAACTGAAATATGTCAGCTCTTGGAAATGTGCATCTTTAACGTCTGCACTTTATTTAATACAAGAGGAAATCAATGTATAGTTTTATTTCTACAGTGTTGTACATTCTAAGTTTGGCTTTTGGGGTTCCCAGTTTAATTGTCTTCCTGTTTCTAAATTGTGATTCCTTGTTTGGTGATGGTGTATGTTCTGCATGTGTAACTGAGCTGAGGTATTCTGTTTATGTAATTCCTATTTGACATTGCCACTTGTTCTCTTTCCCGAGTAGGTCATGTATTGTTATTCTCTGAAATGTGTTGATTTAATATTTGCAGTGTTGCCTTTTGATAGTTAGGGTATGGTGCTTTGTGAGTCCTGGTAGTGCTGTTAGGACATGGCAGGTTTGCTATGGGTTCTAAATGAGCAGTGTTTCTAGTAGTTCCTAATGTGCCTGGCGGTTGGCACTGGTTTATAGTAATGTAGAAATCTTTTAGTCTTTCTTTATCCATACACTCATTAAGAGGCATGTTTACTCAAAGTTAGTGTATGGTAACATTATGCAAATATTTATGCAAATGATGCCCTTATGCAAATGATGCCCTTATGCAAATGAGGCCTGCGTCTTGTGCGGCCCCCGGGTTACTCTACAAGTCCTCATTTGGCCCTCAAAGCAATTTGAGTTTGAGACCCCTGCCATAGGTTAACACAGAGTCAGACTTGTGCTGGCAGCATGCCATAGGTTAACACACTGCATGCTCAAATCAGGATTGGTTGTAACCCCCAAGCTCAGTTCCATTAGCTCCTGGGCTGGGCTAGCAAGCTAATTCCTAATTCAGCATGGCTGAAGAATACAACATTCTTTGCTGATCGAACTCTCACATGAACTAGGACACATCCCCCATGGTCTACATTCCAAGGCTAGATGAAGTGTTCTTTTGTCATCATTAATGGGTTTAAATTTGTTTTGCCTTAAGGACTTCTTGTCAAGGGAGACACCCCCCATGGTTTTAGAAACAGCTCAAGGCTTCTACATTACAATTGATGAATTCTTATCCTGTCCTCACAGGCAGAATGAGTTCAATTTCTTATAATAAAGTACAATATCTTTGCTGATCCAAAAAAAAAAAATCCAAATAAATCTTTAATTAGTAATACATAGTAAGATAAAGTCCTTTCCATTGCAATGGTAGGTTTATTTACGTAAAAAATTATCATTGGTGGCCGTGGTTATTTTTATAGCCCACGGCAGATCTCTAAATATGCTGTTCTTTGTTTTCTGTAATAGACTAAAGGATTGTAAGTGGTTAGTAGCCATAGTCAGCAATGCCAGTTCAATTGGGTGACAGTGATTATGTCAAATTGTTGACAGCCATTATGTAACATGAATTCATAAATAAAGGCTACGATTTAAAAAAAAATCTTGAAAGTGTTTGCATCACTTCAGTTACAATTTGTTTTATTATTATGACATTTAGTCGTTTTGAAATACTTTTCTCCATAACACTTACAAAGACAGCAGCACATTGCAAACTGGCAGCCACAAACCTTTTGCGCATGTTGATAATAACTTTCCAGATTGTTATAATATTTGGCTTTCATTAGAAATCTCACTTTTTATTAGTATATTGTCAGCTATAATAATAACTGCCTTTTAGAATGATATATATGTGAGAACTCTTTCATTTGCTCTTGGTTTTAAAGGCTAAAATTGATCATTGTTTGTCTATAGTTACTACGGGCCTTCCTGCTTTCCCTCTCCCCCACCTTCCATCTCCCCTTCCTTTCCCCCCTTCCCCTATTCCTCCTCTCTCCTTCCTTCCTTCCCCTTCCCTCCCCTCCCCTCCATTCCCCTTTTTACCTTTCCCTCCCTTCACCATCTTTCCCACTTCCCACTCTTGTCAGACAAATCTGATTGATTTCTTTGACTGGGTGACCAGGGAGTTGGACCGAGGGAGAGCTCTAGATGTGGTGTATTTAGATTTCAGTAAAGCCTTTGACACTGTTCCTCACAGGCGACTTATAAACAAACTGAGCACCCTAGGGATGGACCCTAAAGTTACTGCTTGGGTTAGAAATTGGTTGGGTGGGAGGCGACAAAGAGTACAAGTAAATGGAGCTCACTCTGAGGAGAAGGATGTTACCAGTGGTGTGCCCCAGGGATCTGTCTTTGGTCCGATTCTTTTTAACATCTTTGTTAGTGATATAGCGGAAGGGCTGTCGGGTAAGGTTTGGCTCTTTGCAGATGATACCAAAATTTGCAATAGAGTAGACACCCAGGAAGGTGTAGATAACATGAGGAGGGATCTAGCTAAGCTTGAAGAATGGTCTAGAATTTGGCAGCTGGGATTTAATGTTAAAAAATGTAAGGTCATGCATTTGGGCTGCAGCAATCCAAGGGAGCAATACAGTATAGGAGGTGAAGTACTTTTGTCCACTAAAGAAGAGCGGGACCTAGGCGTGGTTGTGTCTGATGATCTTAAAGTAGCTAAACAGGTAGAAAAGGCGACGGCAAAAGCTAGAAGGATGCTTGGGTGCATACGGAGAGGAATGGCTAGTAGAAAAAAGGAGGTGATAATGCCTCTGTATAAGTCTTTGGTGCGACCTCATTTGGAGTATAGTGTGCAATTCTGGAGACCGCACCTTCAAAAGGATGTGAACAGGATGGAGTCGGTGCAGAGGGTGGCTACTAAAATGATTAGTGGGCTTCATTATAAAGCATATGAGGACAGAGTTAAGGATCTTAATATGTACACCTTAGAGGAAAGGCAGGATAGAGGTGATATGATTGAGATGTTTAAATACCTCTGTGGCATAAATGTTCAGGGAGCGAGCCTCTTTCAATTGAAAGCAAGTTCTGCTACGAGGGGACATGGGATGAGGGTGAAGGGAGATAGATTCAGGAGTGATATGCGGAAATATTTCTTTACGGAAAGAGTAGTGGATCCATGGAATAGTCTCCCAGCGGAGGTGGTAGAGATGAGGACAGTAACTGAATTCAAAAAAGCATGGGACTAACACAGAGGATCTCTAAAGGTAAAAGTGGATTGTTGTAGTTGTTGATATGGAAGGACAGACTAGATAGGCCATGTGGTCTTTTTCTGTCATCATGTTTCTATGTTTCTCCTCTTTTCCCTTCCTCTTGGGATAGGTACGTCTCTCATAGCTTGTTTTATTGGTCTTAGGTTTTTTGGACTATGTGTTTGATACAATATGCTGTATCTCTGTGTTTTTCTGATATTATTTCAGGGTCAGTCAAATTTATGAGATTTTTTTTAATTTTGGGAACTTTCTGGTCACATAGTGTTCACTTGGAGGGGCATTTTACATTGGGTGTACTGGGCATCCCATGGATATCCAGAGCGGGATGCCCAGAAAAGTAATGTGATGACACGACCAGGCCTCTGGATGCTCAGGACCATTGTAACTTGGAAGGGTGGACGTCTAGCAAAATGGATGCCCAGGAAGACGAGGCAGCTGTACATCCAGCCCATGCATAATACATCAGCGGGGATGTCCAAGGATAGACGGGAAGCAGGATGTCCATACAGCAGTGATGATATGCTAACATGTCCAACTGCATTGCAACAGAGCACAAGGGCGACTGTCAAAGGTAGCTGGAAGGCCAGGAGGCTCGCAAACTTTTCCAAACACATGAACTGCCGAGATGTGCAAGCAGCCTGGCATGTGATCCGCACAAGCTCCATCAATAAGTACTGCTGCAGAGACAGGCCTGCTGGAGTGACTATGGCATGCTCTGCAGGAACAGCAAGTTAAGGAGATGCATTACTAGGGCTGACCTACCGAGGGACAGGATGCTACAGGTCTTATGTGTGTGTGTGTGTGGGGGGGGGGGGTTACGCATGGTGGCAGGCAGGACTAACTGCCAAGTTGCCCCTGCACAAGAGCAAGCAGCAGCAGAGGGCCCCACAGTACTAGCAGCAGAGGAGACTGAAAGGCTCTGGTCTGAAGGGCAGGCTGAGGAGAAGCAGGTCAGTGCCTGCAGCAGCAGTGGGAGGTTGGTGATTGACACCTCATTGGAGGAGGAAGAAAAGACCCTGGACAAGCCCCCATGGAGTGGTGACCGATGTAGCAGACTCTTGGTGGCCCACTGGACCCGTGTGGAGGCTTTCCACCCTTGCCTACAAAGACCAAAGGAGGGGGGACATGCAAAGGCAACCTGGGTGCTCACTACCAACTGCTTTGAGGCCTGAAGTAGAAGGCAAGCAGGGAGGGAATGAGGTGGTGGGGGAATGGTGGGAGGAGGAGAGGAGGGTGGGAATGGTGGGAGGAGGGTGCAGAGTGTGGCAGGGGTGAGCGTGAGAGATTGTAGGAGGAGGGAGTGGAGGTGCACATGGAAGACAGTAGGGAGTGGGGAGGTAGTGAAGCAGTGGGGGCGGGTGTGAGTAACATCTCCAATGTGCAACAGCATTTGGAGCCTATTGCACATCTGGGGCTCCCACGTGTGTCACCAATGGTGGATCACCATGAGGCCCCACTGGACCCATGCATGCAGGACATCCTGCTGCATCTACAGGCCATGTGGCTTTGCATCTGTAGCCTGGACCCAGAACCTCATGGTGGGCCACATGGAGGTCATCAGAGCAGAGCTGAAAGCTCTCACACAGACCCTGTTGTCCTAGCAAGGCCTCAACTCTGCCCTAATGCCACCTGCTCCCAGGGGAGGGGTGCCAGGTAGGGAAATTGTATAGGCTGCCACTGTCAATAAGGATTGTTATGTGTTTCAAACTGCATTACCTGAGTCAGTTTGTCCCCTCCACAGCACATGCAGAAGAGCAGTGCCATGCAATCCGTGGCCTGTTACTCTCAGACTAGCCAAAGTTGTTCCAGCAAATAGGAGCAATACCCTTATAAACCTGCATCAGGACCTAGACATGTGTAGGAAGTCCATGGTGTAGTGAACCCTGAGTGCACATATATGTAGGACCCACAGACAGCACAGGCAACCATCCTGACATGGTCCCTTCTCCCTTCTCACCATGTCAGTGACATCATCTGCAGCACATGCACACACTGCACTACTAGGTTCCCTGGACCCCAGACTGACTGGCACAGGCGCACAACACCCATACCCATGCACGATTGCTGTTCTGGTAATGAAACAGGCATGCACCCTGAACATTACTCCATCATAAAAGGTGTCTGCCACATAAGGATCAGCTATATGCACATGCCTGTTATTATATATCGACATGACAGCACAGGCAACATGTTGACTGTGGCCACCCATCCATGCTGTTCCAGAAGCTACGACCAGTCCAAGGATATGCCTCACCGGTCTCTGCCATGCATCTCAGGGTAACCTGGATGCATAGCAGAATACCGTAGATTCGGCCAGACCCCATCTAACCCATGTTCATGGGTGGGATGTCCATGATGTTGATTATATGTAACCATTCAAATGGATGTCCAAGACATGAGGATGCACTGGTGGATGGCTAATTTTGAACAAGGAGATGCCCGATTGGGGGATGTGCAAACGCAAGGCATCAGGACATTCAAATATGTGGCACCATATGTGCATATCATTGGATGTGATGTTTGTGCATGCAACAGACAGAAATAGTGCAGCAGTCATGGCCCTCAAGGTGAAAGTGTTGAATAAGAACATCATCTGTGCAGGGGAGGTTGAGCTGCTAGTGCACCAAGTACTGCACAAACATAACATCTTATTTGGTAATGTTGCCTCAAACCACAGTGCCCCAAGATATAGAGGACTGTAAAAAGAAATGCAGGGGAGTGAAATGGAAGATGAAGGCAAAGGCAGCAGACCAAGGCCCGAACGGACAGGCCCAAGCACTGACAGAGCTGGAGGAATGTGCCCTTGGCAATGTAGATGAGGAGTCGCTGAGTGGTGTTGGCAATCTGGATACCTCAAGGACATCATAGCCAAAAGGTGGGTGACAGTCCTCTGTAATGTAAGCTTTAACATACATCACCGTGGCATCATGGCTGGCCAGGGATTCTTGGACAGACAACTTGATGTTTTTCCCTCGCCTGCAGGTACTGGTGCAGTATTGGAGCAGGACCCGCAGTCCCTGAAGGAAGGCAGTGGTCATCTGGAAGGAATCAGGCAGACATGCACAACAAGCACATTGAGCACAGGCAGTCAGCAGATACAGAGGCTGGAGGAGACGGGAGATCTGATAGATAGGGCAGAAGGTAATCCAACAGAAATGAGCCTGCAGGAACAATGGGAGACAGAGGAAATGGATGAGAGAGAGATGGGACAGGTGCCTGCTAACCCTAGAACCACACTGGAAACACCTGATGAGGAGGCAGCATATGCCTCAGAGGGGGAGGCTCGGTCCACCAACAGGTGCAGACAGAGGCTTCTGGGCTATGGGGAGCACCTGTTGAGGCAGCATGATGAGTTCCTCAAGCTGGAGTGGGCACACACCAGCATCCTTGAGGACATCCTCAGAGCACTGCAGGAGGGGAACGAAAGCGATGCACACATTCAGAGAAGGCTGGAAGACATCAGAAAGTCCCTGGAAACTCTAGTGTAACATGTTGGAATGCTGTTGTTGCACCATACCCAGCCAGTGCATATCCCTGCCCAGGCATCAACATCGCTTCCGGCTATGACGGTGGTGTTCCAGCTGGATAGCAGGGTGGCCAGTCCATGAACCCGCAGTCATGCAGACCTATTGACAAGCAACAACCTTTGTCCAGCCCCACCTGGCACTGCTCCCCCCCCCCCGTGTGATTTCCAGATTTTATGCAACTACTGCACAAGGTGCATCTCATTCAGAGGAGAGTTCATGCTCACCAGAGTCCAGTGGTGCCATGATGGATCCCTCTCAGGTCCACAGCGAGGCACTGGCAGTGCCATGAGGACAAGGCATGAGGAGCTGTGAAGCATGGGGCCATGCCAAGGGTAGGTGCTAGTGCTACACCTATCTATGAGCATTTACAGCAGGGATATATGGTTATGGTTCAGGGCCATGCAACACGTCATATGGGCAGAGTGGGTGCAGGCAGCAGGGATTCTGGGGAAATGCATGTTGGTGGGAAAAGTGTTGCAATGGAGTAGAGTGAGCTGTCAGTCTCAGACGTGCACTGCTGGGGAAAGGGGGATAGCCAGGGTGGGCTGGATGGTGTGGACATGGAAGGGGAGATGGATGGGGGAAGAAAGGCATGGACAACATGCTGTATGAGTTCTGGGATACTTATGAATAAGAAAACTATACCTTAACAAAAGTGGTTCTGTAGCAGTATCTGTCTTGCTCACTCCCCTTATGCATGTGGCTGGCCTTTATTGTCCCCACTGCCATCATGGTCTTCCTCCTTGTCATTGTTGTTGTCTCTTCCTCTTGGCCAGGATATGTAGCAAGCAGCAGGCTATGAAGATTTGGCAGACCTTTTGAGGGAGGTACAGTAGCTTGACCCTGACCTTTCCAGGCGATGGAAATGTGTTTTTAACTCCCCGAATGTGCGCACAATGATGGCACACATTGACATGTGTGCCCTGTTATAGTCCCCCTCAGCCACATTGTGAGGGATGACTATTGGGGTCAATAGCTAGCTCCTTAGTGGGTAGCCCTGAATACCTGTAGCATGAGATAAGAAGGAGGTTGGGGGCCACAGAGTGTTTTGGCTTATGCACATTGCTGCTGTCTTCTACCCACCTTTACTTTGCCAATACAGTACCTTTCATCCTGCCCGTTCTGGAGCGAGCTCCCTTCCAAACCCTGCAGCATGGCACTAGCTTCATAAAGTACCACCTTCATATCTTTGCATTAGTCATTGGCATGTGTATGTGGCCACATATGTGCATTTGCAGTCTCTTATAAAATACTAACCAGGATAAAAGTATATGCATTGACATATGCACCTGGGCCGGATGGTATACATCCAAGGGTGTTGAAAGAACTGAAATATGAGATTGCAGACCTGTTATTAGTAATCTGTGAACTATCATTAAAATCATCTCTAATACCTGAAGATTGGAGGATCGCCAATGTAACATCAATTTTTAAAAAGGGTTCCAGGGGTGATCCTGGAAACTACAGACCAGTGAGCCTCACGTCAGTACCGGGAAAAATGGTAGAAACCATCATAAAGAATAAAATTACTCAGCATGTAGATAGTCATGGCCTAATGGGAGACAGCCAACATGGCTTTAGACAAGGAAGATCTTGTCTTACTAATCTGTTATGTTTTTTTGAAGGTGTGAATAAACAGGTGGACAAAGGTGAGTCGGTTGATATAGTGTATCTGGACTTTCAGAAAGCCTTTGACAAGGTCCCTCATCAGAGACTTTTGGCAAAACTAAAGAGTCATGGGATAGGAGGCAGTGTACTACTGAGGATCAAGAACTGGTTAAAAGATAGAAAGCAGAGGGTTGGGCTAAATGGCCAATTTTCCCAATAGAGAAAGGTGAATAGTGGTGTACCCCAGGGATCTGTGCTGGGTCCGTTGCTTTTTGACATTCATAAATGACCTAGAAAGTGGAATAACGAGTGAGGTTATCAAATTTGCAGATGACACAAAACTATTTAAAGTTGTTAAAACCCAAGAGGATTGTGAAAAATTGCAAGAGGATCTTGATAAATTGGAAGACTGGGCATCAAAATGGCAGATGAAATTTAATGTGGCCAAGTGCAAAGTTATGCACCTAGGGAAGAACAACCCAAACTATGGTTACACAATGCAAGGTTCCACATTAGGAACCACCACCCAGGAAAAAGATTTAGGCGTCATTGTGGATAACATGTTAAAACCCTCAGCCCAGTGTGCAGCGGCAGCCAAGAGAGCAAATAGAATGCTAGGTATCATAAGGAAAGGAATGGAAAATAAAACAAAAGATATTATAATGCCTCTATATCGTTCCATGGTGAGACCGCACCTTGAATATTGTGTGCAATTCTGGTCGTCGTATCTTAAAAAGGATATAGAGTTATTAGAAAAGGTTCAGGGAAGAGCCACCAAAATGGTAAAGGGGATGGAAGGATACTCCTATGAAGAAAGGCTAAAAAGGTTAGGGCTCTTTAACCTGGAAAAGAGACGGCTGAGGGGAGATATGATAGAAGTCTATAAATTAATGAACGGAGTGGAACGGGTAAACGTAGATCGATTGTTTACGTTATCAGAATATTGAAAGACTAGGGGACATGCAATGAAGCTACAGGGTAAACTATTTAAGACTAATAAAAGAAAATATTTTTTCACTCAACGTGTAATCAAACTCTGGAATTTGTTACCGGAGGATGTAGTAAAGGCTGTTAGTGTAGCTGGGTTTAAAAAAGGTTTGGACAAGTTCCTGGAGCAAAGGTCCATAAACCATTATTAAGAAGGGACCCAGGATATCAATGCTTGACCCAATACAAGCATTGCGGAACCTGTGTCTTTTGGGGAAACTGCTAGGTACGTATGACCTAGATTGGCCACTGTTGGAAACAGGATACTGGGCTTGGTGGACCTTGGTCTGACCCAGTATGGCATATCTTATGTTCTTATGACATGTCTAGTTTCGTTTAATTTGTTGACATTCTTTCTATAACTCTCTTTGCAGTAAACAGAACGATTTACAATACGAGAATGATATATAAATCAAAACAGTCAGATTAAAAAAATAAAAGCAGTTAGAAAATTGAAACAAATAAAACAACTTAAATGAAGATCACCAAAATATAAAAATAAAACAAAATTACATAAATAAAAAGTCCAGAAGATAATTTGCCTTATACCTTGAGCTATGTTGCACAAGGGTAGAATACAATCACTTGGGAATCAAAATAGCTTCTGATAAGTAGTAATAGTTATTTTTATAAGAAACCTATCATTTATATAACATTACAAAGAAAATGCAGAGCTGTACAAATACACATAAGAGGCAGTCCCACTCGATAAAGCTTACAGTGTATTCAAGAGAGACAAACACAACAAACAGGGAACTAGGTTAAAACACACATGGGTCATAAACAAGAGCATAAGTGAGTCAGGATCTAAAAGCAATCGTGGGGGCAGGTTTACTAAAGTGTGGTAGGGAGCCTGGGGTTAATGTGCGTACGTTATGTGTTACTACCGTGCCAAAGTCCAGCGGCAGTGGTAAACTCGAAGGGCATGACTGCAGTACACTAGTATCGTGGTGCTAGTTGTGACACTAGCATGGTAAAAGCAAACACAAAGCCCAGCGCATGTGCACAGTATGCATGCTCGCCCCACACATTGGAAAATAGAATTCCACAAGCACGATACGCTACAAGCATGATATTGGGATTTATGTAATCAATAAAACACATATAGATATCCTTTTGGTATTCTTTTTTCTTTTTAAGGATTTATCTCATATCTGCGATGATGTCTCTTGCTCCTCAGGCACAAAAAGAGCAGAATGCTCTTGCTAATCCAACAGGAACACAGCGAGGCAAGAGATATGGATGAACACAGGTGCCTTTATTAAGTCCCCTACACGTTTCGGCCGAAGCCTTCCTTTAGATTTTATCCTCTTGCTGTAAAGGGATCCACTGTGTCTGTCCCATTTTGAATTCTGTCACTGTATTTGCCCCGACCACTTCCATCGGGAGAGCATTCCAAGCATCCACCACCCTTTCTGTGAAAAAGTATTTCCTGACATTGCCTTTCAATTTATCCCCTTGCAGCTTCATGTTATGCCCTCTAGTTTTACAGCTTCCCCATCTTGGGAAGAGGTTTGTTTGTTCATTATTTCTCTTTAAGTATTTAAAGGTCTGAATCATATCTCCCCTGTCCCTCCTCTCCTCCAGAGCGTACATATTTAGGTCTTCAAGTCTCTTTCTCATAAGGCTTCTGACGCAGGCTCCAAATCATTTTGGTCGCCTTCTTCTGAACAGTTTCCAGTCTTTTTACATCCTTCGCAAGATATGGTCTCCAACTGAACACAGTAGTCCAAGTGAGGCCTCACCAGTGACTTATACAGTGGCATTAGTACCTCTTCCTTTGTTCTGGTAATTCCTCTTTGTATGCAACCCAACATCCTCCTGGCTTTTGCCACTGCCTTGTCGCACTGTTTTGCCACCTTGAGATCCTTAGAAATAATCAGACCAAGGTCCTTCTCCTGGTCTGTGCACACCAACCTCTCGCCCCCTATCACATACATTTCCCTTGGATTTCTGCTTCCCAAGTGCATGACACTGCACTTCTTCGCATTAAATCTGTAACTGCCAGGAAGTGCAGGGTGATGCACTTGGGAAGCAGAAATCCAAGGGAAATGTACGCAAAGAGACATACCTGTAAAGTCCTGCACCTATTCGACAAGAGATTCTACGTTTGGCAGAGCTTCTTGTAAAATACTATGGGAATTCTCCACATCCTGGCCTAGACGTGTGAATTCCACTCTCCACATCTTATCTGAAATCTGTGCATATTGTTTATAAAGTGCACAAATAAGTGCTGATCCCACCACTATTATTTCTATTCTCCACCCTCATAAATGTCTAAAAGTATATCGCATAGAAGTAGGCACTATGTTTTCTAAGCCCCCACTTTGATGCAGGTATACTCTAGGGCAATTCTATAACCTCTTACATGAACACACAAAATATACTGTTCTACATGCTCAGGTTACTTATCAAATCATCCATGGGAGTAATTTTGTATCAGGGTGCCTAACCAATGTTTAAAACAGTACTTTTTTATACCTATTTTATGAAGTCAACCCTAAAAATCACTGAACCAATATAAGCCGTAAAAGAAACTATTGGTGACCAAAATGGAATAGTAAAACATGTCAGTTTCAATAATGTCTTTTTATCAGAGTTACTGTAACTAATAGCTTAAATGCTCTGAATTTTCATCATACACCAACTTAATAAAGTGAAAATAGAAAAGAACACCCATGTCAAAGAAAACTTCTTTTTCATTAAACAAAAATAATTATTTTTATCAATCACATCTCTGTAGGTATGAAGTCACATTATCAGTATATTTTTCCTGGCAAAAAAGGTGCCAATATTCTTATGCAGGATTCCTTCGTTAATGCATGAGGACTATGGGTGAATTTTAGCCGCAATGATAAAGGTGCCAGTACACCCTGCACATTATTAACATTTCAAGGCATTTTGCAGTAATTCCAAATCTGCAGTCTATCTGCTGTAACCCGAGACATATAACGGGTAATTTTATAGCCGGATGCCTAATTTCAGTCACCCAGAATGCATCTAGCCTGAGCCTATCTTATAAAGAAATGTGGGTACCTACTTTCCTTTATAAAGTAGGAGCGTAGGTGGTACAAAAATCTAGGGGTCAGCATTTAAACCTGCCCTAGAGCAGGTGTAAATGCAGACGCTTAGCTTTTGTAAGTATAACCGGGTAAGGCAGACCAGTCCGCCACCTCCGCTTAGTAGCCCCCCTCCACCCTCGACATTCAGTAACGAATAACACACAAACTTATTGGGAATTCAACTGGTCGCAGCTTTATTGACCCATTAACAACATTAACAATAACCATCAACAATTCCAACATTAACTTTACCCCTCCCCCCCAGCAGAGCGAACTCTCACCAGCCATGTGGGTAGCAAAGTGACGCCGCTTCCGCTTCCGCCGTGTCCAGGCCCCGGCAAATTGCCTAGCCTCTCTCTTCCAACTTCGCCATATTATTAGCAAAAGCCTGAGGGACTGTCCGGGTCGGGGGTACCCCACCCCCGCCCTACTGCTTGGCTCCGGCTCCGGACCCCGGAAACCTCCGGGATCCCGGGACCGGCTCAGGCCCCGCCAGAACTGAGCCGCCCCCCCCTGGCCAAGCTGCGACCAGTGCCCCTGTTATTCAGCATAACTTCCAAAGCCTCTTGCCAATCATTGAGGAGCAAATCCATCCCCACCGGGGATAGATGCACCCCATCCACCCTATACAAGCCAGCACACTCTACATTGGCTCAGGAGTGCAATATTTGACACCCCCCCCCCCCGCTCCCCCACCCATCTGCCAATTTGGCGATTAATCTTTGTCAACCCGTGCGACCACCGACGCTGAGCCTTGCAAGCTGGCTGTGGAATGCTATCTGACCAAAGCAAAAATACCCCAGCGAACATTGACAGGATCGCTCCCAAGTCCTTAATGACAGTCCGAATCAACTGCCGGCAGGTCCAGGATACCAGGTCGTTGCCACCCAAGTGTATCAACAAGGCGTCCGGTGTCCCTCTCAGCCATTCGTGATGCCGCAGCAAAGGCAAGAGCTGAATCCAACGCAGTCCGCGCTCGCCCAGCCATGAGACAGTCACCCCGAACTCGTCCAAACCCATATTCCGCCCAACCGGGCGTGTTGCTGCTCGCCGACTGACCCAGAACACAAACGAGTGGCCAATCACCCAGCAGTGACAAGATTCTGGAAAAACTTCTGCAAAACAAAGAAATCCACAGTTAGCCAGCCCCCCACCGCCCTTACAAGCGCACGTATCGGCGACAAGCCCGTGACTTCCATCTGCCTATATGTTGAATTGCCTCCTCGGGTAACCCCACGGCTGCCACGCTCGTCGCCGCCCCAATACGAAAAGAGTGCGGCGCAAACAACCCCGCATCCTCTCCGAGCCACTGTAAAGCCAGCCTAAGTACCGCCGTAAACTGAAACCGCGTAAGCACCCCGCCATCCTCATGGATGAACAACTTCCCCCCCCCCCCTAGGCCGCAGCTGCAAGTAAGCCTTCAGCAGCTCCACCGGGCAATTGGCTGCCCCTCCCATAGCTCGCAGCTGTACCCACGTGCCGCGCCCCAACTGGTCCGTCTTGGAATGCGCTAAATAGATACTGACCCCGCACTCCTCCCACCTCACCTGGTATACCTGCAGGCCGCCTACTCTGGCCGCCCTCCGCGATTCCGCAATCAATTCCCCCATGCGGAAAGCACCAAAAAAGGCCACGGAGAATACAGCCAGAAAAACGATGCCCTCAAAAGCGGATGAAACCACCTGAGGCAAGGCCGCACACAAACGTTGGAGCAAATCATAAGTAATGGGCCTTCGGCCATCCCTCGGCGAAGGACAGGCTCGCTCCCAGCCCTGCAGAAGTCTACACGTAAGGAAACCCCCTCCGACAGCCCCCACATCCCGTCGCCTTGGCAAAGAACGCGAACCCCGCCAGATTCCTACTCACCGTAACTCGTGAAAATCCAGCAGCCTTCGCTGCCGACACATATAGACCCGTAAGCTGATCAGGTGGCGGACCACACCACCATCCATGCTCCTCCAGGAAGCCCACCACACTGTCGCAGCCCCGCTGGTAAGCCGTCCATGTAGTCGCCGACACTGACTTCTTCAAAAGCTCAGTCATCTCTGGAGGTCAATCTGCCATAAATGATCGGGGACAGACCGCCCCTCCTCTTCTGCCTCCAGTGCCAATGTTCGGAACAGCTCCCACTTGAAACGGGAAAGAGCATCGGCGACTTTGTTAGAACTCCCAGGAATATGCCGAGCTCAAATCACAGTATTCAATCTCAAGCAAGCTAACACAATCTGCCGCATCAAATCTGCCACCGGCGTGTAATGATTTATCACCGATACCACCGCCTCATTGTCGCACCACCACACAATCCGATGATTGCGAATCCTGTCCGGCCACAAGGCTAAGATGACAAGGATAGGGAATAACTCTAAGAAAGTTATGTTAGCCGTGAGACCTGTTTTCGTCCACGAACTGGGCCATTCCGCCGCACACCAGGAGCCCCCAAAGTAAACTCCGAGGCCCCGCCCTCTGGCCGCATCTGGAAATCTCCTTGTCCCTGAGCACCGTAATGCCATATAAATCCCGCAAGAATTCATCCCAAATTGCTAGGTCGGCCCGAATGCTCTGTGACACACGCAGCTGGTGATGTGGTTTATGGACTCCAGCAGTAGCCACTGCCAACCGTCTCATGAACACTCGCCCCATCAGAATCACCCTGCAGGCAAAGTTCAACGACCCGATCAGTGACTGCATCTCCTGCAATGTCATCCGCTTGGAATACAAGATGTTCGCCACCAAGATCCGCAGTTTCGTTAACTTGACCACCGGCAGGCGCGCCACCATCTCCACGGAATCCAGCTCAATTCCTAAAAAGGTGAGCCACGTTGTTGAGCCCTCGGTTTTTTCACCTGCCAACGGGACTCCCCACGCCCGCGCCAGCTGCACAAGACCATCTAACAATGCCTGGCACTGCCCCGTCCAGGCTGCCCCGACAAGCAGAAAATCATCCAGGTAATGCACCACCTGATCAAGACCAACCCGGTCCACCACGGCCCAATGCAGAAATGTGCTGAACCGCTTGAAGTCTGCACAGGAGATCGAATACCCCATGGGCATACACCTATCAAAGTAATAGCTGCCCTCGAAACGAAAGCCTAACAACGGGAACGCTGACGGGTGTACCGGTAACAAACGGAAAGCAGATTCGATATCCGCCTTTGCCATCAGGCATGCCCTCCCACAGTTGCGTACGAGATCAACTGCCGAGTCAAAGGATGCATACCGCACCTCCCAAAGACCCTTGGGGATCAGGTCATTAACCGAAGCCCCGCTGGGGTAGGACAGGTTATGAATGAGCCGGAATTTCCCGGGCTCCTTTTTAGGTATGACCCCCAAAGGGGACACCACGAAATCTGCGAAGGGCGGCTGCCCGAAAGGTCCCGCTACCCTCCTCAATGCGATCTCCTCTGCTAACTTGTCCCTCACGACGCTGGCAAAGTGCCTCACCGAAGGAGAATTCCGCACAGCGCTCACCGCCACCTGTCTGCCCGTCGGAATCCGAAAGCCCTCCTGAAAACCCCCCTCCAAAATAACCCTGTCCTTTTTTTTGGGATACCTCCACAACCACTCTTGCAATGCCTCGATCCTAACAGGAGTCGGGGCTACTCCCCGCCAGCTCTCACTGCTTTGGGGAGGGCAACCCAGCTCCGACCGGACCTCTCTTAACGCATTTGAGGGCGGAATGCCCCCCATTACAGACTGAACACGCATGTCGGAATTTGCAGTCCGTAAAGGGGCAGGAGGACTTGTTGAAACGCCAACACACGTCCCCTGCGCCCCCCCTCCCACAGCTTTCTGCGCCGTCACCGATTCACCAGCCTGAAAGGGCCGTGGCGCCCCAGAAGCGATGGCTAATCCGTCTTTCGCACCGATTGCAGGCCCACTAGCTGATCTGACCGAAATCTGTGTGAGCCATAAGTTAATGTCCTGAGTACCCCACGACAGCGACCGATTCTCCTCCATCTTATCATGGAACATTTCATCGTAGTTGAGCCAAGCCCAACCATCGTGCGACTGAGAGGCCTCCAAGATGGAGTCCGCATAAGCCAATAGCATCCCATACTGTTCCGGATGAACCCGCCCCCACACACTGGCTAGCCGCAAAAAGGCACGCGTCCAGTTCGTCACATTACGCGCAACTTGGAGCACCCTCCCTGCCTTTTTGTCTGCTTTCCTTTTTCTCCTACTGTCCCCGGAATACTTACGACCCTCAAGCAACCGAAAAATGTCAACGTAATGGCGCTCCTGGATTTTCTGCCTCAATTTTCGCGGCACGCATTCCCAAAGCTCCGAGAACGCCGCCACAGTAGGTACTGGCCCCGACGCACCCCCACCAGCGCCCTTGCCTCCCTCAGACTCGGATGAAGATGTCGAAGACCCCGAAGATGTTGAGGACCTGGAGCCCGATGCCCGACGCCAGCGGCACGAGTGCCGCCGCTTTTTCATGGACGCTCTCCTCCCCGGACCGTCCGTCGATGCCGCCACCGAAGTAACCTGCCCTATAAACTCACCTGCTGCACCAGCTGCCTCTGCCGACGCTGTAACGGCCCCCTGGTGCTCTGCCGCTGCGCTCGACATGCCCTGTGCCAATTCTGTCGCTTCATTAGGGAGTGGTGTCTCCTCCACTCTCCGCGACGCTCCAGCCCATTGGCTTCCTAGGTACTGCCATCCGGGATGTACCTGTGGAGAGAAAAAAGGAAAAGGCGCATCGGCACCCGCAACGGCCCATGGCTGCTGCCACACCCCCAGCCAATCCGCCCTCGAGGACCCTTGCCCCCTACTCTGCCAGTGTTCCCAACTAGGCGAGAAGCCCCCTCCGAAAAACCCCGGCCTACCCATGTAGCCCTGCCAACCCCCCCAAGTGCTACTGCTCACCCCCCCCGCTGCCTGTACGTCACCCATTGAGGGACCCGCCCCCACCCCCGAGCCCCCCACCAGCACCTGGGGTGGCCCTTGCTCTATTGCCTGCCTATCTGGCCCATCTGGAGCCGAGGCCGGACCCGACCGCGCTGCCGCCCAGCCTCCACTGTTGTGCCCACTCGGGAAAGCTCCCCGGAACTGCCCTGCAGCGTTGGGGAATCCCCCCTGGGCCCCGCGCCCCCCTTGGGACTTCTGCCCCGGCAGCTTTTTTGCCAACAGTACCCTTGCGCCCCGCTGAGCTGGGCACGGGCCCCCTGTGTTGCCCAGTAATGCGCCCCCTAGTCACCCCGCCCCTCAGCACCCCCCGACTCCCTGTGGACGCCCTCCCCTCCTCCGTACCCTGGGCTGCCCCACGCCTCTGAGGAGCCCCCCCGCCCCGCCACCCCCCTGGCTCCCTTTATGTTCTGCCTACCCATGCAGAAGATTCTGCTGGTGCTGTAAATGTAATCCGGATTAATTAAGTTGGAATTTTTTTTTTTAATGTTGTTTCTAGACCCCTGTCGAAAACTGGCCCTAAGCACCGCAATCTCCCCCCTCAAAATGCTGCTCTCACCTCGCCACATGGCCCAGGCCCTGGACAAAGTACAGCGCACGTCTGACCCCTCTGTCTGCCGTGAGGGAAAGGCCGGAGGAGCCGCGAAGCCCCCACAACACCCCCCCCACGCCCGACTCCAATTCATCTCATTGGCTCCCGCACCCATCAGTGCCCTGCGGGAGCCAATGAGAGCCCCGCATGCTGCTGGCCCGCCCCCCGCGAACCCCGCGCGAGCCCGAAGTGGCGCGAGACTGGCCGCCCCCCCCCGGTTAACACCGGCCGCGTGCACACTGGGGGGGGGGGGGCCTGCGGCCTCACCATTCACCTAAGTGATACTACTTTATATCTTAGGTGACTAAATCTAGGCACCGCCTACGCTCCATCCCACTTTCACCCTGTGTATGCTCACACTGTAAGAAGGCCTGATTGCAGCTTGCACCTAAGTGCTGCAGTCAGTACTGGCCTCATAGTGTTGGGGCTGGTAGAGTACAGTAGGGGGAGGGGCATGCAGATTAGGTGATGAACTTACTGGCAAAATGATGACTCCTTATAGAATCGGTCCTATATGAGGTTGCTTTAGAAGCATTCCCACGTCTAAAAAGCATCATTCACGTGTGTAGAATGGAATGCAAGCGTAAATGCCTTTTCAGAACGGTCTTTTTCCAGTGTAGGAATGCTCAATACATCTACCTTGCCAAGGAGAACAGTTAGACTGGGGATTGGAAATGGTTTAGGCACAACAGTGCAGACACGGATTCCCCATTACATATAGGAAATCCATTTCTCTGTGAAAATATCCAGATGTCAGCATTTACACCTGTCCCCAAGCACAAATAAGTGCCTGCTGGAAGAGGCAGTTCTGAAAGCCAACACTCCCCCCCATCACTGACTTGACAATTGAAACCGCCCTCTGTGCTGCCCCCAACTCCATCCAGCCCCCCACCCAGTGTCCAAGGTTCTTCCCCCTAACCAACATCAATCCTACCAACCACCTACTAAGCGGCCCTGATCCCCTCCAAGTAGCCCCATCCCCCTCAGCCACCCTCTTTAATCAACTCCTATCCCTCATCATCCCCAAAGCACAGCAACCAAGGTGCCCCCCTTCCCACAAGCAACCCTGATCCTTCTCCCCTCCAAAGTCACCCCAGACATACAATATACTGCACCTGATCCTCATCCCAACTATATACCCTTGCCAATACCATCCCACTATGTGTTCTTTTACCTCCATGGAGGGATGACAGTTTGGAAATCGTTCTCATTATGGGTGCAAATACAAAACAAAAGGTCCCTCTTACTAAATTCCATTAAGATTGTGGATTTAAAGCAGTGGTTCTCAACCCAGTGCTTTGGGACTCCTAGTCCAATCGGGCCTTCAGGGCATCTACAATGAATATGCATGAGATAGATCTGCATACAATGGAAACAGTGTATACAGATCCATCTCATGCATATTCATTGTGGATATCCTGAAAACTTGACCGGCCTGGGGGTCCCAGAGGACCGGGTTGAGAACCACTAACTTAAAGCATCTCCTTAATGATGCAGCAATATTAGACTCCTACCCAGTTAGCATCCATGGCTAGAGCTAGGTGAGTCAATATCGCCGCTTTCCAGTTATCAGCAATCTCCGCCCCCATTCTGACCCTGATGCTAACCGGATAGCATTGGGACACAAAGGGGACATAGACAGGGATATTTGATGGCACTAATCGTGTAGGTGCCATCGAATATTCCTGTTTAAGGCATTTATATGGTTTACTGGGCTGTAAGCTGTGTAAATGCCTTTCAAATATCGGGCCCATGATGTCTAGTTATGTGCTTTTACAAGGGGGTTGGTGTTGAAGTAATCATGATTGAGTTTAATTGTTAGAACCTTGGGGATGGGTGCAGGGGGGAGGGGGGGGCATTGGAGACTAGGGGCCTGAAAGCTATGTGAGGCTGGAAAGGAGACGATAAGAGACAGAAGTTTCACATAAGGTGCCTAATGCCATTTCACTATCCCTGAAGGCAAGACTGTGCTTATCCACTAATTTCTTTGTAGACCATAATGTATATTCACGTTATTTAGCTGCTGCTGCAATAGATCTACATGCCTGCTTTACTCAAGTGACAAAACTAATAGAAAGCAGCATGAGACTTTTGTCGGGCACTGTACTAGTTTCTGGAACCCCAACAAAGGAATGCATGGAGTCGGCCTGTTCATTTGTGCTTTCAGCCTGAACCTCTGCTGAGAGTTTGCAGGAAGGAGGTGCTGCTTTCTGTTCTTATACCCTTTGGAATGGAACAAGGATATGCATGCACTTTAAGCAGTGTGGCATTTCTGGAAACAGATTTTCTTATATTGACTTATAATATTTAAAATAAGCAGAATAAAAACAAGCAGAAGATTTCAAATGTGTTCTGTGTCTTTGTAGCAGTTAACTGAACCATGCATGGCCTACAAAGTGTAATAGCTTCCAGCTCCATGGAGAGATGCATTATTAGACAAACTAAAGGTTTATTGTTTCTCTCTTCACTTGTAAATGTGCCCATTATCCTAGAATAGTGCATATGAGGACTAATTTAAGGAAAGGACATTGGCCCAGTGTGTGTATAAACCTTTCCAAACACAGCATGATTCAGTTAAGACTTCTACTATGCTGGGAATTTCACCATCTTATTATAAAAGCAAAAATAAAGACATTTGTCATAGCGCTGGGTTTTAGATTTATTACTCATCTCTTCCAAATTTGAGCTCAAGGCAAGTTATATTCAGGTACATGGGTTATTTCCCTGCACAAGCAGTCTCACCATTTTGAATGAACTGCGCTTCATGAAAATGGTGTATACAGTAAATCTTTTATAAATAAATAAAACATATTTACTTTATATCTAAAGCAATGGAGAGTGAAGTGATGCGCCCAAGGTCACAGTGAGAGAAGTGGGATTTGACCTCTGGCTTTCCTGATTTTTGGCTTGCTTGTATAAACCCTAAGGACCCAATATTCAAAAGGATTTTATAATCTCTCTCTCTTTCTCTCTCCCTCATATATATATATATATATACACACATGTCTTTCTCTTTCTCTCTCTCTCTCATATATAAATATATATATATATATATATACACACACACGGCTTCATATTTCCACCTACCTGTTTCATTTATATGCAGAACAAATTCTCAGAGAAGCAGGACTGTATGAAGACAACCAAGGTGTGAAGATTGGTGGAAGACTCATCCGCAACCTTTACCGTGCTGATGACAACAGAAATTACTGGCTGAAAGTGAAGATGATCTGCAACATTTGTTAATCAAGATCAAGGAACATAGTCTTAAAATGGGCCTGCACCTTAATGTAAAGAAGACAAAGATCCTGACAACTGGCAAAAATCAATAAGTTCATCACTGATGGAGAAGAAATTGAAATAGCTGACAACTTTTATTTATTTATTTATTTGAGTGATTTTTATAATCATAGCGGTTTACATACCAACTGAGTTACAATGAACATTTTAACAGTGTAAAACAGGTGCAGGTCAAAAACAATCAAAGATATTTACATAATTCTTACAATTTCAACTTATTTACAATTATTGTGAAAGTGAAGGCTTAGGATATGTTTTTGGAATGCTCATGAGTGCTGGCTTGTGTAAGAGGAATGATGATTGAGAATTGTGAGATAGTTTTGTGGTGGATATCGAGAATGTTTGGTGGTAATGCAACTTATTATGTTTTGATCTCTGACAGATATATTATGTTGGGTCAGCATTTATGGATAGTTCATTTTGTCCAAAATATTCTATAAGTACGAATGTTTTGAGTTGGGTGCGAAACATGGATAGGTCTGTGATGCTTCTGAGACCTTCTGGTAGGGCGTTCCAGAGCATTGGGGATAGGTACTCAAATGCTCTGTTGCTGGTGTGTTGTTTTGTCTTTCGGTAGTCAGATGGGATTGATAGACAATTGTTCATTTATCCTCTTCTTTGGCGGTTATTTGGTGTGATCTTGATTAGATGGGATAGCATTGTGTGTGCTATGTCTCTAATGATTTTGAATGAGATCATTATTAACTTGTGTTTTATTCTGCTATGTACTGGCAACCAATGTAGAGCATTGAGGATGGGTGTTATATGATCTGAGCAGGGAGCGTTACAGATAATCCATGCAGCCCTATATTGGGCCATTAGAAGGGTATGAAACATTTGTTTTGGTAGTCCATGAAGTAGGCTATTACAATAATCAATATGAAGGATTATCATTGCTTGCATCACTGTTCTGAAATCATTGCCGTGTATTAGGGGCTTTAACCTACTTAGATCAACTATCAATAAAGAAACAACAAGCAGTCAAGAAATCCAATGATGCATTGCTCTTGGCAGAATGGCTATGAAGGACCTAGAAAGATTCTCAAGAGCAGAGAAGTCTCTCTCCATACAAAGAGTTGACTTTTTCAAGCCATGGCATTTTCAACATCATATGAGCTGTAAGCTTAATTGTCATGCCAGTAGTTTGTGGAGGTAATCTGCTGTTCCCTTCTCTCCTACCTTTTCTATTTATTTGACTATCACTGTTTCTCCTATTCTGTCCTATCTTATAAATGGCGTTCTTTTCTTATTTTCCTAACACAATTGCAGTATTGTAAATCGCTCTGATGCTTCGGCCTGAGCAGTATATCAAATGTAAAGATTAAAAAAAGATATGTTTGTGAAAGTTGGACAGTGAAAAAGATAGACAGGAAGAAAATTGATGCCTTTGAATTATGGTGCTGGCAACAAATACTGTGTATACCACAAACTGCCTGAAGAACAAATCAGTCAGTACTAGAGGAGATGACACCAAAGGTTTTTTTAGAAGCTCAGATGACAAGACTTTGACTTTCATACTTTGGGCACATCATGAGTAGAGAGAGATCAAAGCTTTTCTTTAGTCCTGCTGGCCTCCCGATTGGCTCAGAAGGGGGGAGCAGGAGGATTTTGTAGCTTCTGCTTTCTCCACCATGCAGAATCAGGTCCAGGGAAGCTGGTGAGTTTGGTGGAACTAAAACACTAGCCTTTAAATAAGTGATAATGTAGAAGAAATGGACTTACTTACCATCCAAAACAAACAACTTGCAATCACACTAATATTCAGACCACCTTCAGAATCGCTGGAGAACCTCTCTGCCATATTAGAAAAAGCATGTACTGCATCAATGAATAAAGTTCACATGATACTACGTGATTTTAATCTCCCAACCCTCCATAGTACGCATGCCTCACACTTCCTGAATGCTATGCTAGATATGGGCTATCTTCAGGTGGTCCAAGTCCCAACTCATAGAAAGGGTAATATACTAGATCTTGTATTCCTCCAAAGTGAAATTATGAAAAGCACATAGTTCTCTGAGCCTATAGCTCTCCCACCTCCTTGGACTGACTACTTCATGTTAAAATTCACCCTGCCTGTAGTACCACGGCACTCTATGGTAACTGATCCACCAATAGCATATAATAAAAATTTCAAACAATTTGATAGAGAGTTATTCTTAAATAGTTCCATCCCCCAACTTGTTACCTCACCTGAAGACCTCAACGATCGCATCCATAATTGGAACTCCACTATCTTGGGGGCTGCTCTAGCTCCTCTTATAACACA
This sequence comes from Ichthyophis bannanicus, assembly GCA_033557465.1. Classification (NCBI taxonomy): domain Eukaryota; kingdom Metazoa; phylum Chordata; class Amphibia; order Gymnophiona; family Ichthyophiidae; genus Ichthyophis; species Ichthyophis bannanicus. Next base: position 581,966,712 of record CM066033.1, read on the forward strand.
TCTATAAGAGTCTCCAAAACATGATATACACCAGAACTTAAATTACTAAGGAAAAGATTACGGAAATTGGAGCAAAAATGGAGATGCACCAGAACAGAGAATGATAGCAAGTTATACATGGCCATATTGAAATCATATAAAGAGACCATAGACAACAAAAAGAAAAGGGATACCATGCCTATATTTTTTCTAGTTTGCTAAACAAGCCGAGGGAACTTTTTGCCATAGTAAAATCTCTGACTAAGACACCCACTTTAGAAGAGAATCAAGTATCTATCCATCCCCAAACACTAGTCGACTATTACATGGAAAAACTCAAATTAACATCACCTAATGACATCCCCCTCACACCACCCTCATCGCAACCTAGCAGTTGCATATACCCTAAACCAGACACATGGTTAACATTTCACCCTATTGACCTAAAATATATCAAAAATACAATTATCTGCATAAATACAACCACTTTGCCTGGTGATCCCTGCCCTGTCAGCTGGCTGAAATGCACACAGATGATTTTGCACCATTCATCATGAAAATTGTTAACCATTTGTTACAGCAAGGCCAGATGCCATCTTCTCTAAAACAAGCCATAAAATATGACCAATATTGAATAATCAAACTTCAGATAGAAACCTCCCTGATTCTTATAGACCCATTTCAAGTCTCACATTCTTAGCCAAGATCATTGAAAAAATTGTGCAAAATCAACTAGTAGATTTTGTTCAACTCAACATCCCTCTCGATGAAGAACAGCATGGGTTTAGATCACAGCACAGTACAGAGACCCTAATGCTAACCTTTCCTAATAATTTCATCTGTGGCATAGATTCCAGCAAGCAATCGTTTGTCTTGATCTTTCTGGACATTCCAGAGACCTTTGATAGTGTTAACCATAATATACGTGGGACGGTCATACCATGGTTTAGGTCATACCTAACAAATCATTCACAGCGGCTACAGATCGGACAGGTTTCCTCCTCATCTTTTAAACAGGAACAGGGTATCCCCAAGGCTCATTTCTTTCTGCTTTATTATTCAACCTATATGCAGCATTTTCATAAAGCACAAGGTTCATTATCATCTATATGCAGATGATATTATAATGTACCTGACAATAGATGCAGCTGACCCATCATGTCCCCAAATACTGTCATGCCTAGAAGAGATATCTGATTGGCTTAGATCACAAAATTTGAAGATCAATATTAATAAAACCAAGGTACTCTTTGCATCCAGGAACCTGAAATTTATCCCTCCCAATAAAATACAAATCAAAGGTGTTCAAATTCAGGTTAAAAAAGAAATCAAATACCTTGGACTGATACTTGATCAAATGTTAAACATGGTTACATATAAAATCAGTTAGAAAAGTTATTTATTTTAAATTACGTATGCTTCAACATCTATAGCCATTACTCGAAGAAAGCAACTTTAGAATAGTCCTGCAGGCACTAATAACACCGCATCTTGACTATTGTAACAGTATCCACCAAGGTTTACCCAAGAAAACCATCCATCAATTGCAACTGGTCCAAAACCTTGCTTCTCGGGTGGTATTTAAGGCAAAACACACTGACTACATTACCTCAATACTTCATAATCTCCACTGGTTACCAATTGGATCAAGGATAAAATATAAATACTTAATGATTATTTTCAAGCATCTTAATAATATTGCCACAATACCCCTATCATCGCTCCTCATGACCCCCACTTGCTTCAGAACAAGAAGAAACTGCTCTCAAAACACCTTAGTCATGCCCCATCACGTCCACTCCATGAACAATTATACCAGCACAAGAGCATTTTCATATGTTGCCCCTGCATTATGGAATGCCCTGCCTAACAATCTAAGAAGCATAAAAGACTTTAAGCAATTTCGCAAAGACCTGAAAACACATCTTTTTATAGAGCATTATGGCACCATCCATGAACATCCTTTAACTACATCATACATAATTCCATCAGCTTAATGTATTTCTATGACAATTATTGTAATACTGTACATAGTGTCATGAGGTAGACAGCACAGACCCTGAAATATTAAGAAATGATAGGAAAGAAGAGCTTACCTTACAGCCACATGTGCAGTTGCAGCATTCACAGTGCAGAGAGGCAGGGAAAAGGAAAACAAACTTTCCACATGGTTTTAGTGACGCAGTAAGAATTGAGGGTTCCAATCAGGCTCACCTGGACCCAGACTCACGTTCTACCTTAGTTGAGCAGAGAGATAAAAACAGGTGGGAAATCCCACAGAGGCAGAAGTGGAAGGAGAAGGAGAAGGAGAAAGGAGAAGGGAAGCTGGAGCCTGGATTAGGGCTGGAGCAGAAGTTTGATTCTGAGGAGGAAAGCAGAGACCAAAGGAAGTCTGACTGCAGTTCCAGGCAGGCTTGGAGAGAAGGTGAGAACAGAACTTCCAAGCAGTTACAGAAAGACACGTTGCCTTGGAGAACCAGGGCTGAAGAAAGGCAGGCTGATAAACCCAGGAGAGCTAAGAAAGACAGTAGAAAAGTCTTCCCAGCCAGAGGGGTCCTCATACCGAGGCAAACAGCCCAGCCAACAGAAGGCAGAGGTCACGTCAAGGGAAGCTCACTGAAGGCAGGAAGTGAGTTTCCTTCAGCCAAGCACAGTAACCGGTGTTCTCAAAGAAGAGCAGGCTGCAGGGCAGAGAGAAAGCCTTGGCTAGAAGCAGAGGAATTTGAAACCATCTTCTCCACAGGAAAAGATAAGTACCCTATTTTTTGTGAAGGGAGAGACGGGGGTCTCTGTGGGAAAAGCCAGGCTTTCAACAAGCTAGTGAACTCTTATTGGCCTAAGCCGTGGGAAGAAATCCCCAGCACAGCTCCTGCTATCTGAGACATCCAAAAGCAGCTCCAACTTGCAGCAACTGAGGTTTCCCCAGGGCAAGACTCGGAGAGCAGCTTTACGGGGGCTCAGTGTCCCTACACAGGACCAGGTCCTGGCCCTATGCGGTGGGAGACCTATAGCACAGAAAACATCCCTGAGCCCATGGAATGTGCTTTATGTGTGGCTGATAACATAGACTCTCTCTGTTAAGGAAAGGAGCAAGAAAGAAAGTGTATTTTTGCCCATTGGAAATGTGATGGACTTTTACTTGCTGGAAAGAAGCATAATTATTATTTGTTAAGCATCTTCTACACCGGTGAAGCAACCGTTCTTTTCTGTTGTCCTTATTCTATGACATCCTCAAGGGAAGGGGAATAAAACCCAACCTTAATTTCACTCTGGTCACGACTACAGTGCCCTTAATTTCCACAACTCAAGGCTATACCCGGGTCTAGGCAACCGCCTAGGACCGGCGTGGTCTCACAATAGTTATTATTAAGGTTACCATGCTTATACCTAATTTTTCTATATACGTTATATGTACATAGTTATTGAAGATTCAATGTAAAAGTTCTGTTTCAATGTAAACTGCTCCTGATCCTGGGAAGGAGCGGTATATAAATTCATGTTAAATAAATAAAAATAAATAAATAAAATCATGCTTGGCAAGGTAGATGGTCAGTGCAAAAGAGGAAAGCCAGCAATGAGATGGATCAATACAAAAACAGCAGCTATGGGTGCCACTGTATCAACAGTGAGTCGCCTGACTGAAGACTGAATGCAGTCTGACAACTATCCAGAGGGTCGCCATGAGTCGACACCGGCTCAACGGCACTTAACAACAAAAACGACATCTATGTAATATATATTTTATATATATAAAATTATATATCAATACAGTTGGAAATATTGGACAAAAGATATATAGTTAATAGCATACTAATTAATGGCTTTGCTGGTTTTTCAGAATTATCAATATAGTAACATAGTAATATAGCAAATGATGGCAGATAAAGACCAGCATGGTCCATCTAGTCTGCCCAACACAATGGCAAGAGTAGGTGCACCTGATGCTCCATGCAGGCCACGCTTCCCCACATCCCTGTTTAGGGGTGAACCCACCACTCCATGCAGGACACCCCTATTTGTTGAGAAATTAGATGGTTCCGTTTATTTTTATTTTATCCTGTTGCTGTAAAGGGATCCACTGTGTCTGTCCCATGCCATTTTGAATTCCGTCACTGTGTTTGCCCCCACCACTTCCATCGGGAGAGCATTCCAAGCATCCACCACCCTTTCCGTGAAAAAGTATTTCCTGACATTGCCTTTCAATTTACCACCTTGCAGCTTCCTGTTGTGCCCTCTAGTTTTACAGCTTCCCCGTCTTTGGAAGAGGTTTGTTTGTTCATTATATCTCTTTAAGTATTTAAAGGTCTGAATCATATCTCCCCTGTCCCTCCTCTCCTCCAAATTGTACATGTTTAGGTTTTCAAGTCTCTTCTCATAAGGCTTCTGACGCAGGCTCCAAATCATTTTGGTCGCCTTCCACTGAACAGCTTCCAGTCTTTTTACATCCTTTGCAAGATACGGTCTCCAAAACTGAACACAGTATTCTAAGTGAGGCCTCATCAGTGACTTGTACAGTTGCATAAGTACCTCTTCCTTTCTGCTGGTGATTCCTATTTGTATGCAGCCCAACATCCTCCTGGCGTTTGCCACCGCCTTGTCACACTGTTTTCCCACCTTCAGATCTTCAGAAATAATCACGCCAAGGGCTTTCTCCTGATCCGTGCACACCAACCTTTCTCCCCCTATCGCGTACATTTCCCTTGGATTTCTGTTACCCAAGTGCAGGACTCTGCACTTCTTTGCATTAAATCTTAATTGCCAAACATTTGACCATTCTTCCAGCTTTTGTAGATCTTTCCTCATGTTAACAACTCCCTCTGGGGAGTCTACTCTGTTGCAAATTTTCATGTTATCTGCAAAAAGACAGACTTTTCCATTCAGTCCTTCAGCAATATCACTCACAAATACATTGAACAGTGCCGGGCCCAGGTTCAACCCCTGGGGCACTCCGCTAATCACCTTCCCTTCATCCGAGTGAGCTCCATTTACCATCATCCTCTGTCGTCTGTCAGTCAACCAATTTCTGATCCAACTTACCATCTTAGGATCCATCCTCAAGCTACTGAGTTTATTGATAAACCTCCTATGAGGAAGAATATCAAAGGCTTTGCTGAAATCCAGGTAGATGACATCCATCGCATGCCCCTGATCTAGCTCCTTGGTCATCCAGTCAAAGAACTCAATCAGATTTGTTTGGCAAGATCGTCCTTCGGTAAAACCATGTTGCTTCGGGTTTTGCAACCTGTTGGTTTTGAGAAAGTTCACTATTCGCTCTTTCAGGAGCACCTCCATGACTTTTCCCGCCACCGAGGTAAGGCTCACAGGCCTGTAGTTTGACACTTCTTCCCTGTCACCACTTTTGTGTAGAGGTACGACATCAGCCATTCTCCAGTCCTGAGGAACCTCTCCTGTTTCCAAGGATCTGTTGAGAACATCCTTTAACGGCCCTGCAAGAACCTCTCTGAGCTCTTTCAGTATCCTGGGATGTATCCCATCCGGTCCCATGGCCTTGTCCACTTTCAGTTTTCCAAGTTGTTCTAACACCTCATCTTCTGTGAATGGTGTGGTAACTACTTCATTCCCATTTTTATATTTGGGAGTCACAGGTGGTCCTTCTCCAGGACTTTCTATAGCAAAAACAGAGCAGAAGTATTTTTTTTAGCAATTTTGCTTTTTCAATGTCACTTTTCACGAGTCCGTTCACAGCACTTCAGAGTCCTGCAATTCCACCTCTGATCTTCTTCCTTTCCCGAATATACCTGAAGAAGGTTTTGTCACCACACTTCACATGTTTAGCCATCTTTTCCTCTGCCTTTGATTTTGCTATCCTTATTTCTCTCTTTGTCTCTTTGAGTTTGATCCTGTAATCATTTCTGTGTTCCTCTGTTTGAGAGCTTTGGAATTTTGCGAAAGCTGTGTTTTTTGCCTTTATTTGAGCAGCTACTTCTTTGGAAAATCAAATAGACTTTCTTCTCCTCTTGTTTTTGTTTACTTTTGTTACATATTTATCTGTTGCCCCTTTTATTGCCACCTTTAGTTTAGCCCATTGCAATTCCACTTCCCTTATCTCCTTCCACCCTGTCAGCTCCTCCTTTAGGTACTCGGACATTTTATTGAAGTTGGTGTTTTTGAAGTTTAGGACTTTGAGCCTGCTATGATTGGCCTGTACCATGGCTTTTATCTCAAACCACATCGCTGCTGGTCACAGGGGCACACACGCAGACATTTGACACGCTATCGCCGTTGGTGAGCACTAAATCCAGCGTTGAGCTTTCCCTGGTTGGTTCCATCACCATTTGTCTAAGTAACGCATCTTGAAGAGCATCCACGATATTTTTGCTTCTTTCCAGATTTGCAGAAGGAGTAATCCAATCCACATCAGGTAGATTAGAGTCACCCAATATGATTGCTTCCCCCTTTGTGACTATCTTGGCAATATCTATAATCAATTCGTTATCTATCTCTTCAATTTGTGTTGGAGGTCTGTAGACTACAGCAGTATGGATGACAGTGCCATCTCCTCTTTCTAACACAATCCAGAGTGCTTCTTCTTTTCCCCATGCCCCCTGCATTTCAGTAGCTTTAATATTGCTTTTGACATACAAGGCTACTCCTCCTCCTCTTCCATTTTCTCTGTCTCTTCTGAATAGTTTATAGCCAGGTATGGCTATATCCCAATCATGCGATTTGTTTAGCCATGTTTCTGTAATGGCCACAATGTCCAAATCCATTTCCACCATTAGGGCTTCTATGTCTGGAACTTTGTTGTCTAAGCTTCGAGCATTTGTGCTCATTACTTTCCAGCATTTAACTGGCTTGTGTGTATTTAGCATTGATTTTGTTCTGCCTACATCTTCCCACTTGTTTGTGATGTGTGGTTTAAATGTGTGGCTGTTTCTGATATTAATCTACTTTTGCAGGGGGTGATGTCCAGAGCTTGACCTTCCACATCCGTCACCCCCTTTTTCTAATTTAAATATGCAGTTTAAAATCCATTTTAAGGTGCAAAGAGAGATTTCAGGAGCATTTAGAATAATAGTTTCTCACTGTGCTTATGTGCAGTTCACTCAAATGACTGGAGAATTACTTTTCTGGACTGAGGAGATATTTAGCCAGGTAAAGTGACTCAGCTGAAAATCATCTTCCACTATGGGGTAGATTCCGCTCACCCAAAATCTGTGTTGTACATCCTGATCCTTGCTCTCCCCGCACATACAAGGCTGTTGTGCAGGGAGCACTGGATAAGGATGGGAGTGGGCAGCATGGAGGCGGGACAGGGTAGAGTGGAGGCAGGCTGAACACCCAGACGTACAGAGGCCATTCAGATCAGTCCACTATAGTCTGGTGGCCGCAATTTGGACCCCTGGCTTTTTCTAGCTTGGCTCAGAGGGGTATCCTTCCATCCCTTTTACCATTTTTGTCACTCTTCTCTGTCTGAATCCTTTTTCTGGGTGGAACCTTGCATTGTGGAACTATAATTTGGATTGTTCTCCCCTAAGTGCATAACTTTGCACTTGTCCACATTAAATTTCCCTTGCCATATGGATGCCCAATCTCCAAATTTCTCAAAGTCCTTTTGCAATGTTTCACAATCCTCTTATGATTTAACAACTTTGAATCATTGTGCGTCATCTGCATATTTGATCATCTAAATCACTGTTCTCATTTCCTGGTCCTGTACAGATCCCTAGGGTACTCCGCTATTCATCTTTCTCTGCTGAGAAAATTGATTGTTTAACCATACTCTCTGTTTTCTTTCTTTTAACCAGTTCCCAATCCACAGTAGTACACTGCCTCCTATCCCCTGACTCTTTAATTTCCTCAAGTGTCTCTCATGAGGGACCTAATCAAAGATTTTCTGAAAATTCAGATACACTATGGGTCTGATTCAGATATGTGGGTTTTTTTTTTTTGATTTAGACAGTTTTGTATACTGCCTTATCCTTCAATCAAAGCGGTCACAACACAATTGGGGGATACATTTAACACGTGGGGATATGAGACACATACACTAATACTTACAGGGAACATGGGCAATGGAGGGTTAAGTGGCTTGCCCAAGACCACAAGGAGCATCTGTGGGACTAGAAACCCCAGTCCTTCTGGCCCAAGGTTGCTGTCCTCTAGTGGGATTTGAACCCCCGGCCTTCTGGCCTGCAGTACCTTGCCCCAGCCACTATGCTACCCCTCCCTCATGGGAGGGGTAGCCTAGTGGTTGGGGCAAGGTACTTGCAAGCCATCGGGACTCTATTCTCCCTCCTGCTCTCCCGACACGTCCTGAGCAGTAGGACAGGGAGAGCCGGTGGGAGGCAGGAGGAGCTGGGAACTGAATGGAGCTGGGGCAGGCCAAACCAGCAGGATGTACAGGGCCAATTCCGTCACGGCCCTGTACGTACTGATAGGTCAAAGGGGACATGCTGCTTATTCTACCTCAAAGGTGGAATAAGCAGCACTAATCCAGTGATCGGACCCAGGGATCCCCCCTGGGGCTGGGGCCAGGTGCAGGGGCATCCCTGCCACCCGATCTAGGTCCTGGCTGGCCAGCCATGGGTTGGGGGGTTGGGTGGTGGGGAAGAGGGAGGCCAAGCTCTAACAGCCAGGGGAACCTGCAGAGAAGACATCCCCATAGGCAGGTAGGGGCACACTGGGCCATCCTTGGCTCTGATTCTGGTCCAGAATTGGGCCCTAATGGGCCCATTTTCCTCGGGGATGTCCGGAGTGCCCAGGATGCCCTCCTCTCCAAATTGGGCTCCACATCAATTGGCTCACCTTTATCTACCCATTTATTTACACCTTCAAAAAATGTTACAGATTAGTGAGACAAGACTTCCCTTAGCGAAATCCATGTTGACTTAGGGGCATGTTTACTAAAAACCGCTAATTTGCGTGCCGCAAAATAGCGCACTAAAAGCGGTACTTAAGAGCGCTTAAACGCCCCGCAAACGTGCGATGAAGCCCCGCACACTTGCGCGTCACAGTAACGGGTGCCGCACAAGTACGGTCCCGCAAATGTCCAATAGAGGCGTGGAAAGGCTAACGGAGGGCGGAGGAAGGCCCCGGAGGGGCGGAGAGAAGGGGTTAATGGGCGGGGAAGGGGAGGGGAGAGGCGCCCCGCACATTATCGGTGCTGAATTTCCAAAGAAAAATAGCGCGAGTGAATCACTCGCGGTAGAATGCATTTAAAGGGAAGAGAAACCATTTACGTCAGCAATGTACAGCAAAACCGGGGAAACCTGAAAAACGTGAGCAGTGTGATACATGTGCACAGCCCAAAAGTGGAAATAAAAATAGAAAAGGGCCACAACAAAACTTGTAAAAATAGTAATTCAGCTGGGGAACAGTTATAGTAATGGGCAAAACCAACAAACACACCCAGGAAAGCTCCAGCAAAAAGAAATGTTTTTTGGAAAGGTGTACGGAGCGGAGACTCTTCCAAAAAACATTTCCTTTTTGTTGGAGCTTTCCTGGGAGTGTCTGCTATGGCTGCCCATTAATATCACTGTTGCCCAGCGTGGTGATATTGTGTCCCCCATTTGCTGTGGTCATTTCCGGGGTTTATGTGCACGTTTGTCACCAGACAGGGTGCATGTGCCCACAGTAAAAATGCGTAGAGCAGGGTTTGTGACTCCATCCTGCCAGGTTTACTACCTCCAGGGGCTGCACTGTCTCTGTGGCCATAGTGTGGTGCAGTGGACAGAGCCATTACCTCTAAAACTAGAGGGCCAGAGGTTCAAATCCCAGCTGGGGCACTTGCCAGACCAGTCCCTATATTTTACCTACCGCTAAACAAAGATAGCGCAGACACCCCTGTATTGCAGGGAACATAAGCATGGGGGAAACACCCATATTTTACCCAACACCGCACACACACCACAACAATGGGCATTACCTACAGCCAAGTCCCCCAAATGCAGTCCCGTACTGCCACATTGCAATCAGGTCATCTGCTTTTTCTGAGAGAAGCTCATGCCAGCATGTTGGCGGACCAGTACATGTGGTGCAGGGGGCAGTGGCTGCTAGCCACAGAAGACAGAGACCTAGCCATGTGCAGGCTGGCACAGTCCACTGCAACAGACAGGCCCTGCCGGATCCACAGGCATGGATGTTCCAGGGAATCCAGCTAATCTGTGGCTACACGGTGGTGCAGTGCACACAGACAGTGCATGCAAGAACAGAAGGTCACAGGCTCAAAGCTCAGCTGGGGCTACTGCCAATCCTGCCCACATAATTTTCCCACAACTACACAGTGATAGTAAGGACAAACCTTTCGTGGCAAGGACATATGCAATGGTACTACATCTATCTTTTACCCCACTGAGCACAGACACCATGTACAGGGGCAGTACCTAGAGCAGAATCTCCCAAATGCAGTCCTGGTGGACCACACACCAGTCAGGTTCCATGCTGCCACTCATACAAATGCCTGTGCTGTATATCTATGCATCACCCCCATGGCATGTAGATGTAGCTCATGCATATTCATGAGGAACAGCAGGAAAACCCGAACAGTGTGATGGAAACCTGGACTGGAGTTGGGAATCTCTGCCGTAAAGCAGCAGCCAACAGGGCCAGACACACCCACACACACACCCACAGGCCCCATTGGCCAATGTCTCCTGGAGAGGCAGAACATTAGACCCTGCGTGCATCTCCCAATACTAGCACCTGCATACCTTAGCAATGTCACCCTACACCTGAGGTATACGGTACACAGCTCTGAGACGCTTGCTAGGAGTACTGGCAGATAGATATCCATACGTTACGCACATACTGCTAGTTGACCCCATCCGAACAATCTGTTCGGTGTTTGCGGTGTGTGCTCCAGCCCTTGCCTCTGACAGTGTTTACCACCCTGTGGAGTGACCCCCAGCAGTACTGCGTAGCATATCCATGCCTTGCCGTGCCCAGCACCGGTTTGGTGGGCAAGGCTAATTACCTCCTCAATAGTAGCACCATGATGGCATAGGTGTGGACTTGTGTGTCTGTCTATACAGTGGGTGTTGGCTGCAAGCCCCTTCCACAGCCCACACTGCCAACACTGTTGCCAGTATTGGCCTGCCAATGTGCATAATGAGTAGCAAGGGACCATGGGTATATCTCAGACAGAGTGGACTGACCAGGATGCAGCTGCACAGGGCATAGGGCACTGGCAGGGGCATGGTAGTGCCAGGCCAACACCTACACAGACAGGGTGACCTCTGTATGTGCTGCTGGGAGATCACTCTCACCCTGAGTGTGCAGTTACGGCAGCATGGCTAGGCACCCCCATAGTGCTATATTGTGATTCTCCCATGTGATATGTATGGGTGTCCTGTGGGGGTCTCTTCATGGACTTATCTGCCTGTGTGTGCTGCCACCCCAGTTGTGGGTGCATGCATGTCCATCAGTACCAGCCAGCAGACTGTTCACAGCTGGTATGTGTTGTGATGGAGTGCCTTGCAGTGGCTGATGGCTTGCTGCAGGTGAATATCAGATAGTGGTGGGGTGCATCTGTGAATATCCAGGCCTAATGTCTGTCTGATATTGTGTTATGGATGTGTGTGGAGCTGCTTGGACTGTCCTGTAGGGTGTCTGTTCCCTAGCAGGACTGGGGTTGATGGTCCACTGTACTGCCATCAGGGGAGGGTAGGGTAGGGTGGGGTGGGGATCTGTTGAGGGGAAGCCCTGTTTTATCCATGGGGGGGGGGGGGCCACTAACTGAGCCAGACAGAGATCTCTAAAATGTTTATGCAGCACCTACCTATTCCACAGGTTATTGCTGCTTTGGAGCTCTGACATGGCTGCATTCAGCCATGGCTGGTGTTGTGGACCTGGTCCTGGGCGCAACATCTCACACTCAGGGTGAGCACAGTAACCGCACAATGTGATGGTGTTTAGCTACTCTTTGCCGTTTGTCCACCCACTCAGGACACCCTACCAGGCCGAGGTGCTGTGTGGGTGCACACGGACACTTCCCCCTACCAGGCCGGGGAGCTTTAGGGGTGCATTTCCCATCCTGTGTTCAATCGTGGACAGCTGATGTGCAGTGCATCATGGGTACGGGTGGTTCACAACAGCAGACTGTCAGTGAGGTGACGTACAGGCTATCTGCAACCAGCCAGGGACTGCTTACAGCTGTAGCCCAATGGTTACGTCACTGCCTGTGCAGCCAGATGTCATGGGTTCAAACCCACAGTGGGGTTCTGTGATAGGGGTGTCCAAAGAGTTATTTTAATTTACTGTACATATGTTGCTGCCAGCAATAACACCCTCAGCGTACTGTACCCATAAGGTGCCTCTCAGGGTGCTTTATGGGGCGCCCTATAGGGCACCTTACGGTTGCCAGCCATATAGGGTGCACTATACATTATCCTGTGTCGCAACATACATGCTGCCCTATAGGGGACATTCTAGGGTGCCTTGGCGGACGGTGCACTGTCACATGTGCCTTATGGGCTGCCTTATGTTAACATGCTGTGAGCGTGCGTTTTCTAGTTGTTATCACAAAATAAAATTAAAAAGCCTCCTACAGCACTCCACAACATATAACATACTGCCTCAGCTAGCCTTTTTCACTGGTCATTGTGAGGGATTGAACCCCTTGTCCCTGCACCATTGCTCAGTGTCTTCACCATTGTGCTGTGGCTCTGGTCCTGTGTTTGAGCAGCAGCGCGCAGCCTTGTAGCCATCGGCGCGCCGTCTTGTGGCACACAAAATTAACAGCGCGCCGCCTTATGCAGCCCAACATGGGCATGCCCCTTAAAATAATGCCTCAGCCAGCTGTCTTCAATGGGCACTGTGGGGAATTGAACCCATGATGCTTGCACAAGTGGGTAGTGTCTTAACCATTGTGCTATGGCTCCATTCCTGTTATTTGCACATCAGCGCGCCACTTATCCCACCCACTATTGGGCTGCCCCCTCACACATCAGCGCGCCGCCTTCTGCCCACCGGCTCGCCGCCTTCTGTTGCCCAATTTTATCAGCGCGCCGCCCTCTGCCGCCCAACCTTAACAGCGCGCCGCCATCTGCTGCCCACAATGCACAGTGAGCCGCCTCATGCCGTATAAAAAAAGAGTGCGCCGCCTTCTGCCGCCCATAATCAATATGCCTCATACACCACTTTTGCCCATAAAAGTTGATGCCTCAGCTGGTCTATTCTGTTGAGCGCAATGAAGGTTTGAACCCATGGCCCCTGCACCATAGGTCAGTGTCTTCACCGTTGTACTATGGCTCTGTTGTTTGGTTATGCAGCATCGCCCCACTTAGCCTTGCCACGCGCTAATGTGGGCCCCGCACATTAGCGCGACGCACACACATACAGTCGGGTTTTTTTCTTTTTTCTGCCTGAACCGCCCACTCCTTATATGGCACACGCACACTAACGGGGACCCGCACAGCAACGGAGTTTAGTAAACATACCCCTTAGTTTCAGTAAACCATGACTTTCTATATGTTCAGTAATTTTGTTTATTATAGTGGTTTCTACCATTTTACACAGCATAGATATCAAGATCACCAGTCTGTAGTTTCCTGGATCTCCCCTGGAGCCCTTTGTAAACATTGGGGTTACATTGGCCATTCTCCAATCTCCAGGTACTATAGATGATTTTAATAGAAACATGACGGCAGAAAAAGACCACATGGCCTATCTAGTCTGCCCTTCCATATCAACTACTATAGCAGTCCACTTTTTCCCTTTATAGAAACATGTGTCTGTTCTTGATCGACAAAGGGTTCCTGGAGTAACACTTGTATTTCCCATTGTATTTGTGCATTTGCCACTTGTTTTTTGTTCTTTGCTGATCTAATTCTTTGAAGAGTTTTTTGCAAATTCAGTTGCTTTTTTTCCTGGGCGTGCTTGTGGATTCTCGCTCATTCCATCTAGTTGTCAGAGCACTTGTCCAAGTTTGATGATGGAGACTTATTTTGGACATTTGCTTTCATATTTCAGCACTTTCTGCATATTTGGATCCAGTGATGCTGTCAGATAGGCCTGGAGGCCTATGATAGTGGGCTTTATAGGTCTCTTGCCTATGGGAAGTATGTCATGAATGTGCGAGTGCATTTGCTGCCCAGGCTGAACCCAGAAATGCCTCTGTTAATCTCTCAGCAGAGATGTGCAGAAATCAATGTGCTGGGTACATAAACATGCATCTCGCAGACTTTCTGAAGTGGAATTTGAAACATGGGCAACATCTTCCATGTTTTTCTGCCACTACATTCATGATTAAAATGAGAATAGGACTTCTAAAATAGCCCCTTAGTGATTAGAATATGTACGAAGCTATGTGGCACTTTAAAGTGATCAATGTGCAGTATTGTAAATAGGACCCATTAAACAAAAGGGCCTTGCATTAAATTGCATCAATGCATGTTACGATATGAGCTAACATTAGTAAATTTAGTCCTTAGACTGTACAAACGAACCCCCTTCCCTCCCTCTTCAGTGGAAGGAAAATACGTGTTGTTTTGGAATGCAACTCACCTCAAAATACCAATAAAAAGATGTGAGTTAAATCAATATAAAAATAAAACTGGATAATATGTAGGCTGTGACAGCCTTTATTGGATCAATGGAAGAAATTACCCAAGATATTGTACATGAGTTATTGAGAACCTTCTTTACATTAGGATGTTTCTTCATATATGAAAAAGGGACCTGTCCAGTCTCAAAAGCACGTGCATTGTATTTTTAGATAACTCTTTACACTGCTCCAGAAAAGGAATCCTTAGTATGGGTGCATTATCACACATTAGCATGCTTTAATATTCCATAGGCTTGTCTGAGATTGAATGCACTGCTCTGAGCAACAGTGAGGTTTTGCAAAAGCTTCACTGGGGCATTCATTACCAGATAAGCAGCTCTTTGTCCATTCCTTAGGTATTGTACTTTGTAAATTGGACTTCTCTAACTTTCAGCTTTCCAAGTTTCTACTGTCCCCACATTGTCTTGCTGATGGAGTTCATTTTTTTTTTTGCCAATCAATAAATATAAATATTTTTTTGTTTTATTTGTACACTTAAAGAATATCTTACTAGGTTACAGTTAACTTGATTTAACTTTTGGAATAATGAAGGACTGAATTTTTGTTCTTTTTAATGTCTGTGGGTTGAGACTTGGAATATAAGTTAAGAGTAACAGAAGCACATGACTGCTGGCAGGTAATGTGCTCACAATATACTGTAGAATGCCAGATTTGTATTTGTAAGACATTTTTGAAACATTAAGGTTAATAGTGCGTATTGACTAAGAATGTGACAGTCCTTGTTACTGCAATTCAGTAAGTATAATCCTCAGAGATCAGAAGCGTGCTGTACAGTATGTAGACCATTAGTTCATTTTATTCCAAACCCAAGAATGTTCGCAAAAGAGCCTAATTCTGCTAGAGTCCTACTGCAAATGATATGCCCTATAGGGAAATAAATAAAAGACAAAAATGAATGAAAACCACTTATGCAGTTAGCATCAGGTACAGACTGCCTACGTGGTTTTTTGAAATGATGACCAATACACTGATAAATTTTGGCCATGTAAGTTCTTGTATGGTTAAAATATATCCATTATAAGTGGCAAGGATTAGGATGTGCCTAGGATCAGGGCCACAAGTTATATGGACAACAGTGATATTCAGCTACTATCCTTATAATTTATGTATTCATATCTGAATGCAAAATCTTCAGACCTACCTTTATATGGATGTTATTCATACAAAGTTATCCAGTATATTTAATGCTCAGACTTAGACATGTAGGCCCCGATATTGATTTGCGAAGGCTATGTGCCTCTAAGATGCATAGCCATTCCTACCAAACTTTAACCACGGATATTCAATCTGGCATTGAATATCCGAGTTTGCCGCACAGCCGTACACAGCACAGATGCTAACCGTGCAGTGGCGATATTTAGCTGCTGTCCAGTTACCTTTGATGGTGAAAGTTAGGACAGCTTTTGCTGCGCCTAACTTTCACTGCTGAGGGATAATTGGACAGCAGCCGAATATTGCCGCTGCACGGTTTTCCCTGGTTACCACCCCTGATATGCCCCAATGCCAATCGGTATTACTCTGGGATATACAGCAGCCCTAACCGTGTTAGTGCCACTGAATATCCCATTTAGGGGCATGTACACGGCTTACAGCTCCCATAGAGGGTAATTTTATAAGGTTTGGTTTGATTTTTGCATATTTCAAACCTTGTATTTAATGCCTATTTTATAGCGTAAAGTAATGTACATGGTCAAAAGTGCGCATTAAACTAGGAGCAAGCACTTATGCCGGTTCTGTGGCTGGTGCGAATGCCCATGCTTTGATTTTGCATGAATGCAGATAAATAATAGTATTTTATAATTTATGAATATAAATTTGTATTCTTTCCAGGCTTTGCCCAAACTGTAACCCTTCTGCATGCCCACAGTGACTGACTACATTATGGGGGTTATTTCAGAAGTCCTATTCTATACCGCCTTATCCTTCAACCAAGCAGTTTATATTACAACGCAATTGATTAAATTTTAACAATATCAATGTTGGGCGGGGGCTTGGCATTCAGTGTATTCAAACAGGTTGCAACTTTTATACAATAGGTAGTTTTAACAGGCCATGGCATATGCAGAGCTTTTTCAGGTCTTTTCTGAAGTTTTTGCTGTCTACCGTGATTCTTGTGTCCTCTGGTAGGGAGTTCCATAGGGCAAGGTCGGAGAGTGAGAATGCTCTTCTTAAAGTGATCTGTTTGGACTTTTGGTAAACGGTGGGTGTGACAAGGAGGTTTATATTGCAGTTCCTTCTGGGTTGTGTGTCAGGGTTCCTTATAATCAGGTCTTGCAGGATGTCCACCGAGGAGCATTGGAGGGTTTTGAAGATGTTGAGTGTTGTCTTAAACCTGGTGTGGGAGTGTATTGGAAGCCAGTATGTTTGTTTGAGTATGACCATGTTTTGTTGTCCTGGTGATGGGACATTGTGTTCTGTGCTAACTGGAATGGATGAATGTTTTGATTTGTGAGGCCCTGGTACAGCAAGTTGCATCCAAGACTGGTGTGACAATGGCTTGGCAAACTGTCTGGAAATGATCCTGGCTGAGAAATGGCTTCAATTTCCAAATGTTTCTCATTTTATGGTAGCATTCATAGAGGTCTTTTTTATGTGGGACTGTAGGTTTAGGTTTTGATCCAGGGTGACTCCGAGGTATCTGACTTCATTTCTTACCATTATACTCCTATGTACCACATTATTTGATTGTGGGGATTGAATGAGGAGCCTCCTATGATGTAGAGGGCATTGGTTTTGTTGTAGTTTATGGATAGGTTGCTGTCACTGAGCCATGTAATCATGTCCACCATGCATTTTATTATGGCTGTGTAGTCTGGTTTATCTAAGTCAATCGGGGTGTATATCATGATATCGTCAGCATATAATTGGTACTTCATTTTGCGTTTTTTGATGATGTTGCAGATGGGCTGTATGTAGAGGTTGAAAAATAGTGATGATATGGAAGATCCTTGTAGTATACATTGATTTATTGTGAATGTTGTGGATTTGTTCATACCACATTTTACTTGTTGTTGTCTGTTGCGTAGGTAGGATCAAAACCATTTCAGAGTGCCATGTATAGGCCAATTTCTTGAAGGCATTGCAGAAGAATGTCATTGGATATGGTGTCGATGGCTGATGAAATGTCCAGAAATATGAGAAGGAATCCTGGTTTTAAGTTATCTATGGGGACAGAGTTAAAGATCTTAATATGTATATGTTAGAGGAAAGGCAGGATAGAGCAGATATGATAGATATGTTTAAATAACTCCATGGCATAAAAGCACAAGAGGAGAGTCTCTTTTGATTAATAGCAAGCTATGAAATGAGGGTGCATAGGATGAGGGTGAAAGGGGATAGGAATAATATGCGGAAATATTTTGTTATGGAAAGAATGGTAGATGCATGGAATAGTCTCCCAGTGGAGGTAGTAGAGAAGAGGACAGTATCTGAATTCAAGAAAGCATGGGACAAACACAGAAGATGTCTAAAGGAAACAAAGGGGGTTATTCTGACCCAAGAATAGTGGGAATGGACAGCTCGATGGGATGTCCATCCCCGCTATTTGAGGTTTCACCTGCCCACGAATAACTTCCCTGCCGCTTGTGTGGGGAAGTTAGACGGAGGCAAGGAATTGGCGTCATGGGGCGGAAAGTGGGCGGTCGCCAGCCCTGGATGGACAGGGATGATTCTAATGTCAGCCCTATACATCCGGGGCCGGCAAAATATCCAGGGAAGTTATTCCACCTCCGAGGTGGATTAACTTCCCTGGATGTTTGTTTTTTCTGCCGCTGGGGCATGAATGGGGCTGGGGGGCCAGGGTTTATTCCCCGTAGCCCAACCCTGGCCTTAGGAGGCCAGATCAGGGGTCGGGCT
Source organism: Ichthyophis bannanicus (assembly GCA_033557465.1). NCBI lineage: Eukaryota > Metazoa > Chordata > Amphibia > Gymnophiona > Ichthyophiidae > Ichthyophis > Ichthyophis bannanicus. The sequence goes on from CM066033.1 coordinate 581,985,073, forward strand.
GTGGGAAATAAACCATTTTTCTTGGCAACCGGTATCGTGCTTTTAAATTGAGCCATGGTGCCATGGCAGCATGATGTCATGGCGCCGCAGCTCCATTTAAAAGCCCTGACTGAGTTAGCCAGGTGAAGACCTGCATGTGCAGGCTGGACAGAATCACTGTCCCAGCCTGGACGTGCAGGACTGCTCGCGATTGTGATCCCGTGAGGCTAGACGTGCCTCGCGGGATCAGAATCACGATCCCCTGTGCATCCGGCTCAGACCGGATGCACAGAGGGGATCTTCGTCTGGGACAGAATCGGGCCCTAAGGGACTATAGTAATTTACATGGAAGGCAGCTAGATGGTCTTTTTGTGCTAACATGTTTCTATGTTTCTGTTTCATACACACCTTCTCAAACATAATTAAATACTCCCATGCATCACAAATTATTCAATTCAGATAGATTCTATAAAATACCTTGGCTATTAGTCAAAATCTAGTCTAAAATAAAAGGCTTTCAACTGTTTCTGGAACTCCAACATATCATCAAGCAGTCTCAGGTCTACAGTCAGCTGGATCCACCATAAAATCTTAACGTCCGGGTGGGCCAATAAAGCTCGCAAGGTTGATCTCCAAATTCAAAACTTTAAAAATCAGAACCATTACCCTAAATTGGATATTTATTTATTTATTTATCTATCCAGATTTGTATACCACTTTCTCCTTCAATCAAAGTGGTTGGTTACTCAGGTTGGGTCTACATTAAACAGGGGGGCGACACGACGTACATATAGATTATAGTGGATGGGATTATCTTACATTCAAGCGTGAGTAGGGGAGTCTTTAGGATGTTTGGTTATAAAATTCCATGAATAAAAAGGTTTTGAGGGATTTGCGCAAGTCTTTGAGGTCATTTATCTCCCGCAGTTCATCTAGGAGGGAATTCCAGGGGGCCGGTGCTGAGAGGGATATGGCTCTGTTGGAGGTAACTTGTTTTGTTTTATGGTGTCCAGCGGGTGTGCGGAGTCTATTGCTGCTATTGGTTCATCCGGGTCTGTTGATTGCGTCCCTGGTTAGCAAACTGTGGAGGACATCTCCTGTGCATGGGTGCATGATCTTGAATATGTTTATAGTTGTTTTGAATCTTGCCCGTACAGCTATTGGTAGCCAGTGCAGTTGCCGAAGTATAGGTATTATGTGCTTGTGCTTGGTTGCGCTGGTTATGATTCGGGCTGCAATGTTCTGCACCAGCTGGAGCGGATGGGTAGCCTGCTTAGGCAGTCCTTAAAATAAGGTGTTTCCATAGTCCAGTATTGTGGTGATGACCGCCTGGAATACAGTGCGGAAATGGTCCTGGCTGAGGATCGGTTTGAATCTCCGGATGAGCTTCAGTCGTTGGTATGCCTTTGTTGCGGTTTTGCTTATATGTGATTGAAGGTTTAAATTCCTGTCCAGGGTGACACATAAGTATTTCACCTCGTCCTTTATTAGTATTGTTCAGTTAAGGATACTGATGGCTTGAGGTGGGTTAAAACTGGGATTCCTGGATATGAAATACAATAGGCACTAGGCAACGAATGCAGCGTATACAAATGGGGAAGTTATGCTCATGCACTCTTACCCCCAAAATCAGTTGAGCTGTGACATTTTGTACTATCTGTAAGGATTCCAGATTGGAAGCAGGCAGGCCATACAGCATTGTGCTGCAGTAGTCTAAAGGTGACAAGAGCACTGATCAAATTATAGTCTTAAAATCCTCAGTATCTAAAAAAATTCCTAAGCCAGCAGATGATGGTTCAGAGAACAAGACTTTAGGTTTGCTAAGAATTTAACAACATTTTCTGAGAAGAGGGACCTTACCTTAACCAGGGTAGAACTAGTCTGCTGGTGCTAACATTTAGAAAGGACAGAGCATGGAGGAAAGCTGACAGTCGCTCAGGAGGTTTCCTTGAAGGATATTAACAAAAGCTGGAAATTAAGGGCATCCCGCTGTCAAAAGTAACCTGGGTGTTTTTAAGTAAAAAGCAGACACAGTTGAAAGATTTCAGATTAGCCTTGTCTATTGCTGGGCAGCTTGCTAATATATTGTAATATAAACAAACAAACCAAAAAACTGTATGCAAATGATAAAATATAAAAATAAAGATGGGAGAGTTAGTATGTTTATCACTGAATAAAGAGGTAGATCTTATTGGTATCTCAGAGATCTCATTGACAGAGGATAGCCAATGGAACACTGTGATACCAGTGAACAAGCTATACAGTAGTAGTTACAGTGTGAATCAAATTGTTATGGCGGGAATGTTGAAGAGGGCATTGAGTCAAACAGAATAAAAGTTCTGCAGGAAACAAAATACATTGTGAAAACTTTATGGATAGAAATTCCATGTGTGAAGGGAAAGAGAACAGTGGTTGGTGTACACTACAGTGCATCTAGCCAGAATGAACAAACAATGCAATGTCAGCCCGTCCCCGCTCCACCCAGACTCCACCCCCTCCCGCCTCCCGTCGGCTCTCCCTATACTGCTGCTCTAGCATGAGGGGGAATAGGGGCAGGAAGGCTTGTGGTGGAACTTGCAGCCCTGCAAGTTGCAACTCAGAATTGGGCCCAAAGTGAAGGTCAGGATTTCTTCAGGAAATTTCTTTCTGTACCAAGCTGCAAGGCCAAGAATTTTTTTTTTGCGTGTGTGTGTTACAAAAACACCAGGCGTCAAGGGTGTTGGTGAAGAAAAAACAGTTTCTTGTGGAAAATTTCAGAAAGAAAGCTCACCAATTGCCCACCTTTTCTATGTTGCCTGTGATGGAAACACATGCTAACTACAAAAAGGATAGAATGACACAGGACAAAGGGAGCTGAGAAGACATCCTGCAATTTTCTGGGCAAAGACAGATCTGATGACTCCCTGCCTGCCATGTCATTATCATCATCATCGCCATCTTCACAGAAACTGATATTAGCCACTCAAGAGATTTCTAGAGTGTAAAAGCTAGACTGCAAACATTTGGCCCAACATTGATCTCATGGCATTCAGCGTTTTTTAAATGCCAGCTGCCAAGTGTAAAATGAAACAGGAAATTCAATTGAAGTATCCGGATGGGAGCTTCTGCTGAATATCTGGTTTCCTAATACCCTACCTCTTGAGTGAATCTTAAGTAACTGATACAATTAACACACCACTATTTTTTGTCTGACGTTTTTGCCATGAGAGATTGCTCACTCTTGAAGCATAACTTCCCTTTTAATCAGTTATGTGGTAACCTAACCACTTACATAAAATATTGTGAAATAATCGCATTCAACCTTAATGCTATATCACAATAACAACTTCAGAACTCAATTCTGCAGATCCTAACGAACACAGTACTGCGTTTAGAGCCATTCTCCTATTTCAGGCCCTGTTTCAACGCTTAAAAATCTGCCAACCTCTTGTACTCATCTTATTAAAGCATCCAGCCATGGGAGCTTCAGCGTCCTGTCTTATTAACTTCGTTCTTTCTGTTGTTTTTCAACACTTCTCCCGAAGAAGTAGCACAGTTCGTACTCCTCATGTGATGGACCTTTCCGTTGGTTCAGTCTCACTTACTGATCAAGAACTCAGGAACAGTAAATCCTTTAGAATGACCCCCTCAGTGAACTGAAAATTGCCGCAAACCAGTTAATGCCTAGGACCACTTTCACCACCTCCATGGACCACTCGGGAACTCTGGACAGTGCCATGGTAGTCAGAGGAAATGTTCAGTCGTTCTATCCGGTAATGCTGTTAAATTTCCCTCTCTCCAGTACTTATACAAATAGCAGGTGCTGCTACCTGGATAAGTATCTGCATATTGGGCCCATTATTTGTAAGAAAATTTGTAAGATCTTGCTTTAACTTTGTATATAATCCTTGGATACCCCTAGCAATTACCTACATTTATTTTCTGTGTTAAGCAAGAGTCATCATAATTTATGACTGTAGTAATGTAATAAAGATTAGTCTGAGGTAACTTCTTTTGGCTTCCAGATTATTTTTGATACCACAGATGATACCACAGCCTGGCTATCCCAATCAGTATCCAGCAAATTGAAATCACCAGGCAATAGAACTTTTTGTGAATGTCTTCAAATAAACATCTGTCAATGTTTTTTGCCTATGAAGTACATCTGTGTATATCAAACCAATATAAATGGATGCTCTATTTCCTCTTTCCACAGTGCCTCCTACATACATTATTCATATAATTATTAAAATGTATTGACCACTTTTATGAAGAGATTCACGTGAGGTGGTATACAGCAAGCATAGCCTGACATACAGCTTACATTGAAGTAATAGCATAACAATAGTATAACGACCAATGGTGAACATAATACACAGCTGGAAATAGGCAAATTAAATCGTAGTTATAACAATAATAAGATATGAAGGTAAATTTTAGATAGTACATGGAGATCAGAATTGAGACTTCGAGATAGGGACTTACACAATTCCATCAGTATTTTAGAAAACGCTCTGCTAAATGTGGAGCCTTTTGTAAAATATGTATGAGAATGTGCAAGATTACAAGTTTTTTTTCTGACACAGAGACAGAGGAGCCACTTTGCAAATCTACACATGGGAAATAGCAGACGAAGCACGGCAACTTCAACGTGTAAGCGTTGTTACTTACATGTGAATATGGGTCATACTGCAAATCTATTCATAGAAATGCCACCAATTAAATACAGAGGCCACAACCTTTATTTAATTTCAATTTGGAGGGAGAAATAAACAATGGGGGATTAAGGCAAAAACTCCCATAATCCCTCCTGAAAAGAACTGGCTAGAACGAGCACTTTTTCAAAACTTACATATACCAAGGAGCAGCTGTAAATCCCGACATGGAACTTTTAGGTCCTATATGTGCATTATGATATGCCAAGATCACACCCAAACCACATCCCACTATACCCCTTGCGATGTTTATGTATTGTGGACTTCCACATGTAGAGTGTGCCCTTTCTAGGATTACCATGTACATGTGATGTAGAAAATTGACACTGTAAGGTTATGTACACAGTAAAATGGCACAGTAGAGCATTCATACAACACAGGGAGGAGTTGGCTCAGTGGTTGGGACAGGTTACCTCAGGCCAGAAGGCCACAGGTTCAATTCCACATGGGGACAAGCAACCTCAGGCCAGAGGGACTGGGGTCTCTAGTCCCATGGCCACTCCTTGTGGCCTTGGGCAAGCCACTTAACCCTCCATTGCCTCAGGTACACTTAGATTGTGAGCCCTTCAAGGGCAAGGGAATAAAAAGTATCTGTTAGTATACATGTAAACCACACTGCTTCTAACGAGCACAGTATAAAAATAAATAAATAAATAACAAACACAGATGTGCTTATAAGTCTTGTTGTTTCTGTTATTTTAATATTATTTTTTATTTTAGCTTTTTACTAATGACACTTCTTGCTAGTATGCAGTAGAAGCAGATAGTTTTACTGTGTTCACAACGCTAGGGTAAGCCAAAATATTAATTTTGGATCATCTATTTTTCTTAATACTAGTTTTTGATCTTTTGCAAGCGTTACATGTCTCACAATGACTAGGTTTGCTTTAAAAAAATAACTAGTAGAGGCAAAGGCCCATATAGGTCTTCCCACTTTCTTAATTACAGATTATTGAGGCATTAAAATTTATCATGCAGTCTCTCTTCTCTCTGTGTCTAAGCATATGGTTAACAATTTAGTAAGAGTGGTTCTAAATAAAGGGAAAAAAGAGGTAATTAGAGTTAGATTAATTATATTAGCTTTGGGGCCAATTTTCAAATAGCCCATATAATTACAAAGCACTTTTACCATGCATACTTGCAGTTCATTTTCGAAAAGAAAGTTCCTAGGTAGCACAGCATTTGTGTACTTAACGTGCCTACATGCTAGCTCTATAGACAGCTGGGGAGGAGGGGTAAACAGCACTTTTACTATGAAAAAAGCACAAATTACAAATCCATGAAAGTGCCTCTATTTTACTTAGCTACGTAAAAGTTTATACACTATGAAACTCATTGGTGGTCAAAGGAGATCATTTTTTAAGAGTTCTCTGGGGGAAAAATTTCCTTCCGCCCCACATTTTGCTTTTTTTCATCTATTAATCTTTTCATTTGCTTTGCTTTATACTTGTATAAAATCAATTTCCTAGGCATTAAAGATTAGCAAACACAATGGAAAGGAAATTTAACGAGAGCACACCACTCATATATATTCAGAAAGGGTGTTTTACCTTGCTGCATCTCAGCTCACATGGGTAAGTAGCCTCAGTCCCCTAGATATAGTTTCACAGTATTATCACTAGGGGTCAGGTTGCCAAATAAGGAAGGGTCCCTTATTTGGCAGCCTGAACCCTAGTGGCAGCATTCCAAGGTTATTGCTAAGGAGCTGAGGCCACCATTTTGACTGAGTGAATCACTGAGGCAAGAGCATAGGCTTTATTCTGCCCCCCACTACCCCTTATCGACAACAGGGGTAGGTGTCGGGTGTACAGGAGATGGTTAGGATTAAGGGCAAAGTCTGATTTGAAAATGGATCAGGAGGAGGGTTATTCAGAGGAGTCCTGCCATTTCATAAGGGATCCGAAGGTATTGTTAAGTGGAGGAGTGGAGGAGTGGCCTAGTGGTTGGGGCAAGGTACTTCAGGCCGGAAGGTCGGGGGTTCAAATCCCACTAGAGGACAGCAACCTTGGGCCGGAAGGACTGGGGTTTCTAGTCCCACAGGTGCTCCTTGTGGTCTTGGGCAAGCCACTTAACCCTCCATAGCCCATGTTCCCTGTAAAATAGTTCTCTGTGTGCTGTGCTTTCCTGTCTAATCAATGTGTTTATACCTCAAAAATTTCCTGTCATGATTTGACAATTTCCAATCTGTAATCAAACCGCTGCTGATCGCTGGAAGTAGCGGTATACTAAATAAATAAAAAACCTTACACCATCCCCTTGAAGTTGCTCCCCAGGAGCATCAGGCTGCATCTTGGTAGTACCATACTTCTGAGAAAGAATGTTAGCAAAACCTCTTCAGGTGTTATTAACTTTCCTTAAATAAAGCAACTTGCAAAGTTTGATATATGTTGCATTATTCAATTTGCATAATCAGCTGCTTTGCATGCATTTCACTGCTTTACAGCTCATTATTATTTAAAGTGCAGCACATTTTTTGACATATACTGAACAAAAAATAACCACATAAAGCTTGAAAAAGCTTAGGGGTCCTTTTAACAAACACTGCTAACTGGTTAACATGCGTTTTAGCATGTGGTAACTGGCAGCAGTGAACCATATTCGGTCCATCAGAAGAACGGAGAAGAACCACAGCCACACCAGAGGTGTCTTCACAAACACAAAACTTTATTAAGGGATCTGACTTGGCCATGTTTTGGCATGAAAGCCTGCGTCAGTGGTCAGTCAATGTCTTGTGCAGCTTCGACTTGACAAGATGATGCAAACAGACAAACATAATTGCACATCTGTGATATTTAAGGTGCAGTTGCACCATGGAACAATACAGAGGCATTATAATATCCTTGATTTTATTCTCCATTCCTTTCCTTATGTTTCCTAGCATTCTATTTACTTTTTTGGCCACCACTACATACTGAGAAGTGAGTTTCAAGATATTATTCATGATGACATTTAGATCCTTATTATTCATGATGACACTTAGATCCTTTTCCTGGGTGGCGATTCCTAATGTGTAATTTTGCATCGTGTAACTGCAATTTGTTCTTCCCTAAAGGCCTGATTCAGTCCCTCTGTGCGCCCGGTTGGAATTGGATGCATAGAGTTAGCCGGGATTCTGATCCCGTGGGGCACGTCTAGCCCCACAGGATCAGAATCACGTCCAAGCCTGTACATGCAAGCTGCGACCCTGATTCTGGTCAGCCTGCATGTACAGGCCTTGCCTGGATAACTCAGTCAGGACTTTTGAATGGAGCTGCAGCGCCATGGCATCTGGCTGCCATAGCACCGCAGCTCCATTCAAAAGCCGCGGTCCCCTGTCATCAGTAATAATGCTTCATTCCCCACAGCCCGATCCCCGATCTCTCCTCCCAAGGCCAGAGTTGGACTGTGGGGAATCCCCTCTATCCTCTCTTCCAATGGCTGGGCCCGCCATCCCCTGCTGACTAGGGGAACTTATTCCACCTCAGAGGTAGAATAAGTTCCCCGTACAGGCAGCCAGCCCCGGACATACAGAGTCGACATTGGAATTGGCCCTGTACGTCCTGGGTCACTGACCTCCCACTGCCAGCCCTAATGTCGCCCCTGCTCCACCCCCTTCCCGCCCCTGTCTAACTTCCCCGTACAATGTTTGGAAGAGGGCACAAATAGCGGGAATGGATGTCCCAACAGGATGTCCACCCCTGCTCTTCGTGCCTCAGAATTACCCTGTAAGTGAATAACTTTGTACTTGTCCTCATTAAGTTTCATCTGCCATAATTCCTCTGGCTTGGTGTGTATAATCTATGTTGCTATGGCATATTGAGTACTGTGTGCAATTTGGGTCACCACATCTCAAAAAAGGAGATGGAATTAGAAAAGGTACAGAGAAGGGCAACCAAAATGGAATGGAATAATACCCCTATGAGGAAAAGCAAAAGAGTTTAGGGCTTTTCATATTGGGGAAGAGATGACTGAGGGAGATATAATAGTGATCTATAAAATGATGAGTGCAGTAGATTAGGTAAAGATGAATCAATTGTTTATTACTTCAAAAAGTACAAACCCACTTCGTGAAAATAAGCAATATTTTTCCAAAGCAAAACTTTTTCATTGAAAAACTATACAGCACATTTGGCAACACTAAAACAGAAGTAAAGGTAAAATAAAAATCATGTTCTTGTTCAACAGTAGACAGTATGCAAAGAAAGTGTGCCGTGAGCGTAAGAAGGATAAAAGACATAGTCATTCAGCCATTTGTTCCTGCTTTGAGTCAAACACCTCAAGCTGGTCCCACACACCCAATGATATGACATCCAGGCTAACCTTTTAAATACTAACCTAGGACTGTGATCGGGGAGCTGACTGCTGCTTGATGGACACGTGTCTATACCCAAGGGAAGTGTTGGATAGCCTTATAGGACCCTAATAGCTGTCAACAGCTCCTATGTTGTCAAGCACCCAGAGTTGGCCTTGCCTATCCAATTGATATATCTTTTAATGTCCTGGGATGAGGCAATGGATAAAGGCAGTGGAGTACCAAGGGCATGGTGGTGTGTGCGACCTGCCCAGGGTGCCATCCAAGAGGGTGGAGCCCCCCGCCTGACCCACATGTGGAGCCAGCATGGCAAACTTAACTTAAAGCCGTGGGTGGCTTGCCGTGCTGCCTCCACTACAGGCCTGGCATTTGTTCTTTCCTGGCTGAAGTCTTGCGAATCATGAAATTTCAGCCTGGGTTCCCATGGGGCTTAGAACGCTGCTGGTTACAGTACCAGTAAGCATGACTCTGAAAGGGGTATGGCCAAAGGCCCTTTATTTGCTCTTTTGAGTTTACGATAGAGTACACCATAGCATTAGTTGAATTGCTCTATATTAAACGTTATTATTCTGGTGGAAATTGTATTTTTATTTTTTGTGTTGTAGAGGGTGCAGGCTTTTGAGAGATGAGTAGGGGCTTGGGTAGTTACGTATAATTTGTAAGGAGGGTTTGGGGATTGGAAGGGGATTATGATTTTTATGGGTCAGGGAAGGTACCGTATAAATTGGGATGAAAGAGGTTGGGGGAAGGTTGAGTCAGGGAGAACATCTACTGGACCCTCATCCCTTTGAGCTTTGGGATGGCTTTGCCTGCTATGAGAACATAAGAACAAAAGAACTGCTGTATTGGCAAAGGTCCATCAAACCCATTATCCTGTTTCCAGCAGTGGCCAATCCAGGTTATAGTTATATTTGGCTAGATTCCATGCTATTCACCCTCAGGGATAAGCAGTCACTATTGACTTTTTCTCCAGAAATTTGTGCAAACCTTTTCAAAACACAGTTACTCTAAATGCTTTTACCACATCAAGTTCCAAAGCTTAACTACAGTATGCACTAATGGGTAGATTCTATCCTGCGTTTAGCAGGGATGTAAGTCTGGGTTGGATGTACAGGACATCCCCGCTAAACAACAGGGACTGTTTCCCAATCCTGAGCTCTCCTGCTCATACAGCAGAGATGTGCAGGGAACTCAGGATGTGGGTGGGAGGAGGCAGACTGGAGAAGAAGCAAAGGAGGGCTGGAAGCATGGAAGCACAACCCCTATCCCGGACGTACAGGGTCTATTCCAATGACAATTCTATATGTCTGGGCTTGGGGATTTAGACAGGGGACTAAGTGCCCCCCCCCCCAACAGCAGCAGGCAGTGGATCCATACCCCCCACCCCCACCCTGACGAGGTGAGCATGGAAGCCTCAGAATGTCTGATTGGGGGTTAGATGGCAGGGAACACAGGATTTAGAAACATAGAAACATGATGACAGAAAAAGACCACATGGCCTATCTAGTCTGTCCTTCCATATCAACAACTACCACAGTCCACTTTTTACCTTTAGAGATCCTCTGTGTTGGTCCCATGCTTTTTTGAATTCAGTTACTGTCCTCATCTCTACCACCTCCACTGGGAGACTATTCCATGGATCCACTACTCTTTCTGTAAAGAAATATTTCCGCATATCACTCCTGAATCTATCTCCCTTCACCCTCATCCCATGTCCCCTCATAGCAGAACTTGCTTTCAAGCTCAACCTACAATCCCACATTGCGAAGACCACCAGAAGCGCCTACGTCAAGATGAGGACAATCAGACGACTCAAACCCATCCTTGCTCCCGAGCATTTTCGAACAGTATGCCAAGCCATCATCACACCCACACTAGACTATTGCAACCACATCTACCTAGGACTACCAAAGAAATCAACCCAACCACTTCAACTAGCACAAAACACAGCCTCACGACTCATAACAGACAGCTCAACCCACGAACACATCACCCCCATACTATACCACCTTCACTGGCTCCCAATCAGCCCTCGAGTCCGCTACAAAGTTCTCCTAACCACTTTCAAAATAATGAACAACCTATCTGCAGACAGCCTACAACAATTCATAACAACTGACAACAGCAAAAGACCAAGAAGAAAGGGAACATCGAACAACATCAGAACCCCAAAGGACTTCACCAGAACAAAACAATCCACATCAAAACGAGCGTTCACCCTAGCAGCCCCCGCCATGTGGAACTCTCTCCCCGACCACCTCAGAGCATCAAACAACACCAAAGAATTCAGAAAACTGCTTAAAACTGAACTATTCACAGACTACTTCAAGGACCTCACAGAATGACTCCTAAGATAGCAAAGCCATCCATGTAAATATGTATCTGTAAATATGTACCTTAAGCGCACACTGTATATAGCTCACATCAAAATCTTTCACACGCACTCACGCAGCACACTGTATCATTTCTCGCACTGCATGCTAATGACAACCACACCCTTCATTGATTGTTTGCTGTGCCAACCGCTTTGATTTCATGATAAAGCGGTATACCAAGTCCGTTTAAATAAATAAATAAATAAATAAAAATTGAAAGAGGCTCTCTCCCTGAACATTTATGCCACGGAGGTATTTAAACATCTCAATCATATCACCTCTATCCCGCCTTTCCTCTAAGGTGTACATATTAAGATCCTTAAGTCTGTCCTCATATGCTTTATAATGAAGCCCACTAATCATTTTAGTAGCCACCCTCTGCACCGACTCCATCCTGTTCACATCCTTTTGAAGGTGCGGTCTCCAGAATTGCACACTATACTCCAAATGAGGTCGCACCAAAGACTTATACAGAGGCATTATCACCTCCTTTTTTCTGCTAGCCATTCCTCTCCGAAAGCACCCAAGCATCCTTCTAGCTTTTGCCGTCTCCTTTTCTACCTGTTTAGCTACTTTAAGATCATCAGACACAACCACGCCTAGGTCCCGCTCTTCTTTAGTGGAAAAAAGTACTTCACCTCCTATACTGTATTGCTCCCTTGGATTGCTGCAGCCCAAATGCATGGCCTTACATTTTTTTACATTAAATCCCAGCTGCCAAATTCTAGATCATTCTTCAAGCTTAGCTAGATTCCTCCTCATGTTATCTACACCTTCCTGGGTGTCTACTCTATTGCAGATTTTGGTATCATCCACAAAGAGGCAAACCTTACCCGACAGCCCTTCCGCTATATCACTAACAAAGATGTTAAAAAGAATCGGACCAAGGACAGATCCCTGGGTCACACCACTGGTAACATCCTTCTCCTCAGAGTGAGCTCCATTTACTTGCACTCTTTGTCGCCTCCCACCCAACCAATTTCTAACCCAAGCAGTAACTTTAGGGTCCATCCCTAGGGTGCTCAGTTTGTTTATAAGTCGCCTGTGAGGAACAGTGTCAAAGGCTTTACTGAAATCTAAATACATCACATCTAGAGCTCTCCCTCGGTCCAACTCCCTGGTCACCCAGTCAAAGAAATCAATCAGATTTGTCTGACAAGACCTGCCTCTGGTGAATCAATGCTGCCTCGGATCCTGTAATCCGCTGGACTCCAGAAACCTCACTATTTTCTCTTTCAGCAGCGTTTCCAATAATTTACTCACCACTGAAGTTAAACTAACCGGCCTGTAGTTTTCAACCACATCCTTACTTCCGCTTTTGTGTAAAGGCACCACATGAGCCTCTCTCCAGTCCTTTGGCACCACTCCTGACTCCAACGAGGCATTGAAAAGGTCAGTCAGTGGAGCTGCTAGAACATCCCCAAGTTCCCTCAGTATTCTAGGGTGTATCCCATCCAGTCCCATCGCTTTGTCTACTTTAAGTTGAGCTAGTTTCTCACGAAAACAGTCTTCTGAAAATTGTTCAAGATGTCCCTCGCTTCTGTTCCTATTTGTGGGTGTTTTCTGAGGTCCTGCTCCTGGTTCTTCATCTGTGAACACAGAACAAAAATATTTGTTAAGCAATTCCGCTTTATCCTTATCAGCTTCTACATATTACCCCCCTGCACCCTTGAGTCTGACAATACCACTCTTGCCCTTCCTCTTCTCACTAATATATCTGAAAAATGTCTTATCCCCCCATTTTATTGCATTGGCTATTTCCTCCTCCTTTTGAATCTTTGCCTTCTTGACTGCTTTGCTAGCTTCTCTAAGTTTTTCCAAATACAGATGCCTGTCTTCCTCTCTCTGTGATCTCTTGTATTTCATGAAGGCCTCCCTCTTTTTCTTCACTTTTTCAGCTACTTCCTTAGAAAACCATAGCAGTCTCCTTTTCCTTTTATCTTTATTTACCATTTTAACAAAAAGGTTGGTTGCACTTAAAATATCCCCTTTCAGTTTTGCCCACTGTTTTTCTACATCCTCCAGCTGTTCCCATCCCACTAACGACTCCCTGAGGTATTGGCCCATCTTCGCAAAGTTAGTCTTCCTAAAGTCTAAGATCCTCACCTTGGAATGGATTCTAACAGCCCTAGTCCTAATACTGAACCACACCATCTGGTGATCACTGGATGCAAAATGATCTCCCACTACAACATCAGAAACACTTTCACCATTGGTAAGCACCAAGTCCAGTATGGTCCCTTCACGTGAGGGGTCTGTTACCAATTGCCTGAATAGTTCTCCCTGTAGAGAATCTAGGATCTCCTTACTTCTAGATGATACTGCAGCAGGAATGTGCCAATCAACATCTGGCATATTGAAATCTCCTATCAGTAGCACTTCCCCTTTCCTAGCAATGCTGCGTATGTCTTCAATTAACTCTCTGTCCACCTCTTCCTTTTGTGAGGGAGGTCTGTAAATCACACCAATGCAAATAGATTTCTCTTCCCCTCTTTCTAGTTTAACCCACAATGCCTCCTCTCTCCCTTTTAAGCTCTGTAATTCCAAAGCTTTAATAGTAATTTTTACATATAGTGCCACTCCTCCTCCCCTTCTTCCTACCCTGTACTTTTTGAATAAAGTATAGCCAGGTATAGTTACATCCCAGTCTTGGTTTTCTGTGAACCATGTTTCTGTAACTGCCACTAAATCCAAGTCAGCCACTTCCACCAAAGCTTCAACATCAGGGATCTTAGAAACATAGAAACATAGAAACATGATGACAGAAAAAGACCACAAGGCCCATCTAGTCTGTCCTTCCATAACAACAACTACAACAGTCCACTTTCTACCTTTAGAGATCCTCTGTGTTGGTCCCATGCTTTTTTGAATTCAGTTACTGTCCTCATCTCTACCACCTCCACTGGGAGACTATTCCACAGATCCACTACTCTTTCTGTAAAGAAATATTTCCGCATATCACTCCTGAATCTATCTCCCTTCACCCTCATCCCATGTCCCCTCGTAGCAGAACTTGCTTTCAATTGAAAGAGGCTCTCTCCCTGAACATTTATGCCACAGAGGTATTTAAACATCTCAATCATATCACCTCTATCCCGCCTTTCCTCTAAGGTGTACATATTAAGATCCTTATGTCTGTCCTCATATGCTTTATAATGAAGCCCATTAATCATTTTAGTAGCAACCCTCTGCACCGACTCCATCCTGTTCACATCCTTTTGAAGGTGCGGTCTCCAGAATTGCACACCATACTCCAAATGAGGTCGCACCAAAGACTTATACAGAGGTATTATCACCTCCTTTGTTCTGCTAGCCATTCCTCTCCGTATATCTTATTTCCCATGCTACAGGCATTTATACACACTGCTTTCCATATGTTACCCCTGTTACCCATTTCCATAAAGGTATTTAATGTATCACCTACCTGGGGGCTTTCACTTACCTGGGGGCTTTCTTCACCCATCCCCAACGAATCTAGTTTAAAGCCCTCTTCAGTAGATTAGCCAGCGGACTATTGGGCTCCTGCATGGCATCCCGGTGCCATGGTGATAGGACGCCATTGCACCGCAACTCCATGCAGGTACCTGACTGTGTTAGCCAGATAAAAATGTGGACCTCTGGTGGGCCAGAATCGGGGCACATCTGGGACATCCAGGCCCTATGCCCTGATTGTGCTCTCGTGGGGCATCTAGCTCCTGTCGGAGCAGAATCGGGTGCTTATCAGGGCCATCTAGATTTTGGACGTCCGGGTGGCCCAGACATGTCCCGATCGGAATTGGCCTCCACGTAAAAAAAATGATTTTCTCTCATTTATTTAAATGTACTGCTTTGTAACTTTGTGACATATCCCCTAGTCTTTGTATTTTTCAAAAGGGTAAACAATCAATTCACTCCACTCAGGATTTTATAGACTCTATCATATCTCCCTTCAGCTTTCTCTTCTCCAAGCTGAAGAGTCCTAACCTCTTTAGTCTTTCTTCATTGAAAAGTCTTTCCATTCCTTTTATCATTTTGGTTGCCCTTCTCTCTACGTTTTTCCAAATTTTGCTTTATCTTTATTTTTGCTTTATCTAGCATGCTGAACAGAATCGTATACAATACTCAAGATGCAGTGGTACCAGAGAACTACAGTATACAGAAGCATGATGATATCCTTACTTTTATTCTCTATTCCCTTTCCTAATAATTCCTAACATTCTGTTTGCTTTTTTTGTCTGCCACCACAGACTGAACAGAAGATTTCCCATGATGATGTCTAGTTCCTTTTCCTGGGTGGTGACTCCTAATGTGGAACCTAGCATCATGTAGCTATAATTATTGTTATTCTTCCCTACCTGTAGCACTTTGAACTTGCGCACATTAAGAGGGTAATTTTATAAACTCTGGCACAGTTAATATGTGTGGCCATGCATGTATTTGGGGCACATTTTATAAAGTGAAGTATGCATGGAGTTTACTTTGTGAAATAGGGGCATAAATGTGCACTTCAAGCTAGCTATAGCTATTATGTCTGTTCTACAGCACCTATATTATTAAAAAATGAACATAAATTTAGGCTCTTCCTTTCCTCCATCCAAACTCTGCTCCTATTCATAACCAAACAGAAAGAATGTGTGATAGGACGTATGTACACAATTACAAAATAGTGACCACCTAAAGCACAAATGTAACTGACATCACATATATAAGGCTTTTAAAATAGGGACGTACATGCTTAACATTGGCTACACTCCAATCTTCAGGTACTATAGATGAATTTAACAATAGGTTACAGATTATTAATATCTCTGAAATTTCTTGTTTTAGTGCTTTCAGCATTCTGAGGTATATACCATCTGGTCCAAGTGATTTGCTATTCTTTAATTTGTTGGTTAGGCATACTATATCTTTGATGTCCACTGAGATTTATTTAAGTTCCTCCAAATTGTCATCATTAAATACCATTTCTGAAATGAGTGGTTATTGCTGAGCAACAAATGTATGCCTTTTTCATGTCTCTAGCCTATAAGTATACTTATTCTGCTGTTCCATGCTACCATTCCTCTCTTATCTCTCGCTACACCCTTCCTCGGGAACTCCACTCTTCTGGCAGAACATTTCTATCTGTGCCCTTCTCTTCCACTGCCAACTCCAGAGCACTCCTTTCACCTTGCTGCTCCCTATGCTTGGCACTAACTATTTGAGTCTGTATGTCAGGCTTCTTCTCTGGCCCTTCTAAAATTCAGGCCGAGCGCTCACCTCTTTGTTGCCGCTTTTGGATATGATCCATCTAATCTCTTGTGTGTATCCTTACCATTCCCCTTAAATGTATCCTGTCCACAGCTGCTATGTTGTCTATCTTGACTAGATTGTAAGCTCTGCTGAGCAGGAACCATCTTTTATGTGCATCTGTGCAGCATTGTGTATGCCTTGTAGTGCTATACAAATGATCAGTAGTAGTAGTATGGCCTTCTGGCTATGGCATCTGATTCCCACATATCTGGATGCTGGCATTTCTCGCAGCAGCTACACCTGTCCCATCATGGTGATATCAATCTGTATATATCTGCTATCTGTGAGGCAACCCTGTCTGCCTTCCCACATTCTGCTTTGTGGCACTGCTTCCCTAGTCAGCCCTGTGTGGTCATATTTATTTATTCTTTTTTATGTATGTATTTAACTGTTTATATACCACTGATCTACAAATCTAAGTGGTTTACATAAAACAACATGGCCTGGAATGGCTAACATGGAACAGTAAAACTGAGTGAATTACATCTCACAGTCTGCTTAGATCCTAGACTGGGGAAGGGTATAGGCCTTATGGCACA
Source organism: Ichthyophis bannanicus (assembly GCA_033557465.1). Taxonomy (NCBI): domain Eukaryota; kingdom Metazoa; phylum Chordata; class Amphibia; order Gymnophiona; family Ichthyophiidae; genus Ichthyophis; species Ichthyophis bannanicus. Next base: position 582,002,222 of record CM066033.1, read on the forward strand.
ATTTGGGGGATGTTGGCACAACATCAGCCATGTCTCCCAGTACATGGCACAGCTGATGTATGACTGCCCCATCACACTGGCACTGGCACTGGTGATGCTGTGGTAATCCCTATGGTCCAGGTACTGGCTAGGCATTCATGTCCCTCTGGAATTGTGGATGAGCACACTACTATAGATCCTCCCATGCAACCCTTGTGTGACAGATTCCTTTAATTTTTTGCATTTTGGATAAGTTCATTTTAAGCTTTTTGAACATTTTTATATGCATTTAAATGATTAAAAAGGAGTCTCCGCGGTGAAGGGTGAGTTTTCTTCTCTCCTCCTTTGATGGAGTTACAGACATTCGCATAAACTATTTGGGGTCTTATTTGATGTGATTATTTTGGCCACCAATTGATTTGTGGATTTACTTTTGTACAATAGAGATGGGGCATTATAATAAGAATGAAGGTAGAAGGGTTGCTATGAGTAAGGGGGGCAGAAGTGACATAGGGAGCACTTTTGTAATGGTCTTCATAGTAAGGAACTTGCTAGTATATAAACACATGATCTGTGTGTTGATAAATTCCAGGTCAGTGAGAAGTTCTACAAGATCTTATCCAGATCCTAAATGGGCAACCAGGATCTGAATTAAGTTTGATAAATTTCTACAATAGCATACGTAGAGATGGTTTCACAGAATTGTTGGAACAAGAACATGGCATAAGAAAAGTCTTTGGAGTAAATCTCTACAGCAAGAGTCAATAGATTCACAAGGCAAAAAGTCGAATTGGCATGTTCCATAGAATGCCATACCAGACCAACTTTGAGTCAATCAGGCAAAAGGAACAAGATCACCAGCAATACAAGACACAGTTAAGAGCAGGTTGGCTAGACCTATCTCTCATGGAGACATGATAGCTCTTCCTGCAAGATGCCTGCCTTTGAACTCAGTGGTTACTAGTTTGAGAACAGCCTGCCTGTGATGATACTGGGGAGGGAGTGTTACCGGAGGATATAGTAAAAGCTTTTGGTGTAGCTGGGTTTAAAAAAAGTTTGGCCAAGTTCCTGGAGGAAAGGTCCATAAACCATTATTAAAAGGGACCCAGGATATCACTGCTTGACCCAATACAAGCATTGTGGAACCTGTGTCTTTTGGGGAAACTGCTAGGTACGTATGACCTAGATTGGCCACTGTTGGAAACAGGATACTGGGCTTGATGGACCTTGGTCTGACCCAGTATGGCATATCTTATATTCTTATGTTCTTAATAGATCATTGGTCTTGCAGAATTTTATCAGTCTTTCTCCAGCTTCATTTCTGTTGCCAAGTCCATATTTTTCAACCAGTTTGCCTTCTTCTTTGTTGCCAACTTTTGCGTTCTAGTCACTCATGACTATCAGGATATCCTGTTTGCATGTTCTGTCAGTTTCATAGAACTCTTCAATTTCATCCACTTCTGCAGCAGTTGTTGGGGCATATACTTGAATTATAGTTGTGTTGATAGCCATTCTTCATAGACAAATAGAGATTAAGCGTTCACTGACTGCATTGTATTTCATTACAGTTCTTGCAAGTTTCTTCTTTATTATGCTACTACTATACTACTAGTATATACTTTATTATGCTACTACTATAATACTAGTATATAGTTGGACTTTCATTTGCAACAGGCTCTTTCCCCGCATCCCTCAAACAAACATCAATAAGACCACTTCTGAAGAATAACAGACTTGACCCACTAAAGGCTGACTCCTACCGCCCAATCTCAAGTATACCTCTATTATCCAAGATAATAGAGAAGGTTGTCCAGTGGCAGATTCAACACCACATTGATGAGGTGTCACCTCTCAACACGGATTCAGGGAGTCTCACGGTGTAGAAACCCTCCTCACCACCCTAACCAACCCTTTGAATAGAGGATTGGACAAGGTTGAAAATGGCTTCGCTCTCATTTTCCTAGATATCTCCGCTGCCTTTGACTCCGTTAATCACAATCAACTTCTCACTCATCTCCAGGAGAAGGGCATCTGTGGCCTCGCCTGGGAATGGTGTAGGTCTTATCTATCGGATCGTTGGCAGCATGTCAGAGTTGGTTTCAGCACATCCGCACCTTTCCACCAACACCAAGGTGTTCCGCAGGGCTCCTCTTTATCCGCGCTGCTGTTCAATGTTTACATGCAGCCAATATGTGACATCATACGCTCCTTCAATATCTCTACTCTAATCTATGCAGATGATGTCCTGCTGTTTACACCATTCAAAATCAAACAACCAGACTTCTCCAGCCTTATCAATTGTTTCAACGCCATCACTGACTGGCTATTATCTCAAAATCTCCGCATAAACTTCAAGAAGACGGAAGTTCTGTTCATATCAAGGAACAAAGATTTCTCACCTCCATCCTCCCTAAGAGTAAGAGATGCGGAACTCCCTAGTAAACCTTCCATTCGCTACCCAGGGATTACTCTGGACCAGCATTTTGACTTTAAGGAGCACATACGAAACACCACCAGATCTGTCTACAATAAAATTAGAACGCTAAGGCACCTCAGGCCCATGTTACCTCATAATGACGTCAGGACCATTTTCCAGGCCCTCATTCTACCACACTTTGATTACGCAAATGTTGCCCTGTATGGACTCCCCAAGAACACCCTTAATCCACTGCAACTCGCTATGAATGTGGCTGTACGTGTTCTCTGTGGTTTAGCAAGATCAGACCATATCACCCCGATACTTAAGGAACTCCACTGGCTACCAATTCATTGCAGGTTAACATACAAAATCCTTCTCATCATCTTCAAGATCATCAATAACCTAGCCCCCACGACACTCAGTGACCTTATCACCCTCACCCCGAAAAACAGAATCAGAAGGCCAGTAACCGACAACAACTTGATTATCCCCAAAGAGTCCATCAAGTGCACCCAGACGACCAGGAAAAGAACCTTCGCCTTCTACGCCCCAAAATGCTGGAACGAACTTCCACCAGAAATTAGATCCATCAAAGACCTTATTCAGTTCCGTAAGGCAATCAAACACCACATTTTCCTACTTCACTTTGCTCAAGCATCCACCCCGCCTCTGCTCACCCACTCACCAATGTCCACAAACCTTACCCTGTCACAAGTATTTTGAGCTTGCCATAGCCCATCTTGCATATACAAACCTAATCTAATTGTATTTTGTACATATGTTTATAGTTACCCTGTTGCTCCAAGTTTAAACTCCTGTTACAATGTAAGCACAGAACAGTATTCTGACTGTGCACCCTTGTTATATGTGAACCGCACTGATAACAAATAGCACGGTATATAAAAGTTGTTAAATAAATAAATACTGCTGATGTAGCTGGCTCTCATTTCATGCACAGCTACATCAGCAGTAAGACATCCTGAGGGCTTTGATCCAACCACATAATAAATGCAGGCTTTACACTGAAAAGTGTTCAGCTCTTACCCAGTAGCTAGTTGAGTGCCTTCTGACCTGGGGGTCTCATCTTCCAGCACTATAGTACAATTTGTTTTGTTGTGACTATCCACTTGGATTTCATGGCAAAATACAGAAGTAGATTGCCGGGCCTTTCCTCCGCGTAATCGAAGTTCAGTGTTGTTATCGTTGTCACAGAAATGTGATCCTCCACCAGCAACACTGTCCCATTCTGCTGCTGCTCAGATGGGTGGTATGTCTTGGTCTGGCACCTCAACTGAGATCTGTCCAACTTGGGAGACCCTGCCAGTAGTTAAACTACCGATAGCTTAGCCCTCAGCATCACTGATGCACAGAAGCTCTCACAGCACGATAACCTGCAAACCAAGTGAGAGAATCTACTATGTTCCTAATTATTTAATTTGCTCTTGACAATGTCCAGTAAAATTCCCTTACTGTACAGCCTCCATATGTTTAAGGTTAAAGGACATAAAGAGGATGAAGTCAGTCCAGAAAGTGATTACTAAAATGGTCAGTGGTCTTCATCATAAAGTTTACAGGGACAGACTTAAAAATCTCAATATGTGTGTGTGTAGGGGGGGGGGCGGTGTTAGAAAAAAGAGGAGATATGACAGAGACATTTTAGTACTTAATTGGCATAAATGCACAGGGGTGGGCCTCTCACTAGAAAAAAGGAAACTAAAATGAGGGGTCATAGGATAAAAATGAAAGGGAACAGACTCAGGAGTAAGCTAATGAAACATTCCTTAGCGTCCCTCTAGTCCAGTCCCGGAAAGATAGAGTTGTCAACCTCCACCAGCAGCTTTGGAGACTGAAAGATGTCATCGTCGTGATGTTACTGGTACAAATAGGCTCGCTCCGCCCCCTTTCACCAGTACTTTCAGTCTCCAAGCAGCTTGGAGGTTCTGAGCCCAGGACTGGGCTCAGAGGGACAAATAAGCAGAGCTTAATTTTTTTCTTTAGGTTATCCTTTGTTTTAATTTTAAATTTTCTTGCTCTTTAGGTGCCTGCTTCTGCTACAGAGATCTGTTCTGCTGAGGCTGTTTTCTCCTTTCTCTGCTCCCTAAACCCCCCCCCCCCCTTCCCTTTTTGCCCCAGCATCTAAACGAGCATTGCAGTAGCACAGGAGTGTGCCTGCATTTGCCTCCCCGCTCCCGAACCCACTTGGAAGGGTGAGGAGCGGGTAGAAGGCTATAGAGACTCACAGCAGCAGGCAGTGCTTATTGCCACGGAGTTTACAGTCTCTCCAGAAGCTGATGCCGCTTTGAAGGCTGTGCTTCTGAGGGGTTCAACGCTGCCCTTCTTCACTCTCCTCCCGGGGTCTGGTGAGTACTTTGGACTTTGGGGTTTCCCTGGGGTAGGTATTTGGGGGTTAGGTGAGGTGTTTTGGCAGCTCCTTCGGAGTCAGGGAGGCCTAGCCGCGTGATTTTTCGCGCCGGGAACGTTGCGGCGGCCATTTTGAATTCTTAATTTTTCATTTTTCAAAGTTATTTTTTTAGAGGTTAGAAGCTTCGTTTTGAAAAACGGTGGTTAGGAGGCAGCTAGTTACAACTTGCTTGGTTGATCACAGCAAAAAAGTAAAAAAAAAAACAAACAAAAAAAAACGCGTTTAAATTGGAGCTTCTCTTGTGGCTGTGCAAGGCTCTTTTATTGGCATTGAAGCGCTGTTACTTACCATGCCTGCCAAACCACGCTGCCTCGTCTGTGGGGTGCGGCGTGGGGAGCTTCTGGACACTGGCCTTTGCAAAGCATGCTCTTTAGAAGCCATGGGCATGGAGAAGTCCTTGGGGGAAGGTTCTCAGGATCACGCGGAGTCATCTCCGGATGGCAGGGGGTCTGTCCCTCCTTCCTTGACTGCTTCGGAACCGGTAGCGGGTCCATCCTCCGCTTCCAGTGTTCCCTTGTTGCCAGAAGGGTCCCAGGGGGCTGGGATTCCAGGGCTCCCTTCCGAATTCCTCTCCTTGATGCAGAAGGCGTTTGCCTTGCTGCAGACGGACAGGGGGGTTCAGGCTCCCTGTCCTTCTAGCAGGAAAAGGAGTCGGGCTGCCAGTCTTCAGGAAGGGGAGATGGCACTACCTAAAAGGCGACGGGATGATTTGGACCCGCAGTCGCCAGCCCATCTAGAGGAGGACCTGGGGATACAGGACCTAGATGAGGAGGTCTCGGACGAAGACTTGGAAGATGGTGAGTTGTTGGAGGAGGAACAACACAGCAGGGTGGTCCGTGTGTTTCGGCGAGAGGAGCTACCTGCCTTGATTTCCGAGACACTAAAGGTTTTGAACATGCCCGTGGGGTCCGCTCCCTCAGAAGAGGCGTTGGAGGATCCGCTGTTGCAAGCTGTGCGCACCTCACAGCGGGTGTTCCCTATCCATAGAGTCTTTCGGAATATGATTCAGGAGGAATGGGATGCGCCGGAGTCGGCGTTGCGAGGGACCCGGGCTTTGGACCGCTTGTACCCGCTCTCGGAACAGGATAAGTTGATTTTTCGGTCTCCAAAGGTTGATGCCGCAGTGGCGGCTGTCACGAAGAAAACCACCATTCCGGTGGAAGGAGCGGCAGCATTGAAGGATGGCCAAGATAGGAGGTTGGATACCTTGCTGAAGCAGGTGTTCGACATGAGTGCCCTTTCCCTGCAGGCCTCCATAGCGGGGGTGTGGGTGGCGAGAGGCTGTTTACGCTGGTCTCAACGTCTTCAGGGCTCCCTCTCCGACGACCAGATGGCGGATGCGTCTCGGCTGGAGTCTGGCACTGCGTACCTGTCCGACGTTCATTATGATCTTATTCGTGGCCTAGCTAAATGTATGGCTTCGGTAGTCGCGGCTCGCCGTTCTTTGTGGCTCCGAAACTGGTCGGCGGATAGTTCTTCCAAAGCTCGGCTCAGTAAGCTTCCCTTCCGGGGTAAACTCCTCTTTGGAGAGGATCTTGAGAAGTTAGTTAAGGACCTCGGTGAGTCCAAAGGGGGGCGTCTCCCAGAGGATAGACCGAAACAGACTCGAGGAGCATCGGCATCTAGAGGCCTCTCGAGGGATTTTCGCAAGTTTCGCACTTCTCGCTTTCAGCAAATGCAGCGGGGCAGGTTTCCAGCGCAGAGTCAGTCCTTTCGAGGGTTTCGGGGGGCAGGCAGGGGTTTTGGTCCCTACCAGTCTTCCGGTGCGAACAAGAGATCACAATGAGATGAAGCGGGCCCAGGTAGTGGAGGTGCCCATGGGAGGCAGGTTGCGGGAGTTCTACCCTGCCTGGGTCCAGATTACATCAGACCGGTGGGTCTTAGAAGTCATTCGGGACGGCTATGCCCTGGAGTTTCAGCGTCCCGTGAGGGATTCCTTTGTTCTTTCCCCCTGCAAGGCGCCTCGGAAGCGGCGAGCGGTCGCAGACACCTTGGGCCATCTCCAACGGCTCGGGGCGGTCATGCCCATTCCGGTCGACCAGTGCGGCGCCGGACGATACTCCATTTATTTCGTGGTCCCCAAAAAGGGAGATACGTTTTGGCCGATTCTCGATCTCAAAAGGGTGAATCGTTGTCTCTGAGTGTCCCACTTCCGCATGGAGACCTTGCGCTCCGTCATTGCGGCAGTTCGCGTGGGCGAATTTCTTACGTCCTTGGATCTGACGGAGGCTTATCTTCACATTCCCGTGCGGAGAGAGCATCAACGTTTTCTGCGTTTTGCTGTACCGATGGGACATTTTCAGTTCCGGGCGTTGCCTTTTGGTCTGGTGACGGCTCCTCGGACGTTCACAAAGATTATGGTGGTTGTAGCAGCCGCGCTTCGCAGAGAAGGGATCCTGGTACACCCATACCTAGACGACTGGTTGGTTCGGGCAAAGTCCAGGGAGGAGAGCGTAGTAGCCACCACTCGAGTGGTGGAGTTCTTGGAGAGCCTCGGTTGGGTAGTCAATGAGGCGAAGAGTCAGCTGTCCCCCTCGCAGAGCCTGGAGTACCTGGGGGCGCGCTTCGAGACTCGACAAGGACGGGTCTTTCTTCCCAGTGCAAGGGCGCAGGCCTTGCGCGACCTGGTGCGTCGGTTTCTGGGGCTTCGAGCGCCGACGGCTTGGCAGTACCTGCAGTTACTGGGGACCATGGCGGCTACAATAGACTTAGTGTTGTGGGCCAGGGCTCACATGCGGCCGTTGCAGAGTGCTCTCCTCAGGCGCTGGTCTCATCAGAGGGATGCGTTGTCGCACTGTCTGTCCTGTCCGGCGGCGGTGAAGGGCAGTCTTCTCTGGTGGTTGCTTCCCGACAGCCTGACGCAGGGCGTCCCCCTGGAGCCTCCGTGCTGGCGGTTGCTCACGACGGATGTGAGTCTCGCGGGATGGGGGGCTCATCTCGAAGGCTCGTTTGCGCAGGGAACGTGGTCGCAGGAGGAACGACTATGGTCCATCAACCGTCTGGAAATGCAAGCAGTGTTTCAGGCTCTTCTGTCCTTTCAGCAGAAGCTGGGGCAAGCGGCGGTGCGCGTGCTGTCAGACAACGCGACCACGGTGGTGTATATAAATCGGCAAGGCGGCACGGGCAGTGCGGCCCTAGAGGAGGAGGCGAGTGTGCTGCTGGCTTGGGCGGAACGGAGTTTACAGGCTCTGTTGGCTCAGCACGTCGCCGGAGTCTCCAACATCGAGGCGGATTATCTGAGTCGGTGCCACGTGGATCCGGGGGAGTGGGCCCTGCACCCGGACGTTTTCACGATGATTGTGCGCCGTTGGGGGCTTCCGGTGATGGATCTCATGGCAACCTTGCGGTCGGCAAAGGTGGAGAGATTCTTCAGCAGGCGGAAAGAGTGGATGGCGGAGGGCCTGGATGCCTTGGCGCAGCAGTGGCCTGCGGAGGGTCTACTGTATGTCTTCCCTCCCTGGGCGCTAATTGGCAAGGTGGTTCAGCGCATCGAGCGGCACAAGGGCCAGGTGGTTCTAGTAGCGCCCGATTGGCCGAGGAGACCGTGGTATGCAGATTTGGTTCGTCTGGTAGCCGACGTACCGTGGAGGTTACCTCTACAGGAGGACCTGTTGCTTCAGGTTCCCTTGCGCATGCCTCAGGTGGGTCGGTTCTCGCTTACGGCTTGGCTCTTGAGCGGGCGCGGTTGACGGCCCGCGGATACTTGGCGGCGGTTATAGACACTCTCCTGCGGTCGCGCAGGAGGTCGACTTCCTTGGCTTATGTCCGAGTTTGGCGTATCTTTGAGAACTGGTGTTCCGATCTCTCTCTCAACCCCTTACGAGCTTCGGTGTCCAATGTTCTTTCCTTTTTGCAGGCTGGATTGGATAAGGGCCTCTCGGCCAGCTCCTTGCGGGTGCAGTTGGCGGCTCTTTCCTGTTTTCGCGGAAACATTCAAGGGCAGGTGATAGCAGCGCATGGCGATATTCGTCGTTTCTTGCGAGCGGTGTTGTTACTCAGACCGCCGAAGAGGTCTGTTCTTCCTCCGTGGGATCTTAATTTGGTCCTGAACGCCCTGGTTGGTGAACCCTTCGAGCCCTTAGGAAGGGCTTCGCTCAAGGATTTGACGCTCAAGATGGTGTTTCTCGTGGCGATTTGTTCGGCTAGGAGGATTTCCGAGCTGCAGGCGCTCTCTTGTCGGGAGCCTTTTTTGACTTTCTCTGCGGACAAGGTGGTCTTGCGTACAGTTCCCGCCTTTTTGCCAAAGGTGGTGTCCACTTTTCATGTTAATCAAGTGGTGTTGCTCCCGGTGTTTTCCGTGGAGCAGGGAGCTCAGGCAGGTGGACGTTTGCACCGGTTGGATGTGCGGAGAGCGCTCAAGAGGTATCTTTGTCGGACGGCGTCGTTCCGGAAGTCGGACAGGCTTTTTGTCGCCTTCGGAGGCCCGCGGAAGGGCGAGGCGGCGGTGAAGTCTTCCATTTCTCGGTGGCTGAAGGAGGCGATTGCATCGGCCTACATTTTGAGAGGCAAAGCGGTGCTGGTCGGTTTGCGAGCGCATTCCACGCGAGCGCAGGCGGCCTCGTGGGCGGAGGTCAGCCTAGTGCCGGCGGCGGATATTTGTAGGGTGGCAACCTGGTCCTCGTTACATTCTTTTGCTCGGCATTATCGCTTAGATGTGCAGGCGCGCGGGGATAGTTGCTTTGGGTCAGCCGTCCTTCAGGCTGGGATTTCAGGCCCCTCCCGTTGAGGTTTACTGCTTTGTTACATCCTCTATCTTTCCGGGACTGGACTAGAGGGACGCTAAGGAAGAGTAAATTAGACTTACCTGCTAATTGTTGTTCCTTAAGGAACTCTAGTCCAGTCCCGGATCCCTCCCGTTCGGTGGGTGTTAGCCAGCCTGAAGTGTGCACAGGCGGGGAGAGTGAGATTGACAGCTGTTGAACCCGTGCGGCTAACAAAAAAAAAAAAAGAAAACAACTAAAGGGAACAGGTGGGCCCGAGAGTAGAATTCCGTACACACAGGGCGCACTGGGGGTGTCAGAGATGGGAAGCGCTCTCAGAGGGGGTCTCTGTGGTATAGGCAGCACGCGGCTAGGGCGCAGGGGAACCGGCTTTCGCCCTTCCGTTCCACGTCGCCCTAGATATATCTCTATCTGTACATATTGTTTTATATAGGTTTTTGAGATAGCTACTTATTTGTTGCTCTGCTGAGTCTGCTTTGTCAATAGGTGCTGGTGAAAGGGGGCGGAGCGAGCCTATTTGTACCAGTGACATCACGACGATGACATCTTTCAGTCTCCAAAGCTGCTGGTGGAGGTTGACAACTCTATCTTTCCGGGACTGGACTAGAGTTCCTTAAGGAACAACAATTAGCAGGTAAGTCTAATTTACTCTTTCTTTACAAAAAGGGTGGGGGATATATGGAACAACTTTCCAGTGGAGGAAAGCACAGGCGATCTCTCAGGGTAAGGAAAGAATTGCAGAGTTTAGTAGTTAGTGTAGATGGGAAGACTGATCATGTCACAGTCTTTATCTGCTGTCATTTTCTGTTTTTCTACATTTCTATGATCGTATAATCTCATCTCACCAAAAGGAAAACTGGATTATAATTGGGAGTAAGGGAGTTGGTAAAAGCTATCATTTGCAAAATGATGTCGGTAGGGTGTTTTCAGCGTTGAAGCAGGGAAATGAACTAGATAACCCCTTTATGTCTCTTTGAGTTCTGTTTTTTAATTATTTTCTTATTCTGTTGGTTCAGCCTGCATAATTTTGTTGACTTATTGCAGAAGAAAGCAAAGTAAATAAGTTATCAATGCTGATCTAATCATTATAAGAATTTTAAATTCCAAATTAAATTCTGTCACATTTAATTTATATATTACATTACATTTTGATTTTGTGCGTGTTTCACAAGGTGAAGCATTGCACCAATTTGTTCCTCCTTTCTCTTCTCCTTTTCTTCTGTGGTGCAGTAAAAAAGCTGCGGAATTTTAGACAATGGAAGTGGTCCACCTTTATGAGTTACCTTCTGAAAAGCTACAGATGAATATTTCCATTTGCATTTGTGGACTGCTTCATTAAGGGGCCTAAATGTATTAACAGCAATGCAAGCATGAATATGCTTTAAATTCCTGAGTTACCGAAAAACAGGCATTTTACACGTGTTAAAGCCCTGTTAACATGCACTTACTGATATAAACTCTCACATACTAATTGCATTAATGTTGATGCAAAAATAGTTAAGTAGGTAATGAGTTACAATGTTATGCAAAGCACTTTATTGCCTCTTACAACAGCAATAAACAACAGCAATAAACCTCTACTTACATAACACTGTACATAGTTTTTCTCCCCTGTTCATCCAAGTTTGTATCCCCTGTTTATTGTAAACTCAGTGTAACATGTTACATTGTTGTATACTTTGTTCAAATGTAAACCGCACTGATTGTAATAGCGCGGTATATAAGAAATGCAAATAAATAAATAAATAAAATAAACAAGCCTGCTTTTCAAAAAGATTTATACTGTTAGTGGCAGCATGTGACGCAAAAGTGCTATTATTGTATCACAAGCAGATCTAGGCTTAACTTTGGCCATTTTATATACATAAAATGCAAGCTTTCTGTTGAGAAAAGAGGAGGGTTTAGGGGTGGACTGAAGGCAGGTAAAAATGTTATGCCACTAAATATACAATTTATTTGTCAAAATGCAATAGCTAAACAGCATGTCTAATTTCTAAAAATGTGATATAATTCATTGTCCAAAATTATATATGTACAGTGCATTGCAAAATTATTCATCCCCGCTGTATTTTTCCTGTTCTGTTGCATTACAACCTGGAATTAAAATGGAGTTTTGGGGTTAGCACCATGTGATAGACACAACATGCCTTCGACTTTGAAGGTGCAAAATATCCTTTATTGTGACATAAACAATAATTAAGACACAAAAAAAAACCCTGAAAGCAGGAGTGTGCATATGTATTCAGCCCCCAAAGTCACTATGTTGTAGAGCCACCTTTTGCTGAAATTACAGCTGCAAGTCTCTTGGGGTATGTCTCTATTAGCTTAGCACATCTAGCCACTGAGATTTTCATCCATTCCTTAAGTCAAAACTGCTCCAACTCCTTCAAGTGAGATGGATTGTGTTGGTGTACAGCATTCTCAAGTCATGCCACAGATTCTCAATTGAATTGAGGTCTGGGCTTTGACTAGGCCATTCCAAGACATTTAAATGTTTCCCTTTAAACCAACTTTAGCAGTATGTTTAGGGTCATTGTCCTGCTGGAAGGTGAACCTTTGTCCCAGTCTCAAATCTCTGGCAGACTGAAACAGGTTTTCCTCAAGAATTGCCCTGTATTTATTGCCATCCATTGTTACTTCAATCCTGACCAGTTTTCCTGACACTGCCGATGAAAAACATCCCACAGCATGATGCTGCCACCACCATGTTTCACTGTGGAAATGATGTTCTCGGGGTGATGGGAAGTGTTGGGTTTGCGACACAAATAGCGTTCCCATGATGGCCAAAAAGTTCAATTTTCATCTCATCTGACTAGAGAACTTTCTTCCATGTGTTTGGGGGGTCTGCCACATACTGTTGTGCAAACTCCAAATGCATTTTCTTATTTCTTTCTTTAAGCAATGGCTTTTTTCTGGCCACTCTTCATAAAGCCCCACTCTGTGGAGTGTACGGCTTAAAGTGGTCCTATGGACAGATACTCCCATCTCCACTGTGGATCTTTGCAGCTCCTTCGGTGTTATCCTTGGTGTCTTTGTAGCATCTCTGATTAATGCCCTCATTGCCCGGTCTGTGAGTTTTGGTGGGCAGTCTTCTCTTGTCTGGTTTGTAGTGGTGCCATATTCTTTCTATTTTGTTATAATGGATTTAATGGTGCTCTGTGGGATATTCAGAATTTGGGATATTTTTTTACAACGCAACCCTGATCTATACTTCTCCACAACTTTGTCTCTGACCTGTTTGGAGTGCTCCTCGGTCTTCATGTTGCTTGCTTAGTGGTGTTGCAGAGTCAGGGGCCTTTCAGAACAGGTATATTTATACAGGCATCATGTGACAGATCATATGACACTGATTGCACACAAGTGGATCCTAATCAAGTAATTATGCGACTTCTGAGGTTAATTGGACAGACCAGATCTTATTTAGGGGTTTCATAGCAAAAGGGATGACTACATATGCACTCACAACTTTTCCATTTTTACTTGTTTTTTTTAATATATACAAGATGTTTTATTGTCATTCCACTTCTCCAATTTGGACTATATTGTTAGGTCCATTACCAAATGAGCTTCCATTTTCATTCCAGGTTGTACATCATGCGACAGAACAGGACAAAAAACAAGGAGATGAATACTTTCACAAGGCCCTGTATTTCAAAGTAGCCCTTATACCTGCCACTAAAAATACATTTAACTTTTGATAACCAGTTATACCTCTAGATTTTAAATGATGGCTGTGTCTCCAGATACTGTGATGTGTTGACGTTTTTATTGCAACAAAAAACAAAATAACTTTACACCTCAAGACTATGCATAATTGCATATCTCCAGGAACAAGCAGGAATGTAGTCCTCACAAATGGGTATCGTCGGTACTGACAGAGCCTGCGCGGGAACGCTTCCCAGTGTCCAATAGGAACGCTTTTGGGAGCATCCCTCAGCACATGCGCGCTGCCTTTCCGCCTTTCCAACTGTCCCTCTTCAGTTCTTCATTTTCCGTAGAGCCGACAGGACCTATTCCCTGTCACCGCAGAAAATTCCATCTTTAAATTTTTTTTGTGTGTTCGCGTTTGCCTACCGCACGACGCCTACCGGTACCGCCGGTTCTTTTCTTTTCTTTAAAAAAAAAAGAAATCCTTAGAATGTTTCTTTTCAGAAACTTTCCTCTTTGTTGCTAGGCGCCATTTTGGGCATTAAGCCCCATTTTCCTAAATCATGGAAAAGCCAACTAAAAAATGTACTAAGTGTGGCGGTACCATTTCCGTCACTGACACCCATGATTGGTGTCTAAAATGTTTAGGACCTGATCATTCTCCAACTGAATGTCTCTCCTGCAAAAGAGGAAGACAGAACTGGGCCGCAAAGCTCGGTACCCTCTTTTCTTCAGATGCTAGATCCATTGCATCGACATCGTCAAGGGCCTCTTCTTCCTCCCATGGATCTCAGGTAACTAAACATAAAAGCCGGTCCTCAAAGGGTATCTCTGCCATTGGCATTGCCCTTGAGGGAACCACACTGGCAAAACAGCCCCGGTGGGAGGCTTCGGCTTCCAAAGCATCGATGGGGCTTCAGGATGTTCTCGAGGCCTCAACCTCGCAAGAACTACCTGTGCCATGCTCAGGGGTTCTGGCCATCCTCACTGGTACCGACACCCAGGCATCGGCAGCGTCGATAGACCAGAGGTTCCTCGCTATCGAGTACAGTATCGCAGCTCTTCTTTTGGCTGCAGTACCAGTGGTCCCAAGGGCACTGGTGCTGACACACCGATGCTGGTACCGACACCAGTACAGACACCGGTACCGACACCAGTGATGCCGGTACAGATGGTACCGGCCCCGGTGGAAACTTTTCCCATGCCATCTCTGGCTGGAGTGGACAAAGCGGTACCGGGTCACCTTTGATTGGTATTGGGATCGTGCTTTGCAGGAGCATCGGGGTCAGGAATACTTTGATTCCTCCGATTCCGAAGACTCTGACAATTCTGCTGGCACTAGAGGGTTTCTCCTAGAAGATCCCTCTTCTCTCCAACGCAGAATGTCACCTCCAGAGGACATGTCATTTCAGGATTTCATCCGTGATATGGCCAAAAGTCTTTCAATCACAGTAGCTCCTGAAGAGGAACCCAGAGCAAAGGAATTGGAAATCCTCCAATATCCTAAAGCTCCTAAGGAGGCAGCTACTTTGCCTATCCATGAAATTCTGCATAGCTTGATGCTCAGAATGTGGGAGACACCTCTGACTACTTCTCCTCACTCTAGGAGACTTGATACTATGTATCGAGTTCCACCATGTCCTGGATTTCAGAAAACTCAGCTGCCACACCATTCAATGGTAGTGTAATCAACCATGCGTAGGATGAAAAGTGCAAAGAGGCATGCATCCAATTCTCCAGGTCGTGAATGCAGGACTCTGGATGCTTTTGGACACAGAACTTTTCAAGATTCCATGCTTTCAGCTAGGACCAGTTCATATGTAGCGGCAGAGCGCAAACGATCCAATAATACCAGGAGTCTGTTCAGAAGGTCCAAATCATTTATTGTGCACAAGACTCAAGCAGAATCACATTCAAAAATGGCTGAGCGATGGCTGTTAGTAAAACAACAACTTTTATACTTTTCTTCTCTAAGTCTAGACATAGGCAAACTTTTCATTGGTCCCGGTAACCCCTTCTGCCCCATCTATTGGTCCCGGTACCTTTACGTAGTTATCCAATGAGGACCTTTGTCTGGGCTCAGCACCTGTTTCCCCCCCTTACAGCCCTCATTACAATGGTCAGTTCTTAGGCTCTTGATACATCTCTTCTCCAAGGTCACTAACTGACTGGGATATGTGTGAAAACAGGGCACTGTAACTTTTCTTTCAACAGAGTTAATTAGTTCCATAGAAGCTTCTCACATTCTTATCAGTACCAATTAAAGAAGTTTTTCTATTTCTCCTAAGTTTCGATTCTGCTTAGCTATGCTTGATTATGCTTAGTTAAGTTTCGATTCTATGGTGGCAGCATTCAAAAGGTTTTTTCATTCCTCTGGCCTAGCCACAGGCTTCATTTACAGGTCAAGCTGCTTAGGCCTGCCTGCTTAGTTCAAGCAGCATGGATCATAGGCCTTCGCCTACCACACATATATCCTATATATGGGAATGTTCCTTAAGGAAGTCACAGGAGACTTGGAACTTATGAGCCCATTTCTCCCAGATGATAAGAGACAAGATTTTCTTGCTCTAGTTAAGCATGCTCAAGATGTCTCCAAGTTTCTCAATCGTGCAACCTTTGACTGCTTCGAATGCATCAGCAGAACCTCTGCTATTGCCATTGGCGCACGACGGATTGCCTGGCTACAGGCATCAGACTTGGAGACTTGGGTACAGGACAAGTTAGGCAACATCTCTTCAGCAAGAACTGGCAGGAAAAGGCTAATGAATTAGATGCTGACAATTCTACCTTAGATAGATTGTCAAAGTCTATAGCCACTCCAGCCAAAAGGAAGCCTTATAAAAAACCCTTTTTTAGCAAAAAGGAAGTTTTATCCTTCCTATACCCAGCAGAGTCAGACTCCAGGTCAGGTTGCCCAAAAGGGACAAACTAGACAGCAAAAGAAACCAAAAGGCCCGAGAGCCCAACCAGCTCTCCAGGTTCAGGCCCCTCAAGGGCTTTGACTCCTTCCTTTTGAGCTTTGCCTTCCTGCCTTTGAGGGGTCCCCAACCCCCTAATATTCCGGGCAGGTTATGCCACTTTGTCAACAGATGGCATCAGATAACAACAGAAGATTGGACTTTGTCCATTGTAGGAGAGGGGTACAAACTTCATTTTCACAGTATACCCCCTCCTACAATTCTAAAACAATTCAATTCACAAACCTCTGCAGACAATCTGCTAGATCACGAGGTCTCCACACTTCTTGCCCAAGGGACAATAGAGGAAGTTCTTTTTTGGGAACCACACCCAAGGGAGGGATCATGAATTCCCAGAATGGCTGCTCATCAAAGGGGCCTGCCACTCTATCCAAGCCCAACTCGATTGCCAACTTTTCCTGGACTATGCCTGACATCCACTGTACCGAGGGTGCATTGCATGGCTGAATTGTATTTATACATCCCCTAACAGGTATCCCAAAGCCAAATAGAAAGCCCCGTTCCAAAATTAAGCTGTCACTTTGCCACATGTAGCAATGGTGCCATGGCCACATGGCTTCGACCCGGACTGGGGAGCCCGGCTGAACCCCCTCAAATCACTTTGCAGAGGCCAAGGGGATCTCTTTCCTGGTACACTTAACTGCTAAATGACCCAAACCACACTATGAGAAAACATGGTGGAATTTACAATCAGGGAAGTGGAAAGTGGACTTATTAAATCTCCAACAAAGACCTCCTGTCCCGCTCCCACTAGTCTTCTGTTGTGACCTAAAATTCCCTTGCCAGAAAAAAGAGCTTGCCTATGACACAGGTGCTGACTCCCCCTCTCAAAGATCCCCCATTTGGACGGACGGACATGTGCATGAGCCACTAATCAATGTCCTGGGTACCCCATGATAAATGAGTATTCTCTTCCATCTTATCCCTGAACTTCTCATCGCAATTCAGGCACACCCATCTCTCAGACGTTTGCAAAGCCTCCAATATGGAGTAAGCATACGAGGTGTGATGAAAAAGAAATGAGCCATGCCCATGACTCAATGCCAATTGGCTAACCGCTTATTCACTGTGTTGTGCAACATCTCGCCACTATTCTGCTATAATATTTTTCATCTCTCTCACTCTGTTTTTCTTTTTCATATTTTTTTGTAGCACACTGCTCCATCGTTTTGTCACGCAACTGGAGGTGGCAGAAATATGGAGCAAAGAATCAACTTGAAATTTCTGGTTAAGTTGGAGAAGGGCCCAACTGACTGTCTCCAACTTCTCCAAATGGCTTATGGAGAAGATGCAATGTCAAGGCCACAAGTCTTCAAGTGACATAAACCCTTCAAGACTCTCCGTGAGGAGGTGAAGAATGACCCCAAGTCAGGACGGCCTTCCATGACAAAGACGGCTGAGAACATTGACAGAGTGAACCAGCTGGTGTGGAGTGATTTCAGAGTGACAGTGCGGATGATAGCTGAGGAGCACAGCCTGAACAGAGAGTCAGTGTGGACCATCTTGGTGCAGGAGCTGGTTATGCAGAAGGTGTGCACCAAGATGGTGCCCAAGCTTTTATCGGATGACCAGTAGGAGCACCAGGTCAATGTTTGTCAAGACTTGCTAGAGAAGATCGGAGAAGATCCAGAGTTTGTTGGCCGAGTCATCACAGGAGACGAGACTTGGGTCTTCCAGTACAACCCTGAAAGCAAGAGACAGAGCCTGCAGTGGAAGACTTGACTGTCACCCAGACCCAAGAAGGCACGCATGTCCAAATCAAGGATCAAGGTCATGCCAATCGCATTCTTCGACCAGAAGGGAGTGGTCCATCATGGGTCAGACAGCCAACCAGCACTTCTACCATCAGGTCCTCAATTGCCTCCATGACCGGGTTTAGTGCAGCAGGCTGTCTCTGTGGAGAGAGAAGTCGTGGTTGCTCCACCACGACAATGTGCCCGCAAACACCTCGCACAGTGTGAGGCAGTTCTTGGCCAACAAACAGATCACAGCTCTCGACCACCCTCCTTATTCCCCAGATCTCACACCGTGCAACTTCTGGCTCTTCCCCAGGCTGAAGACTGTGCTCAAAGGAACTCATTTCACCTCTGTAGAAGAGATCAAGGTCACTGTGATGAGGGAGCGGAGGGACCTCAAGGAGGAGGACTTTTTTGAGTGCTTCGGTACGTGGCAGAAGTGAATGCAGAAGTGCATTAACTCTGGGGGGATTACTTTGAAGGGGACAATGCATAATTTCTCTGGAGATTTTGTAATAAATCATTTATGGGACAGTCTCATTTCTTTTTTGTCACACCTCGTATGCCAATAGGGACCATAATGCTTGGGAGTGTAATGTCCCCAAACACTAGCTAAACCCAAGAAAGCTGTGGTCCAATTAACAATGCTACGCAAAATTTTTCTAATCTTGCCAGCCTTCTCAGCTCCTTTTCTCTTCTTTCTGCTCTTGTCGGACCTCCTCTGCCCCTCCAAGAGATGGAAAATATCAATATAACATTGCTTCCGCATTTTCCATCGCAAGATACAAGGAACACCCTCCTATAGCTCAGAAAAGGCTGCTAGGGAGGGAGGTCTGTCCACCTGTGACAGGAGCCGCCCCACCCTCGGATGTCTGCTATGCCCTCGCAGAGCCAGATGACCCGGATGATGAATCCGACAAGGAGGTGGAGGAGGATGAGTTGGAACCTCACACACATTGATGCCTGTGCTTCCACTTCTGAGAAGCCTTGCCTGGCACGCGCTCACCCCTCTGGCCCAGACTACCCTCCAAGGTACTTGCCCCAGTATCAGATGATAACTCACCTGTTACAGTGAGCAATGGAGCCGGCTAAGAAACAGGTGCAGGCAACTCGGGGGTGTGCGATGGAGCCCTATTGGTCACATTGACCTCCCCAGTCGAATGCTGAGTACCAGGTTACTCGAATGCTTCACCACCAGCCGGCCGCAATCCAGATCCCTTGCCATGCGTCATGGTATTTTGAGACATCTGTTGAGCCTGTGGAGAGACCAAAGAAGAAAGAGGGGAGAGGGAACCAGCAATCTGCTCTGCTATGGCCGAAAACCCAAACCACGGCACCCTAGAAGTGCCAGTGCCCCCCAATGGTCAGTAATCCCAATAAGGACTCCCTATGCTATGGAAGCCAGTGTGCATGCCCAACCAGCCTTGTGAATACACTGGGGGCCCCGCCTGACCCAAATTGCTGGGAGGGGTGTCAATGCCAAAGCCCCCAAACAACCCCTCAGCATAGCCTGAGGCTGCTGGGAAACCCAAACCTTGAGACCATTCAAATGGGCTGACAAATACTGAGGGACCTGTCCTAGTTGAATCCGCAGCCCCAGCCCCAGCCCCAGCCCCATCCATAATCTCCCCTGTTGCCTCTGATGAACAAGACTAGGTGTAGCACTAAGTGTTTTGCAGCATACTTGAGTCCCCTTCCCACAGCTACCTGCAGATACAGCAGTTAAACCCTGCTCCAAGCCAGACACTCCTGGAGCCCCAGTACAGAGCAAACCCCTAGCCTGAGCCCTGCCTCTACTACAAGCAGAATTCATACGGGACCTTCCCCTGCCCCTTCCATGCCTCCTAACCCCAGTATATGCTACAGCACCCCCACAATCCTCCCCATCGCTGACCATAGGGATTTTGTTTCCCTAAAGCACCAGGAGGTCCCGCAGCGATGCCCCTGTAAGCCACCCCATTATCTCCCCTACATTCACCAGAAGGAGAAGGAGACGGGGCAGACAAAGCTCTTTTATAGCTGTTTCTGCTGATGTTGACTTTTCCCTCCATGATGGCATGATGAAGAGCTCTGCTTGGTGAACTGCCTATGCCAAATGATGGACTCGCTATGGGTCCAGCGGCTTAGACTCCCCACCTTCTCTAACAGCTTTCTTTGCTGAAATCACAGATGACCTATCCCACCAGCAGAAGGCACCGCCCACGGAAAACGTGTGGCCTGGTCAATAATCACGAGAATATACTGAAATCCTCTTGGCGTTCTTATAAGAGGTCCTACTATATCGATGGCCAGTCTCCTTACTGGGTCTGAGATTATTGGCATCGGGATTAGAGGTACTTCTGGCGGCCGCCTAGGAGTTACCCGTTGACACGATGCACAGGACTCACAGAAGCTAGTAGTTTCTCTGAAGACTCCCAGCCAATAAAATCTGGCTAAGATTTGATCAAGGGTGCCTTGTGCTCCCTTATGGCCTTGGATTTTCTTTCCCTCTCCGAGGGGTCACCTATTAAACCTTCGTGGGAAGGAAGGTCCCCTAAAGTGGCATCTCTGGAACACGAAGGACTTTCAGAAGTCTGGGTGTGCGAGCGCGTTGAAACTAGAGCCTCCTTGGGATCTGTAGTCTTCTTCGCTTTTTCCCGAAGAGGACTGAGAATTGCAGTATCCTTATGGCGAATGCAAGTAGAAGCTTGAGCTTCTTGTGGAGATAAGCCCTCTTTTAGACTTTTCCTGAATTGTGGCCAATCACGGCCCAGTACCAGCTCTTGGGGTAACTTAGGCACAACCGCTATTAACATTTCTTTCTCAATGCCTAGACCTTTAACCCACAATTTGTACACGGGATAGCGGGTAGCCGCACCGTGTATACATTTGATTTTAACATTCCCCTCTGGCTGAGCTGGAACGGCCTTGCCCTGATCCCTGACCACAGACCATAATTTTTGCGAAATCATAGTTTGGTCAGCTCCAGAGTCTAAAAGTGCTTTTGCATTTACCCCTTGAATTTTCACATTCAGGACAAATCCTTCACGGATTGCTTTTGGTTTTTCTCCAACAAGAGCAGTACATGAATAACATTCCTGTTTTAAATGCCCTTTCTTTCCACATGCGAAACATCTTTTAGTCATTTCTTTTGCCAAAACATTAGAACTCTTTAAACCACTATGTAGAGGTCGTGAGATGCTTTCTAACCTCTGCGCCTCCATACCGACTGCCAATTTGGAAGTCCCCACCTTTTGCTGGGTGACCATCTCTGCTTCCAAATACCGCTCAGTGAGAGCTATTGCGTCAGCAGTGGTATGGCAACTCTGCAGGATGAGAAAGTTCTGCACTCTCTTCGGCACTGCAGACATATACTGTTCAAGTATTATCTCATCCATTAGTGTATTTACTGTTTTCCCCTCAGGCTTTAGCCATTTGGTTGCTAGACCGCGTATTCTATGGCCAAGGGCCTTAGGTGTTTCCTCTGCCCTGAGAGAAGTGGCTCTAAACATCTTATTGTACAATAAAGGTGTAAGGTCTAGTCGATCCCTAATAGCACTAACTACTTCCTCGTAATTATTAGCAAGAGCGGGTGGCATTGCCCTATACGCAGCGAGCGCTTCCCCCGTGAGGGACGCTGCTAGGCGAATGGCCCATTGCTCGGGTGGCCAATTAGCGGAACATGCAATTCTACTAAAGGAGTCTAAAAAGTCATCTACATCATCAGTAGGGCTTAACTTTCCTACAGTTAGGTCATTGCATGTCCATCGTCCATCCATTGGATTGCTTGGTCCAGCTGCTTGTAGCTTCTCTGTGTTGGCCTTTGCCAGTGCTTCCCGCTGCTGAGCCAACCAGGTTTCCATGACCTGCAGGATCGGCTGTTGTTGTGCTTGCAAAGCCTGGAGGGCCTGTGCTTGGTTTTGCTGCGCAAACTCAGCTTGTCTGTCAAACTGTAGCGCCATCCACGCGCCAAGCTCCTTTTGCTCCATGCTGCACCTGTAACAAAAACACAAGAGAAAAAAAAAAACAAGTGTGGCTCCACTAACAAATGAGCTCCCTCTTTTTTTTTTTTTTTCAAACTTCCCTCTGATATCCGACACAGATCAGGCTTAATTACATTTTACCTGACATCCGTGTTGTATCAGCTTTGGAATAATCGTTGCTGTCCCACTCTGCAGCTCTCCGCTTCTGGTGTCAGCAACAGGATTTTCATCTCACTGGTCCAGGTATCCCCCTTCAGGATTTTCACCATCCGATCCGGTTTCTGGTTACTCCGTCCCAGGTTTTACCCTCTGATCCAGTTTCCAGCTAATCCATTCCGGGTTTTACTTTTCCAATCCGGGTTTTTAGGTATTCCACTCCGGGTTTTATTTTTTTAACCTAGGAGTTTATTTTTCTTTCTTTTACAGTTGTAAGCACCCAATAAAATATCCAACAACTACGCCATTTATGTCAGCAACACTTCCCTGGTGGCCAGTGGACGCCAGGGCAGGTGGGACACAAAAATATAAGGTTACGTTTGGAGAGTCTTCTAAAGGCCCAAATGGGAGTTGGTCCTTGTAGTTTCCTTTGCTCCAATCTTCAATGAAACAATCAAGCTGAGTGGTGGGAATTAATAAGGCTTTTATTTCCCTTTTTCACAGTGGTTCCAAATAATGAGTTTACAACTTTAAAGCAAATGTCCTTATTCAGGTAGAAAACAAACTCATGGTTCAAAGCAAAAACTGTTATACGTCACAGTAATGGAAGTGCTCAAACAAATAAAGAAGGCTCTGCTAGCAATTCACCCAATCACAAGTCTGGCAGTGACTCTAAACTTTCAGAAATACAAAGTGTACAGTCCATCTCTTGGTCAGATAAATCTCCTGCCAGTTCCACTTGCATCGGCTCGTTATCAGCTAACTCTGATTCTGAATCCCTGGTTTCTTGAAGAACACATTCAGGGGTTTTGTATATTTTCTGTAGCAGCTCCCAATGTCCTTGGCCTAGCCTAGGGCATTGGCCACGTGCTGTATTAGGCTTTAAAGTACCCTCTTTCCTTAGAGGCTTTATAGCAGCTTTATCATAGCTTTTAATATTCACAGTTTTCTTATCAGGCATACATTTCTCATACCTTGTATGGCAGCAATCCTCCAGCAACCGGCTTTCTTCCACTGCCTGCCTTTCCCAGGCAGCAGCTGGGTGAAATCCTTTTCTATGCAAGTTAGGCTTACCCTGTAGCCTTTGAATCTTTTCTCCTGGTGCAGGCCTGACTCTGTACAAGCCCAGCTTCTGGCTGTCTGGCTCAGCATGGCTTGGCTTCTCCAGCTGATTCTTGTTTGGCTTAAGGTTGCAGTTACAGCAGTGCTTTTGCTTCTGAGGACAAACAGCTCTCGGTTTGGCTTGAGCTGACACCTCCTTAGGTCCTTCCTCAGCTCCTGAGAAATCACCTCTCCCTCCTGGGAATCCTCTAGCACTGGAGTAGTCAGGTTTCCACTTCAACCTCTCTCTCTCGGTGCTGCCAGTGATTCTCCCCTTGCTTCTGCTTGGGCTGCTGCTTCTGCTGGTGCTTCTATCTCCTCTTCTGCCTCTGCTCCTGCCTCTGCTGCCTCCGCTGCTTCTGCTGCTTCCACCGCTGCCCTTGCAGTCTTCCACACTCCCCTTATGAAGCACTCCTGCCTTTGAGGATTGGAAGCTGGTTGGCATTTCCTCGTGACCAGCTGGGCGTGGATCTTCAGTCTTCCTGAAGACGCTCTTGCTCCCTCTAGCTGGTTCCTGGGAATATTGCGTGTTGTGCAATTCTTTTTCTCTGTGAAAAACACCTTCTTTTCTCTCAACTGGGCTCTCCTCAGCCTTTGCTGCATGACAGCCTCAAGCCCCATGCCGCAGAGAAGAGATCTCTACACCGAGTCGTGCACCCGGTTAAGGGCAGCTGGCTGCCCCACGAGCTGAATTTGTTCAGTAATTTTATTCTTTATAATGGTTTCTACCATTTTGGCTGGTACTGACATCAGTCTCACCGGTCTGTAGTTTTCCGGATCACCCCTGGAATTACATTGACAACTCTCCAGTCCTCAGGTACTTCAGATAATTTTAATGATAGTTCACAGATTATTAATAGTAGGTCTGCAACAGGGCCGAACCAAGGGGTGTGTGAATGATACGGCAGCATAGGGTGTAAACACAGAAGAGGGAACCAATATCATCACTGGGCTCCCAAAAAGCTCAAAAAGAGTGAGTTGCTGAACATGGTTGTGTGGAGGGGGGGCATCAGAATCATTAGTCACAGAGGGTGCATTTCTAGCTTGGTACGGTCCTGTTCTGCAATCTCATATTTCAATTCTTTCAATACCCTTGGATGTATATCATCCATTCCAGATGATTTGCTACTCTTTAGCTTATCAAACAATTGTAATACAACCTCCCGGTTTACATAGAAACTTAGAAACACGATGACAGAAAAAGACGACGTGGCCTATCTAGTCTGCTCTTCCATATTAACCACTACAACAGTCCCCTTTTTTCCTTTACAAATCCACTGTGTTTGTCCCATGCTTCTTTGAATTCAGATACTGTCCTCATCTCTACCACCTTTACTGGGAGACTATTCCATGGATCCACCACTCTTTCCATAAAGAAATATTTCTGCAAATCACTCCTGAATCTACCCCCTTTCATTTTCATCCCATGTCCCCTTGTAGCAGAGCTTGCTTTCAATCGAAAGAGTGTCTCCTCCTGTGCATTTATGCCACAGAGATATTTAAAGGTCTCAATCATATCACCTCTATCCCGCCTTTCCTCTAATATCTTTAATTCTGTCCTCATATGCTTTTTAATGAAGACCACTAACCATTTTAGTAGCCACCCTCTGTACTGACTCCAGCCTGATAATATCCTTTTGAAGGTGCAGTCTCCAGAATTGCACACAATACTCCAAATGAGGTTGCACCAAAGACTTATACAGAAGCATATCACCTCCTTTTTTCTGCTGGTCATTCCTCTCCCTATGCACCCAAGAATCCTTCTAGCTTTTGCTGTCACCTTTTCTGCCTCTTTAGCTAATTTAAGATCATCAGACACAATCACGCCTAGGTCCTGCTCTTCTTTAGTGGAAAAAAGTTCTTCACCCTATACTATATTGCTCCCTTGGATTGCTGCAGCCCAAATGCATGACCTTGCACTTTTTAACATTAAATCTCAGCTGCCAAATTCTAGACCATTCTTTGAGCTTAGCTAGATCCCTCCTCATGTTATCTACACCTTCCTGGGTGTCTACTCTATTGCAGATTTTGGTATCATCTGCAAAGAGGCAAACCTTATCCGACAGCCCTTCCACAGTATCACTAACAAAGATGTTAAAAAGAATAGGAACAAGGACAGATCCCTGGGGCATACCACTAGTAACCTCCTCCTCAGAGTGAGCTCCATTTATCAGTACCCTTTGTTGCCTCCCACTCAACCACTTTCTGACCCAAACAGTAACTATAGGCTCCTTCCCTAGGGTGCTCAGTTTGTTTATAAGTCGTCTGTGAGGAACTGTGTCAAAGGCTTTACTGAAATCTAAATACACCACATCTAGGGCTCTTCCTCAGTCCAACTCCCTGGTCACCCAGTCAAAGAAATCAATCAGATTAGTCTGACAAGATCTTCCTCTGGTGAATCCATGCTGCCTCGGATCCTGTAATCTGCTGGACTCCAGAAACCTCACTATTTTCTCTTTCAGCAGAACTTCCAATAATTTTCTCACTACCAAAGTTAAACTAACTGGCCTGTAGTTTTCAACCACATCCTTACTTCTGCTTTTGTGTAAAGGGACTACATGTGCCTCTTTCCAGTCCTTTGGCACCACTCCTGACTCCAATGAGGTATTGAAAAGGTCAGTCAGTGGAGCTACTAGAACGTCCCCATATTCCCTCAGTATTCTAGGGTGTATCCCATCTGGTCCCATTACTTTACTTACTTTAAGTTTAGCTAGTTTCTCACAAACACAGTCTTCTGAAAATCGTTCAAGATGCCCCTTGCTTCGGTTCCTTTTTTTTGTGGGTGTTTTCTGAGGTCCTGCTCCTGGTTCTTCATCTGTGAACACAGAACAGAAATATGTGTTAAGCAATTACACTTTATCCTCAGAAGCTTCTACATATTCCTCCCCTTTACCCTTGAGTCTGACAATATCACTTTTGCCCTTTCTCTTCTCACTAACATATCTGAAAAATGTCTTATCCCCCCATTTTATTGCATTGGCTATTTCCTCCTCTTTTTGAATCTTTGCTTTCCTGACTACTTTCCTAGCTTCTCTAAGTTTTTCCAAATATATCAATATTTCTTTCAATTCTTCTGCTACATCATTTTTATATACCATTTCAGGAATAGGTAACTTTCCTACATCTTCTTCAGTAAAGACCAAAGCAAAGAAGTCATTCAGTCTCTCCACTGTGGCCTTGTCCTCCCTTAGCACCCTTTTTACCCCTCTATCATCCAATGATCCAATTAACTCACAGGTTTATTGCCACAAATGTACTTGAAAAAGTCTTTATTACACATTTTTGCTTCCACAGCAAGCTTCTTTTCAAATTCTCTCTTTGACTTCCTTATCAGTGCCTTGCATCTAACTTGCCAATGCTTATGTTGCTTTCAGTGTTCATCATTAGGCTCCTTTTTCCATTTCCTGAAGAATGCTCTTTTAACAACAGCAACCTCTCTTACTTTGTCTTTAAGCCATGCTGGCAGTTTTTTTGACCTTCCTAATACTTTTCTTAAAGCGTGGAATACAGCTGGTCTGGGCTTCCAAGATAGAACTTTTAAACAGCACCCTTGCTTGATCTAAATCTTAACCTTTGCAGTTGTTCCTTTTAGATTTTTCTTAGCTATTTTCCTCATTTTAACATAGTCTCCCTTTTGAAAGTTAAAAGGTAGTGTTGTGGATTTCCTTGCCCTCTTTCTTCTATTTATTAAATCAAATGCAATCATGCTATGATCACTATCTAGCAAGTCCTGTTTGAATGGTGGAAGGTAGGATGTGCAGTTCTTGGTACCAATCATTGTAATGTTGATTTTAAGATATTAGGTTTCCATCTAGATGATAGCCATGATTATATATGTATTGTTGCTGATCCTCTTTTGTATATTTCATTTACTCCTAGATGGTATCTATTTAAGGTTGCCTCCTGATGCAGCATTTGATGTGAAATGCTGCCAGTGTCAAGGAGTTTTTCTTTTAATTTAAGGAGCTAAAGATAAATTAGAAGATAGAGGTATATAAATTAATGAATGGATTGGAATGGGTAAACATAGATCAATTGTTTATATTATCAAAATATAGAAAGACTAGGGGACATGCAATGACGCTACAGGGTAACCTATTTAAGAATAATAAGAGTAAATACTTTTTCACTCAATGTGTAATCAAACTCTGGAATTTGCTTCCAGAGGATGTAGTAAAAGCTGTTAGTGTAGCTGGGTTTAAAAAAGGCTTGGACAAGTTCCTGGAGGAAAGGTTTATAAACCATTATTAAAGGGGACCAAGAATATCCACTTCTTGACCCAATACAAGCATTGTGGAACCTGTGTCTTTTGGAGAAACTGCTAGGTACTTGTGACCTAGATTGGCTACTGTTGGAAACAGGATACTGGGCTTGATGGACCTTGGTCTGATCCAATATGGCATATCTTATGTTCTTATAAGTTATTGTCTTTTTGGAAAATTGTAGTAGCTATTTGGATGTCATGTGGGTGTAGAGACAAATGATGTGAATAAGGGTTTTGTAGAGCAATGATATGATTGGTTGCCTATTATATGATACCCCCTGCAATGATTAACCACTGATGCCACTACACCTAAGTTTGTTATTTTTTGAAAGTCATGGATTAGCTTGTTGATTTTTGGATAGCTGTTTGTTCTTTTTGGTTGTTCGCTCCTAAAGCTGGCAAAGACCCAGAGGTAACATTACAGAAGATTTTGAAGTTGATTTTGAAAAGTGCACCAACATCAAAAATAAGATACAAGCCACCAATCAGTTTGCAATCCTCATATTATCATATAGCTTTGGAACTTTAGACTGGACTCTGAAATATCTTGAAAAAGTGGATGTATGAAAAAGAAAACTCCTCCATAGCTATGGATTATACATATAGAGCGGCCAACAGATGTGAATGCACAGAAAGCATTGCAATATGAAAGTAAACACAGAACATCTCCATTATTAAACTAGGACAGACATTCCGATGAGCAGAAGGAATGGATGTGAATCCACCAGTATACAGTGAAAGAAGCAACAGAATTTGCAAAACAAGAGAAAAAAACTCTTCGAAGAATTAGATCAACAAATGAGGAACAAGTGGTAAATACATAACTACAGTGGGAAATACAAAGCATTACTCCAGGAGCCATTTGTTGATCAAACAAGGACATGTGACTGGTTAAGATGAAGTGAAAAGAAATCTAAGGATGATAGATTGATAGTTGCAGCCTGGGACAATGGACTAAGGATGAAATGATTCACAGCGAGCATCGAGAAGACTGATAAACCAAACATATGCAGATTCTGTAAGGAAGAGCTGGAAATGGTTACTCACCTTGTAACTGGTTGAAAAGTTCTGATGGCAGAAAATGTCTATACAGAAAGGTACAACGAGGTGGCACACCTTATCCATTGGAAACTGTATAAGCACTACAACGTAGCTGTACCAGAAAAGCACTGGGGGCCCCGATATTCAAAGGCATTTACATGGTTTACAGACATGTAAACTGGGTAAATGCTGCTTAGAGAGATATTCAGCGGCATTAACACTCTGGATTCTGCCACTACATGATACGATGCTAACAGCAGACGCACGAATGGCATCTTGGTGCAAGAACAGAAGGTAATTCTGGCGCTACAGAGCCTTTTTAAATGTATTGTGGCTGCTGCACATCCTGGACAAGGGTGGCAGCAGCTGAAATAGGCACAGGATAGAGCAGGGGTGGCTCTGGGAATGAGGTTCACCTGGGGCACCTCATACCCTTGCACTATCCCTGCCTGCCATGCATCAGTGAAAATATTCTGCTGTTTTTTAACACTTCTCAACCCATCGCCTCAGGACAGAGCTCCACAGTCCTAGGGAGTCTGACAACCAGGTGCAGCAAGTGTGCAAAGCATCTGTTCCTATGAAAGTTTCCATCCTTCACTGCCTTAACCATGTTCATCCCACTACTTCTTACTGAGAAATCTGGAATAATGGTACTCTGTGATCTATATGCCAGAAATGTAACATTGCTCTAATTTCTACTAAGATATGGGTCTAAGCGTGGCTGTCATCCATTATCTAGCTGTGCAGCACAACCCACCAATACTCTCCTCCTCTTGCTCTCCCATTATGCATAGAGCCTGTTCCTGCCTCATCCAGCTACCACCAGTGTGCTGTCAGAGAGAGTCAGGCATGCTTACCATTCCGATTAGTCCAGATGTGAGTGGTGAACTCCACAATACTATTGGCCTCTGCTTTTGCCAGCTCGCTTGCAGCTGGTACTATAAGAACATAAAATATTCCATAATGTGTCAGACCAAAGGTCCATCAAGCCTAGTATCCTCTTTCTGACAGTGGCCAGTGCAGGCTGCAAGTACTTGTCAGGTTCCCAAAAGATAGATAACTGATTATACAGGCTGGGGATCATCTGCCTTTAATAGTTTATTAGGACATGCTATACAGTACGGCCTTTCCCTTCTGCATCAGTCGTTTGTAAAATAATCAATTAACAAAAATAATTTGAGTAAGTTCTGGATGCCTATAAGATGACAAGTTTAATGGCTGTGTTTTGGATACATTGCAAATATTTGAGTAGCAAGATGGGTAGACTATTATAAAGAGAATTGCAGTAATCTAATTGGCTAATAACCAAAGCAAAGACCAATGCCAAAAAGGCTAATTTGTTCAAGAAAGAACAATCCATGAAGTCAGATCTAAGGGAGTTGAAGGAAGATTTAATTATGGGATTTATCTGCTGATCAAATGACAACTGAGAGTAATGGCAGGAACAACAGTGAAGAAATATCCCAGAGGACTTGGGGCTGTTAATAGGGAAGGTAGATGACCTGATATCCACATTGCATTGCACTTTGATGGGTTAAGTTTGATATGGTTGCTTTCAAGTCATGAAGAGGCTGCAGCAAGACAGGTGTTGAGTGGACGCATATCAGGCACTGTTAGATCATGATGTACTACCAGTTGGATATCATTAGCAAAATAAAAAGCAACCCCTGGGACCAAAGTATAGCACTAACTGCACAAGAGAACTAAGAAAGAGGTTAAATAAGATAGAGAAGAGTATGAGGCCTTGGGACACCCCACAAACTAATCCATAAGTTGAGGATGTAAGAGAATTAGGGGGTCATTTTGAGCAATGAATAGTGGGGATGGACGTCCTGTTGGAACAACCATCTCCGCTATTCATGCCCTTTCCAGGGTCTGACTCCTTCCCCACATGTTGTATGGGGAAGGTAGATGGGGGGTGGGAAAGGGGCGGATTGCGGGCTGTGTTAGGGCGGGCAGTGGGCAGTCGCTGTCCCTGAACTTACAGGGCCAATTCTAATGTTGACCCTGACTTCTGGGCCAGCGACTTGAACAGGGAAGTTATTCTATCTCTGAGGAGGAATAACTGCCCCGATGCGGCAGGATCGGCAGGTCTGGGGCTGGGAAGGGGCAGCAGGGGGCAGAGGGCATTCCCCACAGCCTGACCCTGGCCCTGGGAGGCCAGATCAGCGGTTGGGCTGCGGGGAAAGCAATTTGGAGGCTGGCTGCTGGGGATCACGGCTTTTAAATGGAGCTGCGGTGCCATGGCAACCGGACGCTATGATGTCGCAGCTCCATTTAAAAGCCCTGATAAGTTAGTCGGGCAAGTCCTGTACGTGCATGCTGGGCTGAAACATGGTCCTGGCCTGCATATACAGGTCTGTTCGCAATTCTGATCCTGCAGGGCTAGACATGCCCCACAGGATAAGAATCATGACTCCCTCTGTGTGTCCGGATCCAGCCGGGCGCACAGAGGGCTTCTACGTCTGGGATGTAATCGGGCCTTTAGTCTTTAATGAAAAAGTCTGGTCAGAGAGAAACAATCTAAAACCAAGAGTAAACTTTTCTTCCTATGCCACTGTCAGTTAAATGATTCAAGAGACAGCCATGATTGACTAAATCAAAGGTCATGTACAGATTTACGGAGACAGGAAGGGCAATTTTATCTATGTCCAAAAGATTGTGAATTTCACTAATCATACAGCTGAGGCATATTTCTATACTATGCAATGGTCTTAAGCCTAATTGTGAAGGATGAAGAATATCCTTCTTGTGTAAGAAATATTAATTATAAAAAAACTAAAAGTTGTCCTGTAGGGCACTCAGTAATCAGGAGTTAAGAGATGCAGCAGCTTCTTATACCCCACTTCCCAGTGATGTTAATGGTCATCTAGTGTGATAATTTTCCCGATACACCATGTCACCACCCCTGATGCTGTCTACTACCTGCACCATGACAGTGCTGCTGAACACCATGCCATATCTTTCATGGTGGCTTGCTTTGATGC
Organism: Ichthyophis bannanicus; assembly: GCA_033557465.1. NCBI lineage: Eukaryota > Metazoa > Chordata > Amphibia > Gymnophiona > Ichthyophiidae > Ichthyophis > Ichthyophis bannanicus. The sequence continues at coordinate 582,033,636 of CM066033.1, forward strand.
ACATCAGACCTGCTGCCATGCCATCCAATGGGCGGAAGAGGCAAAGGGTTCCACTTGGGAAAGGGAGTTTTTTTTTCCTGTACCTTTCTCACCACTGCTATTTCCACTCCTTGATAGAGTCCCTAGCCAAGGATCAGCACTATGCTTGTACTGAGATGGAAAGGGTGCTGTTTTAGTAAATGATGCAGCATTCCAGTGCTCATAAGATGATCCATCAGTTTCCTTCTTCTAATATGCTTCATACAGTAATTACATTCTGCATAATGGGAGTATTCAAGTTCTTGAAAATGCCTCCCCATCTGTGAGGTTTTGCGAGACTTCCTTTATACTTCCTTGAGGGAGCTGCTGCTCTTAGTCCCACTATTGGACCTGTGGCTGAGGACAGAGGAGATGTAAGGCCAGTGACATCCTTCCACTCTCTACTGCACCCTCTACCTGTGTAGTGCTCTTGCCCTTGGCACTGCCAATATCAAGTTATGCCTCCTATCAATTAGCATGCCAACAACAATATTTTCAACACACACTTAAGCCAAAATATTTGCAATATCTGATGATTCAGATGTAAATCCTACCCATATGGATTCCTCATATTCTATATATGCCAAGAACATCTTCACATACTTTTCAGCAGGGAATATTGTATGTCTGATGTTCTGATCAATTACCTTTACTTGCTGCTTCTCTCATATCCCCCCACTCTCACAATGTCTACCTCCCTTTGTGCCTCTTTGAAGATTAAACAATGGATGGGGGACAGAAGCACTGACAATATAGGAAATTCAAATAGCTCCCAGTCCATGGCATTAGTGAAATTTCCGTGAGTAAACTTCACTGCTGGACTTACAGGAGAAGGAAGTTGTAGGAAGAAACTGAACTTGATAACCATAAAGGTCTTAAAGTAGTGCTTTTCAAACTTGTATCTCGTACGAGTATGACCCCATTTTAACAACTGACCCCAAGTGATTATGAAATCACACTGACAGATCTCCAGCCTCCTTCCCCTCCCTCCTTCCCTCCCTCACCTAAAGCAGGAAGGCAGCAGCAACAGTAGTGGCAACAGCAGCAGCAATCATCACAGGGTCCCTTGTGTCAGTGTACAGTGTGTGCTTACAAACCCCAGTGCTAAGCATTGATTTCCAGCCTAACAGGAAGCTTAATCAGGAGGGTCAAGGGCCTATGAATGTTCAATGTCTCACAGACCACATGCTGACTGGTGGTTTGACATAGGTTACAGTGAAAGTCCAAAGAGATGGGGAAATGGCCATGCTTCTGTGACCTATTCCACTGATGATGTGACCCAATTTGGGGTCCTGACCCCAAGTTTGGAAAGCTCTATCTTAAAGGTATCTTTCAACCTCTGGCAGGAAGGTTTTTGCCTAGCTGACATAGTCATATTAATGAGCTTATTGCATTTTCTTGTCTCAAGTACTATTCAAACTAACATAGCTGTAGTTGGGGAACGGGGACAGACCATCTTATTCAAATGCTTTCACCAGTTACTTCCAGCCATGGCAAACCTGATTTGGAGTTTACATCAAGTTCCCTACCAAGATGCAACAATGGCTGCATCTCTTTGCTGCCAAATGTGATGGGTGCAATAGATTTTATGCATGTAATGCTCACTTATCCCATATAGTGAAGGGTAGAAATCCTTCTATAAGCACATACATTTTCACTCCTTGAATACGCACATGATCTGTGATGCACAAAAGAACATTCTGAATTCAGTGCCATGGTTCTTATATTCAACATAATTCTACCATTTTTCCAGTATGAAATGGGATACATGGCCAAGGTTGGCTGCTGTTGAGGTACTTCATAATCATTCATATTTTCTCATGGCATGAACTGCCATTCACATGCTTGCCAGGACTCCTCCTCCAAACATATAATATAAGGACACAGAAAGACTATGTAGCTCATCCAGCCTGCCCATTGACATCTCCTTCTCAACTCTACAAAGACCCTCTCTATCAAAGACCCTCAATGCTTATCCCATGCTTTTTTGAATACTGTTCTTGTCTCCACTATCTCTACTAGGAGACTGTTCCATGAATCCACCACACTTTCTGTAATAAAATACCTTTTTAGCTTACTTTGATTTACTTAATTCTGTCAATAGGATAAATCAACAACATTTATATTCATAGTAAAATGGATCCTTTAATTAGATATTTTGAGGACAATAATGAAAGTTTTTTCTACAGTTAATATGTTGTTTTAGAACTTGTAGCTATCAGGGTTGATGCAAGGATTGGAGGTGCCCTATGTGGGCCCCTCCATCCTGCCACCTCCTCCACCATGTCCCTGTCTCCATTGCCACCACTCCCCCCCCCCCTGGGGCCAGCAGCAGTGGAAATCACAAGAAAACTACAACATGGCACTTTCCAAAGGCTCTGGCACTGTGTCGTGGTTCTTGCTTGCTATCAATAGTCATTTCTGACGCCTTTCGATGCAACTTCTGGTTTGACATTAGATGGGCATCTAGTTGGTGGCTTGATGTTGAGAGACCATTGGGTGGGGGACTTGATGGCAGGGGGGGGGGCATTGAATGGGGAGATTGATGTTGGGGGGTTTGGTAGGAAGGTTGATATCAGAGGGGTGTCAGGTACTGGGGCTTGATGCCAGGGGGCAACTGGGGGGGGGGGATGATATTAGGGGATGTAGAGGAATGAGAAGGATGGAGATTCTCAGGAAAAGTGATTTCAGCAAAGCTGCTATGGCACACATTTGGGGAAAAGCTGTGCGCTCTTTGTCCCCACATGCTGTTCACACTGGATGTGGTGAGCATGCAACCCTGCATTTCCTTAAATGCAGGGTCGGACCAAACATTAGTCTAACTAGGTGTTTGCCTAGGATGGCAAAGAGCAGGAAATTTATTTATTTATTTAACAAGGTTTTTTTTATACCACCTTATCATATATTCAAAGCAATTTACACTGTAACATTAACTGAAAGGCTTACATTATAATAGGGACATTGAACTTGGATTATACAAAACTATAGAGCTTGGATTATACATATCTACAGGTATAACAGGTAGAGTCATTGGAGTCTAAGGTTTGGGTGGGATCGTGGCATGAATTCAAAGTTAAACAATAGATTTTTGATGGTCAGAGGGGGGTGTAAAGCATAAGGTTTGCCCAGGGCGCCAACACCTTGAATCAGCTCTGGAGCCAGCCTTGCTTACGTGTATTTTACAAGAGGCCCAGTATTTGGCAGAGCCTTTGTAAACTACAGTGGTAATTGTTCTGTCCCTCTCCACACCTTATCTAAATTTGGCCTTCACATATATGTATGTATGTATATCCCCTATACATTTATTTCTTTTGTATTTTTTCCTTTCTTTCATTCTCTTTTCCATTTTTAAAAGCACATGTTCAATTTAAATCTTAAACTTTAAGAGGTAGTTTCACCTTGTCTGAATGTTCACAATACATTTTGTTCAGAAGGTGGTATGTTCATCATATTTAACACCTGCAAAAGACTGAGGTGGGATGATCAGACACTCACAATACACATACTCTATCAACATCAAAGAGTACAAAAGAGAAATGTACTGAATTCTGTCCCTGAAGTGGCTGTGGTACCTGAGTTGATACAGTATAGTAATAATTGCCACCTGCAATTTTCTGGAACCAAAAATGGACTTCAATTTAAATTTATTGGGTGGTTATTAGCAAGAGAAGCAGGGTCACTGTCCAATTATGCTGTAGCTAGGCCTATTGTTGTTTAGATTTTTTCAAGCCAAGCTGTAGCCCAAAAGTGTGGAACAACTCACATTCATTAAAATGAAGTCTGATGAATTTGGCTGTTCCTATGAAAATAGAAGCACATAATGAGAGAAAATTAGAGGACCGTGAGTGCATTAATTCACTAAACTGGGAGGAGGTGACAGCAGCAGAGAGAAGCAAGCATAAGCTGCAATGATGAAAAAGGTCATTATTAGTGGGAGGTCTTCTATTTAGCAATGTGTGACTGCATTATTTTCGGCTTATAAGGAATAAATGTCAGCACTTAACTTACTAAATTGTAAGAGTTTTGTTTGAAATGCCCAGAAGTAAAAGACCAACAAATTTAACCTTTACAACCAAAATTGCTACTTTTATGATGTCAAACAAAATGTTCTTTATTAACTCATTCAGTATTTGTCTTTCAAATGATTGGTTCAGATTTTATTTACCTCCCCTTAATTTATAGTATTTTTTTGTAGATGAAGTACTGCAAGGGAATGGGGAGAATATTACCTTAGTCTGGTGTCTCTCACTATCTTGACTTAAGTGCTTAGAGTTTACAGTATTCTCTTGTTATTTACTGTACTAGGAATGTGAATTTGTTTAAAAAAATTGTAAAATGTGATGAATAAAACTATTTTTGGTATGATTCCTTCAAACAAACCAAATGGTCGCGTGATCTAAAAATCATTCATTTTATTTGTTTTCAGATCAGTTATAGTCTATAGGGCCAGGAAACAGCCTCTCTCTGTCTAGACACAGGAGAACTGCCTTGGGTAGGGAGAGAAAAAGTATGAGTCACTTTACTAGATACAGGAGAACTGCCTTGGGTAGGGAGAGAAAAAGTATGAGTCACTTTACTAATCATGTCAAAATATTTTCACAAGCAGCCAAACAAGCCTATCCAAGTTTTACTTCTTCCAAATACCATGACTGATGATGTCAGTCAGAAATGGAAAACAGAAAGCAACATTTTCTGTTCATTTCTTTCCTGGGGTTCAGAGGGAAAGGGTGGATTGTTACTTTTAGGCTAGGAGAGTTATAAAGGGGTGAAAAATTGAAAAATGCTATCAGCTTTAAAAAGAAAAAAAAAGAACAAATAACAGCATGCTCAAGTTTCAGGTTCGTTCATAGTTAGAGAGGGGCTGGACCATCTGAGTTTGTGCTGCAACTGTAGACCGCATAACAGAAGGCACACTCCATAATAGGGGCTTGGGTTTGAAAGAGCAGAGGTCTGAAAGGCAGGAGAGGGGAAGGCAGGGTAAAGGACACACACACAGGGGTCATTCTGCAGTGTTTAGCGGGAATATACGTCCGGTTTGGACGTACATTCCCTGCTAATGGCTTGGGGTGACTCTGCCCCATGAGCTCCCTGCATGTACAAAGGAGATGTATGGGGAGCTCTGGACAGGGGCAGGAGGGGGAGGGCCAGAGGAGGAACATGGGTGAGGCAGAGGTAGGCCCATGACCCCGGATGTACAAGGCCAATTCTGGTCATGGCCTTGTATGTCTGAAGTTGAGGAGATAGATGGGGGACTTATTCCACCTTGGAGGTGGAAAAAGTTCCCCTGAGGTTGATGGCCATCACGGCAGGACCCCCTCTGACCAGATGAGCAGGACACAGGGATCCCAACTGCCCAATCTCTGCATTGGCAGGCCCCTCTGGGGGTCGGGCAGCAGGGAAAAGCTAGTTTAATGTTGTCCAGAGCAGTGATGCTCCTGCATGGCATCCCAGTACCATTGCAATGGGGTGCCATGGCACCACAACTCCATGCAGAAGCATCAGCTGGGCTGGACAGAGTGTTTGATACAATATGAGAAAATCACAAACCACGATCAGAATAAAATAATCAAGTAAAAAAAAAAAGATTCTAATCTAAACTAGGAACAAAATCTCTGTATAAAAGCAAAATTTTCACATATAAATTTCTTTTTGTTGGAGCTGCCAACCCAGTGAAAAGAACTAGTCTAATCACCACTGTGGAAACTCCATTTTAATAAAGTGCATATTTTAAAACTATTCATTGCATTGCATTTAACTGCATAGCGACATGATCTTCAGGCTGTTATAAACACCACAGGAACCAACGACGTGACACGTTTTGGGTCCAAAAAATTTCAGAAACCTTGCTTCAGTTCAAAACATAATGTGGTGAATCCTCAGCCATGAAACGTTTGTGTTGGAGAGAACGCCTTAAATACTCCAGTCCAAGGAGAGAATGCACAGCTGATTTCAACAATCACCAATGAAAAGTGTGATGAAACAAGAGTCAGCCAATCCGCAACAAGGGGAGGTCCCACCAATCAGAAACCACACCTTGGAAGAAAGGCAATAACGGCATAACAAACCCTAGATAATAGTATGCCAGTCTATCTGCATATTTAAACCATAAGGGCAAACCGCATTCAATGAATAAATCCATCTCTGCTCCAACTTTTGTAAATGCTGAAGGCGATCGCCTCCACTGGGATCCACCAGTACATGATCGAGTACTCTCCACTGTAGAGACTCAAATGAATGTGTAGCTTCAACACAATAAGCCACCATCAGTGCTTGCAGATTTTTGGTACGAAAACGTGATGCATGTTCACTGAGTCTAACACGCAAAGATCTAGAGGTACGCCCAACATAATAATGATGACACAGGCAAATAATCAAATACACTACAAATGAAGAGGAGCAATTGGTGTGCCGCTCTCTAAATGTTGTGACCTTTTTTTACAGCCAGGGTACCCTCCTATATTAAAGATATGGGAGATTTTTTGAGACAACTATCTCTCTGTATAGATTTTTCTTCTTCTACTTACCTGGTTACTTTGGACGTTCAGTCTTTGTATACAAACATTGACCAGGGTGAGGTACTTACTTGTATGGCTGATTACCCACTTGACTTACCAGAACGGATTCCTAGAAGGTTTATTATTGATCTCTTACATCTGGTACTGAACAATAATTATTTTCTCTATCAACAACAATACTATAAGCAAATATTTGGTATAGCTATGTGTGCTACAGTTGCCCCTTCGATTGCAACAATTTATATGGCTCATTTTGAGGAGCTTTTCATATATTCTCACCCTTTATTTGCCTATATCCCTTTTTGGCGCAGGTTTTTGAATGATGTTTTCTTCCTATGGACGGGTGATAGGATGGCACTTGATTCCTTTTTGGTCTCTTAATACCCATAAGTCTAATATTCAATTCACAGCACAGGTGGAGACATCCAAGATACAATTTTTAGACATTACTATTTCTCTTACACCCACGGGTTTTGTTACATCTTTGTATCGAAAGGCTGTTCAACGTAACACTTTGTTGCATTTTGATAGTTTCCATCCACCAGCTTTAAGACGGGGATAACCCTATGGCCAGTTCCTACGGCTTCGTCGTAATTGTACAACATTACAGGATTTTAAGTTACATGCCACTGAACTGAGTTTACGTCTAATCGCCCGAGGTTATCCAACAAAAGTGGTTAAAACAGCATATAAAAGAGCTTGCTTTACACATAGAGAACGGCTCTTTGATACACCGACTAGACCATCTCAGGATGAGATGATTACTGGGATTTTTCCTTATACCAAAGAGGCAGCACTGGTGGCCAAACGTCTTCATCGTTTTTGGCCTATTTTGGGACTGCATACTTGCTTTCGGGATAAGCGGTTACAAATTGCTTATTCCCGAAGAGCTAATTTACAAGATCTAGTAATGAAAACCACAGCTCCGCAAGATCATCCTCCAACTTCACATGTAGTTAAGGGACATTATTCTTGTGGGGCTTGTAATTTTTGTTCGAACACTATGTCTGGCCCTGAATGGGTGGATGTACATACTTCTAAAATTTATCATTCTCGATGGCACACCAATTGCTCCTCTTCATTTGTAGTGTATTTGATTATTTGCCCGTGTCATCTTTATTATGTTGGGCGTACCTCTAGATCTTTGCGTGTTAGACTCAGTGAACATGCATCACGTTTTCATACCAAAAATCTGCAAGCACCGATGGTGGCTCATTGTGTTGAAGCTACATTTTCATTTGAGTCTCTACAGTGGAGAGTACTTGATCATGTACTGGTGGATCCCCGTAGAGACGATCGCCTTCAGCATTTACAAAAGTTGGAGCAGAGGTGGATTTATTCATTGAATGCGGTTTGCCCTTATGGTTTAAATATGCAGATAGACTGGCATACTATTATCTAGGGTTTGTTATGCCGTTATTGCCTTTCTTCCAAGGTGCGGTTCCTGATTGGTGGGACCTCCCCTTGTTGCGGATTGGCTGAGTCTTGTTTCATCACACTTTTCATTGGTGTTTGTTGAAATCAGCTGTGCATTCTATCCTTGGACTGGAGTATTTAAGGCATCCTCTCCAACACAAACGTTTCATGGCTGAGGATTGACCATGTTATGTTTTGACCTGAAGCAGGGTTTCTGAAATTTTTTACATCGTTGGTTTCTGTGGTGTTACGTCGTTGGTTTCTGTGGTGTTTATAACAGCCTGAAGATCATTTCGCTATGCAGTTAAGTGCAATGCAATGAATAGTTTTAAAATATTCACTTTATTAAAACGGAGTTTCCACGGTGGTGATTAGGCTAGTTCTTTTCACTGGGTTGGCAGCTTCAACAAAAATAAATTTATATGTGAAAAGTTTGCTTTATATATGGAGATTTTGTTCCTAGTTTAGATCAGAATCATTTTTTTTTTGACTGGACAGGGTGTTTGCCAGACGTGCAGTGGGACTGAATCGGGGCCCGTCTAGCCCGTCCAAATGCCCCGATTCTGCACCCGTGAGAATGTCTAGTTCCTGTAGTGCAGAATCGGGTGCAAATTCTACCCAGCCAGATTTTGGACGTCCAGATGTGCCAGACGTGACCCGTTCATAATTGGCCTCCACATTGTCTTGGTAAGTGTGAGAGACACTCTTCTACTAAAGTCGAGCATGCTGTGGGATACACAGAAGTGATTGACTATGCTTCATTGTGACACTGACAGAGTCCTTACCAGATGCCTCAGGGCTGTGTACTGCTCAGCCCTCACCCTGGCAGAACATTATCATCTTGGCTTTGGCTATCCCTTCACATCTTGTGACACTGGTTCATGAGCATCATTAGCAGCTAGAGAACATGTGTGGGAGTTCGGCTCTACTCCATATTTGGCATCATCACACAGTGATGCACTTTGTGATTTGTATATATTGCTGCTGCTTAGGTGAAAAATTTACCATTCATTCTAGTTTTCACACCTTGGCTTTGGATATCCCTTCATATCTTGTGGGAATGGTTCATGAGTGTCAATGGTAGACTGGCATGGGAATTGAGCTCCACCCTTAATTTGAAATCATTGTGCAGTGACATACTTAGTGATCCTTGTTTTTTGTTGTTTGATAGAGCCTTATTAGCTGACAGAGTAAATGATTTAGCTAAGGTGTCACATGAAATGGAACTGAAGGAATTATTTCAGCATGGGTACACTTTAATTTCAAAATTAGCTATTAAAAGGATATCAGAGAGAGTGATGCCCAACTTAAATATTGCTCTAAGGTATTCTGGAGAACTATGTGAAAAGAAATGAGCATTATGAAAAATGGAGAGACAGTTACATAAAACTCATAGGGAGGGTGATAAGTGTTCAGTGATTATGTGCAATGTATCATGCAAAGAAACAGAATTTTATGCAGAGTTTATAGTTTTTATTGAATCACCCATATGAGTTGTTTTGTGCTGCTCAAGAGCTTACTGATTTTTTTTTAGCAAATACAATGCTGAGACATTGTCTTCTCATATGTTTGTGTTGCATTTTGAGGCATGTTAATGAAAGTGTGCTATGATAGAATGGGGTTTAGCATGTGGTTTGGGTTCCACACTAAAAGGTAGCATCAGACCCCCAGCTAAAAATCCAGCACTACCCAGCATAATGGGGAGGGGACTGGTTGAGTCAGGCTTAGAACAGAGGTATTGAAGGCAAGTCACAGCTAGTGTGGCTGTTTGTTGTTCACACTAACTGTGCTTGCTGCCCTTAATGCAGGTAAATTTAATGCCACCTCAATGGGTGGCATTAAGTGTGCACCTGTGCTAGTTTGCACAGTGGTGCATCTTGGGGTCTATTTTAACTGCAGGGGGCGGACACACACACATCCTTTGAAGTTAGCACAGAACCCCACTGCACTAGGAACATAAACCACATGTGTGTTACCACTGCAGCCTTTAGTAAACATGCCCTTTGAGCAAACGGTAAAGGAAATAGGGATTCTAGTAGGTAATGATGAAGTTCAGAGAGATTTTGTGAACATACTGATGCAGTTTTATGATTTTATTTTGATATGATTGATAATGATATGCTACTTGAAATTCTTTGTGAAATGAACATGATGGGTCATGTCAAGATGACGTCTAGGTAGGATGCGTTTGTCTCCTGCTTCCAATTTTGGCTTAAAATTTTCTTTCAAATTCTTAACTGCTGTTATTGATGCCAAAATGTAAGGCCAATATGAAGGGAGTTCTCCCTCCCCCTCCCCCCACAAAACAATCTGAGGCTCTTTTTTTGTGGCAGAAGACAGTTGATAACTTTGCAAAAGCCAAGCCAATGGATGCACCTGCTGTCAAGGCAGAGAAGAGCCCCAGCTTGGGTAGCAATGCATTACTCAGTACATTGGGTCTTGCCACTCTTCCTCTTCCATCAGCAGCAGTGGTGGGGCAGCCACATGCAGACACCAGTTTGGTGACTCAGACAATGGCAGGTGAGCTGGACCATTTCTGTAGGGAGTCCTATCTGAGAAGGAGGGGGCTCCCCCTCCCTTGCAGAGGAATGTAACCAGAGTCAGAGACCTAGCGAGGCATCCTTAAATGATATTTACACATTGCAACTTACAGTACCATTGTTGCTTTTGCTTCACCCCCAGGAGGTGACTTTGGATTCTATCTGGCAGGCCCTTGAAATGCCGTATAGTTTGTGCCAGCTTTATTCAATCTGTTGAGGTTGGTGCAGTTAAAATGGATAATTTAGGAAAAAAGCTGGACTCTTTTTAAATAGAAATGACTGTGATTCATTCTTCATTAAAACAAAATAGAAAGTACAGCAACTATGGCCCAGGACAGGATGATTTTTCAGTAAAAGTTTGAAAATTTTGAAAATCAGAACAGGAATCTGAATTTGCATCTCTTGAATTTTCCTTAGGTTTCTTGGATGACTCCTAGGGATCTGCTCTCCAAGTTTCTAAAAGAGGCTTTTAACTATCTTGATTCTGGTCTACCTGTGCTTCAGAAGGTTTCGTATTACCCTTCTGGTTTTCCTAAGGATGCACAGCAATATCAGGGGGAAATATCTCTTTTGGAGCTTACATCGGACTTAGTTAACCTTACAGATATACCTGAAAAACCACAAGATGAGATTGAAGCTAGAAATATACTACTTGTATTTTTTTGCATTTCCTCAAGATAAGGAAAAGCTGCCGAGCTTTTCACCTTAAAAAGATGGCTATAGATTTTCTTGGAGGGAAGATACAGATTTTACCTGAAGTAGCGAAGTGGATACAAGAAAGAAGGAAGAGGTTTTGGAGCCTCCAACCTGAGGCGAAGGCATTAGGAATAAAATTTCAACTAAGATTTCCACGTAAATGTATTTTCTCATATCAGAATAAGACATATTTTTTTTGAGCCATCTGTTAAAAAGCAGTGGTCCCAGCACAGATCCCTGGGGTACTCCACTATTCACCTTTCTCCAGTGAGAAAATTGGCCATTTAGCCCTACTCTCTGCTTCCTATCTTTTAACCAGTTCCTGATCCACAATAGTATACTGCCCCCTATCCCATGACTTTTTAATTTCACCCAGAATCTCTCATGGGGGACCTGTCTAAAGCTTTCTGAAAATCAAGATGCACTATATCAACTGGCTCACCTTTATCTACCTGTTTATTCACATCTTGTAAAAATATATAGTAAGATAAGACTTTCCTTGGTTAAATCCATGTTGCCTTTCTCCCATTAATCCATGACTATATACATGTTCAGTCATTTTATTCATTATTATGGTTTCTACCATTTTTCCTGGTACTGACATCAGGCTCACAAGTCTGTAGTTTCCCAGATCACCCTTGGAACCCTTTTTAAAAATTGGTGCTACATTGGCCATTATCCAATCTTTAAGTACTACAGATGATTTTAATGATAGTTCATAGATTATTAATAGTAGGCCTGCAATCTCATATTTTAGTTTTTTCATCACGCTTGGATGTATACCATCAGGTCCAGGTGATTTGTTACTCTTTTGTTTATTAAATAGTTGTAATACAGCTTCCTGGTTTATCGAAATTTGTTTCAATTCTTCCAATATATCACCTTTGAATACCATTTCAGGTATGGGTAATTTCCCCACATCTTCTTTAGTGAAGACCAAAGTAAATAATTCATTCAGTCTCTCTGCTATGGACTTGTCCTAACTTAGCGACCCTTTTACCCCTCTATCATCCAGTGGTTCAACTGACTTTCTCACAGGTCATTTGCTATGAATTGTGGGGGCCAGAGGAGAAAGGGTTAATAAAAAAAGATCTAAATGATGTCTAAATGCTGCTAATTGCACTGAGGTGCATACATAATTTGCCAGAGGTTTTAGATGACATCATATGGAAACAACATGAAAACACAATTATCAGCAGGGACACAGGGTGAGAGGGAATCACAAAAATATAAATATGCTAGCTTAGCCATGAAGGGAACAATGTCAGAAGACACGGGGAGCTAACAAGATATATTTCTTGAGAATCAGGGGTGGGGGGGGGGGGGACTAAGCAAAGAACCAAATAAGTGGGAAAAGGTCAGATAACATAACACTAACAAGAAGTGGAGGAATAGCCTAGTGGTTAGAGCAACTGCTGTGTACCTAGAAGATCAAAGGTTAAATTCCCACTGGCATTCCTTGTGACCATGGGTAAGTCACTTTACCCTCCATTGCCTCAGAAGAAAAGGCCTGGCAATCTACTTCTGGTGATGCATTGCCAAAAAACCCCAGAGGCAACTTGTTTGCCGGGAATCAACACAAAACCCCCCCAAACAAACAAGGAATAAATCTGACATGGCTGAGGCAAACATGGGCATACAAAAGACAATGAGGAATAATACCAATAAGGCCCAGACAGACATGAGGAGTCATAACAGATGAGAAAGTCCAGATGCCTGGAACAGGAAAACATAGGGGCTATTTAGAAAAAAAACATATAAGGTGACAGAACTCTTTAATGGATGGAACTTGTATCCTGCATCATGGAAGTAATGTAGGCTGCAATTCCCCATTGTATGTCTGTTTGGTTCAGTGAGTGTGTGTGCATGTGGGTCTGATTCTCTGTGCTTGTTGTGCAGCATACTATAGCTTGCTTTAGTATAACTAGGAACATATATCTTTCTGCTCTTTGCTGTGTTGTCACAGGACAGGGAAAGAAATAATCCAAATTGCTTTGCATTTAGTTAGTATTGTTATGCTCTATGTATGCTTGCTTCTGTGAGACAAGAAAGAGATATCGTAATAAAGAATCTTTTCGCAAAGAAAATTCTGTGAGAATTTTGTGCCAGTTACATGTTTAATTTGCATGAGATGTGTTTTATTGGCGTTGGTTTGTTCCCTTCTTGCACGGAGAAGGTAGGTTGGGGACTCTGTCTGTCCAGCAGAGTCAGCCTCCTCCCCCCCCCCCCCCACCTTGGTCCATATAGAATGTACTTGAAAATGTTTTTATTATGCATTTTTACTTCCATAGCAAGCTTCTTTACAAATTCTCACTTTGCCTGCCTTATCAATGCTTTGTATCTAACTTGCCAGTGCTTATGTTATTTCCTGATTTAATCATTTGGCTCCTTTTTCAATTTCCTGAAAGATGCTTTTTAGGCAACAACATCATCTCTAACCTTTATTTATTTATTTATTTATTTATTTAGCAAACATTTATATACCGCTGCTTCCTACGATCAGCTGCGGTTTCCTTTACAGAATCATCATGTATCGTACAATACAATGAATTTTTAAAAATACAATTTTGATTTGAGCAATGATTACATAGCACACGGATTAGAGATTAGATACTTTTCACAACTCTAAATAAACATTAGATTAAAAGGTGCGTGGGAGGGGGATATAATATACATATATACAGGATTACATATCAGTCGTCTATATGCTGCGTGTATTCAGAGTGTCATTATGGTGGGCAGAAGAGAACTTATTGTGGTACGGTGCTGTAATTAGGTTGGGTTGTAGTATGCCTGGAATAAATGGGTTTTGAGGTTCCTTCTGAATTCATTCAGGTTATTTGACATTCGGAGTTCAGGGGGGAGCTGGTTCCAGTAGATCGGCGCTGCATAGGTGAATGCTCTGTTGCTTGTTTCTGTTTTAACGGATCTTATGCTGGTTGGGACACAGAGAGTGTTGAGATGTATGGTTCTTCTGTTCTTGTTGTGCGCTTGCTTAGTGATTAGGTTGTCAAGGTATGAGGGAGCAATATTGTGAATGAGTTTAAACGTTGTTATGAGTAGTTTGTAGATGATACTACGGGCGGCTACCGGGAGCCAATGTAGTTCCATAAGTACTGGTGTTATGTGATCCGTGACCTTTTTTTCCATGATGATTCTTGCAGCAACATTTTGAGCCATTTGTAAGATATTTAGGGTGTTCTTCGGAAGCCCTTGGAGAATGGCGTTGCAGTAGTCCAGGTGAGGAATGATTAGCGCTTGTGTCACAGTCCTGAAGTCAGATTTTTCTAGGATACTGCGAAGTGGTTGGAGGACTTTTAATTTGTAAAAGATGGCTCGGTTGACTGTTCGGAGATGGTTATTCATCTTAAGGTTGTTGTCTAGTAGGACTCCTAGGTACTTTATTGCAGGCTTCGCATGGTATATGTTTTTGTTGAGGGTGACTGTGGTGGGTGGGGAGAAGTTGGTTTTTTTGGAGATGAACATGACCTCTGTTTTTTTGTGGTTTATTGACATGTTGTTTTGTTGAAGCCATGTTTGTAACATGTCAAGGCATTTTTCCAGCGGAGTGAAATCTGGCTGCGTTGTGTTTAGGCGTGTGTACATCATCACATCGTCAGCATAGATGTGGTAGTTGATGTTGCATTTCTGAAAGATCTGACAGATTGGTTTTATATACAGGTTGAAAAGTAGAGATGACAAGGCAGATCCTTGCGGGATCCCCTGAGTCTGGGGGAAGGCAACAGCTTTATTGTTGTTGAATAGGACTTGTTGCATCCTATTGGATATGTATGATGCAAACCATTTTAGGGGGGTCCCTGTTATACCTATTGATGACAGACGATTTAAGAGGGTGCTGTGATGTACTGTATCAAATGCTGCTGAGATGTCTATAAATACAAGTATGAACATGTCATTTTTGTTCTCAAGACCCTTGAGGAGGTTGTCGAGGAGTGCTAGTAGCAGGGTTTCTACTCTGTGATGCTGACGGAACCCATATTGATGCATGTCTAGGGCTTTCCTATCGTCAATGTGATTTTGCAGCTGCTGCTGGACTGCTTTTTCAATTGTTTTTGCTAAGAAAGATATACCTCACCTTTAAATCATGCTGGCAGTCGTTTGACCTTCCTTCCACCTTTCTTAAAGCATGGAATACATCTGGTCTGGGCTTTGAAGATAGAATTTTTAAACAATTCCCATAAGTATTTTTAAACAATGCCGATGGGTGCTAAGCTGCCGAATAGCTGACCAGAAAATCTTCTTGGACCATAGAGTATTTATGACTTTGGCTTACCCTAATTTTTTTTCCCTTTTCTTTAATTCCTATCTTCCTATGGTGTGGATTATTGGCTCCCACACCCTTTTTTCTTTCTTTTTTTGTGATCTACAATGTGCCTATAAGCTGGTTGTTTTATTTTTTGTATTTCTTCTTTTTCTTTTTCTGAATTGGGCACATATTTTTCTTGTTTCAAAGACAGCTCTTTGATGTAAATTTGAAATGCAGAAATAAAAAAGAAATTAACACAGTGACTTTATTGTTAGACCCCTGTCTGGTAGGCTAGTTAAAAGTGATCGCCTGTTTTCCAGCAATGGAATATATGCCTATAACCTTGCATATAAATTTAGGCCTGCCATTCATTTGTCTTTATTTATGAGCCCAATTTAAGTATCTAGGAACCAAGTTTCAAAAAGGATGATTTTCAGATACCATAGTGGTCAGCTGTGGTACTTAAATATCAGCAGGGTATTCAGCAGTCACGTTCAGACAGGAGCTGGCACTAAATATCTGGGCTGAGTGGCACTATCCAGACAGATGCCAACACGTAACCAGTTAGGAAGATCCTAAGTCAGCACATCCAGATTTCAGCTTAGAACAGCCTTTCAAGTAGCCTAAATTGCCTGGATTAGTGCTGAATCAAAAGCATGCTAACTGGATATGTGTCATTTCTTATCTAGATAGTGCTGAGACCATCCTCGCTCCGCCACAGACAGCCCCAGCACTGCTCTGTGAAGTTATTCACCAGCACCGTCTGGATAGTGCCCTCGAGTATCACGGTGACCAACCGGCTAAGAGTTCTGAATAGCAGCCCCTAGTGATGAAAATCAATGTTAAGCTCCTAACTTATTTTCCTGTCCCTAAATCCACCCCACTACCACACACATTTTATGCCCCTAAGTTTAGGAGTTCAGTGACATTTTGAGTATAAATTTAGCCACTCAGCCCCACTAAATTTTCATAGAGGACAATTTAGGAACATTACTCTCAAAATTAGGAATATAACATGAAAGATCAGTATTCAAAGGTTTCATATTGAAACCCTTACACTGTTTTTACTACTATTTGTAGTCACTACTAATCCTTATACTTTCTTTCCATAAATCAAAGAGACATGAGATTGGAGTAACACCATTTTTTTAGAAAATTATTTAACAACTCAACAAAAGAAATGAATGCCTAGCAATGACAAGCCAATCAGGTAAATACAGAAATGTCAAAAGAAATAAAGCATAATAAAATCTTTGAAATAATAATAAATATACAAAAGATATTTATCTAAAGAGGATAATAGTGTATGCACACTGATCATTTTGAAAAGCCTCTCTGTAGGTAAAATGGCATTTTATTTGTAGAGATTGGTAGGTAAAAATCCCCTCTCACTTCCATTACAAGTATTCATACTGGTTAGAGCATATGCATTTTTATCCATGGTAAAAAAAGAAAGGAATTAGACCAGGTGGAAGGAACGTACACTGGGGGGGGGGGGGGGGGGAGGAGGGGGGGGGGATGCTTTGAAAGTTTCAAAGCAGTTGCACAAATAATCCGATACCGAGTATCCACGTTTTTGTGGGTTTTGGATTTTAAAAGGGGAATCTTCTGGGGAGGATCACTTTGCAAATTAGTTTCCAAGCCCCTTGGGATATTTCATCATGGCCCCTGTTTTGGCTAATTTTCATTATGGCAGCTAATTGCAAAGATACATGTGTACTTGAAAGCCCATATAGGAGATTTTGAAATACAAGTTTTGGCATTTAAAAAGAAATACTAATATTCAGCACTCTGTAGGTGTGGAGGGGAATTTTAGAAAGGATGTCCAAATGCAATCTGGGACTTCTAAGCCAGAATGTCTGAAAAAAAGCAGGCACGTCCAGGTACAGACACGATTTCACAAATATGTATTATACAACTGTAATCTATGTTCCTGATAAACATGTAATTTATCTGGTTGCTCAAACTGGGTGATAAAACTGTAACTTATCTGGTCAATCAAATGTATATTTATAATCTGATCAATCAAATGTATATTTATTATTTCATTTGTTGCGCAAACCTGGGTGATCAAAATGTAATGTATATTTGTAATTTCTATGTGATCGTGGTGTACCCCTCCCTCAAATCATACTGTATTTTCAATCTGATTTTATTCTTTACTCCCTTGTATTTTACACCATTGGTCCGCTGCTGATCGCTGGAAGTGGCGGCATAAAAATGTATACCAAATAAATAAATAAATAAATATGGGTGTGCCAGTATGGATGTGTGTGGGGGGCGTCTACATAGATGTCCCTAGAATAGTATGCTAGAACCTGGACTTCTAGGAATAGCCTAATGGTTAGAGCAGTGGGCTAGTAACAGGGAAGCCAGGGTTCAAATTCTACTGGTGCTATCATTGTGTTTGTGCACAGTATTGGGGAATGTGGATCTTTGGATGTTTTTCAGCCAAAACAAGCACTTTTCAGGTGCCAGAGATCAGAAGGAGACATCCAGGTTCCCAAGAATGCCCCGGCCACCCCTCTACCACATCCCCATTCACACTTGGATGTCCATAGACCTGCCTTCTAAAATGGCTCTGGGTATGCCTCTATACCTGTTTTTGGATGTTCAAAAGCATTAATAGAGCTTCCAAAATCACCCCTCACAGTCAGTGATGCTGAATATACATGTAATACGATGACTGCTGGCAGCTATGGGGAGGGGAATATTCAATGCAATTAATGCAGTTAGCAGACCTGTTAATCACAGTGACTGGGATATTCAGCGGCACTAACATGGTTAGTGCCGCTGAATATTCCTGGGTGCCGCCACTGAACACCCTGATGCTAGCCAGCTAGCATCTAGGCATTGCAGAGATAGAACTGAAGCAGCGGCTGAGGATAAATGGCTTGCAGCAATATTCAGTCGCTTGCCTGCTATTCCACAACCACAAAATTTAAGCACTTGAAAGGCTCACCTAATGTTTGCTGCCGTGGCTAACTAATATTGAATTAATATCCTCTCTCACCCAATCACCATGTATGAATGCGTACGTTGGACAGTGAAAAAAGATAGACAGGAAGAAAATTGATGCTTTTGAATTATGGTGCTGGCAACAAATACTGTTTATACCATGGACTGCCCGAAGAACAAACCAGTCAGTACTAGATGAGATCAAACCTACGCTTTCTTTAGAAGCTCAGATGACAAGATTTCAACGTTCATACTTTGGACACGTCATGCAAAGAGGGAGATCATTTGAGAAAGACATCATGTTTGGCAAGGTAGAAGGTCAATGCAAAAGAGGAAGGCCAGCAATGAGATGGATCGATACAATAACAGCTGTTATGGGAGCCACTCTGTCAACAATGAGCTGTCTGACTGGGGTGGCGAAGTTGGTGTCTCTTGTTATGAAGAGAGCCTCCATTTTGCTGTAATTAATTTGCAGGTTACTGTCTTTTAGCCAGCTTGAACACTAGTGATAGTACTACAAAATTACCAATAGGGTCCGAGCAGCCCAATTTTGAACCCAGCACCACTAGGGCAGGAGCGACTCGGGATTGCTTCTGCCCCATGACCACTGGACACCACTGAGCACTTCATATAGGCCCAGAGGTGTGTACGGGGGGGGGGGGGGGGGGCGGGGGTTGAGATCTTCTCAGCATGGTCATCAGCATGACTTTGGGAGATTGGGTAGTTTGTTTCATCTTTTATGGATTCAGGAATCTGGATAGTGGGGGTGGGGGGGGGGGACAGAGGCCTCTCCATTTTTAAGATGCTCTGGCCCCTTTAATATGGCAGCCAGGATCATCAGGTCTTGTGTTAGCAGCCCAATGTGCCTTGCTGTGGAAAATAAAACCAGCTTTGAGCTAGTGTTCTTTTTCTAAAAATAACAAC
Organism: Ichthyophis bannanicus; assembly: GCA_033557465.1. Taxonomy (NCBI): domain Eukaryota; kingdom Metazoa; phylum Chordata; class Amphibia; order Gymnophiona; family Ichthyophiidae; genus Ichthyophis; species Ichthyophis bannanicus. The sequence goes on from CM066033.1 coordinate 582,052,970, forward strand.
TTGTGAAGATGATTACAGGATGCATTATACCAGGGGTGTCCAACCCTGTCCTGGAGGGCCACAATCCTGGCAGGTTTTTGGGATAGCCCTAATGATATGCATGAGATATATATGCATTAGAGATATCCTGCCAACCTGACTGGTTTGTGGCCCTCCAGGACTGGATTTGGAGACCCCTGCCTTACACCTCTGTCATTTAAGATTTTGAGTGGGCAAGGTACAGATGTCCTAGATATCAAAATTCACATTCCTCCTCGCTTCTCACCACCAGCAAAATGTTGTCTATTGTCCAGGACAGGGTTGGACACCCCTGCATTATACCTTTACCGTGGTATTTGCTAACCTGTGGTACTGAGTTGCAGCAATTTAGTGACTCCCATGGCAAATGAAGTAATGAGAACCCTTAAAGTTATGAAAAAACTTAATTTTTGCCTTCCTTCATGACATATCCAAGTAAAATAAGGTACCGCCATGCTGGCCCTTCTTCAAAACACCACACAAGCATGAAAATAGCACATATTAAAGACAAGTGAACTTCTTTAAAACTGTGTGGACATAAAACAACCCATACTTTTTATAATGGAAGAAGAGAAAGCTTTAAGATCATCCAGAAAGGGAACCAAAGTGGGAATCAATACAGTCAGGGAGCAAATCAATGTTGCGTGCAATTACATCAAGTGTGAAATTCTCTTTTGTGTGCAATTATTACATATTAAAGGCTTCTAACTCTTGAAATTAGATGGCCTGTAGCTGTTGTCTTAGAAGAGGGGCAAGTAATTTGTCCTAATAACTTGGTACCTAACCTGGTTTTTACTTACTATTGTCAAGGCTATTTTTTGACTCTGTGCCATCACTAAACATTCACAATATAGGTTTTCAGTAACATATGAGGCACATGAATGTAGGCTGCCTTGAACTACTACCGAAAAGGCGTGAACAAAATCCAAATAAATACATAACAATAAAATAAAAATATACCTATGAAGTCTTTTTCAACATCCATAAATACTTTCTGCTTAGAATATTGGATGTGCTAATGCCATTCCATTCCCTGCTGTCCTGGCGGGCTTAGGTGAACGTGGCAGTATTTGGTCTGATATAGAAGGCTCGAATTAATGTCAGCGGAGAACTGGTTTCACTGAGGTGAGGGAGATGGGTGTGCATGATTGTAGGTTATATGAAACTGGCATTAGTGAGCAGACAAAAGCACTTGCTGAAACGACGACAGATAGACAGCACCCTCATTAATCATAGCAGCATTAATGATAGCTCCCTGTAGTGACTCATGAAAAGGTGAGTGGCCTATAATGAAAGCTGGCCTGGAGACTGACAGATGGTGAATGAATTAAGGTGTCTGTATTTAATAAAACTGGATGAGAGTTTCCAAAAAGGTGCCGTGTATCTCATATTCTACTACAGTCAAAGTACTTTGAAAAATTGATATGATTTAGGAAAGCTCGCACTAAGCAAACTTTTCAGCTAATGAAACAATATTTTCAAACATGAAGCCTTCTGAGATCCTTATTTACATATTTAGTGAGCATGCGCATTAGGTTTTCGTGTGAATGGGAAGATAGACACAAATCACAATTTTTGATTCATTCCGGGACTAACTAACTGACTACTGTGATGGCGAAGATGGTCAGGTTCCCATGGAAATAGAGGGAATACAGGAGATTTCCCCTGGGCAGAGGGAAAAGGGAAAAAAGGCTCACTTTAAAACTACAGCCAGCATTGAAAAAAAGAGTCAGTCAGAACTTGCTGAGCAGAAGCCACGCCCCAGTTCCATAGTAGCTAAGGGTGGTGATACAACACAGCTGGGGGCGGGGTGGAAGGAGAGCAGCAAGTCACATGCTTATAAGCCCAAGAGGGCAGAGACAGGAAGTTCAGCAGGAGGGAGTTCAGCAGGGTTGAACTCAGCGTTGAACTCAGCTGGGAGTTCGAGGAGTGCAGCTGGAAGGAAAGGAGCTGACAGAACTACACGCTTCCCAGGAGAGGAAGGGAGACTGGCCCAAGTCTCAGGACAGGCAAGGAGGGGAGCTAATCCTATCTCAGAGGAAGAATCTGAAAAGAAGCCTTACTCAGGTCAGGAGGTGTATTCCTGGAGGAGGAGGGGAGATAATCAGGCTGCAGTTAACCTGAAACAATATGACTTCAGCAAGAGCAGAGAGCCATTGCTGAGAGGACGTCACAGAGGTAAAGCTGATTGTATTAACAAGCCAAAGTCTCTGGAAGACTTATTAGCCAGCCAGCTTTCTGTATTAAGCCAAGAGCCAGCTTATGGAAAAGCCTTTAACCAGGAAGGAGTTAACGTGTTAGAGCTAATACAAAGGTTATTACAGAACCAGGAAGTAATTAGCAAAGAAAAGTATTCTGTTCACCGAGAAGCAGCACAGCTGTGTGGTGATGAGGACTCAGACCTCTCGGGTTCCGTATGTGAATCAATGGAACTTGGGGAAGATGTTCCATTAACTGATCCAGAGGAATGCATGCAGTGTGATTTATCTCAGGTAGTCAAGTGAAAAACTATCCTTTATATCTGCTGAAAAGAGGTACAGTTTGTTGGGCTTGCCTAACCTTTTATAGAGCCTGATTGTTTTTATCAGAGTGTTTGCTACAGGGAATGAGACACGTGTATGGCTAATGGGTGGAGTCTCATCTGCTCTGATTAAGAACCAGGAACAAGCTCTGGAATTTGTAAAAAGAAAAGGTTACATTCTGAGAAGAGTTTTCATTTACATTGAACAAGTGAATGGACATTTATGTTTGAGCATTTTTGAGAAAAAGCCTTATATGCCAAAAGAAGGTTTTTCTGTTGCTGAAGAAAGCAAGTTTTGTTCTGTTATCTTGTATTTTTGTTACTCAAAGTTATTCATGTCATGCCAAGCTTCTTGTTGAAGTTCTCTATGCCAAGGGAGGCTTAAAATAAAAAAATATTCCTGTTTGCTTTCAATCTCTGCTCAAGCTTTTTGGCTACACAACTACAGGTGCTTGGAACTACGACTCCCAGAAGCCCTTGCTTCGGGTAGTCATCTTTGAAAGTAATTATCACACCCCTACCTAACGTCAGGCAGCCGCCTAGGCGGACTAGGGGGCGTGACACTACGCACGGCTCAAAATATTTTCTCAGATTCCCATTCATGAACCTCGTTTTTGTGATGTGCATGCATGTGGCCACACACACACACACACACACACACTGGAGCCAATCTGGGAGAGGAAGAAGTTCAAGGACAAGTGACCAGCAGCCAACAGGAGACACTTCAGCCAATCATACTGCAAATCCTTGACAGGAGGCCAGAAAACGATATCCCTACCTGAGTTGCAAACTGCATGTCAGGAGACATAGCCCAGCCCAAAACACAGAGAACCATTTTGTGTCTGACTTTCCAGAGAGTCAGGGAAGAATACTGGGGTTTAAGATTGTAAAGGAATAAAAAACATTGAGAAAAGAGATCTTGACGTCTACTACTACTACTAATAATAATCATTTGTATAGTGCTACAAGGTGTACACAGAGCTGTACAGACACATCTAAAAGATGGTTCCTGCTCTTCATAGCTGACAGTATAGTCAAGACACCACAACAGCTGAGGGCAAGAATGTAGCTAGGGGAATGGTAAGGAAACACATTGGAGACCAAGCAGATCAGGGGTATCTTTACTAAAGGGCGCTATTTGCACTGCTGTCACGTTATCGCACGATAAGGTGCCTTATCGCATGATAATGGCACTTTACCGGGCGATAAGGTGCCTTATCGCGCGTTAACGAATGTAGCGGTGCAAACTAGCACTGAAGGCGGAGAAAGGCTCCTGGAGGGCGGAGGAACGCTCCCCAGGGGCGGATAGAGAGAGGGTCAATGGGTGGAGAGTGGGAGGGGAGAGGCTCCCTGCACACTGCTGTGGATTCCTGGGCTGAAAACTAACGCGAATGAAACCCTGGCGTTAGAGCAGTTTTAAAGGGAAGAGAAACTATTTCCGTCAGCAATGTACAGCAAAGCCAGGGAAACATACAAAAAGTGATAAGTGTGATACATGTGCACGGAACAAAAGGGCAAAGAAACATTGAAAATGACCTGAACAAACTGGAAAAAAAACATAACCAAGCTGGGCAATAGTGATATTAATGGGAAATGTCAAAAGACACTACTGGGAAAGCTCCAAAAAAAGGATATCAATTTTGGAAGGGGCTATGCTATGTCCCCATACAAGGTGAATGATTCCACAGTGAAATAGCGCTGATCAGGGTTTTCCCTTTCTATTGGACAGGTTTCCTAAGGCATGCACATGTCCCGCAATAGTAGGGTGGGCATGTCGGAACGGGAAACTGGACAGATGCTGGAAAAGGGGATACAGAGGGCTGCAGGCGGCACATGCTGTGGTGCAGCTGGGCCACAGTACGGATTAGGGTGATGCCTAGGTGGCCCATAGGAATGCTGAAACAGTAGAGCAGCCAGACAGCAACTGATAAGGGCCCAACATGGGCATGAGTGTGTTTCCCACAGTGTCACAGGGGATAGTACCCAGCAGGTACCCCCAAGGGCACAGAACATTGGCAGGCGGTGCTGGGGGGAAGCATGGACGTCTATGCAGGCACCCATACCCCAGAACCCACACCATAGGCAGCCACCTACCGGCACACTGGATGACCTGAGACTGCGCACCACCAGCACCACCAGCAGAAGGGCATGTCAGCATGGTGGCAGAGGGGTACTGGTGGTGGAGAAGGCAGTGGCAGCTGCTCACAGCAGACCATGGTCTAGCCCTGTTTAGGTGGGTGCCATACACTGCAACAGACGGACCCTGTCTGACGAACAGTCATGGTATCCCCAGGGAATAAATTGTCCCTGTGACAACAGTGTGGTGCAGTTCGCACAGCCAGTGTGTTCAAGAGCAGAAAGTCACAGGTTCAAGTCCCAGCTGTGGCTTCCACCAACCCAGTCCCCATATTTTACCCAGTACTAAACCGTGGTAATAAAGAGGGAACCTTTATTGCAGATAACATAAACATGCCTGAAATGTCTATATTTTACCCTACAGAGCACAGACACCATAGACATGTGCAATACCTAGAGCAGAGTTTCCCAAATGCAGTCCTGGAGGGGCAAACGCCATTCAGGCATCGTGCTGTCCCTAATAAAGATGCCTGTGCTGCATTTCTATGCGCCGCCCCCATGGTATGCAGATATATCTCATGCACATTCATTAGGAACAGCATGAAAACCTGAACAGTGTTTGGCCCACCAGGACTGGAGTTGGGAACCTCTGCCCTAGAGCAGCGGCCAACAGGGGCAGAAACCCGGACCCACAGGCACCATTATCCAAAGCCTCCTGGAGAGGCAGTATGTTGGGCCCTGCGTGCAGCACCATCTTCCAATACTAGCACTTGCATACCATAGCACTGCCACCCTAAACCTGGGAATACGGTACACATATATCAAAAGATTGCTATGATTACTGGCAGATAGCAATCCCTAGGTTAAGCACAATCTGCTCATTGAGCTGTATCATAGCAACCTCTCTGATGTCTGTGGAGTGTAATTCAGGTCTGGTGTCTGACAGTGTTTACCACCCTGGGGAGTGACCCCAACAGTATTGCATACCATAGCCATGCCTGCCCTGTGCCCAGGACTGGAGCGGTGGCCAGGGCTGCCAAAAGCCTCTATAGTTGCACAATGCTGGCATTGGTTGTGGAGTGTGTGTCTGTCTACCCAGTGTGTGGTGGCTGCCAACACCTTCCTCAGCCCGCACTGCTTGCACTGTTGCCAGTGTCAGCCTGCAAATGTGCATAATGAGGAGCAAGGTACCATGGGTATAGCCCGGACAGGGTGGCCTGGCCAGGATGCATCTGCACAGGGCATAGGGCAATGGCTCGGACATTGTAGTGCCCGGCCACCACCTGCACGGACAGGGTGGCCACAGCATGTCCTGCTGGGAGGTCACTCTCACCCTGACTGAGCAGTGACCACGGCATGGCTAGGTTCCCCTATAGTGCTATATAGCATTTTTTTCATGTGATATTTATGGGTTCTCTTTTGGGGCCCAATCACTGACTTATCTGCTTGGTGTGTATGCTGACATCCCAGTTCTGGGTACACGCATCTTCTCCAGGAACATGCACTATTGACTAGCTAACAGACTGTCTGCAGCCAGTATGTGTCTGGCTGGAACACCTTGCAGGGTGCAGCGGCTGGAGGCTTGCTGCTGGAGAATGTCAGATAGTGGTGGGGGGGGCAGCTGATCATTTCCAGGCCTACTGTCTGTCTGCTATTGCTTTATGGATATGTATAGATCTGCATTTACTGCCCTGTAGGGTGTCTGTTCCCCAGCAGGGCTGGGGTTGATGGTCCCCTTTACTGCCACCATTGCAGGGAGGTAGAATGTTGATCTGTTGGTGGGAGATCCTGTTTCCCACCCTGAGCCACAGAGGGTAGGGTGGGTTGGGTGGTGGTACATAATCTGCCTATGGGTCCAAAGTGCCACAGTGATTCTCTCAGAAGAGCAGTATCAGAGAGAAATTGAGGTCCATTTAAGTAACCGTACTAATTATATTTGTTTATCTAATGACCCGACGAGAGACCTTCAGACGAATATTCAAGCTGTGGTTTCCAATGCTTTTTACAGTAATTGGATCACGAAGCAGGAATTAGAATTTTTGGTAAAAAAGCATCCTAAAACTCCAATTTTTTACCTGGTTCCAAAGATCCATAAAACTCTGGTTGATCCACCTGGACGGCTATTGTCTCCTGCAGGGACTCATTACTCAAACCTCTCTCTAAATTCTGTGACATTTTTCTACAGCCAGCAGCAGCAAAGGTTTGCTCTTATATCAGAGACACAGGGGATTTTCTGAGTCAGCTAATGGAATGTACTGATGAGGGGTCCTATAAATACCTAGTATCTTTGGATGTACAGTCTTTGTACACGAACATTGATCAGCAGGAGGCCATCTCCTGTTTGGTGAATTATCCCTTGGAATTACCAGATCGAATTCCCAGGTCATTGTTGTTGGCTTTATTGGATCTGGTTTTGAACAATAGTTTTTTCTTACATCAGCAACAGTATTACAAACAGGTGTTTGGAATAGCAATGGGGGCGACAGTGGCCCCATCTATAGCGACCATCTTTATGGCTGATTTTGAAGAAAAATATGTATATTGTGATGATGCAGAGGGCTTAAACACCAGAAAAAGGTGTTTAAAACAACTTCTTTCCCCAAATGCAAACAGCAATGCAGGCAGGGAAGGGGTTAAAGCACCAGCCCAGAGAAACTCTCTGCATAGAAAGTCAGTGAGAGAGCCACACCCCAGCTCCATGACAACCCGGGGAGCTGACGTAAGAGGAAAGGGGGCGGAGTCAAACCGGATAGGGCAGCCCCATGCTCTTAACCAGGAAGGAACAGATAGAGATTTGAATTTGGATTCGGAAGGAGAAGGTGATTCACTTCCAGGTGGTAATCAATATTCAGTTGGAGAGTCAGGTCGTGACTCTGACTGGGATTCAGAAGGAGGCAAAGGAAGGAGCAACCATTGCCAGGATAGCACACAGTGCTTGGGAAGTTGCCAGCAGGACTGCTCAGAGTACTGGAAAAGCAGCTGAGAAAGCTTCGTCTGAGGGAGAGAAATTACCACGGGCCAAACAGCAAGGAGAAGCAGGTTAGAAGCTACTTTAAATCTCATGGGGAGAGGCTGGAAACCTTACCCAGAAGAGGTAGAAGTTCCTTCCTGGAATCTTCCCTAGAAGCTGTGGGTACAGGTGGGAGATTGAGCAAAAGTAAAGTTCTGTTTGATAAGCTGCATAAACGTTCCCAGGGCAGGCAGCGTGTTACTAGCATAAGCTCTGAGAATAGCCCAGCTGCTCTTAAGCAAACAGCTGATTATGTGCTATGGAGATGAAGGCTAGAGCCAGACCCTGCTAAGCCAGTTGCTACACGGGAGATAGTGAAGCAGTACAAAGACAGAGACTTGCCTTTTTACCAACCTGTGAAAGTCAGACATACTAGAAGAAAGTTAAGCCAGTTTGATTACCTTAACCCTGTTTTAAAGGAAGCTGGTAATTCTAGTTCCTCTCAGATACCACGAAGTGGAAAGAGTTATAAATGGAAACAGCTTAGAAACCAACTGGAACAGTGGAAGCCTGTTGCTCTGCAGTACCCTGATACTAACCAGGATATATCTGACTCTGAAGTTGAACCAATGCAAATTGAATCAGCTATAACAGATAGCAGTTGTTCTGAGATGGACGCAGAGTGTGCTTACTGTTGTCATGACTAAAAGCTGTATATCTTTATGCTTGTGATAAGTGCTGGAGAAGTTACTTCATACCATGGAGTTCTTACACGTGGAGAAGCAACGTTCTGCTTGAGTGTAAAACTCAACCTCATTAAGCAGCTGTGAACTGTGAATGCTATACAATTGAATTAGCTGCAAAGTAAAGCTGTTCAGAACTGAAGAGAAGTTTGGACAACCTGTATATATCTGAACTGACAACCCTGAGAAGGATCAGGTTGGACTTTGTCACATCTTGGACTTTATTTGGCATTAGAAAGTATCCACATTTTGTTTCTGTTCAGGGGATGGTAGATAACAAATTCCTGTGCGACAATAAAGTTATTGTTACCACTTAACCTTGGCTGTCTTCGTTTGGCCCACAACTACACGGAACCCAGACATCAGCACTTACAAGGATTTATAAATAATATGTTCACGTCCCCCCTCTTCTAGGCAACCGCTTATACAGAGCGGTAATGGGGGCGTGACAATATTCAGATCCAGCCTTCACATTCATCCCTTTTTGGAAAAGGTTCCTGGATGACATTTTCTTCCTTTGGACGGGAACAAGTTCAGATTTGGATCTTTTTTAACAAAGACTTAATACTCATGAAGCCAAGATTCAATTTACAGCACAGATGGATGATCAGTGTTTGCAATTTCTGGACATTAAGGTTATCCTGACCCCTTTGGGGTTTGAGACTACTTTATATCGAAAGTCTGTGCAACGGAATACGTTGCTTCGTTATGACAGCTTTCATCCGCGGGCTTTGAGGGAGGGACTCCTGTTTGGACAGTTTTTGCGACTTAGACGTAACTGTTCAAGTTTGCAGGAGTTTTGCCTTCATGCAGAAGAATTGAAATCACGTTTAGTTCAGAGGTGATATCCTTACCCGGTGGTTAGAAAAGCCTGGAAGCGGGCTAGGTATTCACACCAGGAATGGCTTTTCACCCCTACTATACCTACAGCTTCTGATGATACTATTACGGGGTTTTTTCCCTATACCAGGGATATGACCAAGGTGGTACAGATATTGCACAAATTTTGGCCCATTTTAGGATTACATTCTTGTTTCTGAGATAAAACTCTGCAAATTGCATACTCACGTAAGGCTAATTTTAGAGATATAATAGTGCGGACAACTTCTAAATTGGATCATCCAATAACATCTCATGCAGTCAAAGGCTATTTTACATGTGGTACATGTGCCTACTGCCCACTCTCTTTATCGGATCTTACTTGGACGGATGTTCACACATCTCAGACCTATTTGTCTTTATGGCACACGGACTGTCTTTCGACATTTGTAGTGTACTTTATTGTATGTCCATGCTCTTTATATTATGTCGGCCGCACTATACGTTCAGTTAAAACGCGACTCTCAGAACATACTTCGAGATTACGGACGGGCACCCTTTCAGCGCCTATAGTTGAGCACTGTTTGAAATATCATCATGAATTTGGCTCACTACGATGGCGCGTGCTGGACTTTGTGCCTTTGGATCCGAGAGGAGGGGATCGTGAGCAACAACTACAACTACGTGAGCAGTGGTGGATTTTTCTACTGAACTCGGTATCCCCTAGTGGTTTAAATCAGCAGATCGACTGGTATACTATCATTTAAATTACAACTAAAAGCTCTTTTACACCGTTGTCCAATGGAGATTTCCCTGTTCAGTGGGATTTATCTATTGGCTAAGGTGTTTGAGCGTTTTGATTGGTGGTCAGCACTCTTCTGTTTTAAAATGATGTCAGACGCCAAAGTTTATAGGATTGGAGTTGTTCCCATTCTTCTTATATTGACATTTTGCATTCTGCTAGTAATGAATGGACCTGAAGCAGGGTTATGGAAAGATTTGAATTAACCCGAAACGTGTGGCACGTCGCCGACTGGCTCCGACAAAAAATATATAGAAAATTTTATAAGGGGACGTTTTGTTGTCGGAATCTTTACACATTATGGATTTTTAAGGGGATTCTGGTTTGGTTTGTTCTGAGCAGGGGTTTGTTAGCAGCTATAGAGCTGTAGCCCACTGGTTACTTCACTACCTGTGGAGCCAGAGGTCATGGGTTTGATCCCACAGTGGGGTTATTTGATTGGGCTGTCTGAGGTGTTTTCTTTTTTAATTTAAATTAGTGCTGCCAGCAAAAACACCCTCACAGTGCTGTAGCCTTAAGGTGCCTCATAAGGCGCTCTATAAGGCACCCTATAAAGCGCCTTATAAGGCACCCTATAGGGAACATTATAAGGTGCCTTGGTGGACAGTGCACTTTATAATGTGCTCTCTGCAGTGCCTTATAGGGTGCCTTATGCGGCACCTTAGGTTACGGCACTATGAGGGTGTGTTTGCTGGCAGCACTAATTTAAATTAAAAAAGAAGATGCCTCAGACAGCACTGATTTAAAGTAAAGGGCAATGCCTCAGACAGCCTTACTCATCAAGCCCACTGGGGATCAAACTCATGACCCCTATTTTATCAGTCAATGTATTAACCATTGTGCTACACCTCTGTTGCTGTGCTTATTGATCAGCACAACTAATTAAGGCTAACACACATTAACGTGCCACGGCTCCCTCTATCGCACGAAAAGTACCTTATCGCACGATAACCCTAAATGCTACCTTAAGACTGGAACGCCCATTACTTTATATGGCATCCTGCACACTAACGCCGGCTGCACGTTAAGACTGCTTAGTAAACATACCCCCAGGATCCAAAAGCGGCCTCGAAGAGGTGAGTTTTCAACCTCATTTGAAAAGGGCTAGAGATGAAGCCTGATGCACAGATTCAGGCAGTTTGTTCCAGGCATAGGGAGCAGCAAGATGGAAGAATTGAAATCTGACGTTGGCAGTAGAAGAGAAGGGCACAGATAGAAGGAATCTTCCAGAAGAGTGGCATTCCTGAGGAGGGGTATAGGGAGAGACAAGAGAGGAAAGGTAGTGAGGAGCAGGAGAATGAGTGCACTTATAGGTCAGTAGCAGAAGTTTGAATTGGACACGGAAAGGAATAGGGAGCCAGTGAAGTGACTTGAGGGGTTATGTTAGTATATTGAGGATGGTGGAAGATTACCACGCAACTGAGTTTTGAACAGATTGAAGAGGAAAGAGATGATTCAGAGGGAGACCAGCAAGGAGGAGGTTGCAATTGTCTAGATGCGGTGACTAAAAAGTAGATAAGAGTCTTAGTAGTGTGTGTAGAAAGAAAGAAAGCAATTAATTTTGTCAGTGTTATAGAGAAAGAAGCGACAGGTTTTAGCCGTTGGCTGGATGTGTACAAAGAGAGAGTAGAGTCTGTCTTTGAGAGAGTGAAGAAGGGGCTCTAGAGCTTAGGATTGCAAAAGAGAACATTTTTTTTTTAAAACAAATATCTTGAAATCTGGCTTTGAACCAGTGAGCTTGCTAGTTGAAAGCTCAAAAAAGAAGATTTAAAAACAAACAAACAACAACAAAAAAAAAAACAGCTTGAAGGAAGCTCTACCCCTACCCACTTCCCTGTTTTAAACTTAGGAGTGCTTTGTAGGCTTTTTCCTCCTATTTGCTCTTGCAGGGAGTGTCTCTCTATGGTGGAAAAAGGAGGAAAATAGAGATGCTAGGAAAATTCTGCCTTTACAGTTTGCAAATTGGTAATGCTTACTCTCATAGGAATTAGTGGAAGGTATGCATTTTACACTTCCATAGCAAATAGTGGCAGTGGAGATGAAAAAGGTACTATGTCTAATCAATCTATTCAATTGCACAAGCAGAGAATACAATGAAATAAGCGTTTGCAATAATATTGTTCACCTATTATCTGTAAAAGCAGCTGTTGGGGTGGGAGGGAAGGGCACCTGACTGTATCAATCTATTCAATTCCATATTCATAGCATACAATTAAATGAGAATCTGAGACAGCACTCTTGGGGAGTAATGGTTCTCCAGGATGACATAGACTTGCTGGGGAGGGCCAGGTACTATAGGACAGGTAGCCCCTGCCCTAAAGACCTGGGAATCCAGTCCAATAGCAGCATTAGTCAGGCAAACACTTGCCCGATCTCCGCAGTCCATGGAAGAGTTTGAGTGGACAGGAAGGGTAACTGGGAACTGTAGGGTCTACAACAGATGGGGTGGGAAGACACTTGAATAGCATCTGAGGCAATACACTAGGGATAAGGTACTACAGAGCTGGGTGGGGCAGAAAACAAAAAGACATGCAATCTCTGCCCCAAAGGGATGGAAATCCAGTCCAAAACTATCATAACTTTTAGGAAGGGTATGTTTGCTATGTTCGGAAACTCTCACTTGATTTACAACTTCTTGTTCTGTGAGGGCTTGTGTGCATCAGTGATGCTAAGGGCTAAGCTATCAGCAATTTAACAACTGCTTTTGATCTTGTTGACCACTCCATTCTCCTCTCATGCCTCAGAACTGCAGATCTTCGGGGGACGATTTTCTGTTGGTTCCACTCCTTCCTCTATTTCCGTTCCTTCTCTGTGGTTTCTAATGCCCACACCTCTTCTCCTTTACCACTTATTACTTGTGAGGTTCCCTAGGGCTCTGTTCTGTCCCCTCTTCTAGTTAACATTTTCCTGGTCCCACTCACCGTCCTGGTGCAACAATATGAGATCTCGGCTTACTACTATTCTGATGATATTATTCTCCTACGTTACACTTCCCCTGAGAATCCGGATCTCTCCTCCCTCAATGACTGTCTCTCACTTGTCACCACCTGGCTATTTTCTAATTTACTCCATCTCAATCCAGTCAAAATGTCTGCAATGTGGTTCAACTGGCCCTCTGCCCCCTTCTTTTGGATGCCCCAATACCCCTTGTAACTTCACTCCAGTACTGGGGGTTATCCTGGATCCTGACCTCTCCTTCCACATTCACATCTCGTTCCTTGTGCTCCGCTCCCACTTTTTTCTTTGTCAGATTCTTTCCATCTGTCCTGTGCTCTCCCTGACATTCCTCATTAACGGAATTGACTTCAGTATATTAATCTGCTGACATTCCTCATGTCTCTTCTTCTCTCTCTAGTAATTTCACGTTTCGATTATTGTAATGTTGTTTTTGCCGGTATCCCCCACCATCAACTTTACCATCTACAGCTAATTCAGAACACCGCCCCTCATCTTCTCACTCATAGGACTACACCCACCCACCCACCCCTGGATAATCATAGATTTATAGGTGCTTAAATCTCTTAAAGGAAAGGAGGTGCCATATTCACTCTCAGGTGCAGTTGTGTATTCTCATCAGGCATACATTAAGGACCTGAGATTAATTAAGCTACAGGTGAAAAAAGTACATTAAATGTATTAGGTATAGTTTTGTTAGTATAAGTATCCCTAGCAATCCTTAATAAGTAAAGAACTTAAATACCTAAACACAACCTTAAAATTAAGATGCAGACAGCAGTCCAGCAACGAGATGGGGGTTTTCCAGTCTTTTGCATCGAGTGTCACATGTATGATTTTCTCCCAGTTGGTGAGGGGTCTTATGTGTGCAATAGGTGCAAGGAGCTCTTTGCTCTCAGGGAACGAGTCCGATCTCTGGAGACAGAGTAGCAGACTTGAAGGACATAAGGAAGACAGAGAGGTACTTAGACGAGACCTACAGGGATATAGTACTGAAGCCCCACCTCCAGTCTAGCAGCATCCCTGCTGCCATGGAGGAGAGAGGTCATGTGACAGGAGAGCATCACCATAGCATGGCAGAATGTAATCCTGAAGCTAGGACTTGTCCTCCAGCTGATGTAAAACCCTCTTGCACTGAGGAGGTTTCTCCAGGGCCATGTGCCCACGAGGGAAGGGTTAGGTGATTTGATCATTAGGCATGTAGATAGCTGGGTGGCTGGTGGCTGGTGGCTGGTGGACTCTAGGATCGCCTGGTAACATGACTGCCTGGTGAGAAGGTAACTAACCTCATGCACCACCTAGACAAGGTCTTAGATAGTGCTGGGGAGGAGTCTGTTGTCTTGGTACATGTCGGTACCAATGACATAGGAAAGTGTGGTAGGGAGGTTCTGGAGGCTAAATTTAGGCTTTTAGGTAGGAAGTTGAAATACAGAACTTCCAGGGTAGCATTCTCCAAAATGCTTCCCATTCCAAGCACAGGACCCAAAAGGCAGGCAGAGCCCCGGAATCTCAAAGCGTGGATGAGGGTTTTGGATTTGATAGGAACTGGGGAACATTCTGGGGAAAGGAGGGGCTCTTCCAAATGAATGGACCCACCTTAAAAGGAATGGAACCAGGCTGCTGGCATTAACCTTTAAAAAGGAGATAGAGAATCTTTTAAACTAGATAATAGGAGAAAGCTGACAATCGCCCAAGAGCACATGGTTCGGAACAATGTATCCTTGAAGGATACTAGCAAAAGATTGAAGTTAGGACATATCAGCAGAGAGGTTCCAGTAAAGACAAAAATACCCCAAATGCCCTTGAGTACAGAGCAGACAGAGCTTAAAGGTTCCAAATTACCCCTGCCTACCAATAGCCAGATCAATATAAATAAAATACAGCCTCTAAAATGCTTGTATGCAAATGCTAGAAGTCTAAAAAATAAGATGGGAGAGTTAGAATATATAGCAATAAATGAGAGGTTAGATATGACTGGTATCTCAGAGACATGGTGGAAGGAGGACAAACAATGAGACACTGTGATACCTGGATACAAACTATATTGTAATGATAGAGAAGATCAAATTGGTGGAGGGGTTGCACTTTCTGTTAGAGAAGACATTGAGTCACAAAGAATTAAAGTTTTGCAGGAAACAAAATTCATTGTAGAATCTCTATGTATTGAAATTCCATGTCAAAAGGGGAAGAGGAAGGCAATGTCAGTGCGGGTGTACTATTGACTGCCTGACCAGAATGAACAAATGGATGATGAAATAATCAAAGAAATCAGGGAAGATAACAAAAGTTACAATACAGTGATAATAATAGGTGATTTCAATTACCGCAGTATCGACTGGGTCAGGGTCACGACAGGACATGCTAGGGAGATAAAGTTTGTAGATGAAATAAATGACTGCTTCTTGGAGCAGCTGGTTCATGAACCGACCAGAGGGAAAGTCATTTTGGACCTAGTCCTGAGTGGAACACAAGATCTCGTACAAGAGATAAGGGTGTTGGGGCCACTTGACAATAGTGATCATAGCATGATTGCTTTTTGATTTAATAAATGGAGAAGGGAGGGTAAGGAAA
This sequence comes from Ichthyophis bannanicus, assembly GCA_033557465.1. Classification (NCBI taxonomy): domain Eukaryota; kingdom Metazoa; phylum Chordata; class Amphibia; order Gymnophiona; family Ichthyophiidae; genus Ichthyophis; species Ichthyophis bannanicus. The sequence continues at coordinate 582,068,425 of CM066033.1, forward strand.
TCCACAGTACTACCTTTTAACTTTCAAAAAGGAGACTATTATAAAATGAGGAAAATAGTTATGAAAAAACTAAAAGGAGCAGTTGCAAAGGTTAAAGATTACATCAAGCTTGGGTGTTGTTTAAAAAGCCCAGATCAGCTGTATTCCACACTTTAAGAAAGATGGCATGAAGTCCAAAAAACTACCAGCATGATTTAAAGGTGAGGTCAGAGAGGCTGTTGTTGCCAAAAAAGCATCTTTCATAAAGTGGAAAAAAGAGCCAAATGACAAAAACTGGAAACAACACAAGCACTGTCAAGTTAAATGCAAGGTATTGATAAGGCAGGCAAATAGAGATTTTGAGAAGAAGCTTGCTGTGGAAGCAAAAATGCGTAATAAAGACGTTTTCAAGTACATTCATAGCAAAAAAACTGTGAGACAGTCAATTGGACCATTAGATGATAGAGGGATAAAAGGGGCACTAAGAAGGGACAAGGCCATAGCAGAGAGACTGAATGATTTTTTTGCTTCATTCTTTAATGATGAAGATGTAGGAATGTTACCCATGGCTGAAATGGTATTTAACACTAGAAGCCCCTAAGTGTGTCAATTGATGCAAATGCATCTTCGAAGTTGTATACCAGCGCCACTGCTAGACCCATGTCAGTCATGTTCCATGACTTTGTTAGCAAGGTCATGATGTTCAAAAACATGTATCGAAAATTAATGACAGATGCACCACCTAGCGGGAAAATTAATTTATACCTAGAAGCCCCAAAGTACGTCAATTGACGCACTCAATTATCTTGGATGCGTCAATTGATGTACTTTGGAGCTTCTAGGTATAAATTCATGTTCCCACAAGGTTGCACATCTCAATCACTGTTTGCAGTTTTACTCCGACATTACAAACAATAAACACACGATGAGGCCATGTAATGACATCACATACTGCACAGATTTAACAAATAAGTAACTTCACATTAATTCACATCTGCATTTCATGCTAAACACAGTCGTCGTGATAATGCATCAATTGACACACTTTGGGGTTTCTAGGTAAAATTCCTTTTTGGGGCTTCTAGTGTTAAAGGAGATGCTGTGGAAGAATCAAAAGAAATATCGATACACCAAGAAGAAATATTACAACTATTTGATAAATTGAAAAGTAGAAAATCATCTGGACCGTATGGTATTCATCAAAGGGTGTTGAAAGAATTGCATTATGAGATTGCAGACCTACCATTAGCAATCTGTGAGCTATCATTAAAATCGTCTGTAATACCTGAAGAATGGAGGATGGCCAATGTAACGCCAATTTTTAAAAAGGGTTCCAGGGGTGATCCGGGAAACTACAGACCAGTGACCCTGACGTCAGTACTGGGAAAAATGGTGGAAACCATCATAAAGAACAAAATTACTGAACATGGCTGAATGGAAGACAGCCATCGTGGCTTTAGCCAAGGAAGGTCTTGTCTTACTAATCTGTTATGTTTTTTTGAAGGTGTGAATAAACAACTAGACAAAGGTGTGTCGGCTGATATAGTGTATCTGGACTTAAAGCCTTTGACAAGGTCCCTCATCAGAGACTTTTGGCAAAATTAAAAATCATTGGACAGGAGCCAGGGTAATACTGTGGATCAGGAACTGCTTAAAAGTTAGAAAGCAGAGGGTAGGGCTAAATGGAAAAAAGTGAAGAGTGGAGTACCCCAGGGATCTGTGCTGGGTCCGCTGCTTTTTAACATATTCATAAATGACCTCTAATTGGGAATAATGAGTGAGGTTATCAAATTAGCAGATGACACACAACTATTCAAAGTTGTTAAAATCCATGAGGATTGTGGAACATTGCAAGAGGATTTTGATAAATTGGAAGGCTGGGCATCCAAATGGCAGATGAAATTTAATGTGGACAAGGGCAAAGGTATGCATCTAGGAAAGAAAAACCTAAACTGTGGTTACACAATGCAAAGTTCCACATTAGGAACTATCACCCAGGAAAAAGATTTAGGCGTCATCATGAATAACATGTTAAAACCCTCCGCCCAGTGTGCAGTGGCAACCAAGAAAGCAAATAGAATGCTAGGTATCATAAGGAAAGGAATGGATAATAAAACAAAGGATATTACAATGCCTCTGTATCGTTCCATGGTGCAATTGCACCTTGAATATTGTGTGCAATTCTGGTCACCATATCTTAAAAAGAATATAACGTTATTAGAAAAGGTACAGAGAAGAGCCACCAAAATGGTAAAGGGGATGGAAGGATACCCCTATGAAAAGAGGCTAAAAATGTTAGGGCTCTTCAACCTGAAAAAGAGACGGCTGGGGAAGATATGATAGAGGTCTATAAATTAATGAATGGAATGGAACAGATAAACGTAGATCAATTGTTTACGCCATCAAAATATAGAAAGACTAGGGGGCATGCAATGAAGCTACAGGGTAACCTATTTAAAACTAATAACAGAAAATATTTTTTCACTCAACATGTAATCAAACTCTGGAATTTGCTACCAGAGGATGTAGTAAAAGCTGTTAGTGTAGCTAGGTTTACAAAAGGTTTGGACAGGTTCCTGGAGTAAAGGTCCATAAACCATTATTAAAGTGGACCCAGAATATCCACTGCTTGCCCCAATACAAGCATTGAGGAACCTGTGTCTTCTGGGGAAACTGCTAGGTAATTGTGACCTAGATTGGTCACTGTTGGAAACAGGATTCTGGGCTTGATGGACCTTGGTCTGACCTAGTATGGCATATCTTATGTTCATACTCCTTGTTTCAATCCCTCCTTGATCCACCTGCACTGGCTCCCCTACTACATTATCTTCAAACTCCTAATCCTAATACACAGGGCCCTGCATCAGCACACCCCTCAGTATCTTGCAGACTCAGTACACTTTTGTACAGTACCTCATAGCCTCCGGTCCTTGCGCACCAATTGCCTTGACCTCCTCTCTCCTGCCCGTGCCCGCTTGGAGGAAACCTAGCATTCCACCTTCTTTTTTCTAGGCCCATCATTGTAGAATTCTCTTCCTCCCCTAATCCGTCAAGAAGAATCATTTCTCAAATTCAAGTCTCTCCTGAAAATCCACCTTTTCTGTACTACCTATGACCTCCCTTTCCCTGACCCCCCTGTTTCCTCCTTTCCTTCCACTTAGGCTCTTTTTCTCTTTAGTCCTGTACGGGTGTGCACTTCCTGTCTAGCATTGTATTTCCTTTTCTGTTTATGGCTTTTCTAATAAATATTATTGCTATTGTAAACCACCTAGATGGCTCCCGATGGGCGGTCTATGAAATGTTTTAATAAAGATAAAGATAAAGGGTCTCCCAAGATGGACAAGTCTCAGCTGAGGTGCCAGACCAAGAAAAACCACCCATCTGTGCAGCAGCAGAATGGGACAGTGTTGGCGGCAGAGGATCACATTTCTGTTACAATGACAACACCACTAAGCTTAAACTGTGCGGAAGAAAGGCCTGGCAATCTACTTCTATATCTTGCCGTGAAAACCCAATGGATAGTCACAACAAATCAAATAGCACTATAGTGCTGTAAGATGACCCCACCACGTCAGAAGGCACTCAACTGGCTACTGAGGAGGAGCTGAAGACTTTTCAGAGTAAAGCCAGTATGTATGATGTGGTTGGACAAGGCCCTCGGTCGTCTGAGTGCTGATGTAGCTATGCATGAAATGAGAGTCAGAAGCTGCAAAGATCTCTTGCATATTGGGAGGTGGAAAGTATGAAGCATGAATCAAGGGAAGTTGGATATGGTCAAAAATGAAATGGAATGTGTACAATTCGATCTGTTGGGTGTCAGCGAACTGAAATGGACTGGCATCAGGCACTTTGCATCTGATGATTACATGGTCTACTATGCTGGAAATGAAAGACAAAGAAGAAATGGTGTTGCATTTATAATTAAGAAGAAACTTGCAAGAACTGTAATGAAATACAATGCAGTCGCTGAACACTTAATTTCAATTTGTCTATGAGGAATGCCTAACAACACAGCTATAATTCAAGTATATACCCCTTCAACAGCTGCAGAAGAGGATGAAATTGATGAGTTCTTTGAACAAGTACAAGCTGAAATTGATAGAACATGCAAAGAGGATATCCTGATAGTCACAGGTGATTAGAACACAAAAGAAGGCAGCAACAAAGAAGGCAGCAAAAGTTGGAAAATATGGACTTGGTAACAGAAATGAAGCTGGAGAAAGATTGATAGAATTCTGCAAGACCAACAATCTATTCATCTCAAACACCTTCTTCTTGCAACACAAGCAATGACTGTACACATGGATTTCACCCAATGGATTGCACAAAAATACAATTGACTATATCTGTGGAAGTCAACAATGGAAAAACTATATTATATCAACAAAAACATAACCTGGAGCTAACTGTAGTACGGATCACCAATTGCTAGTATGCAAACTCAAGCTAAAGTTGAAAAAGATCAAGCCACTCATGAAGGTAGCAAAATATGACCTTGAGATTATACCACTGGAATTTAAAGACTGCCTGCAAAATCAAGTTGCTGCTTTAGATACAAATGACAGAATTCCAGAAGAATTACGGGATGACATCAAAAAGGTTGAGTTGGAAGAAAGCGAGAAATCTCTACAAAAGCTGAAAAAGCAAAAATGGCCAAAATGGATGACCAAAGAAGCTCTGAAATTTGCCCAGAAATACAGAGAAGCTAAAGCCAGAGGAGAAAAAGAGGCAATCATAGAACTCAACAGAGATTTCCAACTTGCAGTAAGATAAGACAAGAAGTACTACAATGATGCATGCAAGGAAATAGAAGCAGAAACTATTAGAGAAGGAACAAGATCAGCTTTCCTTAAGCTACAAGAGTTAAAGAAAAAATTCCAGCCTTGAATTGGAATTTTACAAGATGCTCAAGGATCCATGTTGAATGATGCGGAGAAGATCAAGAATGGCTGTAAAGAATATACAGAGTTATTATATGATAAACATTAAGTGGACCAACAGCCGTTTCAACCTCTATCTTATGATCAGGAACCATTGGTGATGAAAGAAGAAGTTGAAGCAGCATTGAAAGCTTTATCAAAGAACAAAGCAACAGGCATTGATGGTATTTCCATTGAAGTATTACAGCAATCTGATGCAGCTGTTACCATACTTACAAGGCTCTGCCAGAAAATTTGGAAGATAGCATCATGGCCTACTGACTGGAAAAGATCTGTGTTTATATCAATACTAAAGAAAGGTGATCCAACTGCCTGTGGAAATTATTTCACAATCGCTCTGATCCCACATGCCAGCAAGATTCCATTCAAGATTATTCTTGAACAGAACGGAGTGGAGGAGTGGCCTAGTGGTTGGAGCAAGGTACTTCAGGCCAGAAGGTCAGGGGTTCAAATACCACTAGAGGACAGCAGCCTTGGGCCAGAAGGACTGGGGTTTCTAGTCCCACAGGTGCTCCTTGTGGTCTTGGGCAAGCCACTTAACCCTCCATAGCCCATGTTCCCTGTAAAATAGTTATCTCTAAGTTATAATGCCCTGTTCAATGTAATTTCAGTTTGATGGATTCTTGAAAAGACTAAAGAATACCAAAAAGATAACTATATGTATTGTATTCACTACAACAAGGCTTTTGACTGTGTAAACCATGAGAAACTCTGAGCCACACTAAGAAGCATGAATATACCAGAACAAGGAGAAACAAAATGGTTTAAAATCAACAAAGGTGTACGACAAGGCTGCATACTTTCCCCCTACTTCTTTAATTTACATACAGAACAAATCATCAGAGAAGCAGGATTGTATGAAGACAATAGAGGTATGAAGATTGGTGGAAGACTCATCAACAACTTTCGCTATGCTGATGATACCACATTACTGGCTGAAAGTGAAGATGATCTGAAACACTCGCTTCTCAAGATCAAGGAACATAGTCTTAAAATGAGTCAGCACCTTAATGTAAAGAAGACAAATATCCTGACAATTGGCAAAACCAATAAGTCCATTGTTGATGGAGAAGAAATTGAAATAGTGGATAACTTTAACCTACATGGATCAACTATCAATAAAGAGGCAACAAGCAGTCAAGACATCAGATGTTGCATTGTTCTTTGCCGAATGGCTATGAAGGACCTAGACAAGATTCTCAAGAGCAGAGATGTTTCTCTCTATACAAAGATTCAACTTGTTCAAGCCATGGCTTTTTCAATAACATCATATGGATGCGAAAGTTGGACAATGAAAAAGAAATCCAGGAAAAAAATTGATGCCTTTAAATAATTGTGCTGGCGACAAATATTGTGTATACCATGGATTACCCAAAAAACAAACCAGTCAGTACTAGAGGACATCAAACCTAAGCTTTCTTTAGAAGCTCAGATGACAAGACTTCGACATTCATACTTTGGACACATCATGTGAAGAGAGAGATCATTAGAGAAAGACATCATGCTTGGCAAGGAAGAAGATCAACACAAAAGATGAAGGCCAGAATGAGTTGGATTGATACAATAACAGCAGCCATGAATTCCAGTCTTTCAAGAATGAGCCGCCTGACTGAAGACTGAACACAATTTAGGATAGCTATCTAGATGGTCGCCATGAGTCGACACCGATTCGACGGCACTTAACAACAACTGACAGAACTAGGTGTTAAATATGATGTTTTTAGCATGTTAACTGGTGAGGAGATAGAAAGTGATACTGGCAGTGCTAAGACCAAAAGCACTGCACAGTTATAGCGGGACAATAGAGAGTGGGAAGGATGCCACTAGACTTTCATCTTCCCTTCTGTATCCAGCCACAAGTCTAGCAGTAACACTAAGACCAGCAATCCCCCCCCCTCCCCTCTATAGGAAGTATAGGGAAAGTCTTAAAAAACCTCACAGGCATGGAGGCATTTTCAAGAGCTGGAGTACTCAGGGCAGTTTCCCCAAATGGGTTAGTTTTGCGCATTTCATGACAGTCATGAACCTCACTTCTAAGCCAGGGTATGTGGAGTATGGTATCAGTAATTATGCAAAATGCAATTATTCTGCAGATTGGAAAATGTAAACTGGTCGATCACCTTGCAAACACAAATACGTTGCATCATTTGCTAAAGCAGCTCCCATTCTGGCTCAGTACAAAGGAGGATGCTGATCCTAGGCTAGGGATTCAATCTAGGAGTGGAAATAGCAGGGGTAGGAAAGGTACAGGAAAAACAAAATTCCTTTCCCAAGCAGAGCACCACACCTCTTCTGCCCATCTGATGGCATGGCAGCAGGTCCAGTGTACATTAAAATAAACCACAATAGAAGAGATAGCATAAGGCCCGATTCCTTACCAGACGTACATGCCTTCTGTACGCCTGGTCTGAACTGGACGTACAGAGGGCATCGTAATTCTGATCCCTATGGGCACGTCTAGCCCCATGGGATCAGAATGATGTTCAGACCTGTACATGCAGGCCGAGATTGCGATTCAGCCAAGCTTGCAAGTATAGGCCTTGCCCAACTAATTCAGTCATGGCTTTTAAATAGAACCGCGGCACCATGGCATCCAGTTGCCATGGCAACGCAGCTCCATTTAAAAGCTACAATCCCCAGCTGCCAGCTCCTGCAGCTAATTCCCTGCAGCCTGACCCCTGAACTGGCCTCCCAGGGCCAGGGTCAGGCTGCGGGGAATGCCCTCTGACCCCTGCCACCCCTTCCCAGCCCCAGGCCGGCCTATCCTGTCAGATCGGGGAAATTATTCCACCTCAAGTCGCCAGCCCTGGACGTACAGGACCGACATTAGAATCGGCCCTGTATGTCCGGGGCCAGCGACCATCCACTGTCCACCCTAACGCCGCCCCTGATCCTCTCCTTTCCCGCCCCCATCTAACTTCCTCGTACAACTGGCGGGGAGGTTAGACGCCAACAGGAAGGGGAATGACTATCAGGGATGTACATCCCGTTGGGATGTCCATTCCCGCTATTCACAGCTTGGAATGAGCCTGATAGTGTTCAGCAGCACTGTCATGGGGCTGAAGCAAGCAGCATTGAGATTGGTGATACAGTGCATTGGGAAAATAATACGCTGGATGACCAACCCCTTCACATGAGAAGGTGGGATTTTAGAGGCTGATGCATCTCTTAGCTCCCAATTGCTGACTGCTCTAAAAACAACTTTTGGGGAAGGGGGTAGGAGTTGCATTTAAATGATTTCTTAGACAAGAAAGATAATCTTCATCCTTCACAATAAGGTTTCAGACCTTTGCATAGTATAGAAACATGCCTCAGCTGTGTGACTAGTGAAATTCACAATCTTCTGGATATAGGTAAGATCACCCTTATTGTCTCTCTAAATCTGTCCATGGCCCTCAATTTTGTCAATCTCTTGAATTGCTTAGTTGACTGTGGCATATGAGGAAAGGTTTATTCTTGGTTTAGGTCATTTCTGTCTGACCAGACTTTTGCAGTAATGATTCTCTTACCCCTCAACTTAAGGATTGGTTTATAGGGTGCCCCAAGGCCCCATATTCTCCCCCATCTTATTTAACCTCTTTCTTAGTCCTCTTGTGTTGTTAGTGCAATCTTTTGGCATCACTGGCCCATTTTTGGCTCAAGACATCCAACTGTTAGTATACCAAGATCCGGCAGTGCCTGATGTGCATCCATTCAACACTCCTCTTGTTGCAGTCTCCTCATTGTTTGAAATCAAACTTAACCCATCAAAATGCAAAGCAATATGGATATCAGGTCATCTGTATTTCACCATTAGCAGTCCCTAATCTTCTGGATTATTCCTTAACTCTTATTCCTGGATTCCTTAACTCTCATTCCTGAATATTGGATTGAATCATCAACTCCCAGCAGATATATACCATAATTAAATCATCCTTCAACTCCCTTAGAACAATCTCTGCAGTTAGATCTTTCTTGAATAAATTATCCCTTTTGATGTTGGTCTTTGCTTAAGTTATTAGCCTATTCGATTATTGCAATTCTCTTTATAAAAGTCTACCCACCTCGGTGCTCAAACGTTTACAACTTATCCAAAACACGACCATTCCATTTGTCATCTTATGTACCATCCAGAACTTTTTCATCCCAGACTCATAACCTTCTTGTTTTACCTTCCAACTGCTTAGCTTGCCTTGAATCCACTAGAAAATCTTTTTTTTTCTGACCTGGTCCCTTGAAACTCCATACCACTATATAACGGAATGCAGTCTTCTCTGAAAAAGTTTAAAAAGGAATTAAGAACATATTACTTTGAAATGGCCTTTAAGGATACCTAACCAAATATGGTAAAGTGAAGCCCAACTGAGACAAGTCATGCTACAAGTCTGACTTTCTCGCACCTCTCCTATTACCCCTACACTCACTCATCCTCTGGCTCCTTCTTTTTTTTTTTTTTTTTAAACGTTTATTTTCATTTTACAACAAACAAAGTAACAACACACCAAAAGAAACAAATACACACATACAATAAAGAAAGCAACCCCAATTACCCCCCACCCCAATGCTTCTTCTCTAAGCTGATAAGAATCATCATATGAGCGCTTACATACAACAATTATTGTACATCAAACAAACAGAAGTAGAATCTATGATACCGGATGAGCATGTGACAAAGATTAATACAGAATCAAACAGTCAACTGAGAGCATTGAAATTTTGAACATAATCGTTGAGTGTCTTCTAGCCAGACCAATAGGAAATAATTGAACGGAAGAGGCAGCCATACTAGGTATTTGCACATATTTACAATAAAGACAGATATATTTCACCATTCAATAGAACTCAAAAGAGCTATTTTCCCAATATTTCGTGATTAAGGAAATAGGAAATAGCAATACCCAGCATAAAGGCTAAAAGAAATAAGCCAATTTAGGAAGAGAGGGGAACCCCGCAACTAAGCGGAGCCCCACAAACTTCCGAAAAAGGGAATCCGGAAAATATAAAATAGAATGAAGACGACCCCAGACCCGACTCCAGTAATACTGTAATGCGGGACATTCATACTTAACAGGAGTTTAGTAGACCAAAGGCCACATGGGATGCCCAGCATCAAGCGCACTGGATGGCATTCCAATTGGCCAACCTATCAGGAGTATTTGTCTACTTGGGATAGCAGTACTGAGGAGATAAGAAAAAAAAATATCTGATCTAGATTATGAGTGGTGGGGGGGGCTGAGAAAAGATGAGCTCTAAGTCTGAGGGGTGAAGCAACTTCCATATATCAACTCACGCAAAATCTTTCATCAGGGCTGGCAGGGTGTGGAGACTCTTGGGCGGACCACTCGTTCTAGGCGGCAGTCTATCTATCAAAGGAGCAAATACTTGGTAGAAGCACCGCCGGGTAACAATAGCAGGGTCATCCACATTCAGAGCATAAATACCAATACACGCAAATGCACTATCTCCAACCTTAAAATATACACAGGCCCAGCTACCCTCCCCATCAGAGCTAGTATCCACTACAGTGGTTGGCCAAAATTTCTCAACTAGGATGGCTACCTCGCCCCGCTCAGAAACGGCGGGAGAATAGGCAGCCACCATATAAGGTTTGGCAGCAAATTTCAGTGGTTCGACAGAGGTGAAATGGATTTCCTAAAGAAACACTAAATCAGTATGGTCATGATTAAAATAACTAAGGATGGTCATTCTATTGATTGGACTATTGATGCCTCTTACGGTCAGTAATAAGAGCATACATAAGGCCATACAACAAAGTCAAACATTCTGAGAAAGGAACATGATGGCGCACCGAGTTGCGCAATGTCCCTCATATCAACTATAAATGACTGTACACACGATATGATAGAAAATAAACCAATGAAAAATCATGAAGCGCCCAATATAACAATAGGAGCACCGAAGTGCCTTAGAGAAGAAGCAAAACCCCAGAAATTACAGGCGACCTGATGTCTGCGGGGTGAAACCCCAGAGAAGGCCTAAATTGAAGCATATAACCGGTATAGCTGTGCGTGCTCCGAATCCAACCGAGGTGCACATCATGGAGGAAAAGGAGACCAAGAGAGGTAGAAATAAAAGAAAGGAAGGTCCAGGCAGTCTCTATTCCAGGCAATGAGCACCGCGCCGGGCCATTCAAAATGGCGGGCAGTTCCAGCGGAGTCTATCCGAATTGTTGACTTAGCGCATCTGGTCTGCCTCTTTGGAATCTAAAAATGTTGCTAGAAGAGCAGGATCTTCGAAGGTTCTAGTTTGGTTATGGAGAGTCACTCTGAGCTTCGCTGGATATAAGAGGCCAAAGCGAGCCTGTAACCGTTGAAGTCTAGGACGAAAATAAAGGATTAACTACAGCCGGTCAGCTGTGGATTTTGCCAAGTCGGGGAAGAAAGAGACTTTATGATTGTCAAACTGCAGATGTTGCATCACCCGGGCGGCTTTGAGAATTTGCTCAACTTGCTGATACCTCAGCAAACGGAAGATAATGGGCCGGGGGGTCGTCCGATTGAGTGCGATGTTAGTAGGAGCACGATATGCTCGGTCAATTTCCAGATCTCTGCAAAAGGTAATCTTCAGCAAGGAAGGGAGAGTTTTGACCAGAAATTCTCGGATATCTCCTGCTTCCGCCCCCTCTGGAACTCCTATGAGCCTTACATTATTGCGACGAGCACGATTATTGCAATCCTCTAACTCTTTTTGAAGATTCTGTATGTGACGCTCAGCCTTGTCCAGGTTCACCAAGCGCACCGCGTGCGAATCGAGGACCCCCGCCATATTGTCCAGCCGCAGTGAAAGACCTTCAAGCCGGTCCTGAAGTATACCGAAATCTTCTCGCATGGCTCGGAGCGCTTCTCCGTTGGACTGTACCAGTTCCTTCACACCACGTATTTCCTCCAGGATCTCCTGTTGCATTTCGGGGCTTACCCGAAGTGGAACCATCTTGAGTGGGGAAGACAACTCTGTTTTGGAACGTTTTCCATGCGAAGAAGAGGGAGACCCTAAGTCCAAGCGCACTGGTTTGTGGATCGCCATTCCCCCCAAGGCACCCCGGTAAGTTCGGTGTAAAATATGAGGTTTATGCAGATATTAAGTCAGGATTCTGAGTAGGCCCCTCGGGAGCTTCAGCGCGAAGCGTCTAACCCGCTGGACATCAGGCTCCGCCCCCTCCTCTGGCTCCTTCTAATTATTTTTTAAATTGATTATTTTGTAAACAGCCCTAAAACGGAAGTCCAAAAAAACTATAAACTGTAAATTACTGAGGGCAGGTGATCCCCTGCCTGTATAATCAGTCACAGCTGGCAAAAGCAGAGGCTGGTAATAGTGTGGAAATGGGCTGATGGGGAGCTTGGATTGGAAATGGGCTGATGGGGGGCTAGAATAGGACTGGACATGGCTGACGAGGGGGTTAGGATTGGAAATGGGCTGATGGGGAGGGGGCTAGGACTGGAAATGAGCTGATGCAGGAGGATGGGAGAATGGGACTAGAAGGGCATGGATGCTGGGTGGGGCTGGAACTAGAAGGGAGTTGATGTTGGGGGAGGACTAGAAGGGGATGGGGCTGGGGGAGTGAGGATGGAGAGGAGAAAAGATACTTTGTGTGGGAGGGAAGAAAAGTCTACGATTGGCCAGGTATTGGGAGAGTAAGTGGGGATTACAAATGGAAGGGTTAAATCTGAGTGAATGAAAAAGGAATAAAGAATGAAATAGAGGAAAGAGCAAAAAGAGAAAGATTATTATGTTAAAGCAGATGTAGAGAGAGAATGGGAAAAAACTAGAAGAGAGAAGGAAGGACTAATGGACAGCAGACAATGGAGAGTTAGCAGAAGTGTGTTGATTATGCACAATTTTTGGTTTGCTACTCTACCAGCATCTGAGAAGTTTGTGAGTTTCATGTGTCCTGTGTCTGTATATTTGATTTTAACTGACCTTCAATAAATCATTCTTTTAGTTAAAAACAAACTCTTGAGCCTGGACTGAATTCTGTTGGGTGTGAGAGGACAAGATTGAGTGGAGTCTGAGTACAATAGGCCTCTCAGTGTGCGTATGCTTGTCCAACCTCAAAAACTCTTGAAATTCCTGGGAATCAGAATTGCAGGGGAAGTCTTGGCTCGTGGAAGATGTGCCTCCGATCAGCTGAACAGTGCAAAGTGACGCTGTGAAAGGTTCACTGCCAGTCAGGAATTACACATCTACACTATACTGTCTGTTAGTGTATTGGGACATTACCAGTATCACGGGATAAAAGAAAAACAATAACAGAATCAAAAAAACGTAGATAATCACAGTGGCCCAATATTCAGCAGCGGCGGCTTACAGCTGTTAGCCACCGGTGCTAAACCTTAGACCTGGATATTCAATCCTGGAGCCATATCAGGTCAGTGGCATTGAATATCTGGGTCAGCCGCAGAACCCTGAGGCTAGCCAGACAGCAGCGATATTCAGCTGCCGCCCAGCTAGCTTCTGCAGCAAAAGTTAAAACACCTTTTTCTATGCCTAACCTTTGCCGTCGAAGGATAGCTAGGCAGCAGCTCAATATCGCCACTGTCCAGTTATTCCTGGGTGCCGCCCCTGGAATGCCCCCATAATGCTCCAATGCTAACCAGTCAGCACCGGGGCACACAGTGGTGGGAGCCACACATATTCAGCAGCACTAGCTATGAGGAAGTGAGACAAAACCTCAGAACAACAAGGGTGTATGGCATGCTAACAGAAAAGAAATTCAGCAGACTAGGTGGTACTTATCTACTGTACCATAATAGTATGTGGGCCCGATATTTAGTGCCAGCATCTAGTGCTCCTATAGTGACTAGCTGCTGGTGTTGAATTCTAGACTGGTGTATTCAAAGCTGTTTCCATATCCAGCCACCAGCACTGAATATCCAGGTTGGCCGTAGAACCTGTAAGCTAACTGGGCAGCGGCAATATTTCCAAAAGCTGCTGTTTCTGTGCGTAGATAAGAGGAACACAAATTTCAGGGAGCATGGTTTCTGTGTGCTAAGAAAGTACAAGGCTAATTTTATATGGATTGTCTAGAATAAAGTGCAAATTTTGCACCTGTTTTATCAAGTGATGTACTTACGTTTCTTTTGCCTTCCTGACCCTAGATTTTTCAAGAACATGCATAAGTTAAAATATTTTATAATTTATCTGTCCCGCTTACTAACACTTAGCTTTAGCTATCCACTGCTAGGAAAAAAAATGGGTCATGCAGTAGATATCTCAAGCTAAGTGTTAGTAAAAGGGGTCCTGTGTGTGTAAGTTTGCATTCCACCTAAGCTCCGCCCATGTGTACATCCACATTGAAAGTATGCACCATTGGTTCGATGCATGCACTTACAAAACAGAAACTAAATACATTACGTGCATAAGTGGTCAGTTATGTGCATAAATCCTTAAAATACCATAATTTATGAGCAAGATCACATGTGTAAATGTAGGCGACCCTTATAAAATTACCCTCTAAGCATGTATTTCTCATTTTATAAAGGGAATAAATGTATACTTTAAGAAATTTCCACACTGGCTTTTGCACTTGTTGCAAGGAGCCTGCCAGTGCCAGCCTCCAGATCCTTGGGACCTGGGGTCCTAGGGATCTGGTGTCAACTGGTGTACTCATGAACAATATAATGTAGTTACGTACCTGTAGCAGGTGTTCTCCGTGGACAGCAGGATTATGTCCTTATGTATGGGTGACATCACTGATGGAGCCCGACACGGAATGCTCCCCAGCTTCCGCTGGAAGCTTTTGGGAGCTACATTATGCATGCATACCTGCCTTCCTCCATCTCATGGCACCATCTTCTCAGTCAAATGTCAAAGCAATAGCCCAAAAAACAACTCTTTGGGGAGGTGGGAGAGTTGTGAGGACTTATTCCTGCTGTCCATGGAGAACACCTACTACAGGTGAGTAATAACACTTTCTCTATGGACAAGCAGGAACTAACTCCTCACATATGGGACTCCCAAGCTACAGGCTACCAAAAAACAAGCAGGCAAATGCCCAACAGGAGCAGCAAAACTGGAGAACAGGAAGAACAGAAAGGATAGTCCCTCTGGGGACTTCACAGATTTAGCATCCTCAGCTCACAGCAGCACCAAGGTAGTTTCACATTTGCAGGTAGCCTGGATGGACAAAAGGTCCGGTGGCCAGGGGTTGGACCTAAGACCCAAAAAAGTGCCAGGGCACACCCTGACCAAAGTTGCTGTCCCATTGGGAATCCCCATTCAGACAGAATGTGTGGACCAAAGACCACTTAGCAGTGCTGCAGATTTCCTCCATGGAAACTGAGCACAGATTAGTGACTGACACGGCCATGGCTCAGACATTATCAGCTGTGATTTGACCAACAAGTCTCAAGTCTGCCTGGGAATATGCTAAAGAAATGCAGTCAGCTAGCCATAGGGATAGCATGTGTTTGGAAACAGCAGCACCCAGCTTACTGGGATCAAAGGAGAGAAACAGCTGCGTGGACCACAAGTGGGCCTTTGTACGCTTGAGGTAGAAGGCCAGAGCATGCTTAGATTCCAGCATATGCAATGCCTACTCACCGCCTCACCCTGGTTAGTGTGCAGCCTAGGGAAGAATGTTGGTAGGACAATTGATTGAGGTGGAACATAGAGACCACTTTCAGCAAAAAACAGTGGTGCCTTCGCAGGACCACCCTATTCTTGTGGAATCTGTTGTAAGGCAGATGAGCCACCAAGGTCTGAAGCTCACTAATGCATTGTGCCAATATGACCACCACTAGAAACAAGACCTTCCAGGTCAAGAACTTCAGAGGACAAGAACTTCAGAGGACAAGAGTCAAGCAGCTCAAAGTGAGCCCGCATGAGCTGAGCAACAACCACATTGAGGTCCCAAGCCACCATGGAGAGTTTGAAAGAAGGCTTTGAGAGGAGCAAGCCTCAAATGAAGTGAGCCCCCAAAGTGTGAGCTGAAATGGGCCTGCCCCCCCCCCCCCAGAGCCACAATGGTAGGCCCCAATCACACTGAGGTGGACCCGGATGGAGTTGGATTTCACCTGAGTCTGAGAGGTGCAGGAAATACTCTAGTAGCTGATCCACTGATCAGGAAAAGGGATCAAGTGCCCTGTCTATGCACCATGAGGCGAACCTCTGTCACTAGAACACATAAGCCCAACAAGTCAAGTCCTTGCGCAAAGCCAGGAGGACATTCGTGACTTTCTTGGGCACAATTCACTCCAAAAGGTCTACCCACTCAACATCCAGGCCATAAGGACCATGGAGTGGATGTTGGGATGCAGCAGAGTCCTGCCGTCCTGGGAGATGAGGTCTGGGGCAGAGCCCAGGCAGGTAGGCTCCTTCAGAGACAGCTGGAACAACAAGGGGAACTATGGCTGCCGAGGCCAGTAAGGGACATTAGGAATCATGATGCCCCTGCTGGCCTGAAGCTTCAGCAGAATTTTGGCCATGAGTGGGATCAGGGAATAAGTGTAAAGCAGAAAGTAGACCCATCCCTCAGTAGAGGAAAAAAGCATCCAAGGCTAGCTAGTCGCTGGATGGCTCCTGGAGCATAATCGGCCCACCTGGGTATTCTGCGGCATGGAAAAGTGATCTATCATGGGGTACCCCACTCCTGAAAGATCTTGCCTACCACATTCCTGTGGATGGTCCACTCATGCAGTTGGAGGACATGGCTCAACTGATACGCCAGAACGTTGAACCCGCCAGGTAGGAAAGTCACCCTGAGCTTCATCCACTGGGCCAGGGAAAACTTTCACCACTGGACCGCTTCCCAGCAGAGGAGGTATGAACCCATGCCATCTTTCTTATTCATATAGAATATCACTACCTGGTTGTCTTTCTGGATCAGGATCACCTCATTTTGCCAGGTGCACTCAGAAAGCCCGGAGGGCATTTGCTATGGCCTGCAATTCGAGGAAGTTGGTCTGGAACAGGCTCTCCTGTTCAAACCACAGGTCTTGCATGCACAGACTGTCCAGATGAGCCTCTTACCCAAGCTTGGATGCATCAGTCATCAGCGTCCTGTGGGGGAGGGGGGCTTCTCTTGGAACAGGAGGATCCTGAGCAGGTTCAGCAGCTCTAACCCACCAGTTGAGGGACTGTACCAAGGGAGCAGTGATCACCACCCTTTCACGGAGATGGATTGTGGTCTGCTTCCATTGCATGCAGAGGGTTTACTGCACCTGCCACATAAAGAAATGGGCCAGAGGAGTAACATGCACCATGAAGGCCATTTGACCGAGCACCTTCAGCATCCCCCATGCCATCGTGTGGCGGTGACACTGTACACCATCGACCACTTCTGTTTGCCGCCACTTGAGGTCCATTGGTAGGAATGCCCAAGCTCAAGTGGTATCTAAGAGGGCCCTGATGAACTCCTGCCACTGTGTGGGCTGGAGATGGGACTTGGGGTAGTTGATGACAAACTCCAGCCTCTCGAGAACCTGTATGGTGAGATGGACGGACTGTCAGACAGTGTCTGGAGTAGGACCTTTGATGATCCAGTCATCCAGATAGGGGAAGACAAAGACTCCCATGGTGTGGAGGTAGGTGGCCATTACTGCAAGGCATTTGGTGAAGACCCAGGGTCCTGAGGCCAACCTGAAGGGGAGCACCTGTTACTGATAGTGCTGGCTTCCCAGCATAAACATGAGGTATCCACTTAGGATCACTTGGGTGGATCAGGATGTGTGTACATATTCCTGAGATCCAAGGAGCATAGCCAGTCATCTTTTAGGAGGTAAGAGAGAAGTGTCCCCCAGCGAGACCATCTTGAAATGTTTGCACACCTAGAACCAGTTGAGTTTCCAGAGTCTAGAATGGGTCGGAACCCTCCTGTCCTTTTTGGGGACCAGGAAGTACCTGGAGTAGAACCCTATTCTGACCTGAGCCGGAGGAACTGGCTCAATGGCCAGGTAGGTCAGAAGAGTGGAGACCTCCTCCTGCAACAGGCCTCGGTGCAGTGGGTCCATGAGGTAATCCCCTTCGATGAAAGGAGGCAGCAACTGGGCAAAGTGCATCCGGTAGCCTTGCTGGACAAGCTGCAGCACCCAGGCATCTGAGATGATAAGAGGCCATCAGTGTGAGAAATGGACAAGCTGCCCTCAACCTGAGGGTGAACTCTGACAGGCAACAGTTGGATGGTTATGCTCCTGAGGAACCAGCCAAAAGTCTGCCCTCGGCTTGGGTGGCGGGGTTGGCTTTGACTTCTGAGTCTTCACCCTCTGCTGATAGTGGGGGTCTTGTGCCTTTGGTTGGGCACTCTAGGGCCCATGTAGTACCAGTGTGGATGCGGATAGAAAGTCTTCTTACCATAGGACTTCTTACATGAGGGATCAGCGGTCTTCCTTTAGAGCTGGGAGAGTGTAAGGTCTTCTTAAGCTCACCCACTTTCTCCTCAATGGCTTCCTGAAGAGATTCTTCCCTTGGCAAAGAACATTGGCCAGCTTACCCTGGACCCACTGTTCCAAGTCAGAGGACTGGAGCCAGGCAAGCCGCCGAGCACAAGTGCCCATCACCACCACTCTGCAAGCAGATTCAAAAGCATTGTAAGTGGATTGCACCATGTATTTGGAACACTCCTTGCTGTGGCCTATCAGGGCCCAGAAGGAGTCAAGATGATCAGTGGTGACATGGGCGGCAAAGTCTGCAAGTTCCAACATGATGTCCTTCAGGAACATACCCATATACAGGTGGTAGGAAAGAATCCTGGCGACCAGAATGGGGACCTGGTAACATCTTCTCCTGAAATAATCCAGGATTCTAATCTCCTTCCCGAGGAAAGAGTCTTGGTGCTCTTCATATGTTTTGAGTCTGATTCTACCACAGTTGAGTTGTGTGGTAACTGAGGATTCTAGAAGCCAAGCACATTCTGGACCAGATACATTGAGTAAAGCCATTGTCTGAGGGCAAGAACATAGTAACATAGAAACATAGAAATATGATGACAGAAAAAGACCACATGGCCTATCTAGTCTGTCCTTCCATATCAACAACTACAACAGTCCCCTTTTTTCCTTTAGAGATCCTCTGTGTTTGTCCCATGCGTTTTTGAATTCAGATACTGACTTCATCTCTACCACCTCCCCTGGGAGACTATTCCATGGATCCACCACTCTTTCTGTAAAGAAATATTTCTGCATATCACTCCTGAATCTATCCCCCTTCACCCTCATCCCATGTTCCCTCATAACAGAACTTGCTTTCAATTGAAAGAAGCTCTCCCCCTGTACATTTTTTCCATGGAGGTATTTAAACATCTTAATCATATCACCTCTATCCCACCTTTCCTCTAAGGTGTACATATTAAGATCCTTAAGTCTGTACTCATATTCTTTATAATGAAGACCACTAACCATTTTGGTAGCCACCCTCTGTACCGACTCCATCCAGTTTATATCCTTTTGAAGGTGCATTCTCCAGAATTGCACACTATACTCCAAATGAGGTTGCACCAAAGACTTATACAGAGGCACTATCACCTCCTTTTTTATGCTAGCCATTCCTCTCCGGATGCACCCAAGCATCCTTCTAGCTTTTGCCGTCACCTTTTCTACCTGTTTAGCTACTTTAAGATCATCAGACACAACCACGCTTAGGTCCCGCTCTTCTTTAGTGGACAAAAATACTTCACCCCCTATACTATATTGCTCCCTTGGATTGCTGCAGCCCAAATGCATGACCTTACATTTTTTAACATTAAATCCCATTTGCCAAGTTCTAGACAATTCTTCAAGCTTAGCTAGATCCCTCCTCATGCTATCTACACCTTCCTGGGTGTTTACTCTATTGCAGATTTTGGTATCATCCGCAAAGAGGCAAACCTTATCCGACAGCCCTTCCATTATATCACTAACAAAGATGTTAAAAAGAATCGGACCAAGGACAGAACCCTGGGGCACACCACTGGTAACATCCTTCTCCTCAGAGTGAGCTCCATTTACCTGTACTTTTTCTCACCTCCCACCCAACCAATTTCTAACCCAAGCAGTAACTTTAGAGTCCATCCCTAGGGTGCTCAGTTTGTTTATAAGTCGCCTGTGAGGAACAGTGTCAAAGGCTTTACTGAAATCTCAATATACCACCTCTAGGGCTCTCCCTCGGTCCAACTCCCTGGTCACCCAGTCAAAGAAATCAATCAGATTTGTTTGACAAGACCTGCCTCTGATGAATCCATGCTGCCTCGGATCCTGTAAATCACTGGACTCCAGAAACCTCACTATTTTCTCTTTCAGCAGCATTTCCAATAATTTACTCATTACCGAAGTTCTAACCGGCCTGCAGTTTTCAACCACATCCTTACTTCCACTTTTGTGTAAAGGCACCACATGAGCCTCTCTCCAGTCCTTTTGCACCACTCCTGACTCCAACGTGGCATTGAAAAGGTCAGTCAATGGAGCTGCTAGAACGTCCCCAATTTCCCTCAGTATTCTAGGGTGTATCCCATCCGGTCCCATCGCTTTGTCTACTTTAAGTTGAGCTAGTTTCTCACGAACACAGTCTTCTGAAAATTGTTCAAGATGTCCCTCGCTTCTGTTCCTGTTTGTGGGTGTTTTCTGAGGTCCTGCTCCTGGTTCTTCATCTGTGAACACAGAACAGAAATATTTGTTAAGCAATTCCGCTTTAGCCTCATCAGCTTCTACATATTCCTCCCCTTCACCCTTGTGACTGACAATACCACTTTTGCCCTTCCTCTTCTTACTAACATATTTGAAAAATGTCTTATCCCACCACTTCATTCCATTGGCTATCTCCACCATGAAATGGTGCTTTCATAGCCTCATTAGTAATCTCTGCAAGATATGGGG
Source organism: Ichthyophis bannanicus (assembly GCA_033557465.1). Lineage (NCBI taxonomy): Eukaryota > Metazoa > Chordata > Amphibia > Gymnophiona > Ichthyophiidae > Ichthyophis > Ichthyophis bannanicus. Next base: position 582,089,126 of record CM066033.1, read on the forward strand.
CACCGGCACTCTCTCTGCCTCCTTGGGCGCCGAAGGGTACAGAAGGAGTTTGAGCTCTTCTGCTCTCAGTTTGTCTTCTGCCTCCAAGAAGAAGGATATGGCTTTGTCCTCTAGGTGTGATTTGTGCCACTCATATGGAAGGGACTGGTCAGAGTTGAGGTCTGGGGACCTCCTGTCTGAGATCATGGATTCCTCTTCAGTTTTGCAGCCCTCGGACTCAGACTTAGAGAGGAAATCAAAGTAGTGTTGGATTTCCTCCTGCCACCTGCTCCAGTCATGTGAGGATGGTGAGTGGAGGGACTCGATATAAGATCCCAATTTTCTAGTAAGGGAGATCGCCATGGGTACCGGCATCGATTCCAATCTCACACCTGATGTGCTGGGAAAGCTTGGTCAGCTGCTTCTAGCCCTTGCTGTCCAAATCAAGCCGGGAAGGGCTGCAGTGTTGATGCATGCATGGTTTGGAAGGATGTATCCTTGAAGGACACTATCAAAATAGGGAAGTTAGGACATCCTGACAGACAGGTTCCAATAAAGGTAAAAGTAACCCAGATGCCCTTGAGTACATAGCAGACAGAGCTGAATGATTCCAAATTACCCCTATCTACTAATAATCAGATTAATATGAATAAAATACAACCACTAAAATGCCTGTATGCAAATGCTAGAAGTCTAAAAAATTAAGATGGGAGAGTAAGAATATATAGCACTAAATGAGAGACTTGGTGGAAGGAGAACAACCAATGAGACACTGCATTACCAGGGTGCAAACAATATCATAATGATAGAGTAGATCAAATCGGTGGAGAGGTAGTGCTCTGCATTTTGAGGGCATTATTAAAGTTTTGCAGGAAACTAAATACACTGTAGAATCTCTATGGATAGAAATTCCATGTCAAAAGGGGAAGGCGATAGCACTGGGAGTATACTACCGACCACCTGGCTAGAATGAACAAATAGATGATGAAATGCTCAAAGAAATCAGGGAAGCTAACAAAAGTTACAACACATTAATGATAATGGGTGATTTTGATTACCCCGGTATCAACTGGATCATTGTCACAGCAGAAAGTTTTTAGATGAAATAAATGACTCCTTCTTGGAGCAGCTAATGAACTGACAAGAGGGAAAGCTATTTTGGACCTAGCTCTTAGTGAAACACAGGATATGGTGCAAGAGATAAGGGTGTTGGGGCCACTTGGCAATAGTGATCATAGCATGGTCACAAGTGATTTAATAAATAGAGGAAGGACAGTAAGGAAATCCACAGTACTACCTTTTTTAACTTTCAAAAGGGAGACTATGATACAATGAGGAAAAGAATTAATAAAAAAATAAAAGAGCAGTTGCAAAGATTAAAGATTTACATCAAGCACGGGCTTTGTTTAAAAATACTATCTTGGAAGCCCAAACCAGCTGCATGCCATGCTTTAAGAAAAGTGGAAGGAAGGCCAAAAAACGTACGGCATGGTTTAAAGGTGAGGTCAGAGAGGCTGGTGTAGCCTAAAAAGCATCTTTCAGGAAATGGAAAAAGGAGCGAAATGACGAAAACTGGAAACAACATAAGCACTGGCAAGTTAGATGCAAGGCATTGATAAGGCAGGCATAGAGAGAATTTGAAAAAGTTTGCCATGGAATCAAAAACGCTTAATAAAAGCATTTACAAGTACATTCATAGCAAAAACCTGTGAGAGAGTCAGTTGGACTATTGGATGATAGAGAGGTTAATGGGGCACTACCAGGGGACAAGGCCATAGTGGAGAGACTGAATGAATTTGTTGCTTTGGTCTTTACAGAGAAAGATGGAGGAAAGCTACTGATGCTTGAAATTGTATTTAAAGGTGATACATTAGAAGAATTAAAAGAAATATTGATAAACCAGGAAGATATATTACAACTATGTGATTAAACGGAAGAGCAGCAAATCACCTGGACCAGATGATATACATCCAAGGCTGTTGAAAGAACTGAAAGATGAACTTGCAGACCTTCTATTAATAATCTGTAAATTATTATTAAAATCATCTGTAGTACCTGAAGAATGGTTAATGGCCAATGTAACGCCAATTTTTAAAAAGGGTTCAAGGGGTGATCTGGCAAATGACAGACCGGTGAGCCTGATATCAGTACTTGATAAAATGGTAGAGAGCATTATAAAGAATAAAACTACTGAGCATGTAGATAGCCATGGTTTAATGGCAGAAAGCCAACATGGATTTATTTATTTATGTATTTATTTAATGCCTTTTTTATACCGCCCTCTTTGGAATCAGTGCAGTTTACAGTCAACAAAATTTGTCCAGTGCAGGTAGGACCTACACTGGACTTACAATGAACAGGTGTTATCCTCGTTAGTCCCAAGTTGTAACTATGTACAGGCTAAACGATTGGTCACAGGTGACCGGGTCAGCTGGTAACTATTTACAGGATGACTAACTATATACAGATTGATCGCCCAAGGAAGGTCTTGTCTATATACAGATTTAGCCAAGGAAGGTCTTGTCTTACTAATCTGTTATATATTTTGAAGGTATGAATAAACAGGTAGACAAAGGTGAGCCAGTTGATACAGTGTATCTAGATTTTCAGAAAGCTTTTGACAAGGTTACTCATGAGAGACTCCTGGTGAAATTTAAAAGTCATGGGATAGGAGGCAGTATAGTATTGTGGATCAGGAACTGGATAAAAGATAGAAAGCAGAGGGTAGAGCTAAATAGCCAATTTTCCCAATGGAGAAAGGTAAATAATGGAGTCTGTGCTAGGTCTGCTGCTTTTTAACATATTCATGAATGATCTGGAAATGGGAATAATGAATGAGGTGAACAAATTTGCAGATAACACAAAAGTATTCAAAGTTGTTAAAACCCATGAGGATTGTGAAAATTTGCAAGATGACCCTGATAAATTGGAAGACTGGACATTCAAATGGCAGATAAAATTTAATTTGTACAAGTGCAAAGTTATGCACCTAGGAAAGAACAATACAAACTATGGTTACACAATGCAAGGTTCCATATTAGGGACCACCACCCAGGATAAAGACATCATCATGAATAACTCATTGAAAACCTCTGCCCAGTGTACAGCGGCGGGCAAGCAATCAAATAGAATGTTAGGAATCATAATGAAAGGAATGGAGAATAAAACAAAGGATATTATAATGCCTCTGTATCATTCCATGGTGCGACCACACCTTGAATATTGTGTGCAATTCTGGTTACTGTATCTTAACCCTGGGAGTACCGATGGGGGTCAAAAGTGACCCCATTGCAAGTTTCACAACGCATATCTCGGAAACTAGTCATTCAAGAATGCAATCTTTTTATGACTTTTCACATGTCAATATTCTCTTTATATTGCACCATGAGAGGAATAATTTTCATCCGCTAAGTGACGCTAGTGATGAATTGCAGCACAGAGTACCAGTGGGGTCATTTTTGACCCTAGTTGCTTACGTCCATTTTGGATCGTGTTACAATTTGCAGTTTTGTGAATTTTTTGATCTGACAAAGGTATTTATCATTAATTATGTATCATTTATTTTGTACTCTTATTTTATGAAAATTACACGTTTTCTGTAATTGATATCATACATTCTCTCATTATTTCCAATGAAATCTAAAGGCTTTCAGCTCGTTCATCACGATTATTGTACACCTATAGTAAAACTGTTTTGCGTTTTATTCAACTTTATCTTTATTTATTTTAGGTTATTGTTTATGATGTCAAAACAAAAGTATTCAGCTGCCCAAATATTGCAACGAGATGCTGACAGTGACGGCTCTGAGTCGTCTGATGATGCAGCATATTCAGCAAGCGAAGAAGCATATCAGCCAAGTTCGGGCGATAAATCTGATGATGACAGTCATGATTCAGATGGCGAGAGCAGTTGGTCGCCAAGTGAATGTGAGACTGATGTTGAACCGGTAACATCGACTTCAGCAAAGAGTCAAGTTACAGGTCGAGGCAAAGGTTGAGGCTGTGCTGGACGGGGAAGAAGGCAGGAGTCCTCGGTGTCAGTATCATCTGTGAGGAATCTTAGTTGTGGTCATAGAGGAGCTAAGAGGTCATCAACTATAAGCACAAATATTGCCATTGAAGCCTATGTATCTAAGGATGCCACATCATGGAACAGGAAACCTATAAAGCAAGCTGCTGGAAGATACGCCAGAGCTAATGTCATGCCCGTACAACAAGGTCCTACAAGGTATGCTGTACAAAATGTTGATGGCCCTCTCACAGCATTCCACTTGTTCATGAGGAAGAACTTATTGAATGAAATCATGATGTGGATGAGCAAACAAGGAAAACACATTTATGAACGACGACACCTGGAAAGATTTGACAGGCAGAGAATGTCAATGTTTTCTAGGACTTCTGATCCTCTCAGGCCTGTACAAGTCATGAAATGAATCCATAGTTTAGTTGTAGAACCTTGAAGATGGTCATTCTGCTTTAGGCAAAAATATGGCCCGTAACCGTTTTCAGCAAATTTCTTGTGCTCTCAGATTTGATGATGCAACCAACAGACATTTACAACGAGGCGTGGATAAGCTTGCTCCAATCAGACACATTTTTGATACCTGGGAAGCAACTCTAAGTGACGCCTTTGTTCCTGGTGAAAATGTTACCGTGGATGAGAAACTGCTTACATTTCGTGGCTGTGTTCCGTTCTGACAATATATTCCGAGCAAACCTGGGAAATATGGCATAAAGCTATGGATGTTGTGTGACAGTGCAAAGTCATATGTTCTGCGTCTTCAAGTATATACAGGAAGGGAACTCGGACAAAACAGGGAACAGAATCAGGGTGAAAGGGTTGTGCTGCAACTCACTGAAGGATTGACGCGATCTGGCAGAAATGTTACTGTTGACAATTTCTTCTGCAGTTTATCCCTGTCACGGAAATTGCTAAAAAAACAAATGACACTTTTGGGGACAATTCAAAAGAACAGAAAATAATTACCTCCAGAATTTGTAACAGCAAAGGGCCAAGAGGTATTCACTTCACTGTTTGCCTTTCGCGATGATGCCACTCTGGTTTCCAATTGCCCGAAGAAAGGAAACGTGGTTGTTCTTCTGAGCAGTTTGCATGATCAAGAAGAAGTAGATAACACACGTCCAGACAAAAAAACATGCATGATATTGGACTATAATTCTAGTAAAGGTGGAGTAGATACAGCAGATCAAATGTTGCGCACGTATACCACAAAATGATTGACAAGACGCTGGCCAGTGACAATCTTCTACAACATGTTGGACATCAGTGCTTTGAACGCCTTCATTGTTTGGATGTCACTAAATCCAGAATGGCAGTCCAAGTCAAAGCACAGGCGTCGTCTATTCCTCTTGGAATAAGGAAAGCAGCTGCTTCAGAGTAATTGCAGCAAGACTTCTTCCAGCATTGAAGAAGCCACTGATGCTGTTTCCAATGTCGGGATCCCAAAGAACAGGGCAAGGTGTCACTGCTGTTCCAGAGAAAAAGACAAGAAAAGCAACATAGTTTGCACCTCCTTCAAGCGCAATGTTTGCAAGAACATTCAGAAATTTTCTGTGTCTCATGCAAATGACTGTAGTACTTTACTGTGTTCATCAAGTGCATGCAAAAACAGCTTTCATGGCAACTCTTCTTCATGTGATTTTATGATAATGCATTACATTTCAAAACATTTAACCTTCATATAATAAATTAATTCAGAATAATATTTTGTCTGTTTAGTTTAAATTTTTCATGGTTAACAATTAAAATTCGTCGTGGGGTCATTTATGACCCCAACGGTATTCAGTGTGTACAAAAAATCTCGGTAATTCCAGGGTTAAAAAGGATATAGCAGAATTAGAAAAAGTAGAAAGAAGAGCCACCAAAATGTTAAAGAGGGATAGAATATAGCTTAAACGTTTAGGGATCTTCAACTTGGATAATAGACGGCTGAGGGGAGATATGATAGAGGTCTATGAATTAATGGATGAAGTGGTATGGGTCAACTTAGATTGGTTGTTTATGCCATCAAAAAGTGGAAAGATTAGGGGACATGCAATGAAGCTACAATTTAATCCACTTATGACTAATAAGAGAAAATATTTTTTCACTCAACGCGTAATCAGTCTCTGGAATTCTTTACCAGAGGATGTAGTAAAAGCTGTTAGTGTAGCTGGGTTTAAAAAAGGGTTGGGCAACTTCCTGGAGGAAAAATCCATAAACCATTATTAAAGAGGACTAGGAAAATCCACTGCTTGCCCCGGGACAAGCATTGTGGAACCTGTGTGTCTTTTTGGGAACTTTCTATGTACTTGTGACCTGGATTGGCCACTGTTGGAAGCAGGATACTGGGCTTCATGGACCTTGGTCTGACCCAGTATGGCATATCTTATGTTCTTATGGGCATTCTTGCCACAGCACTGCTAGCGAAGGAGTTTGAAGCCTGTGCTGCCTGCATGGGTGCAGCTAATGTCATCTCAATGGGTGTGGGGGGGGGGTCTTTTAGCTACTCCCACAGCAGGTTTGCTGCGGCACTCCATGTTAACTGCAGGAGGACGACAGAACCCACTTCCTGCAGTTAGCGCTAAGCCCCTCGCTAATAACGTGGCTCAAACCTGTGTTACCTGTTCGGGGCTTAGTAAACAAGCCCCAAAGTTAATTTGGACATTCTGGTTTTGTGAAAAACAGATCTGTCCATAATTTATAAGGAATGGAGTTGGGAACTATATCTGGGATTGGAGTTGGGAACTATATCTGGCTTTTGAACTTAAGAGCAACATTCCCGTCAAGCTATATGGGAGTCCTCCATACGCTCTGATGCTGGTAGGGGGGAGGTGCTGGGATATCACATTTTTTAGTTGGGCGGCCAGTAGACTCTCATGCAACTTGGTGGAAACATCGCTTACAAGTACCATGTAAAAAAAAGAGAGGGTAGGAAGCATCATTCACCTATATTGAATCACTCTGGGTTTCAGTGGCAAGTTCCAGCAAACCTGAAGATACCATCTAATCATAAATAGTAAATGTAGAAAAGCCATCATACAGCATGTCATATAGTTCTTATACTTTGTAAGCACATTGCATAATAAATGGATATGAAAGTACAAGTGGCTTCCATTTTTGTTTTCTATTAAGTGAAACAGTGGCAGGTTTTATTTCTAGGAAAAAAAAAAGGAACAGCAACAATGAAATTCATAGACCAGTGTTTCTCAAGCTACAATGAATATGCATGAGATAGATTTGAAAACACTGCTTCTATTACATGCAAATTCTTTATGCTTATCCTGAAAACCAGACTGGCTAGGGCTACTCCAGAACAGGCTTGAGAAATACTGCAATAGATTCTCATTTTCAAGCTGTCTTTTCTTTTCTCTGAACAGTTACTCTCAACCCATTTCTCAGGTACTTCCTAGACCAGACGGGTATTCAGCATATCCACAATGAAGATGTAAATAGATTTACATACATTGGAGGCAGTGCATGCAAATCTATCTCATGAACATTCATTGTGGCTACGCCGGATACCCAAACTGGCTGGGGTCCTCCAGGACAGCTTTGGGAACCACTGTTTCAAGAGGAGCATAAGACTAACCAGTTTCTTTTCCTTGTTGGAAGGTAAACGTATGTTATCACAGGAGCTTTGCCTTTATGACTGTACTAGTCAGTGAACAAAGAGAATGGAATGATTTAATCTTTCAGCACGTAAAACATTTTTGTTCCATCATACGTTCAGTCCTTTTATGCGTGCTTTTTGACAACTTGAGGGCATAGCCTTCCTCCAGGCATAGAGATCAAAGACAATACCTTCTGTTGAAGATTTTCAGCTCATTTTGTTTTTGTGGGGTCTGGTGCCTGCTTTACTGCAGGATCTAATGACTGCTTATGTCTCAGAATTGCCTCATCTCTCTGTTCTTACCTTTCTGGGTTGCTGGGAAGGGGGAGGTTAGGATCTGGGAGAAGCACGGATTGTATTAGCAGCCTCTTATATCTTGTTTGATGTCTTTCGTCCGTCTTTGTCTTAGTGTGGTTATTGTAAGCCATCTTTTGTTCCTGGTATCAAAAGCTGGTTAATCAAATACAAGTAATTAATAAACACCTTTGAATCATCATGCATCACTAAAGAATAGTACATCATGCATACGATACACACTTTATCAACTTTTCAAAATATTAACACCTCTTTGAAACATTAAGAAAATCAAGGCTATGATACCAGTTACAAACAACCTCAAAAGATGTACTTTTTGGTGGAATTTAAATATGGCCAGAGAGGGAACATGACGTGTACACACTCAGATGTCTAATTCCGGGTATATTGTAGAGCAAGGTAGAAAAAAAGTGTTAGTTTACCAGAATATTTAAAGAACAACATCAACCCTCTTTGTCTAGTATATCCTGCTTAAGATTTGAACCATTTTTTTACCTACTTTAAACGGAGCAAGACACTTTTGAATACATTCTCCTTTCATGACCTCCAAACAATTTGATGTCTCTGAAGAAGTTGTAACACTCGTTCTCTATTTCTAATATTCCCTGTAAAAATAGTTATCTCCAAGTTATAATGCCCTGTTCAATGTAATTTCAGTTTGTTCAATGTAAACTGCCTTGATATCATGAAAGGCGGTATATAAGAAATGTTAAATAAATAAATAAAATGCATCATTGAGACGTTTTGGAGTGGTAAGGGTGAGAGGAGGGGTTGAGTTTAGGATAAAATGTGCTCTTACATTTAGATAAGAGTGAGATCTAAATCCAAAGAATTTTGGGTAGAATTATATTCCCTTTTAACTTGACTTATTAAATAATGCATTATGTTGTTATAGGTTGCATTTCATTGTGTTATACAGCATTAAGTATAAAATAAAACGTTACAACATATAATTTTCACTGGAGTGTTTTAAATCCATAATGACCAAAGAGATTCCAGACGTGAAGAATTTGCACTGCAGTGAAAACCTTTAGCTATATCTAAGCATAATGATAGGTTACACCATTCGGTTCTCGGATATTCAAGCAAATAAGACTGAAGAGGGGCTGCAATGTACAGTTGAATGGTTTATGATATACAAAACAACTTTTTCTTTTACATGGGTTGTTTACTGTGCAAACACATTATACATTAAATCTCCTGCATAAGTCCCTAAACAACTTCTAAACAATTCTAAAGCAATTGAACCTCAGCCCTTTGAGTGATTCCATGGGGCCTCATATGGAACCTTTTGAAGGCATTTACCCTATAGGGCTATTCTTTTGTTAATACTCATTCAGTTCGTTAGCGTGTCTTAAAAATTCTGAATGGAAATTTTTTAGAAGAGATGTCCAAATGCAATCTGGGACATCTAAGCCAGAACATCTAGAAAAAAAAAGCAAGGATGTCTAGGTGCAAAGAAGATTTCACAAATGTGGAGGTGTCCGATATGGACATCTGCGAGGGTGTCTACATAGACATGCCCAGAACTGTATCCCAGAGCAATGGGTTAGGAAAAAGGCAACCATGGTTCAAATCCTGCAGCTGCTATCATTGAGATTGTGTTGAGTACTGGGTATGATGGTATAAGTAAGGCCGCGGCACCATGTGCGCGTGGCTGCTGATAACCGGGGGGGCGTCCAGCCTCATGCGCCCCGCGGCGGTCAGCGTGGCATTGTGGGGGCAGGGCCAGTGGCAGCCGGCAAGCTCATTGGCTCACGCGGGTTGTGGGATGCGCGGGAGCCAATGAGATGAGACACAGGAGATCGGCGGGGAGTAGAGGAGCGTTGGCTCCGCGTGGCTTCGGCCTTTTCAGGGCCGGAGCTGGGCAGAGAGGTTGTTGAGCGCAGTGAGTTCTGCTGGGATTAAATCGAGGGTAGGCCTTGTGGGCGGCCCTGAAGTGCGGCGGTAGTGGCAGAGGTGTGTGAGCTCAGTGGGGGAGTGCTGTAGTCGAGGGTACCTCCGAGGACTACGGACAGTCCCTTTAACTCAGCAGGGGAGGGAAACTGACCTTGGGATCCCACGAGTGCGACTTGGCGGTAGTGGCGGAGGTGTGTGAGCTCAGTCTGGGAGTGCTGTAGTCGAAGGGTACCTCCGAGGACTACGGACAGTCCCTTTAACTCAGCAGGGGAGGGAAACTGGCCTTGGGATCCCGCGAGTGTGACTTAGGAGCTACAGATTTTTTTTTTAAAAAAATTAAATTAAATAAATAACTAAAGAAAATAGTAAAGAAAAAGTGCAGAGGAAAGGGGGTGGGGGGCAGCACTAACCACCCGTGGGGATAGGGAGGCAGTAAGGCGTTCTGAGTGATGCATGCTCAGAAAGGTAGGGGGGCCCTGGAAAAAGGGCAGGCAAGGGGAAGGGGACTCAGCAGGTGGCAGGTATGGGGACGCAGGCTACAGCCGTGCAGGGCCATGGACAGGGAGGCGGGGGTAGCATGCAGCGGTGCAATCGGAGGAGCGGAGTGCCTGCATGGAGTAAAAGAGGAAAAAAAGGGGGCGGAGAGGGGGCTGTTGGGCGTAATGATGTGGGGGAAGCAGGTATCAGCATGGAAGGGGGCGAGAGGTAGAGCGGAGCGGCGTGCTGGGTGCGGGGCATGGAGGGGGGCTGTGAGGGGGGGGTAGGGGGGCGCGAGGGGGAAGATGAAGCAGGGGGGCGGTGGGCGGCGATGGGATTGGGGGGATGGTGCGGGGAGAGGGGAACAGGGTTGGTGAGGTGCCGGTTCCACCGGAGGGGGAGGGGCAGGTGCCTTGCGGGAGAGGGGGGGGAGAATGGGGGAGGGCAGGGGGCTTCGGTTGTGGGCGGGAGTGTTGGGGAGTGGGTATTCATCAGCGTGGGAGCACTGGCAGGGGGGGGGACAGGGTACCTCTCAGGTGAATTGGGGGGGGGGCATGGCAGCTGCCTTGGGCGGTGGCTGCTGCTGCGTCGCCTTTTACTTTTTTCTCTCCGCAGGCTCCGCCAGGATGGCAATACATGGGGAGTCCGTGGTCGGCGGGGATGGTGAAGCAGCAAGGTGCAGCGGGGACGGGATCAGGAAATCCTGACGCTGACAGCGTACAAAGGGGATCGGAAGTGGTAGCCCAAGCGGGGAGCAGCGCGCCCACAGAGGGGACGACGGGCGCGGTAGGTGAGTTGGATGATAATACTGTGGCTGGTGTGGGGGGTGTCATGGGGGAACGGAGGAAGTGGGCAGGAAGGCGAGGAAGAAATGGCGACATTCGTGTTATCCTCATCATCCTCGACCTCGACGTCGCGTTCCTCCTCACCGTCGGGCAGCAGGTCGGCGGGCAGGGGGCGTGCGGGAGCGTCGAGTATGGGAGGGGCTATGCCTACGGTAGTAGCCTTTTCGGAATTATGGGAAGGCGTGCCTAAGAAGTTGCGTCGCAAAATTCAGAGGAAGCGGTATATTGATATATTCCGGTTGCTTGAAGGTCGCAAACGGACGGGGGACAGTAGACGGAAGAGAAAAGAAGTTGAGAAGGCGGGGAGAGTTCGGCGCGTGGCGCGGAACGTGGTGAATTGGACGCGGGCCTTTTTGCATCTAGCTAGCGTTTGGGGTCAAGCGCATCCTGAGCAATACGGGATTTTGCTGGCCTATGTGGACTCTATTCTCGAGGCATCGCAGGTTCATGACAGTTGGGCATGGCTCAACTATGACGAGAAGTTCCGGGATAAGATGGAAGAGAACCTGTTGTTATCATGGGGGACGCAGGATATAAATTTATGGCTGACGCAGATGGCAGTCAGACCAGGTGGCGCGGGGGGAAGCGCACCTAAGCTGGGGGTGGCTGGTTCCTCGGGAGCGGGGCGGCCCTTTCGGGCGGGCTTGCCCCAGGTGGGGCAGTGGGTGGCAAGTGCATTAGGTACAGGAGACGTCTGTTGGCGATACAACAAGTCTTCCTGTCCCTTCCCGGATTGCAAGTTCCGACACTCCTGTTCGGTTTGCAACGGACTACACTCTGCCATCAGATGTGTCAAAAAAGGGGCAGGGGGGGGTCGCTATGCCTTCTACCAAACAGTAGCAAAGAGAGGGGAGTCACGCCGACCCCGATCTGGCTAGCAGTTTTGCGACCGTGGTTGCGCAGATACCCTAGAAGAAAGGCGAGCTTGGTGTTAGAGGAGGGCTTTCTAAACGGCTTTACGATTCCGGTTGTGGGGGAATTGGTGGTGGCTAAGGCCAGGAACTCACCTTCAGTGAAAATGTTTGTGTCGATTGTACGTAAAAAATTAACGAGCGAGATTCAGTTGGGGAGGATTGCGGGCCCCTTTGCAGACCCGCCTTTCGAGAAATGTGTCATTTCCCCTTTAGGCATAATACCGAAGAAAGAGCCGGGGAAGTACCGGTTGATCCATAATTTATCATTCCCAGTTGGTTCTTTGGTTAATGACCACATCCCGAAGGAGTTGTGCTCAGTGCGGTATGCATCATTTGATGAAGCAGTGGGTCTCGTGCGGAGCTGCGGGACTGGTTGCTTAATGGCGAAGACTGACATTGAGTCGTCGTTTCGTTTGCTGCCGGTGCATCCGTCTGCGTTTCATTTGCTGGGTTTCTGTTTTGAAGGTGACAGTTATTTTGATATGTGCTTGCCAATGGGATGTGCTATTTCCTGTGCCTATTTCGAGCAATTTAGTTCCTTTCTGCATTGGGCGTTTGTTCAGCGGACAGGCTGGGTCAATGTCGCACATTACTTAGATGATTTTTTCTTTGTGGGGGAGGCGCAATCGGGGAGGTGCAGTGAATTGCTGGTGGCGTTTGAGAAGATGACACAGGAGTGGGGGGTACCGTTGGCAGCAGGTAAAACGGCGGGCCCAGCGACGAGAGTGACGTTTTTGGGAGTGGAGCTTGATTCGATGGCGATGGTCGCGCGGTTACCCGATGATAAGGTTGAGAAACTCAGAGTGCTCCTCGCAAATGTGTTGGTCTCTAAAAAGATGACCTTGCGAGAGATGCAGGTGGTGATAGGTTCGTTGAATTTCCCATGGGGCGGGTATTTCTGAGACGGCTCACGGCGGTGACGAGGGGGGCTACTAGGCCACATCACCGGATCAGGGTGTCACAGTCCTTATGGGCAGACCTGCATGTATGGGATGAATTTTTGCGGCAGTTTAATGGTACTACGGTGCTGCAGGAAGGGGAGGTGTCCAGCTGGGTGCTGCAGTTGCATACGGACGCAGCAGGGGGGGTTGGTTTGGGGGTTTACTTTGCGGGATCCTTGTGTGCGGCGGCATGGCCTCAGACTTGGAGGGAGGCGGGCCTGACCAGCAATATAACCTTTTTGGAGTTGTTCCCGTTATTGGTCATTCTGGCGGTGTGGCCGGCCAGATTGCAGAACCGCAAGGTGGTATGGTGGTGCGATAATGAAGCGGTCATCAGTGTGATAAACCGTTATGCTCTGCATTGTAAGCCAGTGGCTGAATTGATGCGGCACGTGGTGTTGGAATGTTTGCGGTTGAATGTGGTAGTACGGGCTAGGCACATTCCGGGGTGTACTAACAAGATTGCTGATGCTCTTTCCCGTTTTAAGTGGGAGTTGTTCCGGAGCTTTGCACCGGAGGCAGAAGAGGAGGGGGCATCGGTCCCCGAGCGCTTATGGAGGATTGGCCTTGGGAACTGAAGGAACTGCTGCGGAGGTCAGTGTCAGCGTCTACATGGGAGAAGTATCAGCGGGGCTGCAGCAGTGTGGTGGCGTACTTGGCGTACTTGGCGGAGCAGGGTTGGCGTCAGGGCCCTGTGCTGGATCAGCTGATTGGTCAGTATATTCTGGCGGCGAAAGCTGTGGGGGTGTTGCGGGCTATGGTACGCAGTCACTTGGCGGGGTTTTCCTTTTTTGCGAAAGCGGTGGGATGGGGTGCACAGGAGGGGGGGGTTTGGAACACAGGCTAATGCTGGGTTGGGAGCGGTCTTTTCTGTCGCCAGGGGACGGGCGGAGGCCTATAACGCATGAGTTGTTGCGGCGGTTGTGTGGGGTGTTGCCGCGGGTGGTATCATCCACGTTTGAGGGTGCGCTGTTTCGGACGGCGTTCTCGGTTGCTTTTTTCGGGGCATTTTGGGTTGGGGAATTGGTTGCGCAGTCGGGTCGGGGGCTGGGGGGTAAAGAATTGCAAGTCCAGCCTGTTTTCTTGTGTAGTCATTTTATTCTACTGTCTTTGTTTTTCCCCTTGATGTGGACTATATCTTTAGTGTATTTTCTTATACATATTGTACTAAGTATTAATGATTTACCTTATTTTGTGGTGATGTATTTTGCTGAAAATCCATAAATAAAAAAAGAAAAGAATTGCAAGTCCACCATGTGCAGTGGTTGGGCAGCGGGGTTCGGTTGTATGTGGCGTGTTCCAAGACTGATCAAAGCGGGAAGGGAACGTGGGTAGTGTTACGCGAGGTAGAAGGGGCCTCGTGGTGCCCGATGGCATTGTTGCGAGAGTACTTGAAACTGCGGCCTAGGGGCGCGGGCAGTTTGTTCCTGCACGGAGACGGGAGAGTGCTGACGCGCTTTCAGTTTACAGCAGTGCTGCGGATGGCGTTGCACAAAATGGGTGAAGATGCGACTTTGTTTGCGCCGCATTCCTTTCGGATCGGGGCGGCCACTAGCGCGGCGGTGGCCGGGCTGCGGGAGCAGGATATTCAGAAGATAGGGAGATGGAAGTCGCAGGTTTTCCAATGTTACATTCATTTATAGGGGCCGGGGGGGTGCTAACGGTGCTATCTTTTGTTTTGCAGAAGGGAATGCAGGAGTGTGTCGATGTTGGATGATTGGCCACTCCTATGTTTACTGGACTGGTCGGCGAGCGGCAACACGACCTTTGGGGCCCAATCTTGGACTGAACGCCTTTGGAGTGTCCGTCTCATGGCTGGGCGAGTGGGGACTTCGGTGGTTCCAGTTGCTGCCTTTCCTACGGCACTACATGTGGATGAGAGGAGCACCGGATGTACTGGTAGTACACCTTGGCGGCAACGACCTTGGGACGTGGACTTGCAGACAGCGAATTCGGGCTGTGCGGAAGGACTTGGGGGTTGTGGGGGTGATGTTTCCTGGAACTGTTATAGTTTGGTCTGATATCATTCCAAGGCCGGCCTGCAAAGGTCAGAGGCGATGGTCGAGGGGGCTGACGAAGATTAATCGCCAAATCATCAGATGGGTGGGGGAACAGGGTGGATGCCAAGTGTTACACACTTGGGTGGATGTGGAGTGTGGATGGTTGTATAGGTCATACGGAGTACATCTATCGCCAGTAGGCGTGGATTTGCTCTTGAATGATTGGAGGGTATCATGTATGGGAGGAGGGCTGGTCGCAGCTTAGCCTTGGGGGACGGCTCAGGGCGGTAGAACCTGAGCCGGTGGCGGGATCCTGGAGGTTTCCGGGGTCCGGAGCCGGATTCAAGCAGTAGGGCGGGGGTGGGGTAACCCCGACCCGAACATTCCCTCAGGTTTTTGCTAATAATATGGCGAAGCCGGATTGAGGAGGGGATAAGAAAAGTAGCCGGACTTGGACTTGGCGGAAGCGGAAGCGGCGTCACTTTGCTACTCACATGGCTGGTGAGGGCTCGCTCCGCAGAGGGGGGGGGGGGGATAGGTTGATTGTGTTTAATGAAGTTTTGGTATGTTAAAGGTTAATAAAGCTGCGACCAGTTTAAATCCAAATAAGATGTGGTGTGCTTTGTAAAAGGCTGGGAGCCGGTCGGGAAGGGGTGGAATAGGGGGTGTGGAGGTGGGGGGGGGCATCGAGGCGTTGGGTACGCCTTACCCGGTTAAAGTAAGGCCATGGCGCCATGTGCGCGTGGCCGCTGATAACCGGGGGGGGGCGGCCAGCCTTGTGCACCCCGCGGCGGTCAGCGTGGCATTGTGGGGGCAGGGCCAGTGGCGGCCGGCGAGCTCATTGGCTCCCGCGGGTTGTGGGATGCGCGGGAGCCAATGAGATGAGGCACAGAAGATCGGCGGGGAGTAGAGGAGCGTTGGCTCCATGTGGCTTCGGCCTTTTCGGGGCTGGAGCTGGGCAGAGAGGTTGTCCCGCCCGCCCACCCCATGGATGGTTGGTGGGGGGGGGGGTCGGGGAGAGGGGTTGGGGGTGTTGCAGCTGGGGGGGGGGTGGCGGGATCCCGGAGGTTTCCGGGGTCCGGAGCCAGATGCAAGCAGTAGGGCGGGGGTGGGGTACCCCCGACCCGGACATTCCCTCAGGTTTTTGCTAATAATATGGTGAAGCCGGATTGAGAGAGGGATAAGAAAAGTAGCCGGACTTGGACTTGGTGGAAGCGGAAGCGGCGTCACTTTGCTACTCACATGGCTGGTGAGGGCCCGCTCCGCGGAGGAGGGGGGGATAAGTTGATTGTGTTTAATGAAGTTTTGGTATGTTAAAGGTTAATAAAGCTGCGACCAGTTTAAATCCAAATAAGATGTGGTGTGCTTTGTAAAAGGCTGGGAGCCGGTCGGGAGGGGGTGGAATAGGGGGGGTGGGGGTGGGGGGCATCGCGGCGTTGGGTCCGCCTTACCCGGTTAACCTTCTCTTCACTTCCTGGATGTTTTTCAGCCAAAACAAGCACTTTTCAGATGGCTGGTGCAGGTCTAAACTTGGATTCAAGGCTGGACATCTATGACATTTCTGAAAATAGGCAGTGACGTCCAGGTTCCTGTGAATGTCCCGGCCATACCTGCACCATGTCCCCGTTCAGACTTGGAGGTCCACAGAGCCAGCTTTTAAAATGGTTCTGGAGATATATTTGTGCTTTGGGCATCTATGCTTGTTTTCAGATATCCAAAGCAAGAATAGGGCTTTTAAAATGACCCCTTACAGGCATGCCATCCCAAATGTGCAGCCCCTCTGTATGTCCAGTCTGAACCGTCCCATTGGGATGTCCATCCCCGCTATTCGTGGGACTGAATCGGGCCCTTAGTGCCCACTATATTGTAAAATGCCCATTAAATGCTGAATTATCATGCATTGTCGATTCATGCATGTTAAAATGCAACAGCGCATGTTAAATATTGCTATTAAAATGGATATGTGAAACAAACTGAAAAAAACACCCAGAAATTGGGACATCAGTGAATTGTCTCTGCATATCCCTGTTTTTTCCTGTCATACAGTGCTCTGTATTAAAAAAAATAGTTTCTAAACCTGATCTCCAGGGCCACTAAACCTGACTAATTGGAAGCAAGCTGTTGCTCTGCTGCCTTCATTCAAGTCACCCAGGCCTTTACTCGTTGTGGCAATGATATAATTTTGGAAAACTGGCGAATGTTTATTTTATTGCATAACTTGGATAACACGGAAAACAACTCACAAAGGACATTCCTATTCCTTGTTGATCTCACTGATTTGTTTTTAAATTTCACACATGGGAAGTCACACTTCCATTTCATGGGATGTAAAGAACTATTTTGTTTCGCAGCCTATCCAATGAATAAAAAAGACACGATTCATTCATTCTTCTCTGTTCTGCTTTCATAAAATGCTGTCATAGTGCACATTCAGCCTGAGCCAAGACCAGGGCTGGTGCAAGGATATTAGAAACACTAGGCAAACTTTTAATCATATCCTGATCCCTCCTGGACCCTGGACCCCAACCCTGCCCCGCTTGCAGCCTACTTACCCAGCCACTTAGTCGCTGCTCCCCTAGAAGCTGTAATCCAGAACCTCTCAGGGATGCTCAGTCTCTGTGACTGACAGGAAGAAGGGCAGTTAATAGCATGTCTGTTCCCGTGGTATGAGCTGCAAGATTATAGGATCTCGTGGCTCATTCTGCAAGGCGCAGAGAGGCATGAAGATACGTATATTCTTTGCTGCAGCTCGGTTTTTCAACAGAGAGATGAAACACTGGAGACTCTACTTAGTGGATTCTACAGTAGAAGACAGCGTGCTTAGATTGTGGGATGATTAGAAATTTCAACAAAACTATAGATGCAATTATGTTGTTAAAGCTGAATGCCCTCTACAGTGCCTTGCAAAAATATTCATCCCCTTGGTTTTTGTCCTGTGTTGTCGCGTTTCGTACAACCTGGAATGAAAATGGAAGTTCATTTGGATGTTAGGTAATGGACTTTACAATATAATCCAAAATGAAGACATGAAATGACAATAAAACACCTTGTATATATAAAAAACAAGTAAAAATGGGAAAGTTGTGAGTGTATATGTATTCATCCCTTTTGCTATGAAACCCCTAAATAAGATCTGGTCCAACCAATTAACCTCAGAGGTCACACAATTAGTTGATTAGGGTCCACCTGTGTGCAATCAGTGTCACATGATCTGTCACATGATGCCTGTATGAATATACCTGTTCTGAAAGGCCACTGACTCTGCAACACCACCAAGCAAGCAAAATGAAGACCGAGGAGCAATCCAAACAGGTCAGAGACAAAGTTGTGCAGAAGTATAGGTCAGGGTTGCATTATAAAAAAAATATCCCAAATTCTGAATATCCCACGGAGCACCATTAAATCCAATATAACAGAATAAAAAGAATATGGCATCACTACAAACCTGACAAGAAAAGGCCGCTCACCAAAACTCACAGACCGAGCAAGGAGGGCATTAATCAGAGATGCTACAAAAGACACCGAGGATAACACTGAAGGAGCTGCAAAGATCCACAGTGGAGATGGGAATATCTGTCCATAGGACCACTTTAAGCCATACACTTCACAGAATAGAGCTTTATGGAAGAATGGCCAGAAAAAAAAAAACATTGCTTAAAGAAAGAAATAAGAAAACATGGTTGGAGTTTAACATAGTAACATAGTAAATGACGGCAGATAAAGACCAGCATGGTCCATCTAGTCTGCCCAGCAAGATGGCAAGAGTAGGTGCACCTGTCGCTCTGTGCAGGCCACCCCTCCCCATGTCTTTGTTTAGGGGTAAACCCACCACTCCATGTAGGACACCCCTATTTGTTGAGACGTGTCAGACGGCTGCCTGGGTGAGAATGTTCACAGTCTTGGCAAGTGCATATATCAATATGATTTGCAAGGGATTGTGGGAAATGCAGTCCATTCACACCAGACACAGCTGCTCACAATAATTAGTTGTGCTTGAGTGTAAAGCCAATAAGATATTTATTTATGGGGTTATTTCTCCCAACACAGATATGCTTGGTAGCACATAAAACAGGATACTTGCTTTCAGTGTTAAACATGGAAAAACAAAATCAGGAAAACAACAGTTGAACTTGTCAGGCAATCAAAGCAAAAGAATAAAGACCTGGTTGGTAACAAACTGGTCTTTTCTGTAGGCTTTAGCTAATATTTTCTTAGCAGTGTTTCAAACAACAAGCAAAACCCACAAAGAAGGGAAAAACTGTTCTTTTCAGGTTAACTTCTTATATCATCACACATAGACTCCGAAGTGATTCCCTGAGAGCTCACAAGCAATTAGGTAAGGCTCAATTGCTAGCAGTTACCCAGCTGAAACACCTTAGCTGGCTTACTTTCTACTGCTTGGCTCAAAATCCTACTCAGGAGCTTTTCTGAGTAGATTAAAGAACAAGTTTGTATTTCTTTGTGATGGTTGTTGTACTTTGTAACAGTAAATTACCAAAGGAGTTTAGACAAAGAGCAATCCATGTATTCACAGCCTGCATCTGCAACCCCTCCCCCTTCTTCAACAATCATGGGTTCAATATCATGGATTGGTACAGAGGAATTTCTCAATGGAGCACTCTCAGGTGAATACTTTTATTTATTTATTTATTTATTTATTTAACAGTCTTTTCTATACCGCCCCTTCCAGAGATCAGGGGCGGTTTACATTGAACATTAAACAGAACAATTGTATACTTCTGTATACATTTACAAGGAACATTATGCTTTAACTATGTACAGGTGTACTTACAGGGAACATATTTTGAACAAATTTTGAACAACATTTTGAACATATTTTGAACATTAACTGTAACAGAGCTTTTTCAAACTATTTACAAGTTATTTACATGGAGCGCATCTTAGTTAGTTACAGTTACAGTGGTGAAAATAGTCAACTGTTTGAGTGGTTCATTAGCGTGTTGTGTGGGGTTAGTGGGGTTAGTGAATTTTCCTGTGTTAGTCATTTGTTCTGTCTTGGGTACAGTGTATGTGTTTCTGTGATTGTATTGGCGAAGTTCTTTGTTGGTAGGGGATTTCAAAGTGTTTTGTAAAGAGGTAGGTTTTTAATTCTTTTTTGAATTGGTGAAGGTCTTTAACCGGGTAGCTGGACACCACGCTCCCTCTTATCCAATTCTTAGCACCACCCCCCCCTCACCTTCCATTCCCTCCCAGCGCATAGCAAGCCCCCACCTACTCTCCTATTCCCTTTACTCCCAAATCAAGCACAGAGACAGTAGTTGGGCATAAACTGGTCGCAGTTTTATTGAACATAACTTCAATAACAGTTATAACATAATAATAACTCAATCCCTGTGCCCCGCGGCAAGATCGGCCACCCGCCATGTGATTAGCAAGGTGACTTCTCCGCCGCCCCCCGCACAGTAAAAGCACCGGCCAATTGGCAATAACCCTTCCCCGACTTGGCCGTCTCAGTAGCACAAGTCGACCCGGGTTTAACCATGCTGAGGGCCCCCGCCCTCATGGCCTGCCGCTCCGGACCCCGGGAACCCCCGGGACCCCGCAACCTCCCCCAACTGCGACAACCCATGTCTTACCCCCCAACCACTAGGCAAAGGGTGGGTGGGTGGGAAGCATCCAGCGTGCACCTCTCACTGCGCCACGATGCCGACAGGCTCGGGCGCGTGGGAGTGCAAGCTGTTGGATCCCCTGCACGCGGACCCGCGCGAGGGGATCCAATCAATTCAATTTACTCTTGCTTTTGCCAGCCAATCGCGTCGCCCTCTCAAACGCTCCCGTCGAAACCCCCCCCTTCAACCCCCCTCCTCCCCCCTCTTCTCTTGCTCGTACACGAGCAGCTGGACCGGTTCGCCTTGGGCCAGGCACCCGGTTACCATGCGGGCGCTTGGTACCTGGCCCGCGCCCTAGTTTTTATCATGCGGAGTGTTAATGGTATTTCATTCCAGAGGGTGGGGACGGCGAAGGAGAATGCCCTGTCACTTGTTGTCGCTTTAGTTTTTCTAAAATTTGTTTTTATGTTGAGGGAGTGGGTTGCGTTCTGTCTGCGTGATCTAGTATCTGATGGAGGGTGTATTAGGGTGGATAGTTGTGATGGGGAGATGTTGTTGATGATTTTGAATGTAGTTAGGAGGATTTTATATTTTATTCGGCTGTTTAAGTCTAGGAGAATTGGGGTCACATGGTCTGTTAGATTAGCTTTAGTGACCATCTTGGCGCATATGTTTTGGGCTCTTTAGAGATAGTATATGCTTTTTAATGGAAGTCCATTTAGGAGACTATTACAATAGTCGAAGTGGGGGGTTATGAGTGTATTGACTACAGATCTAAAGTCATCGGTGTTGAGTAGGGGTCTCAGATGTTGTATTGTCTTGAGTTTATAAAATATGGTTTTTACTGTGTGTTTTATGTGTGGAATCATGGAGAGTGAGTGGTCTAAGATTATTCCTAGGTATTTTACCTCCTTTTTAACAGGTATAGGTGTATTATTTATTGTGATTGTATTGGGGTATATGTATTCAGTGTCTGATTTCCTCGTTATGAACATTGCCTCTGTTTTTTTGAGGTTAATGCTTAGGTGGTTGTCTTCAAGCCATTTAGTAGTCTCGTTCATACATTGGAGTAGGCTATCATATTTGGGATTGTTAGGGTTTATGGGGGTGGCAAGCATGATATCATCTGCGTATATGAAATGGTTTATTTTGTGCTTCTTAAATATGTTTGTAATGGGCTGGAGGTATAAATTGAAGAGGAGGGCTGAGAGGGCTGATCCTTGGGGGATGCCTTGACCTTGTGGGAAAGTTTCGGATGTGTCGTTACCTAATTGTATCCGTATTAACCTGTTTGAGATGTATGATTTGAACCATTCAAGGACTGTCCCTCCTATTTTTAGGTATTCTAGTCTGTTAATGAGGGTATTATGATTGATGCTATCGAATGCAGCAGATAGATCTATGAAGAGGAGAAGGAAGCCTTTGTTGTTGTCATTGGTGCCTCTGATGAGTAGATCTGTTAGGGCGATTAGGAGAGTTTCTACTCCGTGGAAGGGTCGGAAGCCAAATTGATGCTCATCAAGGAGTTTTTGTTCATCAATGTAATTGATGCTCATCAAGGAGTTTTTGTTCATCAATGTAGTCTTGTAGTTGGAGTTGTATGGTCTTTTCTATTATTTTGGCAATTAGTGGTATGCTAGCTATTGGCCTGTAGGAGTTGGGGTCTTTTGGGTCTAGTTTATTGTTTTTTATTATGGGACGGATCGAGGAGAGCTTTAGGGCATTGGGCATGGTTCCTTGAGAGAGTGATTGGTTTACTATATGTTGGATATTTTCTGCCAGAAATTCCTTAGTATGTTTGATCCATGATACAGGGCAAGGGTCAAGCGGTGAGGTTGTGGTGTTAATCATTGTTATAATATTAAGGATGTGCTTTCTTTCAATCATGTGAAAGGTTGTCCATTCATAATTACTGACATGTTTAGATATTGTGGTGGTTGGAGAGTAAGGTTTTGCCTTTAGTTTCTCAGCAAAATGTAATGCTAAGGTTTGTACACTGATTGAGTCTTGGTTCAGTTCGGGGTTTTGTGTTTTTGTTAGAGTATTCACAATTGAGAAAAGTTCTCTTGGCCGATTGATAGCATGATTTATTAGTTTGGAGTAGTATTCCCTTTTTGACTTATTGATTGCTTCCTTGTATCTATTAAGTATGTTTATATATTTAGTTTTGTTATCGTGTGATTTTGTTTTTCTCCAAATTTTTTCTTGTTTCCGTAGTTGCTTTTTTAGCATGGCAATTTCTTTAGTGAACCATTTTTGTGATTCCTTCTTTATCTTCTGCATTGTTTGAGTGGGGGTTGCTGCTTTTTGGATAGTTTGGTTCCAGTTCTCTATTGTTTGTTCTATGTCATTTAGACTTGTGGTGAGTTTAGGTAGTATGTTGTCAAGGAATGTGTCATTATCAAAGTGGGGAAAGCGTGAGATATGTGATATTGTGTTTGTGGACTGTGATGTTGTTTGTGCTAATAGGTGGAATGTTATCAAATGGTGGTCAGACCATGGTACTTTCCTAGCTATCGGGGAAGAATGGAGTTTATGTAGGTTAAAGGGGGAAGGGAGGAAAACAAGATCAAGTGAGTTTCCTTTATTATGTGTGGGAGTATGGACTATCTGGTTAAATCCTATGTGGGACCTTGAGTCAATGAAGTTGTCTTTTTGGGATTGGTTCAGAGATGGGAGGTTAAGGTCACCTAAGATTATGAGGGGTTTTCTCTGAGATGTTGTGCATGCGAGTTCAAGGATGGGGGAGATTTTTGTGATCAGCTGATGGGGGTCTATAGATTAAGGAGAATGCTAGTGTTCTGTTTTCAATGTTTATTATGTCCATTCCTTCGACATTGTTTGTGTTCGTTAGGGTGTATTGTAGGGTTTTTTTAGTGAGGATGAGTGCACCACCTCCTCTTTTTGTGTCACGGTGGCAGTTGAATACATCATATTGTGATGTGTGAAGTTGGTTTAATAATATTGTGTCTGTAGGTGTTAGCCATGTTTCAGTGATGAAAATGATGTCAGGTTGTTCGTCTCTTATTATGTCATTTACTATTGGTATTTTGTTCCTAATAGAGCGAATGTTTATTAGGATCAATTTTAGTTTGGTGTCCGTGCAAGTGGAGGATATTTTGTAGTCATGGTTTTTACAGTTTATTTGGATTACTCTAGGAGGATGTCTGTGGGAACTATTTGGTGGCGGGTTGTATGAGTGATGGTGTAGCGGAGAGCGTGTTAGATTGCGGTTGGGGTTGTGGATGATGGGGATGCTATTACAATGGGGTTGTTGAATTTATATGTGTATATTAGTTGCAGAAGGAGGGCTATTAGAAGGAGAGTGGTTGGTAGTGACTTTATTTTTAGGTAGGCCATTATGTTTTGTATTTTGTTTTGTAAGAGAGAAGTGTTTCTGGCGGGCTATGCAAGAGGGCTTGAGTGTGGTTGTGTTGAGTTGTACGTGATTAAGATAGAACGTGATTAAGATAGAACAGCAAAGTATCAGTTAGAAGAGTTAGAACAGTAAGTTAATTTTGGCTGGCTGTTTGTCACAATTGTATGAGATTGTTACAATTGTATGAGATTGTTACAATTGTATAAGATTGTTACAATGTATCAGCTATTTGTAACAGCAGTGCAATGATTTGTAAGTGTAGCTTTATGAGAGTATTGCTGACTACAATAATGCCATGGGTAGTAACTATTACAGGCTGGTTACTAACATCCTTATAACATTAATAGTTATGGGTAAACTACTGACAACAGTAATAAAATGATACCTATTGAAGGATGACTACTGGCAACTGGCAACAGTGCAGGTTGAAAGTATTCTACTGGCAGTAGTAAACTTTGTGCTAGATAGCTAGTGGCAACAGTACTATATGGTGGTAATAATCTTTTGACAGTAGTAATAAACTGTGGGGGCAACTAACAATAGTAGCACAGTAACAATAATCTATTGACGATGGTAAAAAACTGTGTGGGGCTACAATAGTAATAAACTATGGTGGCTACTAACAATAGTATCACAGTAACAATAGAATGTATTGTTTTGTTGCTTGTTAATGTTACTTAATATACTATCTGGCTAGCTACTAGCAATAGTACCGTATGATGACAATAAGGTATTCGCTGGTCTGCGATCTGGGAGATGCAGTGGAGAGAGGGATTCCTCCGGTGAGCTCTGTTGTGGGGTTAATGTCAGGGGCAGTCTTCTGATATTCGGCTGAATATGGTTGATTGAGCTGCTTTTGTAGTTTATTCAGGTCGAGTGGGCTCCCGCCAAAGGGCCACGCCTAAGGGCCCTCTGGCGAGGCCCTCAGGCGCGGGCCCGCCTGATGGCGGGTTGCTTTACAGCTGCTGCTGCCCCTCCTCCCACAGTCCCAATTGGACCGGAGCTCTCAATGAGAGTAGGCAGCAGCGACGATGGTGCTCTCAGCCAGAGCAGGGATTCAAGATGGAGTTCCCGCTGATCGCGGGTTGCTTTACAGCTGCTGCTGCTGCCCCTCCTCCCACAGTCCCGATTGGACCGGAGCTCTCAATGAGAGTAGGCAGCAGCGACGATGGTGCTCTCAGCCAGAGCAGGGATTCAAGATGGAGTTCCCGCCGATCGCGGGTTGCTTTACAGCTGCTGCTGCCCCTCCTCCCACAGTCCCGATTGGACCGGAGCTCTCAATGAGAGTAGGCAGCAGCGACGATGGTGCTCTCAGCCAGAGCAGGGATTCAAGATGGAGTTCCCGCCGATCGCGGGTTGCTTTACAGCTGCTGCTGCCCCTCCTCCCACAGTCCCGATTGGACCGGAGCTCTCAATGAGAGTAGACAGCAGCGACGGTGCTCTCAGCCAGAGCAGGGATTCAAGATGGAGTTCCCGCCGATCGCGGGTTGCTTTACAGCTGCTGCTGCCCCTCCTCCCACAGTCCCGATTGGACCGGAGCTCTCAATGAGAGTAGGCAGCAGCGACGATGGTGCTCTCAGCCAGAGCAGGGATTCAAGATGGAGTTCCCGCCGATCGCGGGTTGCTTTACACTTGTTTCCCTGCTGTCTTTCAAGGGTATAGCTAGGGCATAGATCAGTGTTCATACCTGAGCTTCCATTGCTGTTAGAGTTCCTCTCTAAATAGCCTGGCCAGTATGTAGTCCAGTTCTTATGTCCAGCCTTCCAATCCAGATCCCTGGACACTGGATCTCTCTTCACATACCTTCTGGCACGGGTCTTAGGGTCCCTTCCACGTGCAGCCGTCTCCCTCACAGGTACCGCCTGGAGATTCCTAGCTCTGCAGCACCATTCCTCTGGCTTTCCCCAGTCCAATGGTGTATGCTGGCCTTTTGAATGTCTCCCAGTATACGTACTGCTCTGGACTCCTTTAGACCTCCCAAATGCTTTTCTCTTCTTTCTTCCAAAGGGTTTCTTGCCCTCTCTGTCCGTCTGCTCTGGCTTCTGCTTCTGATGATCCTCCAGATGATGAAGCTGTCCAAGATGAGGATCTCCAAAATGAAACTGAGGATAATTCTCTGTAGAATAAACTCTACCTTTATTCTGCTTAGATGAGTGCTCTACCCTAGCACAGCGCAGCTGTGCTGAATCAGGCCCTGCCCTCTGAGATGAGTGCTTAGGGATTACCTCATAGCCCTCCTGATTGAACACACGTTTCCCCACTTCAGCTCCTCTAATGGCTGTTGGAAACCTGGTGCATTCTGGGACTGGTAGTCTTTTATGGGAAAATTCTGTTTTCTTATTTCTACCAGAACTGACAGGTTGCTTGTTCAGAGTCACTTCACCTTTTCTATAGCTCCTTCCTGAGCTATGATAAGCTTCCTTATCACATACCCCCCTGCTTAAGTTATTACGGACTGGTGTAACTGGTGAAACGTCTTCTCTACAGTCCGTAATACGGGAAAGGGCATCCGCATTCTTGTGTAACTTCCCAGCACGATGTTCCACTTGAAAATCAAACGCCTGTAAGGCCATGTACCAGCGTGTCAACCTGGCATTGTGGTTCTTCATTTGCTGCAACCACTTAAGTGGGGCATGGTCTGTGACCAACTGGAACTTTCTCCCTGTAAGGTAAAACCTTAACGCCTCCACCGACCACTTGATAGCTAAACATTCTTTTTCTATTGTGGAATACTTTTGTTCAGCCGGTGACACCTTCCTGCTCAGGTACATCACAGGATGCTCCTCCCCTTCATGACACTGGTATAGAACCGCTCCTAGCCCTACATCCGATGCATCCGTTTGAACCAGAAAGGGTTTCCTGAAGTCCACCCCTTTTAGTACCGGTCCTGTACACAATTTTCCTTTTTAGACTGAAAATGCTTTATCAGCTTCAGGTGTCCACTTTAGCTGGTTTGGACAATTCTTCCGCAGCATATCCGTGAAAATTGCACTTTTCTCTGCAAATTGCGGTATAAATCTGCGGTAGTATCCAATAAGTCCCAAGAAACTTCTTAGTTGTTTCTTTGTTGTTGGAGGAGGAAAATTCCTGATGCTATCTACCTTACTCATTAGAGGTTTAATTTTTCCTCTTCCCACTAGCTGGCCCAGGTATTTTACCTCCCTATTTGCAAAGGCACACTTCTTCGGGTTTAAAGTGATTCCCGCTTGCTTCATGGAGCACAAGACTGCCCTGATCCTCTTTAGATGCTCCGCCCAGGTATTACTATGGATTATGACATCATCCATATATGCAAAAGCATAATTTTGGTGGGGTCGAAGTACCTGATCCACTAACCTTTGGCAGGTAGCCGCTGCTCCATGCAGTCCGAAAGGCATCCTCTTGAACTGGAAAAGGCCAACAGGGGTGGTGAACGCAGTCTTCGGCTTCGACTCCCTGGTTAGAGGGATTTGCCAATATCCTTTTGTCATAACAAGGGTGGTTAAGTATTGAGCCTGTCCCAGCTGGTCCAACAGCTCTTCAATTCTTGGCATTGGATATGCATCAAAAACTGATATTGTGTTTACCTGCCGGAAGTCAATACAAAATCTTAAAGATCCATCAGGCTTCGGCACCAGGACTATGGGGCTATTCCAGGGACTCTTTGACTCCTCTATTACTCCCATGTCCAACATCTCCTGGACTTGTGCCACTACTTCCTGTCTCTTGGCTTCAGGCAAGCGGTATGGCCTTTGACGAACTAATTTCCCAGGTGGAGTTATTATTTCATGGGCAACCAAATGTGTCTCCCCAGGTATGGGTGTCAACACATCTGGGAATTCTTTAAGCAATTTCCTAATTTCTTCCTGTTGTACCACTGTCAGGTCCTCACCTATTTGGGGCTCTGATTTTTCTTTACAATCAGATACCTGGGGTCCCAAATCTTCCTCTTCATTCACCTCCCTCTCTCGGGCACAGGTGGCAGCTAGGCTTTTAACCCCTTTGACGTTAGTAGAACCAAAGCCTTTGGTTCCACGCTCAGAATTTTCCAGGGATGTGACCTCCTCCACAGGTGGAAAACCCAGTCTCTCACAGATCAATTGGGCAATTCTGTCTCCTGTCTTCACGTGATAATCATTCTGTCCAAAATTAAATAACAGAACTTTAATATTGCCCCTGTAATCGGGATCAATTACTCCCGCACCCACATCGATGAAATATTTAAGGGCTAATCCGGACCTTGGGGCTACTCTCCCATAGCATCCAATAGGTATTTCCACTTGGAGACCGGTGTCAACCAGGGCTCTCCCTTGGCTAGGTACAGTCACATTTTCTATACTGCACAGGTCAAACCCAGCAGTTTGAGGGGTTGCCCGCTTAGGAGCTTGGGCCTTCTCTGTGTCCCTATGGTACTTTAAGACGAATGTCTGCTTTGGTGTAGCTTGGTCTTCTGGACGCTTAACCATCTTTTTAGCTGGGGTCTGAGGACTTCCAAATAAAGGCCCGGGAGCTATTACCATTAATCCTTCTCCCTCCTTCTTTCCTAGTCCTTCCACTAGACCCTGCTTAAATCTTGGCCAGTCTCTTCCTAGAACCAAATCAAAGGGTAGCCTAGGCACAACTGCTAACAGGACTTCCTCTTGTTTCCCCAGGCACTTAACCTTTAGCCTATAGGTGGGATATGATGTTGCAGCACCATGAATGCATCTGATGTGAACTTGGCTTTCAGGGGTTCTAGGCACAAATCCTTCTTGGGCCTCTATCCTCTTCCAAAGCCTTTTTGACATCATACTCTGGTCTGCCCCAGAGTCTAACAAAGCATTTGTGGTAATTCCTTGCACATCAACCATCAAAAGAAATCCTTCTTTGGGCTGTTTTAAATCCACACCCATTAAGCTAGTGTGTGTCTGGCATCCTTTTTCTAAATGTCCCCATTTTCCACACTTGAAACATTTCTTTCTACTCCACTGTGTTATCTGGTTTGGCACAGTACATTTATTTTCAGAAACATTTTTAAGCATTTTCTTTTCTGATACAGCACAGCTTGCCTCAGCACCAATCTTCAGAGGGCCACCCATTCTATGGCAAGCCTGCGTGGCTTCCAAGAATCTCTCGGCTAGCATGGTTGCCTCTCCAAGATTTTGGCAATTTTGCTGTATAAGGAAAGTGTGCAAATCTTTAGGCACCGCAGACATAAATTGTTTAAGCATAATAATGTCTAATAACATTTCTACCATCTTTTGCTCAGGCTCCAACCATTTTACAGCTAATCCTCTGATTCTCTGACTCAGAGCCCTGGGTGTTTCACCCACTCTCAATGTAGTAGCTCTAAACATTCGCCTATACTCTGAAATAGACAACCCTAGGCGATCTCTAATAGCAGCCTTTACATCCTTATAATTCAAAGCCTGGGCTGCTGGCATTGCTCTGTAAGCTGCAAGCGCCTCTCCAGTTAATGAGGCTGCCAGCCTTACTGCCCACTGGGTCTCTGGCTATGCTAATGCTTGTGCCACCCTCTCAAAAGACTCTAGAAAATCATCAACATTATCATCTGGAGTTAGCTTCCCAAAACTAAATGCCCCAATTCCCTAATTGAGTCCCACACTGTCCACATGTGGTCTACCAGTATTTACTGCTGGTCTTGCATCTGGTCCACTTTGGTTCTGCAGTTTAACTAGGGCTTTCACCAGATCAAGCACTGGCTTCTGCTGGTCCATTAAGGCTTTCATAGCAGTGTCCTGAGCCTGCTGTGCTAGCTCCTGCTGCCTGCTAAACTGGGCTGCCATCCATTGAGCTACTTCCTTTGGATCCATCTTGATCCCTGCAAGAAAACACAAAAAAACAAACAAACCACAGTGCACCACCTTCCAAACAGGTGTTTTTTCTACTTTTTTTTTTCAATTACCCCTGTGTCTTACTCCCATCCACCACTAGACATGCCCAGGTACTTGTTACCTTATGCCAGTGATGAATCCAGCTCTGCACAGGGTCTTTTCTTCCTGGAACAGCTACCTGGAACAGCCACCTCTCCTCCAAAGTGCAGTTGAGGGAAAATCTTTTCTTTCAGCTTTTAAGCTTGAACTGTCTTTTCCTTCAGACTTGAGTTGTAATCCTTAGCAAGTAAATCCCTTTGCGCAAAAGCAATCCAAAAAACTACGCCATTTGTCAGATGGCTGCCTGGGTGAGAATGTTCACAGTCTTGGCAAGTGCATATATCAATATGATTTGCAAGGGATTGTGGGAAATGCAGTCCATTCACACCAGACACAGCTGCTCACAATAATTAGTTGTGCTTGAGTGTAAAGCCAATAAGATATTTATTTATGGGGTTATTTCTCCCAAAACAGATATGCTTGGTAGCACATAAAACAGGATACTTGCTTTCAGTATTAAACTTGGAAAAACAAAATCAGGAAAACAACAGTTGAACTTGTCAGGCAATCAAAGCAAAAGAATAAAGACCTGGTTGGTAACAAACTGGTCTTTTCTGTAGGCTTTAGCTAATATTTTCTTAGCAGTGTTTCAAACAACAAGCAAAACCCACAAAGAAGGGAAAAACTGTTCTTTTCAGGTTAACTTCTTATATCATCACACATAGACTCCGAAGTGATTCCCTGAGAGCTCACAAGCAATTAGGTAAGGCGCAATTGCTAGCAGTTACCCAGCTGAAACACCTTAGCTGGCTTACTTTCTACTGCTTGGCTCAAAATCCTACTCAGGAGCTTTTCTGAGTAGATTAAAGAACAAGTTTGTATTTCTTTGTGATGGTTGTTGTACTTTGTAACAGTAAATTACCAAAGGAGTTTAGACAAAGAGCAATCCATGTATTCACAGCCTGCATCTGCAACCCCTCCCCCTTCTTCAACAATCATGGGTTCAATATCATGGATTGGTACAGAGGAATTTCTCAATGGAGCACTCTCAGGTGAATACTTGTTTCCCTGCTGTCTTTCAAGGGTATAGCTAGGGCATAGATCAGTGTTCATACCTGAGCTTCCATTGCTGTTAGAGTTCCTCTCTAAATAGCCTGGCCAGTATGTAGTCCAGTTCTTATGTCCAGCCTTCCAATCCAGATCCCTGGACACTGGATCTCTCTTCACATACCTTCTGGCACGGGTCTTAGGGTCCCTTCCACGTGCAGCCGTCTCCCTCACAGGTACCGTCTGGAGATTCCTAGCTCTGCAGCAGCATTCCTCTTGCTTTCCCCAGTCCAATGGTGTATGCTGGCCTTTTGAATGTCTCCCAGTATACGTACTGCTCTGGACTCCTTTAGATCTCCCAAATGCTTTTCTATTCTTTCTTCCAAAGGGTTTCTTGCCCTCTCTGTCCGTCCGCTCTGGCTTCTGCTTCTGATGATCCTCCAGATGATGAAGCTGTCCAAGATGAGGATCTCCAAGATGAAACTGAGGATAATTCTCTGTAGAATAAACTCTACCTTTATTTTGCTTAGATGAGTGCTCTACCCTAGCACAGCGCAGCTGTGCTGAATCAGGCCCTGCCCTCTGAGATGAGTGCTTAGGGATTACCTCATAGCCCTCCTGATTGAACACACGTTTCCCCACTTCAGCTCCTCTAATGGCTGTTGGAAACCTGGTGCATTCTGGGACTGGTAGTCTTTTATGGGAAAATTCTGTTTTCTTATTTCTACCAAAACTGACAGGTTGCTTGTTCAGAGTCACTTCACCTATTGTATAGCTCCTTCCTGAGCTATGATAAGCTTCCTTATCACAGACGTTATATAGTTCAGAAGTTAGATGGTACCGTTTATCTTGTTTTTATCCTATTGCTGTAAAATGGATCCACTGTGTTTGTCCCATACCTTTTTGAATTCCGTCACTGTGTTTGCCCCCACTACTTCCATCAGGAGGGCATTCCAAGCATCCACCACCCTTTCAGTGAAAAAATATTTCCTGACATTGCCTTTCAATTTACCACCTTGCAGCTTCATGTTATGCCCTCTAGTTTTACAGCTTCCCCATCTTTGGAAGAGGTTTGTTTGTTCATCATTTCTCTTTAAGTATTTAAAGGTCTGAATCATATCTCCCCTGTCACTCCTCTCCTCCAAAGTGTACATATTTAGGTCTTCAAGTCTCTTCTCATAAGGCTTTTGACGCAGGTTCCAAATCATTTTGGTCGCTTTCCTCTGAACAGTTTCCAGTCTTTTTACATCTTTTGCAAGATACGGTCTCCAAAACTGAATACAGTATTCCAAGTGAGGCCTCACCAGTGACTTATACAGTGGCATAAGTACCTCTTCCTTTCTGCTGGTAATTCCTCTTTGTATGCAGCCCAACATCCTCTTGGCTTTTGCCACCACCTTGTTGCACTGTTTGGCACCTTGAGATCATCAGAGATAATCACACCAAGGTCTTTCTCCTGAACCGTGCATACCAACCTCTCGCCCCCCTATCGCGTAAATTTCCCTTGGATTTCTGCTACCCAAGTGCATGACACTGCACTTTTTTGCATTAAATCGTAGTTGCCAAGCATTAGACCAGTCTTCCGGCTTTTGTAGATCTTTCCTCATGTTAACCACTCCCTCGAGGGAGTCCACTCTGTTGCAAATTTTTGTGTCATCTGCAAAAAGACAGACTTTTCCATTCAGTCCTTCAGCAATATCACTCACAAATACATTGAACAGTGCTGGGCCCAGGACTGAACCCTGGGGCACCCCGCTAATCACCTTCCTCTCATCCGAGTGAGCTCCATGTACAATCACCTTCTGTCGTCTGTCAGTCAACCAATTTCTAATCCAGTTTACCATCTTGGGACCCATCCCCAAGCTACTGAGTTTGTTGACAAGCCTCCTATGAGGAACAGTATCAAAGGCTTTGCTGAAATCCAGGTAGATGACATCCATTTTATTGTAAACCGCTCTGTTTATCACTGAAGGGCGGTCAATCAAGCTAATAAACATAAACATAAACATCGCATGCCCCTGATCTAGTTCCTTGGTCACCCAGTCAAAGAACTCAATCAGATTTGTTTGGCAAGACCATCCTTCGGTAAAACCATGTTGCCTCGGATCTTGCATCCTGTTGGTTTTGACAAAGTTCACTATTCGCTCTTTCAGGAGCGCCTCCATTACTTTTCCCGCCACCGAGGTAAGGCTCACGGGCCTGTAGTTTGACACTTCTTCCCTGTCACCACTTTTGTGTAGAGGTACGACATCAGCCATTCTCCAGTCCTGAGGAACCTCTCCTGTTTCCAAGGATCTGTTGAAGACATCCTTTAACGATCCTGCAAGAACCTCTCTGAGCTCTTTCAATATCCTGGGATGTATCCCATTCGGTCCCATGGCTTTGTCCACTTTCAGTTTAGCAAGTTGTTCTAACACCTCGTCTTCTGTGAATGGTGTGGTATGTACTTCATTCTCATTTTTATATTTGGGAGTCACAGCTGGTCCATCTCCAGGATCTTCTTTAGTAAAAACAGAGCAGAAGTATTTGTTTAGCAATTTCACTTTTTCAGTGTAACTTTCCACGTGTCCTTTCCCAGCACTTTTGAGTCCTGCAATTCCAACTCTGATCTTCTTCCTTTCCCGAATATACCTCAAGAAAGTTTTGTTGCTACCCTTAACATCTTTAGCCATCCTTTCTTCTGCCTTTGATTTTGCTATCCTTATTACTCTTTTAGACTCTTTGAGTTGGATCCTGTATTCATTTCTGTGTTCTTCTGTTTGCAAGCTTTTGAATTTTGTGAAAGTTGTGTTTTTTGCCTTTATTTGAGCAGCCACCTTTTTGGAAAACCAAATAGGTTTCCTTCTCCTCTTGTTTTTATTTACTTTTCTTACATATTTATCTGTTGCCCCTTTTTTGCCTTCTTTAGTTTAGCCCATTGCAATTCCACTTCCTTTATCTCCTTCCACCCCGTCATCTCCTCCTTTAAGTACTCTGCCATTTTATTGAAGTCAGTGTTTTTGTAGTTTAGGAATTTGAGTTGCTATGATTGGCCTGTACCATGGCTTTTATCTCAAATCACACCGTGTGATGGTCGCTGTTGCTCACAGGGGCACTCACACAGACATTTGACACACTATCACCGTTGGTGAGCACTACATCCAGCGTTGAGCTTTCCCTGGTTGGTTTCATCACCATTTGTCTAAATAATGCATCTTGGAGAGCATCCACAATTTTTTTGCTTCTTTCCAGATGTGCAGAAGGAGTAATCCAATCCACATCAGGTAAATTAAAGTCACCCAATATGATTGCGTCCCCCTTTGTTGCTCTCTTGGCAATATCTTTAATCAATTCGTTATCTCTCTCTTCAATTTGAGTCGGAGATCTGTAGACTACAGCAATATGGATGACAGTGCCATCTCCTCTTTCCAACGCAATCCAGAGCGCTTCTTCTTTTCCCCATGTCCCCTGCATTTCAGTAGCTTTAATATTGCTTTTGACATACAAGGCTACTCCTCCTCCTTTTCCATTTTCTCTGTCTCTTCTAAATAGATTATAGCCAGCTATGGCTATATCCCAATCGTGCGATTCATTAAACCATGTTTCTGTAATGGCCACAATGTCCAAATTCATTTCCACCATTAGGGCTTCCAGGTCTGGAATTTTGTTGGCTAAGCTTCGAGCATTTGTGCTCATTGTTTTCCAGCATTTTCCTGGCTTGTGTGTATTTTGCATTGATTTTGTTCTGCCTACTTCTTCCCACATGTTTTTGATGTGTGGTTTAAAAGTGTGGCTGTTTCTGATGGTGTTCTGCTTTTGCTGGGGGTGGCATGCAGATGTTGACCTTCCACATCCATCACCCCCTCTTCCTAGTTTAAATGCATATCCACATACTGCCTGAATTTTTCACTTAGGATTCTTTTCCCTGCGACAGAGAGATGTAGTCCATCAGCACAGTATAGTCTCTTGTTGGTCCATCTGTTGTCCCAGTTACCAATAAATCTGAATCCTTCTTGTTTGCACCACGTCTGGAGCCATGTATTAAAGCTGTTAATGTGATGCAGCCTTTTTGTCCCCTTACCAAGAACAGGTAGAACTTCTGAGAATGCAACAGTGTTAACAACGCACTTGAGTTTCTCTCCCAGAGTTTGGAAGTCCTTTTGAGCTGTGGAGGCACTGTTCCTAGCCAGGTCATTTGTGCCTAAGTGGATAATAACATCAAGTTTGGAGTGTTCACTTTTTGCGCTAATTCAACAACTTGGTTTGTATTCCTGCTGGCTGAAGAGCCTGGTAGGCACATGACTATCTTCTCTCCTTTGAACTGTGTTCCCAAGTTGGTGCCTCTGATGATGGAATCTCCAAGTAGTAGTAGTTTTCTGTTTGGTGAGGTTTTCTTCATAATTGGTGCTTTAGCAGGGGATTGGGCATTGTCTGACTCATTTAAGGGCCCTTCAGTTTCTTTGGATTGGGCATCCTCATTAGCCAAGGCAGAGAAGGCATTGTGCAGGGATATCTCTTGATGTACAGGATGTCTCTGTGTTACTGGTCGCAATCTACCAGAACCCACTGTGATCCATTTGTTCCTGGGGCATTTGATTCTTTGTGTGAGCGGTGGTGGACATTGTTCAGTTTGTATCCTAGAAGAGGTGTGCTTCATTGCAGCCAGTTCCTCCCTCAGTAGAGACACTTCTTTATGCATGGCAGCTAGGTCTTTCCTTAGTAGAGTCAGTTCTTCATGCATGGCGGCTGACTTTAGGCATATAGGACAAGCTCTTAGGCTCCAAATGATTTGTCTTGGAATGAAAGTACCACAGTTATTGCACTGAATACATGACATATTGTTTATGCAGTCCCAGAAGAGGAATAAGAATAAGAAAAGATGAAGACGATGTGGCTTTTAACCCAGGTTAGGAACGATAGATGGCACGTATGTGACCACTATATAGGTAATGTAGCCCCTGGGGTGGGTGGGGCGATGGGTAGGGTGGGCGGGAACCTAAGTGTCTCCGGCCAGTAGGCTGTTCCTGAACTGTGGGAATGGGAACCCACCACTAAGGACAAATAGACACGTGCAGCACAGGAAATGGAGGTCCACAACACTAACTCAGCAGGGGGGAGGGGTAGTCCCTCAGGTAGGCTAAGAGAAAGTTTAAAACTCTACAGCAATGGAGTGGGTAAGGGAACCCACTACTAAGGACATATAGATAGCTAAATATGTGGAGACAAACAGATTCACAGTTATTTGAAGACAAACAGACTCACAGTTATGCAGCAAACTCAGCAAAAGTCACCTTTTGGGAGAGCTCTGGAAAGCACTCCTTTTCTTAAGGAACAGAAAGGCAATCTGAGCAAGCCCAAGTGCAGCACAGGAAATGGAGGTCCACAACACTAACTCAGCAGGGGGAGAGGTAGTCCCTCAGGTAGTGTGATAAGGAGAGTGCAGCCCAGCCAGGGAAAAGTGAAAAAAGGAAGAATTTTTCCTCTTTGCGGGGGATGGGCACACAGGATCACATAGTCCACAGCAGGAACCTGGAGAGAAACCTAGAGGGCAGACCTAGCTGGAAGTCACACCCATACTCCAGGTCAGCCACAGACAGGAGTGGGAGGTACAGAAGGGCGGAGCCAGGAAGGGAGTTGCCCTGCTCAGTGTTTGAAAGGGAGCAAACAAACACTAGAGATAGAGTTGGTTGGAGGGCTGGTTAAAGAGGTGGTTCAGAGTGTGGTTGGAAGCATGGTTGGAGAGCTGATTCAGGAGTTGGTTCAAGTGCTGGTTGGAAGCATGGTGAGAAGCATGATTGGAGATACAGTTCCAGTTGCAGTGGCAGTTGTGGTCGGAGTTGCAGTCCAGGCCTAAGTGGGAGTTGCAGCTCAGGTTCCAGTCCTGGTTCCAGAAGGTACAGAGGGAACAGCCCTGTAGCCAAAAGGAGCAGCAGAAAAAGGAACCACTATAAAGACAGCCAGAGAAGGTACAAAGGAAGCCACCATACTCAGCACA
This sequence comes from Ichthyophis bannanicus, assembly GCA_033557465.1. Classification (NCBI taxonomy): domain Eukaryota; kingdom Metazoa; phylum Chordata; class Amphibia; order Gymnophiona; family Ichthyophiidae; genus Ichthyophis; species Ichthyophis bannanicus. The sequence continues at coordinate 582,125,931 of CM066033.1, forward strand.
GTAGTCACCGAGGATATAGGGAAGGTTCCAGGGGGAGAACCACCTACCCTAGCAAGAGAGTGGGAAAGTTTTACCAGAAGTCTCTGCCCTACGCTGAGGCAGAGGGAGTCCTTACTGGCCAAAGCTCTAACCAGGAGAATACTGCAAAAGAAGCCCAAGGTAGGAGAAGGGAGGCAGCAAGGCCTTCTAAGTATGTTTATTCTTCTGACTCTGATGAAACTGTTATTCCACAGATAACACAGCACACAAAGAAATGTTGTACCAGGAAGGTTAAGCAAGAGCAACCCATAGGAGACCTGCCTAGAGCAGGGAAGGCAAGAAAGTGGGAGAGGTTGTTTAACCTGTTAAAAAGTCTAAAGCAGAAAGTTCCTGAGCGGTACCTAGCAGAACCCTGCTACAGCTCAGCTGAGAGTATGGACATTGAAGTCAAGGAGGCTGAGGTAAATTCAAATGTCTCAGAGATGGAATGCGATGCCTGCACTAAGGTAAATTAGTGTGAGCCAGAAAACACTTGATATTTGAATTCACTGTTGTTTTGTTTTGGACATTTGTTACTGGAGAAGTATCCACTATTTTCTTTTGTCTGGAGAGTACATGTGTTTGGGAGAAATTGTATCCACTTACCTGCAAGGAAGCTGAATAAATTCCTGTGCGCTTTATAAACCACTCGGCCTCATCATTCCTTACACAACTACAACCCTGGGAAATAGAAGAGGTGATCACCCGTCCCTACTAGGCGGCCGCCTGGTAGGGGCGCGAGCGTCACAGGTGGCATAGTTTTTAGGATCCAGCATTCCAGCGGTCAAGCATAGCATCTCCAAGCCGTACCTTTGGACGGAAAGACCCCGGAAGGACGCTGACCGACCCAGAAAGACGGAAGAAAAGTCTGGAGTGGAGTCGGATCGGGAGTGCTATGACTGGTGGTAAAGCTGAGACCTGCATCAGAATCAGGTAACCCGTAGGCTAGAAGGGGTAGGCCTGGATTCTGGTGTAAGGGAGGGCCACCAGGTACCCACTAGAAGTGGGAAGGAAAAAAAAAAAAAGTGCTGCACTTTGTGTGTGTTTTGTTTGTTTGTGTTGCAGAGACCGCAGTCCGAGATGGAGATGGCAGATGTGTTGTCGTGGGTGGCAAACCAGTTCGCCAAGCAGAGGGAGATGGCAGCAGTGAGCCAGGAACAAGCAGCTGCCATGCTTCGTGCTCAGCAGCAACCCCTGCTGGAGATGATGGCCAGGTGGATCCGAACCCAGGAGGAGGCAACCAAGGCAGCTCAGACTGTTCCAAGGACACAGCCTGTTGGTACAGGTTGGGAAGGACTGGGTTTTGCACCTTTTTCGTGTGGACGCTTAACTAAGGAGGATAACCTTGATGATCACATAGAGGCATTTGAGAGGATAGCTGTGTTGGCTCAGTGGCCAAAAGAGCAACTAGCTATGAGATTTTCTACTACCCTTAGCGGTGAGGCGTTAGCAGCCTATAGGGAAATGCCGGTAGCATTAATTAATGATTATGAGCAGGTGAAGAAGGCCATAAAGGATCGAGTAGGGTTAAGTCCCTCGGTCTATAGAAGGTCTCTAAGAGCATGTACACTGAAAGAGGGTGAAACACCCCAGGCTTTGTATCATAGGATAAGGAGCTTGGTCTGTAAGTGGCTGATACCTGAAAAGAGTAATGTAGATTCCATTATTGATTTGATCATACTGGAACAATTTACTGAAGCTGTCCCTACAGAAATGCAAAGCTTCCTAGTGATGCAAAACTGTAAAAACACCCAAGAAGCCATTGCGTTGGCAGAGTGCTTTCTGGAGGCCCAGAAATTGAGCCTTAGGAAAGAGGGCGTTTTTAGGAGGACAGGATTACAGGCAGAGAATTCAGCCTTTGGCAGACATCAGGCAGATAAGAAAAATAGGCCCATGGAGGAAAGATTTAGCCTCCAGAGAAAAAGTTTTTCCTGTGGTGAGCCAGGTCACCTCAAGAAAAACTGCAGAATAAAGAAGGCTTTTGTAACAGCAAATCCCAAAGAGATAGGTGAGGGATTCCTCCTATCAGTAGAGGTTGAAGGGATACCTGCAGAGGCACTTCTAGACTCAGGGGCTAGTCAGTCCATGATTTCTAACAAATTATGGAGAGAGATAGAAGCCCAGAGGCAGCACTACCAAGAGTCCTCAAGGGGGCATGTTAAAATTAGGTGTGTTCATGGGGCTACCTCCACCTATCCGCTTCAAAAGATTAAGATAAAGGGTTTAGGTAGTGGAGGGGCTGTAGCCGTGGCAGTAATACCTAGACTTCCCCATGATATAATACTGGGCCGGGATTGGTCCCAGTTTAGGAAAGGGGTGGAGGAAGAGTTGAAAGCAAGAACAGGCTTGGTTACCACACGTTCAGGCTCTAGGCCCTCAGAAGCGGGAGAAGATTCCCAGGAAGAGCCAATCCCAGGGACCTCTTTTCATGATGACCTAATAACCCCAGCCAAGGATGTCCCCAGGAAGGGAAAGGCCGAAAAGCGGTGAGAGAGGAGCATCAGGGCTAGGAATAGGAGTCAATGGCTATCAGGCCAGGAGCTGTCATGGGTTCCTGAAGAGATAATAGAAAAGTTTCCCTCATTTCCGGAGGAGCAGAAGGCAGATCCTGCCTTGAGGTGGGCGGGTGAGTTCGCCCGGGAAGGGTCTGAGACCCTACCAAGATTTCTATGGGATAATAACTTATTGTACAGGGAGAGTATAGACCCACGGACGGGGGATCCGAGGAGGCAACTGGTAGTACCTTTCTCCTTTAAGAATATTATTTTAAGATTGGCCCATGATCACCCAGTGGGGGGACACAAGGGGGTACAGAGTACCCTGGATCAAATCCTTGCCAGGTTCTATTGGCCAGGCGTGTATGCAGAGACAGTGAGGTTCTGTGCCTCCTGCCCGGCTTGTCAAAGGGTCTCTAATAACCATCCGCCGGAAGTACCTTTGGATCCCCTACCAGTCATAAATAAGCCAGTGCATAGGTTGGGGGTGGATATAGTGGGGCCCTTGCTTAAAACCCCCAGAGGTCACCAATATATTTTGGTCGTAATGGACCATGCCACTCGTTTTCCCTGGGCTATTCCGTTAGGGAACACCTCTGCCCGAGTAATAGCTGTGGAACTAGTACGCTTGTTCTGCGAAATAGGGTTCCCTCGTGAGGTCTTAACAGACCGGGGAACAAATTTTATGTCCCAACATCTGGCCCAGGTATGGGACGCTTTTGGAATTAGGCATATCCGCACAGCAGCTTACCATCCCCAAACCAATGGGTTAGTAGAAAGGTTTAATCAAACCTTAAAGAACTTGTTGAGGAGAGGTTTGGAGGGTAGGTTTAGTGAATGGGATACGATGTTGCCTTTTGTGTTGTATGCTTGCAGAGAGAGGAGACAAACCTCCACAGGCACATCGCCATACGAGCTTATGTATGGGAGGACTCCGCGCGGCGTGTTAGATATATTAAGGGAACAATGGGTTGCACCAGTTGATGATGTACAAGAGGTTCCCAGGTTTTTAACGGATTTAAAGAATCGGTTACGGCGTATAGCCACGGTAGCAGAGGAAAATTTAAAAAAGAGTCAACATAAACAGAAAACCTATCACGACCGGAGGGCAAGGCCTCGGGTTTTAAAGGTCGGGGATAAGGTAATGGTACTGATAGCCGCAGCGAATTCCAAGTTTGAGAATTCATGGAAAGGTCCCTACAGAGTAGCAAAGCAGCTCGGACCGGTATCTTATGCTGTGGATACGGGACGAGGAAAACAGCAAGTATACCACGTTAATCTATTACGGCAATGGCATGAGCGTGTAGGGGATGGCCAGCTAGCCCAAAAAGCAGGTGATAGTTCTCAGGCCTTATCTTGTATTACGTGCTGTTCGCGGGTTTTGGCGCCAGCCCGTAATAGTCTAAGGGGGGGAATATGTGATAAGGAGAGTGCAGCCCAGCCAGGGAAAAGTGAAAAAAGGAAGAATTTTTCCTCTTTGCGGGGGATGGGCACACAGGATCACATAGTCCACAGCAGGAACCTGGAGAGAAACCTAGAGGGCAGACCTAGCTGGAAGTCACGCCCACACTCCAGGTCAGCCACAGACAGGAGTGGGAGGTACAGAAGGGCGGAGCCAGGAAGGGAGTTGCCCTGCTCAGTGTTTGAAAGGGAGCAAACAAACACTAGAGATAGAGTTGGTTGGAGGGCTGGTTCAAGAGGTGGTTCAGAGTGTGGTTGGAAGCATGGTTGGAGAGCTGGTTCAGGAGTTGGTTCAAGTGCTGGTTGGAAGCATGGTGAGAAGCATGATTGGAGATACAGTTCCAGTTGCAGTGGCAGTTGTGGTCGGAGTTGCAGTCCAGGCCTAAGTGGGAGTTGCAGCTCAGGTTCCAGTCCTGGTTCCAGAAGGTAAAGAGGGAACAGCCCTGTAGCCAAAAGGAGCAGCAGAAAAAGAAACCGCTATAAAGACAGCCAGAGAAGGTACAAAGGAAGCCACCATACTCAGCACAGTAGTCACCGAGGATATAGGGAAGGTTCCAAGGGGAGAACCACCTACCCTAGCAAGAGAGTGGGAAAGTGTTACCACAAGTCTCTGCCCTACGCTGAGGCAGAGGGAGTCCTGACTGGCCAAAGCTCTAACCAGGAGAATACTGCAAAAGAAGCCCAAGGTAGGAGAAGGGAGGCAGCAAGGCCTTCTAAGTATGTTTATTCTTCTGACTGATGAAACTGTTATGCCACAGATAACACAGCACAAAAAGAAATGTTGTACCAGGAAGGTTAAGCAAGAGCAACCCATAAGAGACCTGCCTAGAGCAGGAAAGGCAAGAAAGTGGGAGAGGTTGTTTAACCTGTTAAAAAGTCTAAAGCAGAAAGTTCCTGAGTGGTACCTAGCAGAACCCTGCTACAGCTCAGCTGAGAGTATGGACATTGAAGTCAAGGAGGCTGAGGTAAATTCAAATGTCTCAGAGATGGAATGCGATGCCTGCACTAAGGTAAATTAGTGTGAGCCAGAAACACTTGATATTTGAATTCACTCTTGTTTTGTTTTGGACATTTGTTACTGGAGAAGTATCCACTATTTTCTTTTGTCTGGAGAGTACATGTGTTTGGGAGAAATTGTATCCACTTACCTGCAAGGAAGCTGAATAAATTCCTGTGCGCTTTATAAACCACTCGGCCTCATCATTCCTTACACAACTACAACCCTGGGAAATAGAAGAGGTGATCACCCATCCCTACTAGGCGGCCGCCTGGTAGGGGCGCGAGAGTCACAGTAGGCTAAGAGAAAGTTTAAAACTCTACAGCAATGGAGTGGGTAAGGGAACCCACTACTAAGGATAGATAGATAGATAGATAGATAGATATGTGGAGACAAACAGATTCACAGTTATTTGAAGACAAACAGACTCACAGTTATGCAGCAAACTCAGCAAAAGTCACCTTTTGGGAGAGCTCTGGAAAGCACTCCTTTTCTTAAGGAACAGAAAGGCAATCTGTTTGCACAATAGCATGTGGTGGACCCCCCAAACACATGGAAGAAGGTTCTCTGGTCAGATGAAACGAAAATCAAACATTTTGGCCATCATCGGAAATGCCATGCGTGGCACAAACCCAAAATGTCTCATCACCCCGAAAACACTATACCCAAAGTGAAACATGGTGGAGGCAGCATCATGCTGTGGGGATATTTTTCATTGGCTGGGACAGGAAAACTGGTCAGTACTGAAGGAACAATGTATGGCACTAAATACAGGGCAATTCTTGAGGAAAACCTCTTTCAGTGTGCCAGAGATTTGAGACTGGGACGAAGGTTTACCTTCCAGCAGGACAATGACCCTAAACATACTGCTAAAGCTGGTTTAAAGGGAAACATTTAAATGTCTTGGAATGGCCTAGTCAAAGCCCAGATCTCAATCCATTTGAGAATCTGTGGCATGACTTGAAGATTGCTGCAGACCAATGCAACTCATTTAACTTGAAGGAGTTGGAGCAGCTTTGCCTTAAGGAATGGGTGAAAATCCCAGTGGCTAGATGTGCTAAGCTAATGGAGACCATACCCAAAAAGACTTGCAGCTGTAATTGCAGCAAAAGGTGGCTCCACGATGTATTGACTTCGGGGCGTGAATACATATGCACACTCCTGCTTTCAGTTTTTTTTTGCCTTAATTCTTGTTTGTATCGCAATAAAGGATATTTTGCACCTTCAAAGTCATAGGCATGTTGTGTACTGTACATCACATGGGTGCTAACCCCCAAAACTCCTTTTTAATTCCAGGTTGTAATGCAACAAAACAGGGGGTAGGGAAGGATGTTATGTATTTGACATTTAAAAATTGATTGGAAATGCCATACTGATAGACATATCTGTGACTCCCAGATCTGTATCAGAGAGTTTGCAGTTCACAATGAAATCTATAAATGGGAGGAGTGGCCTAGTGGTTAGGACAAGGTACTTCAGGCTGGAGGGCCGGGGGTTCAAGTCCCACCTGGGGACAGCAATCTCAGGCCGGAGGGACTGGGATTTCTAGTCCTATAGGTACTCCTTGTGGTCTTGGGCATGCCACTTAACCCTCCATTGCCCATGTTCCCTGTAAGTATTAGCATATGTGTGTCATATCCCCTCGTGTTAAATGTATCTCCGCTTTGACCCGGTGAAAAGCGGGATATAAATACAGCTAAATAAATAAATAAATCACCTCGTTGACCATTCTTAAAGTGTTTCATCCTTTCATCAATGGAATAATGGAAGTGGCAGCTTGGCAGGGGGGGAGGGCGGGGTTGAGAAGATGCTGCACCAGTAGCCAGGACACTTCTTTTGCCCCGATTGTAAGTCATAATAGCAGGCAGATTAAATAGCAGTGTTTCTTGCCAGTTTGACATGGAGTCTGTGGGAGGGGAGGAGATCACAGTTGAGATTGGGAAGGTTTAGCCTCCCTAAACCTTTTACAAGGGGTCCTAGAGGAGCACTTTGAATCCAAAGGGTTACCTGTTAGAGAAATACTATTCAAATGGGGTGATAATCATGGATAACCAGGAACTTCAACGATCCAATGGTATTTTCCAGAATCTACCAGTAGCATTTAGCAATGAAAGTACACACACCCCTGTCAATTGTGGAAGGACATCATCTATAGCAGAAAGAATTTACTTTCCTTTTCTCACTTCCTTATTCAGTTGCCTCATGCCTACACATATGCATAAGTATCATTCTTCTTAGGTACATGCATCATGGGTGTGCACCATTCAGAAAGTTCTACGATTGGTTTAATAATGTTACTGCATCCATTCTTTTCAAATCCATTTTGACTTTATGTAATACTGGGACCAATACTGTCCTCATTCCATGGACAGCATAGGGTACAGACCCTTCTTTGAGCCTTATCTTTATTGGCATTCGGCCTGATATTTAGTTGGTCAGGCTATGCGCTGCGTCGGCGCAAACCCTGCTCGCTGACCTCTAAACCTAGATATTTAATGTTGCGGTGATGGCATTGAATATCTGGGCTTGGCACCGAGGGGATGCAGCTACAGAGCCTAACTGGGTAGTGGTGATATTGGACAGCTACCTGGTTAGCATCTGTGGCTAGAATTAGGCAGCAAAAAGCTTGCCTAGCTTTAGGCAGAAATGACTAACCGGGTAGCAATCCAATATTGCTACTATCCAGTTCCCGGCAATCTCCGCCCCGCTCCACCCCATGTAGGTGCTGTTGAATATTCCTGTCTAAGGCATTTATACGGTTTACTTGTCTGTAAATAGTGTAAATGCCTTTTGAATATCGGGCCCATAGTTATTAAAAGTCCTACCTTATGGATTTTCCTCAAAAATCTCCTTCAGCCTCTTTACCAGACCCATGTTTGTAGCTATACTGTGGCCCAAATGATTTTTGGCATGTGTGCTGAGCATGGCAAGCATTAAGAGTTATTCCTCACATTTATAGTGGGTTTTCGCTATAAAGTATTCCAGGTAGGTCAGATTCTGTCCTCCTGGTCATGTTAACATTGCCTTGGCCTGTTAGAGGCGAGTCATGAAGGCTTTTATAAACAGTCTCAGAAATTGTACTCACAGTGTCAGTGCCAGTGCCAATCTTAAACTTTATCGAGATGCTACAGATCTGTAAATCCATTTTCCATGAATCTGCAAGGCACGAGGCTGGTCCACAAAAGAATTATTCTGTGCCATTTTCTGTTTATTATTATTATTATTATTAAGCATTTATATAGCACTACCAAGCATATGCAGCACTATACAGACATGCAAGTAGACAGTTACTGTTCATAGAGCTTGCAATATAGAAGACGAACATACAGCACAAAATAATACAATAGGAATAAGGGCAGTAACGGCAATAAGGAGCTGAAACCCAAGGGGGTGGATTATGAATCGAAGGCAGTCTCAAAGAGGTGAGTCAAACTTGGACTTGAAGAGGGTGAAGGAGGAAATTTGAACATATAAGACATGATTCTGTCCGCGGGATAAGAATTGAGATCTGGCCTGTACATGCAGGCACTGCCCGGATAGCTCAGTCAGGCTTTTAAATGGAACTGTGGCACCATGGCATCATGTTGCCATGACACCACAGCTCCATTTAAAAGCCGCGATGTGGGCCACCCCAGAAAAAGGTTTATTCACCACAGCCCAAACCATGATCTGATCTCCAAAGGCAAGGGTTGGGCTGCTGGGAATAAACCCTGGCCTCCCCAGTCCCTCCTGTGCCCCAAGGTTGGAAAAAAAAAACATCCAGGGAGGTTATTCCACCTCGGAAGTGGAATAACTTCCCTGACCATTTCGCCGGCCCTGGATATATAGGGCCGACGTTAGAATTGGCTCTGTATGTCCAGGGCTGGAGACCGCCCACTGCCCACCCACTCTCCACCCCCGGGCTGCCCCTTCCCCGCCCTTGACTAACTTCCCCACACATCTGGCGGGGAAGATAGTCGAGGGCTGAAGCCGGCACGAATAGCAGGGAAGGACGTCCCATTGGGATGTCCATCCCCGCTATTCATGGCTCAGAATAACTCTCAAAAAGAATACAATTACTGAACATGTAGACAGTCATGGTTTAATGGGAGAAAGCCAACATGGCTTTAGCTAAGGAAGGTCTTGTCTTACTAACCTGTTATGGATTTTCAGAAAGCCTTTGACAAGGTCCCTCATGAGAGACTCTTGGCAAAGTTAAAAAGTCATGGGATAAGAGGCAGTGCACGATTGTAGATCAGGAACTGGTTAATAGATAGAAAGCAGAGGATAGGGCTGAGTGGCCAATTTTCCTTATGGAAAAAGGTGAATAGTGGAATAGCCAGGGATCTGTGCTGAGTCCGCTGCTTTTTAAGATATTCATAAATGACCTGGAAATGGGAATAATGAGTGAGATAGTAAAATTTGCAGATGACACAAAATTATTCAAAGTTGTTAAAATCCAAGGGGATTGTGAAGAATTGCAAGAGAACCTTGATACATTGGAAGACTGGGCATTCAAATGGCAGATGAAATTTAATGTGGACAAATGCAAAGTAATGCACCTAGGAAAGAACAATACAAACTATGGTTACATGATGCAACGTTCCACATTAGGAACCACCACCCAGGAAAAAAAATTAGGGGTCATCGTAGATAACACATTGAAACCTTCCACCTAGTGTTCAGTGGTAGCAAAGAAGGCAAATACAATACTAGGAATCATGAGCAAAGGAATGGAAAATAAAACCAAGGATATTATAATGCTTCTGTATTCTTCCATGGTGCGACTGCACCTTGAATATTGTTTGCAATTCTGGTCACCGTATCTTAAAAAGGATATAGTGGAATTACAAAAGGTTCAGAGAAGTGCCAACAAAATGGTAAAGGGGGTGGAAGGATACTCTTATTAAGAGAGACTATAAAGGTTAGGGCTTTTCAACCTGGAAAAGAAACACCTGAGGGGAGATATGATAGAGGTCTATAAATTAATAGATGGAGTGGAATGGGTAAATGTAGATAGATTCTTTATGTCATCAAAAAATAGAAAGACTAAGCGTAACCCATTGAAGACTAATAAGAGAAAATATTTTTTCACTCAAAGCTTAATCAAACTCTGGAATTCGTTACTGGAGGATGTAGTAAAAGCTGTTAGTGTAGCTGAGTTTAAAAAAGGTTTGAAGAAGTTCCTGGAGGAAAGGTCCATAAACCATTATTAAAGAGGACCCAAGTAATCTACTGCTTGCCCCAATGCAAGCATTATGGAGTCTTTTTGGAAAACTGCTAGGTACTTATGACCTGAATTGGCTACTGTTGGAAACAGGATACTGGACTTGATGGACCTTGGTCTGATCCAGTATAGCAATTCTTATGTTCTTATGACAGGGTAGATTGTTCCATGCAAAAGGAGCAGCGAGGTTAAAGGAATGAAGCCTGGAGTTTGCTGAAGAGAGCAGCAGAGAGAGAAGGAAGGCAGAAGAGGAACGGAGATCACGAGGAGGAGTATAGGAAGAGAGGAAATGTATGGAGGAGCAGCAGCAGCAGCAGTGTGAATGCATTTATTTAGTAATGCTTATATACCGCTTTCACTGGGTCAAAGAAGTGTATGTTTTGGTATGCTATTTATTTCCCTTTTTCCCATAGGGCTTACAATCTATGTTTTTGGTATCTGAGGCAATGGAGGGTTATGTGGCTTGCCCAAAGACACATGGAGCACCTGTGGGACTATAAACCCTAATTCCTCTGGCCCAAGGTTGCTGTCTTCCAGTGGGATTTGAACCCCCTGCCCTCAGGCAACTTACCCCAAGCACTAGTCTACTCCTCTCTTGCATGTCAGAATAAGTAGCTTGAACTGAATGTGGTAACGGATAGGGAGCCAGTGAAGGGACTTTAAAAGAGGAGTAATGTGAGTGTAGCGTGGCTGGCGGAGAATTAACCACACAGCGGAGTTTTGAACAGATTGAAGAGGGGAAAAATGAGATTGAGGAGACTAGCAAGGAGGAGGTTGCAATAGTCAAGACGGGAGGTAATTAGGGAGTGAACAAGAGTCTTAGTAGCTCATGACTTCTCTCGCTCTTTTTGTTTAATCGCATGATAGAAAAATGTCCTGCCGTCATGTACATATGACAGTCTGCAGCCCAACATGCAGCCCTCTCTGTATTCCCTTTTCTTGGCGGGCACACCTGTGACCCTATTGTTGCATATGGGAAGCCTAATTACATTTCTATCCTTGATGGCTGTGCTGTGGCCCTTTCTTCCCCTCACAGGGAGGTCTTGGAAATGTCTTGGCTATTTCTTTACCGGACCCTTTACCATTCTGAATTTCTGATTAACTGGACTATTTTTTTTCTAGACTCTGTATACTCCCCAACTGGAGTTTTTGTCACAACTCTTTGCCTAAAATTTCCACAATCTGTCTCTGATGTCTAATTCGTGCTGTTTCCAAACTTGCATTCATCTGCTTTCTCGCACACACTTCTGATATAGGCTTCTATAGGCTTGCCAGGCATCTGCTTCTACTGGTGAAACAGGCCCTTTCATGAAAGTGATTTTTCTTTGTCACAAAATAGTCATCAAACTTCCCCAGGACCACAGTATAATTGCTGCAGTAAATGTGAAGGACTTAACTATTTGCCTGCTGGCCTATAGCTTATATCAGGGAACACACATGGACTTTATCTTCCTTGGCACACATTTCATTGGCAATGCTATACTTGGAGAAATGGCGTTTTCAGTCTAACCAAGTCCTGTGCCTACTGAAGTCAAAGGCCTCTGGTGGCTAAAAATAGGGCCAGTGCTACATTTTTGCTGCCCTGTGCGAATGATTATCTTGCTGACCCCCGCCTATCCCTGCCATCATTGCTGCCCCCACCCCTCACCAGTTCCAATGGAGCCCTTCACAAGCCTCTTTTTTGTCCTAACATATTGAAAATTATGAGATGGTAGCCATGTTAGTCTGTAGTAGCAAAAATGACAGAGGCAGGTGGCACCTTTTGCACTAACCAATTAATTGAGGTATGAACTTTCAAAGAAAAAGAGTCCACATCAGTGTGTACTTTTGTCCTCCAAAGTTCATGCCTCAATAAATTGCTTAGTCTTTGAGACTTATATATGGCTGAGGTTATAAATGCAGCATGTTATCAATAATGCTGGGATCTGTCTTAATTTTAGTGATAACATATGTCCCTTCCTATACATCTGGTTGGTACAAAAACAATGTGTCTGAATGGGAAGATCATGCAATCTTAGTTGTTTTTCCATTCCTTGGTAAAATCCTCTCATTTCCTTTCTCTGTGTAGTGCCATTATAGATAAAATTAGTTTTGAAAATGTCTATTTTTCTGGGCCTCACAATTCATTATCTTAAATAAAGTATTGTCGCGGCTATGTTAGTCCACTTGAAGGCATAGAAATAAAGGTGAACAAGTTATACCAGTTATTTATTTATATTATTTATTTAGACAGTTTTGTATACCACATTATCCTTCAATCAAAGTGGTCACAACACAATTGGGGGATACATTTTAACAAGAGGGGATATGAGACACATGCACTAATACTTACAGGGAACATGGGCAATGGAGGGTTAAGTGGCTTGCCCAAGACCACAAGGAGCACCTGTGGGACTAGAAACCCCGGTCCAGTTAGTGCAATAAAAAGATAACACTTTATGTGTCTGATTACCTATAGTTCTTTTTTTCCTAGAGAAACTGAGGATGGAAAGAAGAGAGAGAAGAGAGAGCATGCCACCTTCTAAGTTCAAGAACATTCCACTCAAGAATAAAAATTAAGCTCTCTCTGTAAAGTAATTATGGGTGCAATCCCTGAGAAAAATTATTGAGAAAAATAAAGGCATAGTAAGTGCACAAAATACACGATATACTGGTTCCCTAATTACTGCTTTCAAATTGGGTACTCTACAACTCAGGTACATTTTAGTCTTTCTCTGAAATCCCATCATGTCGAGAATACCTGCTTCCCATCCCTCCCAAAAATTTGAAAGACAGGAGCTGACTGAACTCTTTATTCCAAACCACAAAGAGCAGGGATTGTTGTCCCTGAATAACTTCCCCACCGGTTGTGCGGAGAAGTTGGTCGGGGGCGAGGAAGAGGTGGCCCGGGGGCTGAGAGTGGGTGGGCAGTGGGTGGTCGCCGGCCCTGGATGTACAGTGCCGATTCTAATGTCAGCCCTGTACGTCCAGGGCTGGTGAATTGGCCGGGGAGGAGTTTTTTTGCTGGTTTGGGGCATGAAGGGGGCTTGGGGGGGGACAAAGTTAATCCCCCGCAGCCTGACCCTGGCATTAGGAGGCCAGATTGGGGGTCGGGCTGCGGGGAATTAACTTTTTGGGGCAGAGGCCATCATCGTGGCTTTTAAATGGATCTGTAGTGCCATGACAACAGGACGCCATGGTGCCACGGCTCCATTTAAAAGCCTTGGCTGAGTTAGTCAGGCAGTGTCTGTACATGCAGGCTGGGACTGAATCATAGTCCCAGCCTGCTCGTACATTGCTGTTCGCGATTCTGATCCCGTGGGGCTGGACATGCTCCATGGGATCAGAATTACGATCTCCTTTGTACGTTCAGGTCAGCCTGGACATACAAAGGAGATCTACATGGTGTATAGAATCGGGCCCACTTTCTACAGAGGTTCCACAACCTATAGAGAATATGAAATAGAAATTAAAAGTTGCAGGTCCTATTAAGAAAAAGGCTCAGAGAAATGTTTCTAAAGGTGGCGCACTAATAATAATAGGCAGTAAATAATACAGAATAATGGGACAGATAACCTCAGTTACTCACATTGCCAAATCTGGTGCTGTCCTTGGCCCTTGGAGAATGTAGTGGGGGCTTGCTGTCTTGCTCCCTGGTGCCTCTCAGAAAGCTTTGCAGCTCAGCCTTTGCCACCTCTCCTCATGTAGGGTGTCAATAGGACCCACTTCCTGCTAATCTGAATACAGTAACAGAGCCACACCTCACTCAGTGCCATGGTTCTCACCTCACCTTGCTTGGCCTTGCTTCCCCTTTTCTTTAATGACGCCTAACTTCTTACTACTACGAAATTTAAAAAGAAGAAAGCAGCCCATGGAGTCCATGTGCACGCTGCATGTTTGACGCATCACCGCTTCCTCTGATGCAACTTCCTATTACTGTGGGATGGGGACACATCAAACATGCTTCATGCACATGGGTTCCAAAGCTCCAAAGCTTATTTTTGTTCTACCTTTCTGCTGTCCATTGCTTGCACCATTTATCCTACAGCTAAGCCCAGCAGGCTCACTGTGCTGACCATGCTGCCATCCCTTGACTGCTACCGTGTGTGAGCCCACAGTTTACACAGTGCGTCGTGCCAGCCTTGGCTGGAAATTAGCCATTACTGCAGCAGTTTCTTTCCTTTAGTTTGAATCCTTTGCCACCTTGGGAGCTACAGTATTCAGCACTTCTGGCACCATGCTGTTTATTGGAATGAGGTTCAGTAAGCTTGTTCATGTCATGCTTTTTTAGACATTTGTTTGTGTGCTTAAAAATTAGGCATGTGCACAAATTGTGCAAGTACTAATTCATTGGTATATGTGCACACAAGCAATTTCTGCAAACAATGGGCACACAGTTATGACAAAAATAAAAAACAAAATTGACTGAAAAGGATAAATATTTTGGCCCTGCACATGCCTAAGGCTCCATAGGTATGAGGAGTGGCCTAGTGGTTGGGGCAAGTTACCTCAGGCCAGAAGGTCAGGGGTTCAAATTCCACTAGAGGACAGCAACTTTGGGTTGGAAGGACTGGGGTTTCTTGTCCCACAGGTGCTCCTTGTGGTCTTGGACAAACCACTTAACCCTCCATTGCCCATGTTCCCTGTAAAACAGTTATCTCCAAGTTATAATGCCCTGTTTAATGTAATTTCAGTTTGTTCAATATAAACCACCACCTTGATATCATGAAAGGCAGTATATAAGAAATGATAAATAAAAATAGGTAACAAACAGTGATCTTTTTGTTTTTTAATAGAATATAGATGGCTTACAGCATGTGCTCAGGGAAGTGGCTAGTTTAACTGACTTTTGCTTAGTTGTTCCTCCCATACAACACTATGCTGGAACCTTTGGATCCCCCTCTCTTATGGCCCCTAAGTAAAAACACAAATAGATATGCACTCACCCCACCTAGTTGGACATACCTCACATTTCATTTGAGTTATTTAGGCCACTTAAGACAGTTATGATCAGGGGTGGGCAAACTATGGCCCACGAGCCAGAACTAGTCCATGGGCATGAAAAGGTTGGGCCCATCGCCTAGCAACAAAAAAAGTTCAAACATCCTGCAAAACTCCACCATCATCACCTATCTACCTACCGCTATTAATGCAGATCCCACCAAGACATCTAATGTATTATCATTCTGAGCTGCCAGGTCACTTTTAATGACATGCCATACCTGCTGGCACAGAATGATGACGCATTTCAAAACATGGTGAGGTCAGCTCTTTTCACCTTGTTGCTCCTTATGCCTGGAACAAACTATTTAAGTCTGTACGTCAGGCGCCTTCTCTGATCCTTTTCAAATCCAGGATGAAAACTCACCTCTTCGCTGCTGTTTTCGGATCTTGACTCACCTGATCTCCTTTGTGTTTCCTACAGCTACTGTGCAGTCCGTCTTGACTCGACTGTAAGTTCTGATGAGCAGGGACCATCTTTTACATGTGTCTGTGCAGCGCTGCATACTTCTTGCAGTGTTATAGAAATGTTCAGTAATAGCAGTAGTAGTAGTATGTGGTGTGCAACAATTGGTTTAATTTATATAAGTGCAAATACCACTTACATACAATTTTATAAAGTAAAATACAATTGTATTTTACTTTATAAAATAGGTGCAAACTATGTGCCTGACAGCACATGTTAAACTAGGCAACTCTTAGAAAATTACCTTCCACGTGTGTAAATTATTTATTTGAATTTACCTCACATCTTTTCAATAGTAGCTCAAGGTGAGTTACATTCTGGTACAATGGGTATTTTCCTGTCCTCAGAAAGCAGTCCCTGGGGGGGCGGAGCCTGATGTCCAGCGGGTAGGACGCTTTGCGTTGAAGCTCCCGAGAGGCCTACTCAGAATCCTGACTTAATCCCTATATAAATTTACTATTTTGCTCCGAGCTGACCGGGGCACCTCGGGGGGGATGGCGGCCCACAAACCAGCGCGCTTGGACTTCGGGTCTCCTTCTTCTTCTCACGGAAAACGCTCCAAAACGGAGGTATCCTCCCCGCAGAAGATGGTTCCATTTCGTGAAAACCCCGCAATGCACCTGGAGATTTTGGAGGAAATACGCGGCGTGAAGGAATTGGTGCAGTCTAATGGAGAAGCGCTTCGAGCCATGCGAGAAGACTTTGGAGTGCTCCAAGACCGACTTGAAGGTCTTTCACTACGGCAGGACAATATGGCGGGGGTCCTCGACTTGCACGAGGTGCGCTTGGGCAAACTGGACGAGGCTGAGCGCCAGATACAGAATCTTCAAAAGGAGTTGGAAGATAGCAATAATCGCGCCCGTCGCAACAATGTGAGGCTCCTTGGAATGCCGGAGGGAGTGGAAGCAGGAGATATAAGAGAATTCTTGCTCAAAACTCTTCCCTCCTTGCTGAAGATTACTTTTCACAGAGAACTGGAAATCGATCGAGCACACCGTGTTCCTGCCCGCATGGCGCTCAACCGCACGACCCCCCGGCCTATTATCTTTAGCTTGCTACGATATCAACAAGTGGAACAAATTTTACATGCTGCCCGAGCGAATCATCATTTGGAATATGAAGGTCGTAAGGTCTCCTTCTTTCCTGATTTGGCAAAGCCTACCGTTGACCGTCGGAAGAAACTCCTTGCTCTTCGCCCTCGACTTCAACAGCTACAGGCTCGCTTTGGCCTGTTGTATCCGGCGAAGCTCCGAGTGACTCTCCATAACCAGACCAGGACGTTCGAGGATCCTGATCTATTATCAACATTTTTGGACTCCAAAGAAGCAGAACAGATGCGCTAATCCCAAATTTTGGACTCTTATCTGCCGGCTCTGTCCGCCATTTTGAAGGGCCCGATGCGGCGGTCATAGCCCAGCACAGAAATAGCCTGGACTTTCTTTCTTTCTCTGTATGACTTTTGTCTTTGGTCTCCTATCCCTTCATGATGTGTGCCTCGGTCGGATTCGGAGCACGCACAGTCCTACAGGTTATATGTTTTTTCAACTTCGGCCTTCTCTGGGGTTTCTCCCCGCAGACACATGGTCGCCAGTAATTTTGGGGTTTTGCTTCTCCTCTACCGTACTGCGGTTATCTTTGTTAATGTGGGGCGCTTCATTGTATTATCTTAGCATATTTTCCTATGTCATGTGTACAGCCAGATACAGTCAGTTTGAGGGACACAGTGAAATTATGTGTGCTATCATGCTCAGCATTTTAACTTCTCTGAATGGCCTTATGTAAAATCTTATTATTCATCGTACAAGGCATTGCTGGTCCACTCAGCAGAAAGAAAATCCTTAGCTATCTTAGCCACGAGCACGTTGATTAGGTGTTTCTTCAGGAAACGCATTATACTCTGCTGAAACACTGAAACTCAATGCTAGGCCTCACATGGTAGTTGCCTACTCTCCCACCGTTTCCAATGGTACGGGATAGTCATTCTGGTCAAGAAGTTTTTGCACGCTACTGTACCTGATATTAGCGCTGACATGGAGGGTAGATGGGCCCGTGTATACCTTGAGGTTGGAGATAGTGAATTCACGTGTATTTGCACTATGTCCCGAATGTGGACAACCCTGCTCACTATGCAAGTTTTGCGCAGTTGGCCCCGGCCTCCGCTAATGCTCCATTAATACTTGGTGGCGATTTTATTCAAGTGCTCCCTCAATCTTTTCTTCTCAAACAAGGTACTTGTTGGTTGGAAGCTCCAGTACCGAGCAGACCTGTGTGGCTAGATATAGTAGCGGGCCTTTGCTCACCGATTCTTTTACCTTACTCCCTGGTATGACTCTCCCATTAGATTCCCACTATCCACCAATGTTTTTCGACACTTTAGGTGTCTTTAATATTCCTATGTAACCTTTCGACTCCCGACTCTGGTCAATGTAACTTCAGCATTGCATTCGGAGCACTAGAGTACTCCCGCCATCGGCACTCTCTGCATAAGGTTGATTGGAAACTTCTGATCTCTCGGTAGTTTACCGGGTGTAGCATCCAATTTTACTAAACCTTATGTAATGCTACCTCTATAACGCAGAAAGTATGGGAGAGAGAATTGCATGTGACTTTAACCTCGGAGTAATGGAGCCTTATCTGGAGCAGAGGGACACGGGTTTCCGACCCGCCTCACTCACTCAGACCCTCTTCTTTCTAGCCCACCGGTGTTTTTTTTACACTCCTCACAGTTTAGACATATGGAACACTACTCAGGGTAATGGTTGCTGGACACGTCCTGTGGCCATTGGTTTATAACTTCATTTCATGTTATGCTTGAATATCCCGCACTACAGTATAACTGGCGTCGGGTCTGGGGTCGTATTTAGTCTATATTGTACTCTCAGGAGTCCCTTTCTCGGAGGATAGTGGGACTTCGCCCAGTTGCGGGGATCCCCTCTCTCCCAAGAAATGGCTTATCTCCTTTTGAACTTTATGCTAGGCATTGCTGTTTCCCTCATTGAGTAATACTGGGAAATTAGTTCCCATCTGAGCCTCAATGAATGGTGGAATCATGCCTGTCTCTACAGTAAATATGAACAAATACCTCGTCTGTGTGCTTCCTCCGTTCAGACTCCTTCTTTTTGGTCTTACTGGAAGATGTTCAATGAATATGTACATTTTGCTGAATGCTCTCATCTGACTGTCTAACTTTGTATATATCTCTGTCTCATGATCATGCTGTATTATGGATATTTTTTGATTGTTTGATGTATAATCACTGTTAACTGGAAGCGCTCACATGCTGATACAAACGGGTAGAGAAGAAGCACCGGGGTGGGGGGTAATGGGTTTACTTTTCCTTATTGTATACTTGTTTTGTCTTTTTTGGTGTGTTGTTTCTTTGTTTGTTGCAAAATGAAAATAAAAGTTTCAAAAAAAAAAAAGAAAGCAGTCCCTGGCATGAGGCCTAAGTGATAAAATTTAATATGCTTCATGACAGGGCAAAGACCCCAAAGGTGGCCTGAATCAGAATCAGCCTGGCTGTTTAGGATGGACGTCCAAACCATTATACCGGTTAGTGGTGTGGAGGCTGTAGAGACAACTGAGGAAAAGGCTATGTCAGAGAGCCATCAAGGCCACATCCTTAGTTTAAAGGAGTTGCTTGGAACTGGCTTACTATTGAGCCTATGGTACATGGAGTCTCTGTAGGCTTATCAACTACCCGCTTAATAATTTCATTTGTACATTTGTGGATCAGCGTTATCAGCACTCCTATTTAACATATACATAAAACCTGTTTGCAATATCTTTAAAAAATTTGGTGTACTCTATCATCTATACGCAGATGATATCATGATGTACATTCCGTTCACGATTCCCAACTTACCGATGCAAACTCTGTCAGATTGCTTCAATGAAGTCACATCCTGGCTAAATACCCACAATCTCCAAATAAATCACTCCAAAACTGAAGTGCTAATCGTCACCAAAAACCAATCCTATACTCCACCTACACACATAACACTTCAAAACCAAGAAATTAAAATAAAAAATGAAGTAAGATATCTAGGTGTTATTCTAGATAAACACCTTACATTAGACACCCACATTAGAAACACCACAAAGAAAATCTATTTCAAACTCAAAATCCTTAAACAACTAAGACCCCTTGTATACATACATGATTTCATCAGCATAATTCAAGCCTTCATAACCCCCCACTTTGACTTCGTTAACCTAATTTTATTGGGTATAACAAAACAAAACATTAAAAGAATTCAACTTGCCCAGAATGCAGCAGCTCGGATAATAACGAAAGTACACGCACATCAACATATAACACCAATACTAGAATCCCTTCACTGGCTGCCTATACAAAGTAGGATAGTATACAAAACATTGATAACCACATTTAAAACTCTAAACGACATGGCCCCAGTCACCCTAAGTAACCTAATCAGCAAAGAGCACTCAAAATCTACTCAAAGAAAAGGACAAACAAATAAACTAAAAACTCCCAAAGACTTCATAAAAGCAAATAAACTCACAAACAATAGAGCTTTTTCTCATGCAGCTCCAACAATCTGGAATTCCCTCCCAGATGATCTAAGATTGCTAACCGAGATCATCGAATTCCGCAAAAAAGTGAAAACCTATCTCTTTTCTAAACATTACAACAACTCAGATCATCCCTCAATAGACTTAGATAATGGCTAACCAGTTTTTATCTAACAAATCCCAAATGACCTACACATACAATTCTTCATAGCTGATACTGTACTTTGAATAACGCTTAAGCCCCACATAATGTGTATTTGTACATAATGTATATAGTTTATACTGTTCTATACTGTTCTGTATTAACACTAGTTGTTTATCTTATTGTTATTTGGTCATATGATGTTTTATGTAAAACAAACTCCGATTTGTTAACTGTTGTTTATTGTGAACCGCAACTGAACTATGGAAGATGCGGTATATAAATCATTGTTAAATAAATACATTGTTAAATAAATAAATGTATATAGTTACACTATTCAATGCACCGCATATGTATATAGTTTACCCTGTTTTCCAAGTTACTTGCTCCTGTTCAATGTAACGACCTGACTTTTGTTTATTGTCGGATACTGTTTGTTTTATGTAAACCGCGCTGATCGCAAATAGTGCGGTATATAAGAAATGAAAATAAATAAATAAATAAATAAAGACTCCAGTTTCAGGCCTCTAGTGTACTTCCAGCTTTCTGACCTGCTCATTGATTTCTGTTTAAATCTTGCAGCTGTGGTTCACTTCCTACCATGGAACTTGCTTCATTGCTCTGATTCCAGTTCCTGCTTCAGTTCTAACTACTTGCAAGATCCAATGGTGTTTATTTGATGAACCATTAGATGAAGTTGTTGCCAATATCCATGGACAACATAATAGAGGATGGAATTTAACAATCTGATTGGCGGCAGAGGTGCCTGGACAAATTAATAGTAGCATTCTCTAACCTTACCATCATCATCTCACAGCCAATGAGAGCATGAGAAAAACAAACTCCTTGGTTATTTGAAGTGGGCTAATGATTAGAGAAATGGGATACGAACTTGAGACACCAGCCTTCAAATCCCACTTCCCCCAGTGACATTCCTCATTAGCATAGACAAGTCACTTTATTTCCCATTACTCCAGATACCAACCTAGATTGTAAGGTATTTGAGGCAGAGATCTGTACCTAAATTAAAATAATGCTCCAGGACCCCCACCCCCACTATTTACTTTTCCATCCATCTAACCTTAAACTAGCAGCCACTTCTGCCATTCCAAGTCAAACTTTAGTCCACAAGACTAAACAGAGAGCCCTGATATCTTGCCTTCTCCTTTAACCGTCTACATTCCCAACAGACTCTCTGTTCCACAGAGGAGGTGATGCTTACTGTACAGGACTAGGGAAAGTAGTAGGCCATTATATTAATTTATTTTCTATGTTGTCATCCCAGAATTGTTTAGATTGATTACACTTTTCATTGATCAACATAAAACTCGTAGAGCATTTACAAAGTCATAATCTATTGACAGTAAAAATTGATAAGACAAACATAACACTGAAAAAACAATATGAGTGCAGAAAACGTGAATAATAAAATACACAATATAAGAATTAATTAACTGACTATGCCACAGCATCTGAAGGCAGTCATCATCTGTAAAACGAAAAATTAAATACTGGGTAAAGGTGTTGCTAATGATCATTCTTCCTCAGTGAGATGCAATGCTTTTGACATTTACAACTGAAATGATCTATGAACATCTGGCTTCTGACTGAACTCCTGCTCGCTCTACTTTCCCTCTATCTAGCAGAGGGGCACTGGAGATCATCCAGATCTGGATTAATGATGGCTAGAATTCAATACCTAGCAGGATATGAAGCATTCAATAGGCAATTGCCATCACAGCCATTTTCCTGAGTTGAGAAATATGAGTGTAGTGTAATTGATGTCAATGTTAGGTAAATCTCCTGGTCAGGGAGTACGCCTGATAGGCATGTTACATGCTCCGTTTTCTTAGCTGGTTTATGAGAAGGTGTCCCTAGCAAGGGTGCAAGATGCCACATGTATGGGTGAAAAGTTGGCCAAAAGAAAGAATGCTCACTCACTTGCTAGCCTTACAGACTATTGCAACTTGAACTGCTGGAAGAGAGCAGAATGACACAGGATAAAAAAATCATGGCAAAACCCAAAATAGTTGGTAATCTAATTCAGAATATTCATGCATGTGTCAATGACCCCAGCACATTCAGGGAATGATAATACTTTGTTACAAAAGATCCCTCCCCTTTTTTCTGGTGGCATCAGTACAAGATATGCACAATTGATAGCACCAATCAGGTTAGATAAGTTGGCTATAAAGCTGAGCTGCCCTTTGAGGTGCAGATTTTGTTGCCTTTGCTTAGGAAATTTGATCTTTGTATGGCTTGTAATCCCCAATGAAAACATCAAAACAAGGTGATTTGTCCCATTAGATTAATTGCAGCCAAGATGATTTGAAATGCCTCAGAGACAAGACAAAATAACAAGATCAAGAGCTTGACAAGCTCAGGCATATCATGATATTTGGTGATCAGAGAATGGAAACTATTCTTTAAATCTTTATATAAAGTCATCATAGCCACTGAGTTCAAGTGGTATCTGTGAGATGGGTCTGGGCCTGACGATTTGGGAACATGGATATTTTCTTGTACATCCCTTATTTATTTGACTCTCCCTTGCTTATCTCTCTTCACTCACTTCTCATCTCCTTCCATTTGTACTCTCTTCCCTTCTATTCTGCCTCTCTCTTTTCTTCAGAGATTTTTGCTGACCCATTTCCTCCATTTACACAATCAGCTGCCTCCAGTGGGCTGGTTTTGAAAGCACATACAGTTGATTCCTAATGTGTGGTCTTAATTAAGAGAGAGATTTTGAGCTATAGCTATGAGATCTCTGCCAGTCGCCATTTTTAAAAAGACAACTGTCATGTTTTCATTAGTTATACCTGCAGATAAACAAGCACTTGTTAAGCACAAATATATTTTAGAATTAACCCATTTAACTTTTCTGCCTATGCATCCATTGAGGAACGATGGTCCAAATGAAAAATATGCACTGTAGGTGAAGATATCATGCATTTTTACTTTAAAATAAACTCTAACAGCTTAGACAGGATTCTAACGAGGGTTACAAGAATATAAAACAACAATGGTATTGCTTATATTTTCTCCTATGTTTTACATATCTTTGTCACAATCCTTACATATAGATTTATATAAATAAAGTGCCCTAAAGCTATGATGTCATAGTAAACATAGGCAGAGGCCTAGCTTGCTCTCCCAAAGCTTTGGTTTGTTGTTGTAGTACAAGTGTGTTGTGTATTATTTGTGAGTATTATACAGATTGCCTTCTGATTGCTTTGTGTGTGGATTTCCGTTACTCCAAGAGCCCTGCAGTGTTGCTGGTGAGGGGAGGCACAGAGTATTCTTTCAGTTTGTGCCGTGACTCGGATTTCTTACAGCAAGCAGATCAAGTTGTGGGGACAAGATATATTCTGTTGCAGAGATCCATGAAACAGTACAGACAAGCTGTGCCAAAGGAAAAATAACAGAAGTTCAGGTGATACCGGAGAACCAAAAAGAGATAATTCATAGCCACAGCGGTAAAGCTTATGATGCAGGAACAGGGCAAGTGGAAAAAATAGACTGTCAGGACAAAGAAGCAGATGATCCTTTTCCCAGTAGCTGGAAGAGGCGAAAAAAAAAAAAGTCTCTTGATATTGCTGCAAGAGAAATGAAAGGGAAAACAAAGTCATATTAGACGGTGTTAAATACAGCAATGTCGGTGACACCGATGCTCAAAGAACAGCTTGCCGTGCTTCTTGCTCTGCAAAAGGGTTTCCCTTTGCAAACACTGCTGCTAGCTGTGCACTGGTAAATGGCAAAGAAGCTGAGTCCACTACATCATTAACTGTTGTGACTGCATAGCCCACATGAAGTTTGCCCTTGTCATCTCTGAAAGCAGAACCATCCACAAACAAAGTGGCCCACAGCACCTCGGCCTGATAGGGGGTACTGACCGTGTGTTGTACTGGCACAGAGTAGCTACACACCGTCACTTTGTGCGGGTACTGTGCTCACCCTGAGGGTGCAGTGAGGCGCCCAGCACTAGGTCCACAGCACCGTCCATGGCTGAAAGAGGCCATGGCGCAGGTCCAAAGCAGTGTTACTGTGTGAGATAGGTAGTTTCTGCAGGAACACCTTGGACATCTCTGTCTGTTTCAGTCAGGTGTAGCCCCCATGCATCACCCCCCCCCCCTCCCCCAGGGCTGAGGGTGGCAAACAGGGTCTCCTATCAAAAGATCCAGTCTACCTCCCTGCAAAGTTGGCAGTAGAGGGGAACATTAACCCTAGTCCTCCTGAGAAACAGACACCCCACAGGGCAGTCAATGCAGCTCTGTACACAGCCATAACACAATAGCAAATAGACATTAGGCCTGGATATGGTATGCTGCACCCCACCACTAACTGATATTCCCCTGGTGCAAGCCATCAGCCACTGCACCCTGCAAGCCACTCCATCACAACACCTTCTAACTACAAACAGTCTGCAAGTGCCCAGTGGAGATGCCTGCACCCAGAACTGGGATGTCAGCATACACAGCAAGCAGATACATCAGTGACTGGGCCCCAAAAGGAAACCCATATTTATCACATAAGAGAAATACTAGATAGCACCATGGGAGTGCCTAGCCATGCTGTGGTCACTGCACAGTCAGGGTGAGAGTGATCTCTCAGCAGGATATACTGAGGTCACCCTGTCTGTGTAGGTGGTGGCCGGGCACTACAATGTGCCTGTCACTGCCCTATGCCCTGTGCAGATGCACCCTGGCCAGGCCACCCTGTCCGGCCTATACCCATGGTACCTTGCTCCTCATTATGCACATTGGCAGCCCAATACTGGCAACATTGCTGGCAGTGTGGACTGTGGAAGGTGTTTGCAGCCACCACACACTGGATGGACAGACAGCTACCCCCACACCTATGCCAGCATTGTGCTACTATAGAGGTGGTCAGCAGCCATACCCACCACACCAGTCAAGGGCATAGTACAGGCATGGATATGGTACACAAGGCTGTTGGGGGGTCACTCCCCAGGGTGGTGAACACTGTCAGAGACCAGACCTGCAGCACACACCGCAGACATCAGAATGATTGTTATGGTGGAGCTCAATGAGCAAAAGGTGCTTAACGTAGGAATTGATATCTGCCAGTTATCATAGGAAACGTTTGATAGCTCTGTACCATATACCCAGGTGTAGGGTGGCATTGCTAAGGTATGCAACTGCTAGTATTGGGAGATACAGGCAGGGCCCAATGTCTTGCCTCTCCAGGAGGCATTGGCCAATGGGGCCTGTGGGTGGGTGTGTGGCCCTGTTGGCTGCTGCTTTACGGCAGAGTTCCCCAACTCCAGTCCTGGTGTTCCAAACACTGTTCGGGTTTTCATGCTGTCCCTCATAAATATGCATGAGCTACATCTGCATACCATGGGGGTGGTGCATAGCTATGCAGCACAGGCATCTTTATTAGAGGCAGCATGAAGCCGGAATGGTGTGGGGCCCCCCAGGACTGCATTTGCGGGACTCTGCTTTAAGTAATGTGCCTGTTTCTGGTGTCTGTGTTTGGTGTGGTAAAATATAGGCCATGCGTATGTTCTCTGCAATAAAGGAGTGTCTTTACTATCACTGTTTAGTGGTGGGTAAAACTATGGGGACTGGGTTGGCAGGAGCCCCAGCTGGGATTTGAACCTGTGATCCTCTGGTCTTACAGGCCCTGGCTGTGTCTGTTGCACCACACTGTGGCCACAGAGACAGTGTAGTCCCTGGAGTTAGTTAAACCGGCCTGACGAGTCAGAAACCCTGCTCTGCAACAGGTTTACTGTGGCCTCATTTACCTTGTATGCAGACAAAGGTGCACATAAACCTCAGAAAAGACCTCAAAAAAGTGGCACACACCCATAACCAAGCTGGGCAACAATGATATCATTGGGCAACATTACACAACACTCCCAGGACAGCTCCATTACAATGAAATGATCTTTGAAAGGGTCTGCGGAGCGTAGACCCTTCCACACATCATTTCTTTTTTATTTGGTGCTTTCCATGGAGTGTTGTTCCTTGTTGCCCATTGCTATCACTGTTGCCCAGCTGAATTATGCTTTATAAAATGTTTCTTGTGGTCATTTTTAACGTTTTATGTGAAATTTTGTTCTGTGCACATGTATCACACTGCTCACGTTTTGTGGGTTTCCCCGGTTTTTCTGTACATTGCTGACGTAAATGGTTTCTCTTCCCTTTAAATGCCTTTAACGACAGGTTTTCATTCGCGTTGGAATTGAGCTCAGGAATTCAGTGCGTTAGTGTGAGGGGAGCCTCTCGCCGCCCACTCTCCGCCCATTGACCCCTTCTCTCCGATCACTCTCCACCTTCTGCGCTGTTTTAACGCGCCACGGGACTTTACGATCGTTAACTATGCTTAACGCGCGTAGTATTACGTTAACGGTCGTTAGCGCATCGGTACGTGCGTTATATGGCACTTACGGTCGTTAGCATCGTACAACGCGCGTTAGCCACGTTTATCGCACTTTAGTAAACATACCCCATAGTAATGTTTACGTTTTGAAACAAAAGTTGTTTGTGTTAGGAAATGTAACTAATGACCAGCTGAGTGAGTGAGGATCACTCATGTAGCAGAACTAAGAGAAAAAGAAGATACTTAAAGAGCAACAGCAGTTAGGGGGAGTAGAATTGTGTATTTTGGATATTTGGAATGTCTCCCAGCTCAAGGAATTGAGAGCACGTTTGAATCAAGAAACGGAAAGTGTTGTACTTGTAATAAGAATCTTAAAAGTAGCACTAGGTCATAGTGTTTCTGTTGCAAAGGAATTGAGAGTTCCTAGTGACATTATTGATAAGATTGAGAGAGATTTAGACAGACATTATGAAACTTACAAAGAGGAGTGTGATCAATTATATTATAATCTAGGCTCTATTCAGGACATTCTACACCAGCAACATAATTTATGTTCTGGCACTATTAAACTGAAGCAGCTGTGGGAAATGATATTGTGACTACTTAATGAAGTGTTTGATTTGACTAAAACTTTTCCAAATTACAGGGATAACCCTAGTAGATTTGTGTCTTTATGGTCTCAAATAATTAACAGTTATAATCCCATTTGGGCAGCTCTAAATAATTTGCTCAGAACTGTGTTTTTATAATCCAGCTGATTTTCATAGAGTCACTCATCCAGTTCGTGACAGACCCTGTGATAGATTTCCAAGAGAAGACTCAAAAAGATAATTTTGTTTTTATGTAGAGAAAAATTGTTAGAATCCCTTAAAGTAGTATGAAAACCTGTAAAGGATTGGTCGAGATTAACATCTCTAAGGCAGGATAGAGGTGAAAAGGTTACAGATTTTCACACTAGGTGTATGCTAGCTTTTAAAGACTATTCTGGTGAGGCAGAAGACACACCTTCAGGATTCACTAATATTTTTGTAAATGGTTTGATCCCGAGAATAAAAGAAATTTTAGAAACTTCAATAATAGATTGGCCAGCTAGAACAGCTGATGCAATTCTGGAAGGAGCTCAATACAGTGAGTTGAAATTTCTCAAGGAACAACAAAAGCAACAAACCAGAATAGATGTGAAAAAGAATAAATTGCTCAACTTGCAGATTGCTTCTATGCAACCACCCATGGGCAGTGGGAGAGGTAGGAACAGAGCCAGAGGAGGTCATGGGAATCCTCAGCGAGGGCATGGACAGTCCAGAGAAATGCATACTTGTTGTGGTGAGATTGGGCATTTGCAGCGAGACTGTCCCCGGAATCGGAATCTTGATGGCCAGAGAGCTGATTTCCCTCCTCCCCCTCTGGTAACAGCTGAATTCACTCCCGTATATCAGTGCTTCTCTAACCCAGAAGATTGTGGAGATGATACATGGGATGCATGACTATTGTTAAGTTTGAATGTAACTCCTCAGGGTAAGTTGGAAGCTAAACTGGGAGGATCTACTTTGAAGTTTGTTACTGATACTGAAGCTACAACACCAGCACTGCGTTTACAGGATTTGCCTGCCAGTTATCACACTCACCTAGCACAAGCTCTGGTAGTACATTGTGAAGGACTTGAGGGTAAGATAATACCTCATCGTAAACTTGAATTTTTACCTTTGCAGATTGGAGAAACTGTATATCCTACTACTTGTCTTGTAGGAGACACTTTACCAGTGAATCTTTTAGGTCGGGATTTTCTGGCTTCACATCATGCTACTCTATCCTGGATGATTGGCAAGTTATATTTCCAGCTGTACTCTCTCTCTAAAGTGCTGTCTCCTGCAGATGCCAGTACCATTCATCCTGCTCTTGGACAACTTCCTTCTACCCTGTGGGCAGTGCCGGGATCTAATGTCGGATGTCTTTCTATCCCGCCTGTGAGAATCACCGTGAAACCTGGAGTTCAGCTTCCTAGACTCAAGCAGTATCCACTGCCAGCAGCTGCCATTGAAGGAATTCGTCCTGTGACTGAAGATCTTCAGAAACAAGGTGTCATTTATTCTACAACTTCATCATGTAAGACTCCAAGTCTTCCTGTACTAAAGGCTGACGGTAAGACTTATAGATTTGTGCAAGACCTGTGAGCAGTAAATAATGTGATTTTGCCAATCTTTCTCTTGGTGCCTAATCCACATGATATCTGGACACAGATACCTTCAGGGACTACCTGGTTTTCTGTTGTAGATTTGAGTTCTGCTTATTTTTCAGTAAGAATTAGCAAAGAAAACCAATTTTTATTTGCTTTCCATTTTGACAATAAGCATTATACTTGGACCACTTTGTGTCAAGGGTACACTGACAGTCCTGCATATTTTTCACAGGCCCTAAGAACTGCATTATTTGATGTAATACTCGACCATGCCTCTTTAGTTCAATATGTGGATGATTTGCTTTTATGTTCACCAAGTTATGAGATTTGTTTGTCAGATTCTTTGTCTCTATTAGCTCATATTGCTAATTTAGGTTTGAAGGTTAATCTGTCTAAACTGCAATTTGTATCTCAAAATGTTACTTTCCTGGGTGTTGTCCTAACACCATCTGGTCGTGCAATTACCTCTGCTAGATTGAAACCTATTCTGTCATTGCCTTTTTCCAGCAACACCTGTGTTATTGTGTAGATTCCTGGGTTTATTAATCTTCTTAAACAATGGCTAGCAAATTTCTCAGATCTTACTGCTTCGCTTTATGCTCTCATTGGGAAAGAAGGATCTGAAGGCCTCATTGTACCCACACTATCAGTGGGAGATTTGTTTTGAATATAAAAACTGCACTGGGAAATGTGCCATGTTTATCGTATATGATTATTCTTTACCATTCAAATTGTATGTGGCTATTTCTGATTCCTCTGCTACCTGTGTGCTTCTACAAGCTTTCCCAACTGGTTGCAAGCTATTTCTCAAAGCGCTTTGATGCAGTGACTTTGGGACTCCCACTATGTCTACGTAGTTTGGTAGCAGTGGCTTTGGCAATTGACATTACTGATTTTTAGCTTTGCAGCACCCTCTTGAAGTATATGCAACCCTTCAACACTTCTAGCTCCCTTGGCAACTCTTGTGGAGGAGGATGGGTCTCATGATTATTTGACGTTTTCTTGAGCTAGACCTGAACTTACCCCTATACCTTTACCAGCCCCGGATATAACAGTGCTCCTTGAGAAGAATCAGTCCTACACTTTATAGAATACTATGACATTCGTGCATTCCTGCACTGATCTAGACACCATCAGCTCTGCTTCCTCTAGGGCAAGTATAACTGATGTGCCCAGCATAAGGCACATCAGTATCCAACTATTTGATAAGGTGAGGCAAGCGCATGTCCCACTCTATAGAATTTAGCATGAACTATATGGGAATTTACAAAATGACTCTCTCCGTGCTATGTGCCACAGCTGGCACTGTTCTGGTTTGCTTGACAATACACTCATTTTCTTTCTGCAGCATATTGTCCCACTATCTGCTTAACCACATCATGAAAGAAAATGTTAAAAACCTCCGTGCAGTTTATGTGCATTTCCATGTATGTATTAGGGCCTAATTTATAAAGTGGTGCATATGCCCTGCCTATGGCTTGCCCAAGCTCCAGCCCTGTGCACCTACAAACTGAAAGTACACGCAATGGGTGTACGCAATGGGGTCACCTAAAGCATGCACATAAGTGCCCATTCACATGCATAGGTCCTTTAAAATAAGAAGTATGCACATAAGTAGCACACAATTTTCTGTGCATCCCTTATAAAATCCCCATGTGGCCATTTGTATTTTATACTCTTAATAACAGAGTCTGAAAGCAAAATGATTTAATAAAAAGCAGCCCATTCTATTACTGCATTTAAATCAGGCAGGCCAACGACATTCAAATGTAAAATCCATCAAACTGTTCTAATTGTCATAATTTTAAATTGCAAACACCTCTTTCAGGATTCCAATCAGAATAGCAAACTATCGGTGTTATTCTGCCTTGTTTGGTTCTTAAATCGCCAAAGCATCAACGTCAGTAAAAAAAGAAACATAATAATATATAAGATTGCCAAAGCAAGTGACGACAATAGTCATATAAGATGTCAAGCCAAGTGCCCCATGCTGTTTTAATGCCTGCTTTATAGATATTTAGACACACATAGGGGTATGTTTACTAAACTCCGAAATTGTGCGGGGCCCCGTTAGTGTGCCTGTGCCATATAAGGAGTGGGCGGGTCAGGCAGAAAAAAGAAAAAAACGGGAGTAAGCGATCGCACATTTGCGCAGCGTGCTATTGTGCGCCGTGCACAATAGTGCGTGGGAGTGCTAAGTGGCGCCCTGATGTGCACACACAAAGGAATAGAGTCATAGTACAATGGTTAAGACACTGACAGCTGGTGCAGCTGCCATGGGATCAATTCCCCATTGTGCACAACAAAAAGGGCTAGCTGAGGCATTAATTTTAATGGGTAAAAGTGCTTTAGGAGGCATATTAATTTTGGGCGGCATAAGGCGGTGCACTGTTGGGCGGCATAAGGCGGTGCACTGTTGGGCGGCATAAGGCAGTGCACTGTTAATCTTGGGTGGCATAAGGCGGTGCACTGTTAAGTTTGGGCGGCATAAGGCAGTGCGCTGATGCCCAAGCACAGGACCAGAGCCACAGCACAATGATTAAGACACTGACCAATGGTGCAGGGATCAGGGGTTCAATCCCCACAGTGCCCAATGAAGAAGGCTCACTGAGGCAGTGCGTATTATGGGGATGAGTGCTGTAGGGGGCAATTTATTTTTATTTCAGTTATCACTACTAGCAAACGCACTCACAAAGCGTGTTAACATAAGGCGGCCCATAAGGCACATCCTAAAGTTCACTGTCCGCCAAGGCACCCTAGAATGTCCCCTATAGGGCACCATATATGTTGCGTCACAGGATAATGTATAGTGCACCTTATATGGACGGCAACCATAAGGTGCCCTATAGGGCGCCCAATAAAGCACCCTCAGAGGCACCTTATGGGTACAGTACGCTGAGGGTGTTATTGCTGGCATCAACATATGCACATTAAATTAAAAAAATGCTTTGGACAACCCTATCAAATAACCCCATTGTGGGTTTGAACCCATGACCTCTGGCTTCATAGGCAGTGAAGTAACCATTGGGCTACAGCTGCTAGCAAGCCCCTGGCTGGCTGCAGAGAGCCTTCACGTCACCACACAGACAGTCTGCTGTGGTAACCAGGATAGGGTTAGGCCACCCGTACCCATGATGCACTGCACATGCAAATCAGCTGTCCACAGATGAACACAAGATGGGGAATGCACCCCAACAGCTCCCCGGCCTGGTAGGGGGAAGTGTCCGTGTGCACCCACACAGCACCTCGGCCTGGTAGGGGGTACTGACCGGGTGTTTTACTGGCACAGAGTAGCTACACACCGTCACATTGTGCGGGTACTGTGCTCACCCTGAGGGTGCGATGAGGCGCCCAGGACCAGGTCCACAACACCTTCCATGGCTGAAAGAGGCCATGCTGGAGCTCCAAAGCAGTATTAATCTGTGAGATAGGTAGTTTCTTCTGAAACACCTTGGGTATCTCTGTCTGTCTCAGTCAGGGGAACCCCCTAGGTGAAAAACATGGTCTCCTATCAACAGATTCACATTCTACCTCCCTGCAATGGTGACAGTAGAGTGGACCATCAACTCCAGTCCTGCTGGGGAACAGACACCCTACAGGGCATCCAAAGCAGCTCAATACACATCCATAACACAATATCAGACAGACATTAGGCCTGGATATGCTAAGCTGCACCCCACCACCATCAGATATTCTCCTGCAGCAAGCCTTCAGCTGTTACACCCTGCAAGGCACTCCATCAAGACACATACCAGCTGAGAACAGTCTGCTAGTTAGTCCTAGTGGACATGCATGCACCCAGAACTGGGATGGCAGCACATACGAGCAGATAAGTCAGTGACTGGACCCCAAAAGAAAACCCATAAATATCACATGAGAGAAATACTATCTACCACTATGGGGGTGCCTAGCCATGCTGTCGTCATTGCACAGTCAGGGTGGAGTGAAACCCCAGCAGCACATACAAAGGTCACTCTGTCTGTGTAGGTGGTGGCCGGCCACTACAATGTCCCTGCCAGTGCCCTATGCCCTGTGCAGATGCATCCTGGCCAGCCCACCCTGTCTGAGCTATACCCATGGTACCTTGCTGCTCATTATGCACATTGGCAGGCCATTACTGGCAACAGTGCTGGCAGTGTGGGCTGTGAAAGGTGTTTGCAGCCAACACACACTGTATAGACCAGGGGTGGGCAAACTTGGTCCTGGAGGGCCGCAGGCCAGTCAGGTTTTCGGGATATCTCTAATGAATATGCATGAGATATATATGCATTAGAGATATCCTGCCAACCTGACTGGTTTGTGGCCCTCCAGGGCTGGATCTGGAGACCCCTGCCTTGCATCTCTGTCATTTAAGATTGTGAGTGGACAAGGTGCAGATGTCCAAGACATCAAAAAGTTTAGATAGAATTTGTCACAGTCCTCCTCACTTCTCACCACCACCAAAAAATTGTCTATTAGACAACTTTTTGGTGGTGGTGAGAATCGAGGAGGAATGTGACACATTCTACATACCCTTTCAATGTCTAGGACATCTGTACCTTGCCCACTCATGATCTTAAATGACAGAGGTGTAAGGCAGGGGTCTCCAAATCCAGCCCTGGAGGGCCACAAACAGTCAGGTTGGCAGGATATCTCTAATACATATATATCTCATGCATGTTCATTAGGGATATCCCAAAAACCTGACTGGTCTGCGGCCCTCCAGGACCGGAGGTGCCCACCCCTGGTATAGACAGACACACACTCCCACACGTATGCCAGCATTGTGCTACTATAGAGGGGCTTATCAGCCTTGCCCACCACACCAGTCCTGGGCACAGTATAGGCATGGATATGCTACGCAGTACTGTTGGG
This sequence comes from Ichthyophis bannanicus, assembly GCA_033557465.1. Lineage (NCBI taxonomy): Eukaryota > Metazoa > Chordata > Amphibia > Gymnophiona > Ichthyophiidae > Ichthyophis > Ichthyophis bannanicus. Next base: position 582,159,607 of record CM066033.1, read on the forward strand.
GGTCACTCCCCAGGGTGGTAAACACTGTCAGAGACCAGACCTGAAGCACGCACCGCAGACATCAGACAGATTGTTATGTTGGAGCTCAAAGAGCAAACTGTGCTTAACAGAGGAATGTCTATCTGCCAGTACTCATAGCAAACGTTTGAGAGCTGTGTACCGTATACCCAGGTGTAGGGTGGCATTGCTAAGGTATGCAGGTGCTAGTATTGGGAGATGCAGGCAGGGCCCAATGTCCTGCCTCTCCAGGAGGCATTGGCCAATGGGGCCTGTGGGTGTGGGTGTGGGTGTGTTTGCCCCTGTTGGTTGCTGCTTTACGGCAGAGGTTCCCAACTCCAGTCCTGGTGTGCCAAACACTGTTCAGGTTTTCATGCTGTCCCTCATGAATATGCATGAGCTACATCTACATGCCATGGGGGTGGTGCATAGCTATGCAGCACAGGCATTTGTATTAGAGGCAGCAGGGAACCTGAATGGTGTGTGGCCCTCCAGGACTGCATTTGGGAGACTCTGCTCTAGGTACTGCCCCTGTTCATGGTGTCTGTGCTCGGTGGGGTAAAAGGTAGGCGTATTACCAATGCATATGTCCTCGGCACGAAAGGTGTGTCCTTACTATCACTGTTTAGTTGTGGGAAAAATATGTGGACAGGATTGGCAGTAGCCTCAGCTGGGCTTTGAACCTGTGACTTTCTGTTTTTGCACACACTATCTATGTGCACTGCACCACTGTGTAGCCACAGATTGGCTGAATTCCCTGGGAAGTCCATGACTGTACATCCGACAGGGCCTGTCTGTTGCAGTGGACGGTGCCAGCCTGCACATTGCTAGGCCACTGTCTGCTGTGGCTAGCAGCCACTGCCCCCGCCACCACCTGTACCCTTCTGCCAACATGCTGGCATGTCCTTATCTTGGAAAAGCATGTGACCTGATTGAGTTGTGGCACTCCAGGACTGCATTTGGGGGACTCGGCTGTCAGTAATGCCCATTGTTATGGTGTGTGTGCGGTGTTAGGTAAAATACAGGTGTTGGAACCATGCTTATGTTCTCTGCAATAAAGGAGTGTCTTTACTATCTCTGTTTAGTGGTGGGTAAAATATGGGGACTGGGTTGGCAGGAGCCCCAGCTGGGATTTGAACCTCTGACCCTCTGGTCCTAGAGGTACTGGCTCTGTCTGCTGCACCACACTGTGGCCACAGAGATAGTGCAGTCCCTGGGGATGGGAAACCTGGCCAGCAGAATCCTAAACCCTGCTCTGCACATTTTTACTGTGGGCTCATTCACCTTGTCTGGAGGCAAATGTGCACATACACCCCGCAAATGACCGTGAAAAAAGGGGGAAAAAAGATAACCAAGCTGGGCAACAGTGATATTAATGGGCAACCATAAAAAACACTCCCAGGAAAGCTCCCAAAAAAGGAAATGATTTTTGGAAGGGTCTCCGCTCCGTAGACCCTTCCAAAAATCATTTCTTTTTTTTGGGGGCTTTCCTGGGAGTGTTTTGTGTTGTTGCCCATTAATATCACTGTTGCCCAGCTGACTTACGCTTTTTAGTAATTTTGTTGTGGTCATTTTCTATTTTTATTTGCACTTTTGTTCTGTGCACATGTATCACACTGCTCACGTTTTTCAGGTTTCCCTGGTTTTCCTGTACATTGCTGACGGAAATGGTTTCTCTTCCCTTTAAATGCACTCTACCGCGAGTGTTTCACTCCCGGTAGTTTTTGCTTGTAAATTCGGCCCCGCTGATGTGCGGGGAGCCTCTCCCCTCCCCTTCCCCGCCCATTAACCCCATCTCTCCGCCCCTCGGGAGCCTTCCTCCGCCCTTTCCACGCCTCTATCGGACATTTGCGGGCCGCGTACTTGTGCGTGCCCATTAGTGCGGCGCGCAATTGTGCGTGGGGCCGTTAGTGTGACGCGCAATTGTGCGGGGCACTTAAGAGCGCTTAAGTGCATGATTGCCGTGCGCTATTGTGCGGTGCGCAATTGTGCGAGGTTTAGTAAACATACCCCATAGTGGCCCTTTCATTAAAGCCTACTAGGTTTTTGCACTTATCATGCATTTAGCATGTAAACTAATGTCTGTTAAGTGCAAAGCCTCACCTATTGAAGGTGTCACTAGCATGTTCCTGATAGTCGTTGCACAGAAGCATACCATCATGTGCTCCACAATTAATGTGGGTGCACTTAATGTGCCAATTCCAATGTTGACAGTTAGCATGTGATATGTACCCCTGGGCTAACTGTAGTGTGCTCTCCATGCCCACACTCTATCTATACCCTGCCCATTGCCTGCTTCTTCGTGTGATGGGCAATTAACACATGGTTTAGTGGCCAATAGATATCTTGCCTTGCATTAACTATCACCACAGGCTTTTACCGCTTGCTAAAACATTAGTTAACTGCTTAGCGGGCTTTAGTAAAAGGGCTCCATAATATACTGGTTTAAGTTGAGGTGTTTTCGTTTATCATATTAGAATTATTGTTTCTACATAGGAACACCAAATATAATTGGTATATAGGTCGGGTACTTTATAAAGGCAACATAGTGTCCATGTGCCTTTGTAAAATAGGTACCCGGCCCCAATTGTGTTTGAAACCCTTAACCACAAAGTTACACACATTCCAAGGAAGGTGTACATGTATACACGCACTCTATGGGGTCATTTTAGAAGCCCCATTCAAGCTTTGGATGTCCAAAAATGGCCATAGAGACATCCAAATCACAGAGATGTCTCCCGAGCCATTTTTTAAGCCAGCTCTGGGGAAGTCCAAGTCTGAACAGGAGAGCGATGGAGGCATGACTGAGACGTTCCCATGAACCTGGATGTCCCTGCCTGATCTCAGAAACATTGTGGATGTACAGCATTGCACTAAGTTTAGACCTGCTCTAGGCTTGAACAGGCATCTGAAAAAGTGTTTGTTTTGGCTGAAAGACATCCAGAGAAGAAAACACCCCATAATATGCAATACTCAGCACAATCTCAATGATAGCAGCAGTGGGAGTTGAACCCTGGCTGCCCTGCTCCTAGTCCACTACTCTAACCAATAGGCTATCCTAGATGTCTAGATTCTGAAATATAGTTCTGGGGAGATCTATATAGACACCCCCACAGACGTCCATATCGGGTATGTCCACGCTTGTGAAATCGTATCAGCACCTAGACATGCCTGCTTTTTCCCAGACATTCTGGCTTAACCTTCACAAATTGTACTTGGACGTCCCTTCTAAATTTCCCCTCCACATATGCATTCATAAATTTTATGAAATTCTACCCAAACTACACTTCCTGTTTAGAGCTGTTTAGTATGGGAAATAAGATTCTGGATATGAAGGCTATAATGAAAGACACTGAATTAGATTTAATGGAAGTCACTGAGACGTGGTTCACAGAGAACCATGACTGGGATATAGTTATAATTTATTCAATAAGGATAGGCTAGAAAGAAAGAGAGGAGGAGTAGCACTCTATCTAAAAATAATATTAATGCAACAAAATTGCAGGGCTTACAAGGTAAGGAGGAACCACTGCGGGTTAATCTGGAAAGAGGTCTGTATATCATACCATTTACATGGTTGTTATATACAGACCTCCTTCACAGACAGAAGAAGTAGAAAGAGATTTAATTGAAGACATTCACAATATTGCTATGAAAGGAAAAGTGCTTTTGACAGGTGATTTCAATATGCTAGATATTATTGAGACATCTTTGCTGCAGTGTCATCTGGAAGTTAGGATTCTCTACAGGCAGAATTGTTCCAGCAACTGGTAATGGAGCCCATGTGAAAGAGGCATAATGTACCTGGTGCTTATGAATGGGGAGAGTGTGGGTGATCATCTCACATCCAGAGGTTAATGAATGGTGTGGTTTGCTATTAGGACAAGGGTGAAGATGGTTCATTCAGAAATGAAGGTTCTAGACTTTAGGAAAACTAACTTTGTCAGAATTGGAAATACCTTAAAATAATATTGTCAGATTCAAGGGTGAAGGGACAGAATACAGTATATAAAAGCTGATGAGGATAAAACAGAATGGCTAAACAAATATTTCTTTACTGTGTTCATAGATGAAAAGCCATAAATGGGATCTTAGAAAACACACAAAAAATAAGAATGGAAATGAGGCAGATCTTGAATGATTTTCAGAAACTAGCTAAATTAAAAATAGACAAAGCAATGTGAATAGATGAGATACCCCCAAGATTATTGGTGGAACTTAGGAAATTTCTAGAGGCTGCAATGGCTGACCTTTTTAATGCTTTTTTTTAGAGTTGGGAGTGATCCCAGAGGACTGGAGCAGAGTGCAAGTGGTCCCTTTACACAAAAGCAGAAGTAAGGATGAGGTTGAGAATTTTAGGCTGGTTAGGATGATCTCTGTAGTAAGTAAATTAATGGAAATGTTGCTAAAATAGAGGATAGTGAAGTTTCTGAAATCCAATGGATTGCACGATCCGAAGTAGTATGATTTTATTTGGGGCAGGACTTGTCACACAAATCTGCTTAATTTCTTTGACAGGGTGACCAGGGAGTTGGACCAAGGGAAAATGCTAGATGTGGCATACTTAGATTTCACTCAGGCTTCTGACACTGTTCCACAAAGGCAGCATATAATGACATTCAGCATCCTAGGAATAGACTCTAAAATGACCGACTAAATTAGAAACTGGTTGAGTGGGAGGAGACAAATGGTACTGGTAAATGCAATTCACTCTGAGGATAATGAAATGTTAATGAGAGGATAGTGAGGTTTCTGGAATTCTATGGATTGCAGGATTCAAGGCAGCATGGTTTTACGAGAGGCTGATCTTGTCAGACAAATCTCATTAATTTCTTTGACTGGGTGACCAGAGAGTTGGACCAAGGGAGAGCCCTAGATATGGTTTACTTAGATTTCAGTAAAGCCTTTGACATTGGCCACATAGGCAACTTACAAATAAATTGTGTGCCCTAGGGATGGAACCTAAAGTGACTGAGTAAGAAATTGGTTGAGTGGGAGATGACAAACGGTACAGATAAATAGCGCTTACTCGAAAGAGAAGGATCTTATCAGTACTGTGCCGGTCCTTGGTCTGATTCTTTTTAACATTTTTATAAACGATATTGTGATAGGGCTATCGGGTAAGGTTTGCCTCTTTGCGGATGATACCAAAATATGACATAGGATAGATACCCAGGAAGGTGTAGATAACATTATGAAGCTTGAAGAATGCCCAAGAATTTGGACGCCAAAATGTAATGCTAAAAAATGCAGGATCATGTATTTGGCTGCAAAAATCCAAGGGAGAGTTGCAATATAAAGGGTGAAGTACTTCTGTGCAAGGAAGAAGAATGGAGCCTGGGAATGAGTGCTCCTGATGATATTAAGGTCGTCAAATAGGTAGAAAAGTCATTGACAAAGCCTGAAGGATGTTGGGGTGCATATGGAAAGCAATGTCCAGCAGGAAAAAGGAGGTGATATTCCCTTTGTATAAATCTTTCATGAGACCTTATTTGGAGTACTATGTTCTATTCTGGAGACCGCACCATCAAAGGATATGAACTGAGGGAGGCTACTAAAATGGTCAGTGATGTTTGCCATAAAGCATATGGGGACAGACTTAAAAATTTCAATATGTATATTTTGGAAGAAATGAAGGAGATGGGAAAAATGATATAGATATATAAATACCTCCGTGGCATCAATGCACAGGATGTGGGATTCTTTCAATTGAATGAAAGCTCTGGAATGAGAGGCCATAGGATAAAGGTGAAAAAGGACAGATTCAAGAGTAATATCAGATAATATGTATTTACAGAAAGAGTGGCGGATAACCCCCATCCTAATAGAGCTACATTGGCTCCCAATTGCAGCTAGGATACAATACAGGATGTTAGTGACCACCTTCAAACTAATAAACAACATATCCCCATCATTCCTATCATCACTTATCAACACGCAACCTACAAATAGGGACAGAAGAACTATCAACTCGGGCACCCTACAAGTCCCCACCAACTTCAGAACAGTGAAAACAAGTACGAGTCGTAGAGCTTTCTCATTCTCTGCACCAACTATCTGGAATCACCTCCCATGTGAGCTGCGTTTAACCAAGGACATCACCAAATTCAGGAAGGAGCTAAAAACTCACCTATTCCGATGTCATTACAATCAGCTATGACCATCAACTGCGAGAGAGTATTCAAAACTGCTATATGTATAATTATGTAAATATGTATATATAGATGTAAGAATGTATAAGTCATCCCCTAAGACGCTAACCATGTGTGCTGTGACCCCAGTTCTTTGTACATACCACCCCCCCCCCAGTCTTGATTGACAATCCCCGAACATGAATCAAACCGCTGCTGATCGCTGGAAGTAGCGGTATATAAGTGTGCAGTAAATAAATAAATAAATAAAAATGGAACAGCCTTCTACTGGAGACGGTGGAGACAAGAACTGCTTCAGAGTTCAAGAAAGCATTGGACAAACACAGGGCACCTGTAAGGCAGAAGAAGGGATTGTAAAGCTTAGTTGTTATGGATGGGCAGACTGGATAGGCCATATAGTCTTTATCTGTCATCATTTTTCTATGTTTCTAGGCACGACACATGTACAAGTGCACACAATCTTTTGAGCACATTTATTTCTATATACATATTCAGCCATGCGATTTTATGAGAGCCATTTTTCATGTTTTGCTCAAGGAAAATGTTCTGCAAAACTGCTCCATTAGTGTGTACTTTAAGGTTTTAATCAATAGTAAGCTATTTAGCTTACATGCTAACAGTTAGCAACCATTCGGGAATCACTCTCCTTGTGTTCCTACTCTGTTAAAGATTTTTGTGTCATGTGCCATCATATTTTTCTTTCAAGTCCCCCTACAGTATCACTGCTAAAGATATTTGTACTGATATACATGTATATAATTACTAAAGTATTAAAAATACAGTTATGCGAAGCTTTGTTATAAAAAGCTTGCCAAACAACATTTAGGTGGAATTAATGCAAGATAAAGGGTTTATACTTTACGAAGGAGATTGACAAAACAAGAAAAGCAATCTAATTCTTGAGCTAATGCCAGCTAGGAGAGATTTAATATTTTGCTGAATCGATCACATGAAAAGCATCAGTGCAATTATGCTGAAGTTCCCTAGCAGTTTGAATTGCCCTGAATATAGTTCCTTGTGAAAATCACATTCTTCTGTCTAAAAAAAATACATTGCAAAATGTGTTAAAATAGGAATTTGTTTCATTCATCTACTCGACATGCTCAACATTTTCAATATGAAAGAACAATTATGGAAATATTCAAGAAGTAAGAATAAGAAATTAAAATGTGTTGATTGCATAAAACGTCATACCTTATGTCATAGCAATCCCAAATTAGCTCTGCTTTCAAATATTGCCTTAACAAGGTCCATAAGTTAAATGGAGGACACCAATATCCAGTCCCAATAGCTGAGTGTATTCAAATACTCCTAAATAAAGAACTGAGTTGTTTCTGTTGTATATAGCAAGTTTGAAGCCAAGGCCTAAACATGGCAAACAGAGCTGCCAAAAGAACTCCAGGATAGAGTTAATCAAAAGTACAGACCGAGAAAGATTCTAAGACAATTTCAATGTATTTGAATATTCTTTGGTGTACTGTCAGGTCCTTCATTGTAATCTCATTGGCATCACCAAGACACTGCCTCCGTCAGGCCATTCTTCCAAAGCTGGTAGTCATAGGTAAAGAAACTGCTTAGGAAAATCATTGTGAAGCCTAACCCTGACATTTGCAACTTTCCACCACTCTGTTGCCAACTAGAACACAAACTGTTTGACCAATCACAACAAAACACCATAGGCTAGTAGCAAAACTTGGCCACAGCTATATTAACCATTAACAATTGAATCCACAATGGCTCCACCAAACTAACATAGTTCTCACTGATTGGCATCTTAGAGGACTAGACATTAATGTCCTAATTCACCAGATTCACAATAACCATGGCATCCTGGACTCCGTGCTCATCCCTTACCCCCCCCCCCCACCCCTTCCTTTACTGCCCCTTATGTTCTTTTACCTGTGGCCCCCCCCTCTGCACAAAAACAGACAAAAACTGTTGGGAATTCAAAACCGGTCACAGCTTTATTTGCACCATTAACATCAAACCATTCAATTCAAACATAAACATCATTCTAGCGGATCGCGGCCTCACCCACCATGTGATTAGCAAGGTGAGCCTATATTCCGCAACCGCCGCGGACAGGCCCACGGCTAGCTTAACCAACTGTCCCTTTTTCTCGGCTTCGCCATATGATTAGCAAAAGCCCAACAGGGGCTGACCGGGTCAGGGACCCCACACCCCCACCGGGTTCCCGCCACTGGCACAGGCGACAGTTGTCGCCCTGTCGCCCCCCTCCTTAGCCAAGCTGCAACCGGTTACCACCCTGAGCCAACACATATTCCATCTACCTCGGCCCATGGGTGCATGATTTGATACCCCTCTTGTTCACATACTCATCGTCCGATCTGCCTATTTATCTTTGCTAATCCTCTTGACCACCTCCTCTGCGCACTGCAGCAGGCCTTGGAATAATGTCCGACCACAAGATAACAGTATTTTTAAACATTTGATTAACTACAGCCAAGTCCCTCTTCGCTGCTCAAATTAATTGCTTGCAGGTCCATGTGCTTAGGTCATTGCCGCCCAAATGCAGCAATATCAGTGCAGGTGCTCCCTTCTCTCTCCCAAGGTGCCGAAGCAAAGACAACAGCTGAGGCCACCAAAGCCCCCTCTCGCACAGCCATAGTACGGTCACCTTGTTGACATCCAGTCCCAGGTTAGGCCCCACTGGATGCCTTGCTGCTTGCTGCCCTGCCCAATATATAAAAGAGTGATCGATGACTCAGCAGCAAATCGGGCACTGTCCCGCATCTGTGAAGAAAATCAACAGTTAGCCAACACCCTGATTCAATTTCTTTTTTTTTTTTAACCTTCACATACGCACATACCCCAGAAAAGCCTGAGACCGCCATCTGCCGATGCATTGAATCTCCTGGCCCCTCAGCCCTGCCCATGCAGCACTAGTTGCCGCGCCAATTTGGAAGGAATGCGGGGCAAATTGCAGTGGATCCTCTCCCACTCTCTGCAGAGCCATGCGCAGTACAGCTGTAAACTGAAACCGCATTATGGTTTGGAGTACTCATGCAGAAAGAGCAGTCCCTGCGACCGCGGGCGGATCTCCAAATATGCCTGGGCGGCCACTACCGGGCATGTTAGCGAACCCCATACTGCTGTCAATATTACCCAACATCCCTTTCCTCTTTGATCCATTTTAGAGCGCGCTAACCATACGTGAAGCCACCCTTCCATCAGCAGTAGTTGCTTAAACTCAGCCCTCCCCCCGAAGCTGACCTGCTGGAGTCGGCTACCAGCTCACCCACCCGAAAGGCACCGAAGAATGCCAAACTAAAAACCACCCAAAACAGAGTCACTTCATAGACTGATTTGGCTACTTCCGGCAACACCCCCAACAACCTGGCTAGCAGCTCGTGCATGATAGGTCGCCTGCTATCCTTTGGGGCCAGGCGGGAACACTCCCAGCCCTGCATCAGCCTGCAGGTCAAAAATCCTCCACCCGTAGGCTCCCAGCCCAGAGCCCTGGTGAAGAAGGCAAACCCCGCCAACTGAGTTTGCACCATTGCCCTCGATGCACTGGCCGCCTTTGCATACACCACGTATTTCCCCATTAGTTGATCTGAAACACTCCCCTTCTTCCAACCATTCGCCAGTAAAAAGGCAACCACTTTGTCACATCCCCGCTGATAAGCTACCCACGTCACCGAGGACACTGAACTTCGCAGTAGGCTCAGCATCTCCTCAGGCCAACCTGCCACAGTCTCTCCGGGACCTTCTCTCCAATGACATCTGCCTCTGGTGCCAAGGCTCTGAACAGGTCCCACTTAAAACGGGAGAGAGCTTCAGCAATCCTGTTAGTGCATCCGGGAATATGCCTGGCTCGTACATAAACATTACTACGTAAACATGCCAGCACCACCTCCCTCATTAGTGCAGTTACGCGCACACATCGCTGTGAATAATTATTAATAACACTTACCACCGCTGCGTTATCGCACCACCAAACCACTTTCCGATTCTGCAGCCTGCTGGGCCACAACTCCAGTACCACCAGCAGAGGGAACAGCTCTAAAAAGGCTATGTTGCTGGTCAAACCCGCTTCCCGCCACTCTGGCGGCCATGCTCCTGGGCACCATGACCCACCGAAGTAAATCCCTAGCCCCGCCCCCCCTGCCGCATCCGTAAAAAGCTTCAGATCTACACTAGACACCTCAGCTTCCCGCATCACCACCGTTCCATTGAACTCCCTCAGAAATATATCCCAGATTGCCAGGTCTTCCCGAATGGCCTGAGAAACTTGAATCTTATGATGTGGCTTAGTCATACCTGCAGTGGCCGCCGCTATCCGGTGTAAAAACTCTCGCCCCATTGGGATAACCCTGCAAGCAAAATTTAAGGAACCCATCAAGGCCTGCATCTCCCGTAATGTCATTTTTTTGGACGCCATCACATTGGCCACCAACACCCGTAGTTGAACCACCTTCCCCACTGGCAGGCGAGCCACCATCTCCGTTGTGTCCAGCTCCACACGCAAGAAGGTGAGTGTAGTGGCTGGCCTCTCTGTCTTATTGACCGCCAAAGGCACCTCCCACTCCCTGGAAAACTCCACAAAGCCATCCAACAACTCCTTACACTTGCTGAAACGAGCCTCACCGACAAATAGGAAGTCATCCAAGTAATGAACAACATTCGAACATCCCACCCTCCTAACCAGAACCCAATGCATAAATGCACTGAACTTTTCAAAATACGCACGTGATACGGAGCATCCCATTGGCATACATTTATCGTAATAACTTTTCCCTTCAAATGAAAAACCCAACAAAGGAAAAGCTGAAGGGTGCACTGGTAATAATCGGAAAGCCGATTCGATGTCTACCTAAGCCATCAAACTCACCCGACCACATATCCGAACCAGACAAACTGCGGAATCGAAGGATGCATAGCACACTGCGCAGGCCTCCCTGGGTATATGATCGTTTACCGAGGTCCCTTTGGAGAAAGATAGGTTGTGAATCAATCTAAACTTCCCCGGCTCTTTCTTTGGAATAACTCCTAGCAGGGAGACCACAAAATTCTCAAAGAGGTCCTCCATAAATGGGTCCGCAATCCTACCCAACTCCATTTCCCCCCACAACTTTTCCTTTACCATACTCGCAAAGTGTCGAACGGACTGAGAGTTCTTAGCCCTTGCCCCTACCATCCTGCCCACAACCGGTATGATGAAGCCCTGTTGAAAACCTTCCTCCAGCACCTCCTTATCCCACACGCCTCGCATACTGATGAAGCCACAGCCTTAGTGCTTCGATCTTTATGGACATTGCTGCCAAGGTCGGGGCTACTTACTACTTGGGGTTCTGCCCCTCCGACGGGGAGAGGGCCTTTTTAGACACATTTGATGGCCACGTGCGCTCTGCTACATACCGAGCAGACGTGCCGAAACTTACAATCCGGAAACGGGCACAAGGACTTGTTGTATCTCCAACACACATCACCGGATCCAGTACTCCCCCCTCTCTGTTGCTGCCCGACCCCACCCGCACGAAACGACCATCCACCTCCTTTTGTATTTAATACACCAATTCTCATCCCACCCATCCCCCCGACGCCAGCCTTGGCCGACATCTGTGTCAGCCAAAGGTTGATGTCCTGAGTGCCCCATGACAAGGATTTGCTCTCCTCCATCTTATCTCTGAACTTCTCATCATAGTTCAGCCACGTCCAGCCCTCGTGTGTCTGCACCGCCTCCAATATGGAGTCTGCATATGATAACAACATCCTGTAATGCCAACAGACACTGGCCAACCTTAAGAAGGCCCTTGCCCAATTCACCTCATTCCTTGACACCTTCTTTATCCTTCCTGCCTTTTCGTCTTCCTTCCTCTTCTTTTTACTCTCCCCGGACCTCCTTCTGCCCTCCAGCAACCGAAATATATCAATATATCGCCTCTTCCTTATCTTACGGCGTAACGTTTTTGGCACTCCCTCCCACAATTCTGAAAAGGATGCCATAGAGGGCATTGACCCGCCTGCCTGACCCTCTAACACAACGTTACTGCCCTGCGGCCGCCCCTCACCCTGCGGCCGCTCCTGAAGACATAGACACCAACGATGATGAGGAGGAGCCTGAGCTCTCGTGCCGCCTATGGGAATATTTCCTCTTCTTGCGCGCCTTCTTCCCCACTCTCCCCAGTTCCTGCCCCCCCACCGGAGACTCACCTGCTGCCCTGTCCCTTACTGCTGGTAGGCTTGTAGTTGGCTCCCGGTCCGTATGAGCCGCCCCTTGATGCCGCAGTCCTTGCACCAGTTCTCGATCCTCCTCCTCCACTGCCTGGCACCTGGCTGCCTCTCCGACTTCTGCGTTTCGATAGCTGTTGTGCTGCTCATCCCGATTCCTCCTGCTTTCAAAGAGGCCGCTGTTCCCTGGGGTGGGATGTAAGAAAAAATAGGGGGGGAGAAGACTGCCACGCTGGCTGCCACGCCCCCATCCACTCCCCCCATGATGATCCCTGACCACCCTCCCTCCAATGCTCCCAAGCCTCCGGACTATATGCAGCATAATATCCCCTTTGAGAAGTAGCCCAACCTCCTCTGCCTCTCAGACCCGACCCCCCCCCCCTTTCTGCCTCGGGGGCCTCCTGACCTACCTCCACTCCCTCCTCTGCTATGGGTAATTGTCCTCCCGATTGACCCTGCAGGAGTCCTCCCCATGCCCCAGCTGATGAATCCTTGCCCGGAGCTACCTCCTGCCACCTCCCTACATCCTCAGCCTGTCTAGTCGCTTTCCCTAGCCCCGTTTGCCCTTGACTACCTCTCAAATGCCCCCCCCCGGCCCTGAGCCCCTCTCCTTCCTTGACTGAGTACCCCAGGATGAGCACCCACATCACTCCCACCCCTTTTGCTCTGCAGAGAGCCCCTGCCCTGTGCTAATGAGCTGTAACGCCCACTGCGCCCACCAGCCTTCTTACCCCCCTCTCCCATTGGCATTCTCACCACCCCTCCCCCCTGTATACCCTCTCCCTTGTCCCCTGGAATGTCCTCCCCCCTTACCCCTGGAATCCTCCCCCCCCCACTGCTCCTGTGACTTCCTCCCCCAATGCCTCGGTTATTCACACACACCCCTACATCCAGCATCTGCCCCCCTACCCCTGGTGCCACACCCCCTCATACCTGAGTTAACCCCCCCTTTTCCCCTGATACTTGCCCCCCTGTCCCGACGAAACGGCATCGCTGAGGCAGAAAACCTTCCTTCACTTGCTTCTGCCTTTGCCTGCACGATGCTCTTCGCTCCGGAGTGCTGTCACCGCACACGTGCACTCCTGCTGCCCCAACACACTGATCTTCCTTCACATGTTCTCCTGCTGCTCCACACGCTGTGCTTCTGCTCCCCTCCGCAGCCACTGACAACCCGGGCCACCACTCAAAGCCGCCATGTATTTATTTATTTTTTTATTTTCCTTTTATTTTCTTTTAAAACTAGCCGCCGTGAACGCCCGCCGCAACCCTGCTCCTTGGCTGCCGGTCGCAACTGCTGCCCCCTCCCAGACACCCTCGCGCTTTCCTGCTTGCCCGCTTTGGTGATCCCTCCCATTGTTTCCCACGGCGATCCCTCATGCCTCGGGACCAATAGATTCAAAGGACGCCGTGCCGCCCGCGTGTCCCCCGTGCCCTCTTCCCTTCCCGGGGACTCACCCTGCTGCCGGCCTGGTTAACGAGGCCGCCGGGGACTTCCCATTTCCAGTATCTGCAGTGCTGCTAGGCTAAGGCCCCAACTCACTTATATACTGTAATGGAGTTATTTTACAAACCTTCTCTGTATATGGCAGTGATGCCCTAAAATTACAGTTCCTTCTCTGTTCCTTCTTACTCCCCATTTACTTGGGAAACTAATCAGGTCTTTTGAGAGGTCAGTAGCTCCTCTGACTACCTCCAATCAGTGACATCCACCTCTTCCCCCAATCATACTTCCCCCTATTGTCCTGCCATCTATAGTTCTACTATTCCCCAATGGGCAAAGTGGGTAGGTAATGAAATCTCCTCCATGCTCTTGCTCTGCAGCCCACTGCCTTAGTCCATCAACTGACTCAAGGTATGCCCACCCCTCTTAATTCTTCCTGCTATTCCTCTTCTTTCTCCTAGACCTCAGCTCTTCTAAATCTACTGCCCACCCTCTCCTTTTCCATCCCTTAAATGACTCCCAAGGAGATCTCTTGGCAGCTTAATTACCCCTCTCCAAGTCACGAGGTATGCATCCCACAGACTGCTTTAAAAGAACTGGAGGTATCTGGCTGAAAGTGGGTGAAATGATGACTGTTCAAGAATTTCAAGATTATTCCATAGATATGGCCTATATGGGGAGGGTGGCATAGTTTCTTAGTTATATGATTTGCTCCATAACATTTGCAAAAAAAACACTTGGGATCATTTTATAAAGCCTTTTCTGTCAATGAGCAGAAGAAGCAGGAATGCTGACACTACATGTCTCTGAAACACAGCAGCTTTACCAGAGCTCAGATGTTAGTGTACGTTCCTGAGCATGTGTGACCTTTTTCCCAAGCAGCTGTTTCTTCAGTTCTTCGGTTTTGTATTTACTCTCTGTGAAATAGATGCATAAATAAATCTATCCTGCTACTTTTTGCACCTTTCAATGTTTTTCTTCAATGTCATTTATTTAAAAAATATATTTTTTTGTCATGTTACTTGAGGCTTTGACCCTGTTGCAAAGTGGCAAAAAAGTCGAGAACTTTCACACACATTATCTGCATAGGCGCCCACCAAAATCATACTGAAAGCAAGCATTATTCTCACATGTCTCCAACAAAGACATGAGTAGCCTCCAACAAAGAAAAAAGTAGCCCAAATGCCCTTGAGTATGGAGCAGACAGAGCTTAACAATTCCAAATTACTCCTCACCCTACCAATAGCCAGATAAATATGAATAAAATACAGTCTCTAAAATGCTTGTATGCAAATGCTAGAAAACTAAAAAATAAGATGGGAGAGTTAGAATATATAGCACTAATTGTTAGGTTAGATATGATTGGTATCTCAGAGACTAAGTGGAAGGAGGACAACCAGTGGGACACTGTGATACCTGGGTACAAACTATATCGTAATGATAGAGCTTATCAAATTGGTGGAGGGATTGCGCTCTACGTTAGAGAGGGCATTGAGTTACAAAGGATTAAAGTTTTGCAGGAAACAAAATTAGCTGTAGAATCTCTATGGATTGAAATTCTATGTAAAAAAGTGAAGGTGATGGCAGTGAGGGTGTACCATGGACTGCCTGGCCAGAATGAAGAAATGGATGATGAAATGCTCAAGGAAATCATGGAAGCTAGCAAAGGTTACAGCACAGTAATAATAATGGGTGATTTCAATTACCCTGGTATTGACTGGGTCAGTGTCACGGCAGGACATGCTAGGGAGATAAAGTTTCTAGATGAAATAAATGCCTGCTTCTTGGAGCAGCTGTTTCATGAACCAACCAGAGGGGAAGCCATATTAGACCTAGTCCTTAGTGGAACACCAGATCTGGTGCAAGAGATAAGGGTGTTGGGGCCACTTGGCAATAGTGATCATTGCATGATTGTGTTTGATTTAATTAATGGAGGAGGGATGGTAAGGAAAGCCACAGTGCTACCTTTTAACTTTCGAAAGGGAGACTATGATAAAATGAGGAAAATAGTTAAAAAAAACCTAAAAGGAGCAGTTGCAAAGGTTAAAGACTTACATCAAGCTTGGGTGTTGTTTAAAAATATTATCTCTGAAGTCCAGACCAGCTGTATTCCTTGTTTTAAGAAAAGTGGAAGGAAGTCCAAAAAACTGCCAGCATGGTTTAAAGGTGAGGTCAGAGACGCTGTTGTTGCCAAAAAAGCATCTTTCAGGAAATGGAAAAAAAGAGCCAAAAGATGAAAACTGTAAATAGCACAAGCACTGGCAAGTTAGATGCAAGGCATTGATAAGGCAGACAAAGAGAGAATTTGAAAAGAAGCTTGCTGTGGAAACAAAAATGCATAATAAAGACTTTTTCAAGTACATTCATAGCAAAAAACCTGTGAGAGAATCAGTTGGACCATTAGATAATAGAGGGGTAAAATGGGCACTAAGAGGGGACTAGACCATAGCGGAGAAAGTGAATGAATTATGTGCTTTGGTCTTTAGTGAGGAGGATGTAGGGATATTACCCATGACTGAAGTGATATTTAAAGGTGATACTGCGGAAGAATTGAAAGAAATGTTGATACACCGGGAAGATGTATTACAACTATTTGATACACTGAAGAGTAGCAAATCACCTGGACCAGATGGTATACATCCAAGGGTTTTGAAAGAACTGACATATGAGATTGTAGTCCTGCAACTAGTATTCTGTGAACTATAATTAAAATCATCTGTAATATCTGAAGATTGGAAGGTGGCCAATGAACCACCAATTTTTTAAAAGGGTTACAGGGTTGATCTGGAAAACTACAGACCAGTGAGCCTGACGTCACTACCATGAAAAATGGTAGAAACTATCATAAAGAACAAAATTACTGAACATGTAGATAGTCATGGCTTAATGGGAGACAGCCAACATGACTTTAGATAAGGAAGATCTTGTCTTACTAATCAGTTATGTTTTTTTGAAGGTGTGAATAAACAGGTAGACAAAGGGGAGTCGGTTGATATAGTATATCTGGACTTTCAGAAAGCCTTTGACAAGGTCCCTCATCAGAGACTTTTGGCAAAACTAAAAAGTCATGGGATAGGAGGTAGTGTACTATTGTGTATCAGGTACTGGTTAAAAGATAGAAAACAGAGGGTAGGGCTAAATGGCCAATTTTCCCAATGGAGAAAGGTGAATAGTGGAGTACCCCAGGGATCTGTGCTAAGTCCGCCGCTTTTGTTTTTAAATTTTACAATAACAAAATAGTCAAAACCAACAAAACACATACTGTAACCACGATACATCCCAACACCCCCTCCCTCCCCGGCTCTCTGAGGGAATTACCTTAGTTATTCTAACTCCACAGGCTATCCTTGTTGTCAAACCTGAATACCCTCCCCATATGACTGAAGAGGGGAAATTGCAATCTTACACATTTACAACATATCTCGTGATGACATAGCTCGAGCTGCATATTTATCTAACAACAACCATTTCTCTAAATTCAGAACAGTTTTTTCAGGTTGATGTAACTTACTATATAGTTTCTCATACCTGGAACATTGATAGACCCGATTCCACCACATTTCGCAATTCAATTTTTGAGAATTTTCCAAATTCTCAAAAATGATCTTTATTGCGACTGCTAGCATAAAATTCAATAAGAAAAACATATCCTTGGACAAGCCCAGAATATTCATTAGGGATCTTAGACAGACAATGTTCCAGGAGAAGACTAATGAGACATCTAATATTCTGTGAATTCTGATCCAAATAAGTCTCCAAAATCTCCGAACATTGGGGCATTCAAAGATCATACGTGCATATGTACCTGCTTCCTTCTGACATGACCAACATTTGCCCTCAGTCGTTCTGTCCCATTAGGCCAATTTTACTGGCGTGATATATGCGTGATGCATAAAGAAAAACAATGATTGAGTGATTGCGGCTGACCTAGAGACCCTTGTTATCGTGCCCCACAAGACATTCCAGTTGTTAGGAGAGAGAGAACAATTTAATTCAGATTCCCATACTTTTGCCAAACCCCTCAGCTTTGGAGTATTACAATCTCTGAAATGAGCATAAATTGTTGAGGCGGCACCTGCTTTCTCGGCAGTTTCATTGATATTTTTAAGCAAAACACTTTCTGCTGTTAAGTCCTTTACATTGACTTTAGACGCCCCTACACAATGTCTACGTTGAAGCCACTGCAGATAAGTGGCTCCAGGCAGTAAAAACTCTTTTTGTAGAGTGGAGAAATCTTTCCAGCCTTTTGACCCTAAAAGTTGACCCAATGACCAGATGCCACATTCTTGCCATTTCTTCCACGCAAACATCTTTCCTTTGATTTTAAACATCGGGTTCCACCAAAGAGGCAGCACCCTGGATGGAGGGTTATCTTTTCCCATAATCTGCGCAAGTGCCAAATAGGCCTCTTGCGTTGCTAGAATCACTTTCCCTGCCATTGTCCACTCCGGATGTTTCATGCCAAGGAGCAGGGGTATAGGGCAGCGCGCTGCGGCACGCTTCTCCACCTCTAACCAAATTGTTTTTTGGACAAGATATTCATATGCCGCCCATAGTGCCCCCTGTTTTAACAAGAAAGCATGGTGATACCAGCAGAAATCCGGGAATTGCACCCCCTCCTTGTTTTTAGCGGCTTTTAATTTTTTAAGGGCAATCCTCGACTGCAATCCACCCCATAGAAACTTACTTAGACTTCTCTCTAGAGCAGCGTATGTACCTGAAGGAAGAGTAAAAGGCAGCATTCACAGCACGTGATTGATTTTTGGCATTAAGGTTATTTTAATAGTTTCTAATCTTCCCCACCAAGTAATGTGGAGGGGCGACCATGTTAATGTCATTTTACGTATCATACTTAATAAATCCTCTATATTGTTTTGGATAGTTTGATCAATCGAAGCAACATATCTGACTCCCAAATATTTGAGATTGCCAGTCTCCCACTGAAATGGGAATGCCGCCATTGACTCTGAAGTAGTTAAATTATTCATAGGGAAGGCCAGTGACCTAGACCAGTTTATTTTATATCCTGACATCCATGAGTAGCTTTCAATCAGTTATAAGATTGCGGGGACAGCAATCTCTGGAGCCGCAGTAATATACCCACATTCGATTGTTTTTGCCAAATTCACTCCCCAGCTCTAATCTGCTCATCTAATACAGTAAACTGAGCCTTTCTCCTTCTATTCTCCTTAATAGTGAAGCTGGTAATTGTTGTCCGCAGAAAGGCTTTAAAGGCCTCCCACCAAGCCCAACATGCCGTGTCGCCTACTTTGTTTATACTAAAATAGTCCTTTATAGCAGTTCTCATTTCTTCCTGGAAAGAAGCATCAGCCAACCAAGATCTTCTGAAGGATCAGGTTGTTATGTTTATTTCCTCCCGAAAACACTAACTTTAACGTAATAGCCGCATGATCTGAGATGTGCGTACTCAGTAGCTCTGGGGTGTTGACTGCTGGTACTAAAGATCTGTAGATTTTAAAAAAATCTATTCGTGAAAAGGATCCGTGCGGCGATGAGAAGAAAGTATAATTTTTATCGTTGGGGTGGAATAGTCTCCAAATATCTACAAGTCCTAAATACTCCATAAGGGCCTTGATTGCAACCCTCGCTCTGGAAGATTTCTCCGCTCTACCAGGGTTCCAGGGTTCCAGTCCAGTAAAGGATCCAATGCCAAGTTATGATCGCCTCCCATAATAACTGGCGTCGGTATATCCTCCTGTAAAATTCCAGCCAGTTCCTTTAAAAATTTAGGATCATCATTATTAGGGGCATAAATATTAAGAATTGACAATTTGGATACTCCAACTGAAATGGATGATTTCGCCCATCTTCCCTCTGAATCACGTGGAATCTACCTTGATCCCTAAAGATTTGAGAGCTAATATAGCCACACCGTTTGTTTGTTTTTTACTTCAGGCGAATGGCCAGTTAATGAAAAGTGACTTTCCTCTAGTTTCAATTAAAGTAAGATGGGTTTCCTGCAGAAGGACCAAGTCAGCTTGTTGTTTACAATATGCTATGATCTTCTTCCTCTTTATCAGACTCTTAATACCCTTAACATTCATAGATAGAATTTTCATCACATTGGCCATATTTCCTTGATAACGATATACCTGCAGCAGTCTGTGGATGTCAGAGAATTATATTCCCTCTTTTCCCTACCCTCAGAGAACCCCCCATAACCCCCATAATTAGGGTACCAAACCAATGGGTGAGACATCAAATACATCAATCATGGCACACCCCCAACCCAAATTGCTTAATATATTTCATTCCCCTATCAATTTTGCTAAAACAAGCAAACTTCACACATTACCTTATCAGGACTAGAAGCAGCCTTAATCCTACCACCCACTATTCAGTATCTTACCACTCCCTATTCTGCTTTGCCCACCCTCCAACCCAAACACAATCCAACAAGGCCATATCAAATAATAATACCAACCATATAACAAACAATGTTCAAAGACATCAACATTATCCAGTGAAATGTAATATATGGAGATTTTGGGGGTGAAAAATAACAGTCAAATCTTCAACTTGCACTGAGAAGCGTCCCCCAGTCCCAGCTTGACACCGGGTATCTTCTTTCAGCTCCTGCAAGAAAGCAGCTTGCGCACAGAAAAACATCCTCTGTTGTTATTGCATTTGCAATGCTTCCTGCTCCTCAATAAACAGCTCCAGTGACGCTGGATCTTCAAAAGTCTTTGTGGAGTTATTGAGGGTAACTTTAAAGTGCGCCGGGTAAAACAGCCCATGTCGTGCCTACAGCCTCTGAAGTCTTGGCCTAAGTGCCAGAAATTGCTTTCTCTTATCTACCACTGCCTTACTGAAGTCTGGGTAGAGAGCGGTTTTGTGACCTTTGTACTGAAGAGTAGTGATAGATCTAGCCACCATCATTATTTATGTGACCTGCTGAAATCTTAGCACACAGAAAATCATAGGTCTTGTTTTCCTGGTTTGCAAGTTCATTGACGTCAGCAGACGGTGCACCCTCTCTATTTCAAATGGGCGAGCAAAATCTAGCTTCAGCAACTTAGGGATCAGGCCTTCCAGGAAAGCGACAGGATCTTTTCCTTCTGCGCCCTCTGGAATCCCTACTATACAGATATTATTCCTCCTGGCGCGATTATTAATATCTTCTATGTTACACTCCAGTAACTCTGTTCTATGCAATGTTTTGATGAGTTGTAGTATTCGCTCTTCATGAGCCGCCGCGGTAACTTCAACTTTCTCAACTCTGGTTGTAAGCATTAGCAGTTGCGCCTTCATCTCCTTCAGGTCTGTCTACAGTTCCTGCAAAGACTCTCCATTTGCATTGACACAATTGCAGACCGTTCGGATCTCCGTTAAGATCTCCTACACTCCTTCTGCTGACTCCTGCTGTGACGCCATCTTGTGCGGAGACAACAGGTCCGATATAATTCTTTTTGTACCTGCTCCTTGCACATTTGAAAACTCCAATTGGGTTTGCTTGCTGCTAGACATTTTCACCTGTCAGGAGAAAGCCACCGGACATTCCACTTTCCAGTCAGACATCGATAGGGCAGGTTTGATTGAATGGGTCTGAGGGAGAAAATCTCCTAAGCGGCCATGCTGATCCTTTGCTGGCTCTGCCCCCCCTCCCCCCAAGTCTGCTGCTTTTTAACATATTCATAAATGACCTGGAAATGGGAATAATGAGTGAGATTATCAAATCTGCAGATGACACAAAACTATTTAAAGTTGTTAAAACCCATGAGGATTGTGGAAAACTGCAAGAGGATCTTGATAAATTATAAGATGAGGAATCCAAATGGCAGATGAAATTTAATGTGGACAAGGGCAAAGTTAAGCAACTAGGAAAGAACAACCCAAAATATGGTTACACGATGCAAGGTTTCACATTAGGAACCACCACCCAGGAAAACGATTTAGGCGTCGTCATGGATAACATGTTAAAACCCTCCGCCTAGTGTGCAGCAGCGGCCAAGAGAACAAATGAAATGTTAGGTGTCATAAGGAAAGGGATAGAAAATAAAACAAAGGATATTATTATGCCTCTGTATGGTTGCATTGTGTGACCGCACCTTGAATATTGTGTGCAATTCTGGTTGCCATATCTAGAAAAGGTACAGAAAAGAGCCACCAAAATGGTAAAGGGGATAGAAGGATAACCCTATGAAGAGAGGCTTAAAATGTTAGAATTCTTCAACCTGGAAAAGAGATGACTGGAGATATGATAGAGGTCTGTAAATTAATGAATGGAGTGGAATGGGTAAACGTAGATCAATTATTTACATCATCAGAATATGGAAAGACTAGGGGACATGAAATGAAGCTACAGGGTAACCTATTTAAGACTAGTAAGAGAAAATATTTTTTCACCCAATATGTAATCAAACTCTGGAATTTGTTACCTGAGGATGTAGTAAAAACTGTTAGCGTAGCTGGGTTTAAAAAAGGTTTGGACACCTTTCTGGAGGAAAGGTCCATAAACCATTATTAAAAGGGACCCGGAATATCACTGCTCAACCCAGTACAAGCATTGTGGAACCTGTGTCTTTTAGGGAAACTGCTAAGTACTTAAGACAGAGATTGGCCACTGTTGGAAACAGGATACTAGGCTTGATGGACCTTGGTCTGACCCAGTATGGCATATCTTATGTTCTTATGTTCTTAACCTGAAAGGATAGCCTCAATTGCTTTTGCAATCACTATGAGGCAGAAAAGAAGTTTCTTGAAGCGCTGAAGAAGAGGAGGAGAAGAAGTTCTCTTCTGTGCATATATTGGATGACTGTGCACTCATTCAGAGAGTCTTTAACAAAGGCAGGATGCATGTGGTCCTTCTTCACTAAAGTAGGAGTAAGGATGAGGTTGGGAAAA
The DNA here is from genome assembly GCA_033557465.1 of Ichthyophis bannanicus. NCBI lineage: Eukaryota > Metazoa > Chordata > Amphibia > Gymnophiona > Ichthyophiidae > Ichthyophis > Ichthyophis bannanicus. Next base: position 582,182,257 of record CM066033.1, read on the forward strand.
ACTGTAAAAGCCAGTTAATCTGATCTCTGTGGTGAGTAAATTAACGAAAATGCTGCTAAAACAGATGATAGTGAGGCTTTTAGAACCTAAAGGATTGCTGGATTCAAGGCAACATGGCAGGTCTTGTCAGACAAATCCAATTAATTTCTTTTACTGGGTGATCAGAGAGTTGGAAGAGTGCTAAATGTGGTGTACTTAGATTTCACTCAAGCATTTGACACTGTTCCTCTGCAGCAATTTGCTCAGCAGCGAGGCAGCTGAGTGCTGTATAAAGGTCTACTACATTGTCTTGCAGGTTCTGCAATTCCTAGAGGGTCTGAATTGAAAGTAAGGGTCTGAATTGTGGCTCTTGAATACAAACTCTCTGCCTAAGGGTGCTTAAAGAAGGCTTTTTATAAAATTTGTTTATTTAACAGTTTTTCTATGCCGCCTTTGCTCAACGCAGTTTACATTGAACAACATAACATATCTCAGTGGAATTGTTTTAAATTAAACAGGGAGACATAACTTGGAGATAAATATGGAGTTAACTATAGAGAAGGGAATAAGTGGTAGTTCAACAGGGGGTTAAGTATAGGGAGATGAGTCATGTTTCATTTTTAATAAAAAAATGTTCTGCTGTATTGCAAAAGGGGAAATTTTTGTGCTCTAGGAAAAAGAGGTAAGCAAGTTCTTTGAAGTCACTGATCTTCTCATGTGTTAGATCCGTCCCTTCCCACACTAGCTCCCACCCACCCCATGTGAGAATTCTTGCTATATATATAAACTCCCCAATTAGCTTTTTGAGTTAGATAACTGACTGGTTGGTAGGGAAAATCTAGGAAGCAAAATTGTTCCACATTTATATATCTACTAAAAGTAAAGAATTTGCCGTTCTTCAAGGAGCTTTGATTAAGCAATTTTACAAAGGGAACACATTAATCTATATACCTCAGATACATAAGATCAGAATTTGCTAATGTAAAGTAATAACTGTTTAGCAAGCAAGCAGGGCTACACAAAGGGACATAGAACAGCACTGTTAAAACACACATAAAAGAGGTTAACTTCTTTTTCACTTAAAGGACAGCTGAGGAAAAGTTAAAGACTTTGGTAGGACGATGGCTGGGAAAAATCAAATGCCAAAGCTATTGCCCCTGTTACAGCTTCTGCCTCTGAACAGAGAGTACAATGCCAGTCGAGGTGGTTCCATGTACAAGATGCCTGTAAGCTGAAGCCCTCATGAGACACATGGAGGAGCTCAGAGAAGAGGTGGTCAGGCTCAAAAGCATACAAGATAGTGAGATGTACATTGATGAGGTGCTTCTGGAAGCATCCAAGCTCTCTGATGGAGGTGAAGATGGTATGCTCAAGAATGAAGAGAGTTGAACATGAGTCAGAGCCTGCAGAATCAACAATCCAACTCTTCCAGCCCTCAAATTGAAAAATCAGAATGCCGCCCTGGAAGTGAAGGAGATGAAAACATCACAGGAAAGGAAGAACCAGAGCTCAAGTGCCCCAAAGTTTCAGAATCAGTGACTACAAGGAAGCAAAGGTCGTGGTGGTTGGTGACTCTTCTCTGAGGAATACTGAGGCATCCATCTTCCAACCAAACTTATGGTCCATGGAGGTGTGCTGTCTGCCAGATGCCAAAATCTGAGCTTCCATAGAGAGTTTGCCAAGGCTCATCAAGCCTATGGACTATTATCTGATGTTGCTCATCCATATTGGGTATTCATCCGAGCATATCAAGAGTGATTTCATGGCTCTGGAATAGAGGGTGAAGCAGAAGGTGTGCAGATGGTACTGTCTTCAAACCACCCTGTTGAGGGTAAAGACCAAGAAAAAGAAGGTTGCATCCTGGAGATGAATGTATGACATCATTGAGAGCATTTTGATTTCCTGGATCATGGGATGATTTGTCAAGAGCTGCGTATCAGAGATGGCATCCACCTATCCAAGAAGGGTCAAAGTCTCTTCCGCAATAGACTGGCTAACCTACTGAAGAGGGAATTAAACTATATTTGTTGGGAATGGGTCAGTGAAAGCCCTCAGATAAGTAAAGTGGAGTGGAGGAGTAGCCTAATGGTTAGAGAGCACTGGCTTGGGAACCAAGAGACCAGGGTTCAATTCCCACTAGCACTCCTTGTGGTCTTGGGCAAGTCACTTAACCCTCCATTGCCTCAGGAAAAATTCCAAGTTATTAATGCCCCTGTTTAATGTACATTACCAAGTTTATATTACAATGTAAACAGCTTTGATTGAAAGCAGTATAAAAGACTTGTTAAATAAATATAACATGAAATACCTCTGTAGAAATGAGTAAAAGGGGCAACATCTGGAAAGTGGTGTGCATACATTCCTGTAGTATGGGAAATAAGATCCCAGATGTTGAGGCTTTAATGGAGGAGACTGACTTGGATTTAGTTGTGGTTATGGAGAGATGGTTCACAGGCTACCATGATTGAGATGTAATTATACTAGTCTATACTTTATTCAGGAAGGACAGGATAAGTAGAAGGGGAGAAGGAGGGGCACTATATGTTAAAAATAATATTAAAGCTATGGAATTATAGGACTTGTAAAGGATCGAGGAGGCACTGTGGGTTAAACTAGAAATGGAAGTAGAATGGAAAAAACATTTGCACTGGTGTGATGTACAGATCTTCTTAAGCTGAAGAAGTGGACAGAGATTTAATAGAAGACATATGCCATGAAAAGAGAAGTGTTACTGATGACTTCAATATACCAAATGTTGATTGGCACATCCCTGCTGTAGTGTCATCTAGAAGTAAGGAGATCCTGGATTCTCTACAGGGAGAACTATTCTGGCAACTGGTAACAGAACCCACATGAGAAAAGGCCATACTGGATCTAGTTCTTACCAATGGGGAAAGTGTTTCTGATGTTATAATGGGAGATCATTTCATATCCAGTGATCACCAGATGTGTGGTTCAGTATTAAGAATAGGGATGAAAAGTCCATTCTAAAGGGAGGGTTTTAAATCTCAGGAAACCTAATTTTGCCATGATGGGATAATACTTCAAGGATTCATTAGAGGATTGTGAAAATTTGGGGGATCTAAAAAAGCAACGGACAAAACTGAAAGGGGATATTTTAAGGGCAACAAACCTTTTTGTTTGAAAGGTTAATAAATCTAAAAGGAAAAGGAGGCCACTATGGTCCTCAAATGAAGTTTCTAAAAAGGTGAAGAAAAAGAGGGATGGACTTCATAAAATACAAGAGATCACAGAACGTGGAAGACAAGAATCAATATTTGAAAAAAATAAAATAAAAGCAGAGAAGCTAGGAAAGTAGGCAGTAAAGAAAAGATACAAGAAGAAGAAATAGCCAATGCAACAAAATGGGGAGACAAGACTTTTTCAGATATATTAGCAAGAGAAAGAAGTGCAAAAGCAGTACTGTCAGATTCAAAGGTGAAAGACAAGAATATGTAGAAGCTGATGAAGATAAAGCAGAATTGCTTAATAAATATTTTTGTACTGTGTTCACAGATGAAGGGCCAGGAGCAGGACCTCAGAAAACACCCACGAATAGGAACGGAAGTGAAGGGGATCTTGTGTTCATGAGGAACTAGCTAAACTAAAAGTAGACAAAGCGATGGGTCAGGTTGGGATATATCCAAGAGTATTGAAGGAATTTGAGGAAGTTCTAGGAGTTCCACAGAGTGACCTTTTCAATGCTTTTTTAGAATTTGGAGTGGTCCCAGAGGAATGGAGAAAGGCACTACTAGTCCCTTTACCCAAAAGCAGAAGTAAGAATGAAGCTGAGAACTACAGGCCGGTTACTCTGACCTCTGTGGTGAGTAAATTAATGGAATCGCTACTACTACTGAGCATTTGTACAGTGCTACAAGACGTACACAGCACTGGGAATGCTCTGGCCACACCTCCAGCATGCCTCCATTCAGACTTGGGCAACCCCAGAGCCGGCTTCTAAAATGTCTTCAGACATCTTTATGCCCATTTTCAGATGTCCAGAGTATGAATAGGGCTTCTAAAATGACCCTCATAGTCAACTGTAAGTGAAATTACTTAAAAAAAAAAACAGTCCAAAAATGTGGAGAGCAGAGGAAGGTTATCTTTTTATTGATTACTCTTAAGCCACTGGCCTGACACAGGCCGTGTTTCACTGCCTTCTTCAGGGGCTAAAACTGGCTTAACTCTGTATACTCTTGTGTACTCAATACATTCTGCATAACCAAAAACAGATAATTTGTATATTTTTTCAAATTCTTGTTATCTGTAAACCGCCTTTGATCTCTGGAAGAGGCGGTATATAAGAAAAGCTTAAATAAATAAATAAAAAATAAAATAAATTGGAAAAATGTGTCCACCAGGATCACCATTGGCTGTGCACTATGAATGGAGAAGTATCCTCCAGAATCACCGTTGTTTTTTCAATTTTACAAAATTAACATGTCTTTACTCGTACAAACTGCTAACAAACCAGAAAAACGCCGGCGCCACTGGAAGGATCCTCTTCTACAAGTTTTTTTTTTTTTTTTTTTATTGCATATATTTTAATTTTACATGACACTATAATACAAACAAAAGACACAACAAATTCAAACCTTTACAAAATACCGTTCATTATGGGATGTGCCCTAACCTCGGGCACCCCCTAGAACCTTACAATAACTTCCCCTCCCACCCCTAACACCTTGCAAGTCCAATAAAGAAAAAGAAAAAACATCCTTCCTGCTCAGTGCACAGCCAGATCCGCAAACTGATCCAGCGCAGACCACTTTTTACTTTCAATTGGGAGGCCCCTTGAGGCAAAAAGGTTATCATAGGCTTTCTCATATCGGCTGTATAAACAGACTAAATGCCACCAATGCAGCCAACTTAGCTTCTCAGCGTCTCTCCAGCGCAGAAGAATTACCTTAATGGCAAGCGCCAGTGTGTAGTTCAGCGCAAAATGATTTTCTTTGGCAAGATTAGGAATTCCTGCCGCTGATCGTAGCACAACTATTTTCCACGACAGGGGACTCGTAAAACTTAAGGCCTGCTGGATCTTCCCCCAGACATCATTCCAATACTTCTTAATACAGGGACAATCAAAAAACATGTGCCTAAACGTTCCAGCACTGCCAGCACAAGTCCAACAGTTCGGAGACAGAGTCTTGTCCCATTTAGCCAATTTAACTGGTGTGCAGAACGCCCTATGTGCGAAAAAGTACATTGATTGAGTGAGGGAGGCCGATCTGGAGGACCGCACCAAAGGCCCCCACCGAGCAAAACAGGACTCTTGAGGAAGACACATATCCAGATCTTTTTCCCATACTAATCGCAGGCCTAATAGCTGCAATGGCATCTGGTTTCTGAGGAAGCCATACACATTGGAGATCCGACCTTTCTTCGAGAGTAGTTCCACAACAAAATCTGCCAGGTCCCATTTATCCAATGTCAGGCCACGACTCTGTATTGCATACCTCACACAGTGTCTTAATTGTAACCATTGATATGCGCAAGCATTGGGCAAGGAAAATTCCTCTTGCAACTCTAAAAAGGACTTCCAACCAGCCACTCCCACCAACTGATTCACTCTCCAGATTCCACAATGTTGCCATATCCTCCAGGCGATTGTCTTCTTGTTGATTTTAAAAAAAGGGTTGTGCCAAATAGGCATCTCTCCAGCTATAGACTTAGGATTCTCAAAGCGGAGAGCCAGAGTATGAAACGCTCGTTGCGTGTGGAAAACAATATTCCCTGCAGTAGAAGACTCCGAAAAAGTCATCCCCATGACCACATTTAGTGGGCATGGAGTGACCCTTCGCTCCTCGAGGTCCACCCACACAGGTCTCGGCCCATCTCCAGGCTCAGCTGTCCACAAGGCACCCTGGCTTATGAGAGCTGCCAAATGATAGCAGTAAAAATCCGGAAATTGCACCCCTCCGGTTTCTTTGGAGGCCTTCAACTTCTTCATCGAGATCCTGGGGGTTTTCCCATTCCAGAGAAAACGGCTCAAAAGCCTCTCAAGCTCTACGTAGAAGGACTCTCGGAATAACACAGGAATCATCCCCAGCACATAATTTATCTTCGGTACCAGCACCATTTTAATGGAATCCAGTCTCCCCCACCACGTGATATGTAGAGGAGACCATTTTACAGTAAAACCGCGAATAGTTTCCCTCAGACGTTCACTGTTTATTCGAAGAACTTCTGCCAGTGAAGCGCCAACTTGAACCCCCAGATACTTTATTGTTCCCGGTTCCCATTTGAAATCAAATTGCTGCACCATGGACCTGATCCCAAATTTATTGAGAGGAAAGGCTACAGATTTGGTCCAGTTGACCTTATAACCGGACAATTCAGAATAGCGCCCAATATGATGCATTACCATGGAAATAGATTCTGGTCTGAGAAACAACAGAAGATCGTCCGCATATGCAGAAACTTTCACATGGAGGTCCTTGACTTCCACCCCCCTTATCTCTGCTGTCTGCCGAATTAGTAGCATCAGTGGTTCTAAGGCCAGATTAAATAGCAGAGGAGACATTGGACAACCCTGTCGCGTACCCCTGTGTAGAGCAAGAGATTGAGATAACACTCCATTCGCAAGGATCCGAGCTGTGGGGTTAGTATATAACAACTTGACCATAGCAATGAATTGAGAAGGAATCCCAAACCAACGTAAAACTTGGAATAAGAAAGGCCACTCCACTCTATCAAAGGCCTTCTCAGCATCTAACGAGAGGCCAATATAAGGGTCAGCCAGGGAATCGGTGATATCCAGAATATTACATAGCAGCCGAGCGTTGTCATTAGTAGATCTCCCAGCTACAAAGCCACACTGATCTGGATGTATCAACGTTTCCAATACACCCTTTAAGCGGGCCGCCAAAATAGAGGAGTATAGCTTATAATCAGCATTCAGTAACGAGATGGGCCGGTAGTTGCCCACCTGCCCGGGGTCTCTTCCAGGCTTAGGGAGTACTACTATAGTGGCCTCCGCAAAGGCCCCAGGATTAGCCGCCTGATCATGTAAGCCCTGATAAAAGGTCAACAAGTGCGGACCTAAGTCTGCTACAAATAGCTGGTAGAACTCTATTGGGATGCCATCTGGGCCTGCAGCTTTCCCACGCTCCATCTCCTTTAAGGACCGCTTGAGCTCATCTAGATGGATCGATGTACCAAGAGCTGCGCTTTGCTCGTACTCCAAACGTGGATGAGCAATCTGGTCTAAGAAATCCCTCAGTTCGTCCTCCTCCTTGACAGTTCCAGCCGTATATAATTGCTGATAGAACTCAGAAAATGCGTTCGAAATATCTTGATCCTTATAAAGAGGGCCTGTGCGTCCATCTTCTATCTTAACTATCCTTGTTTTATCAGAGCGCGGCCGGAGTTGCGAGGCCAAAAGTTTCCCCGTCTTGTTTGCCTCCACATGGAATCTAGCCTGGAGTGGGAAAGATGCCCGTTCCACTTCAGAACTAAGAGCCGAATTATAAGCATAGCGTAATTTTTGCAGTCGAAGCAGGATTTGATCGTTGAATTGGCGTTGCAGGAGTCTTTCCCCAGCTCGTATCTGCTGCTCTAGATTTTCCAGCTCTATTCGGGCAGCCCTATTCTTGGCAATCACATAGCTAGTTATCCGCGCTCTCAGGACTGCCTTAAATGCTTCCCACCAGGCCCATACTGGAGTGTCAGCCAGCGCATTTGACGCAAAATAATCTCGCAGGACTTCCTGAAGATGGTGCCTGAAGGCCTCTTCAGCCAATAGGTATCTCGGAAAGGACCAGGTCGTATGCTTGCGGTTCTCATCTCTAAAATCTAGTAGAAGCCCTACCGCAGCGTGATCCGAGACATTAGTACTTAGGATATCAGAAGAAGCCGCATATGGAACCAATGTTCGAGAGATTAGAAAGAAATCAATTCTTGAGTAGGAGCCATGCGGTGAAGAAAAAAAAGTGAAATCCAACTCGTTAGGATGGTGCAGCCTCCAAACATCCACCACTCCAAAATCATCCACCATCGAGTTTAACACCTCCAAGGCTCTCTCCTTTCTATATTTCTTAATAGGTTTGCGGTCCAGTAGAGGATCTAATGCCAGATTAAAATCTCCTCCAATAACTAGAGGATGCTGCGTAAATTCCTGGATTACCTTGGCAAGTGAATGGAAGAAGGCAGGATTATCATTGTTAGGGGCATATACGTTAAAAACAGACAGATGCTGATCTTCCAGTAATAGATGTGCCCCAGCCCATCTGCCCTCCACATCAGACCGAGACGAGAGAACCTGAAATTTCAGGGATTTCCTAAGCAGTACCGCTACTCCATTTCTTTTCTGACAGGCGGGCGCATGAGTTACTAAGCAGAACTTCCCTAATGCTAGTTTTTCTGTCTCCTTGGTATTCAGATGAGTTTCTTGGAGTAGGATTAAGTCTGCATTCTGCTTCTGACAGTATAATAATATTTTTTTGCGCTTGATAGGGTGATTAATTCCCTTGACATTCAGGGATAAACACTTAATCAGCCCCATAAGCCTCACAGCGCTGCATTTCTTCTAATATGGACTGCGCACTCCGACCAACATTATATAGTCCACCCGAGCAGGACGATCCCCACACAGACTTGCAAGGTGTTACAAAAGCCTCCCTTAAGGAGAAAAACAACCTGGGTGAGCACATACACTTACAAAATGGCCCACAAAGAACCCCAGCCCGCCCCCAACCACAGTGTTAATGCACAGAAAGAGAAAACATCATTAGGTGAGCATCGAGGACTGTCTATCATACTATCCACCATGTCTCCCAAGTGATAACATGTTACAAACCGCTAACAACCCCCTATACATTGCCATACAGCATCCATCAAACCTCCCGGTCACAGGCCTCCCAATCATATAGCATACAAATAAAGACCCCCGTTGCGCAGGGCGCAATACACTCCCAACCAGATCCTCCGTCTATGCACCCACACATTACAAAAAGTGACAATTCTATCAAACATCATAATTCAAAAATTTCTCCACAGCATAAATCAAGACCATGAAGCACATAGAGAAAAACAAAGGAGAGAGTCCCACAGAGCCCTGCAGACCTGGGGTGTCAGGCCCTGAAAAACCTTGGTCCGGCATTTCTTCCGCCTTCTATTTCAATCCTCAGCCACCGCCCGGCTTCAGCTGCTGTAGCCTACTGCATCTGGAGCGCCTCTTGCTCTGTTATGAAGTGTTCTGCCAGCGCTGGGACATCGAAAGATTTGGTCTGGTTATTTAAAGTAATCTTGAGACGCGCGGGGTAAAATAAACCATAACGGGCCTGCAAATGCTGTAGACGGGGCCGCAAGGCAAGGAATTGTTTCCGCCGCTCCACTGTATCCTTACAAAAATCAGGAAAAAAGGATACCTTATGTCCCTCATAAGATACCGACCTCATGGCTTTGGCAGCTTCCAGAACCTGCACTGCCTGCTGATACCTCAACAGGCAGAGTATGATCGGTCTAGGCCCCCGGGCGCGTAGAGTGGGCTGGGCGGGGACACGGTGCGCTCTCTCTATTTCAAGCGACCCTGGCACTTTCAAGTGCAGCAACGAGGGCAGGGTGCCCGCCAGGAAAGAAATCATGTCCGTCCCCTCAGCGCCTTCCGGGACCCCTAAGACTCTTACGTTATTCCTACGAGTCCTATTTGCAAGGTCTTCCAGGCTCAATTCCAGTTTTTCAAACTTTTTAATGGCCTTATCCATTTTTGCAAATTTCCCATCATAAGCAGCCACTTTCTCACTGAGAGTATCCAGTCTATTGGTAAAGTTCGCCATTTGTGCACGCATATCCTGCATTTCAGTATGTACCTTCCCCAGCGCTTCACCATTCGCCAAGACAAGATCCTTCACAGAGCGAATCTCTCCCAGCAGCTCCCGTAGCATCTCTTCCGATTCTCTTGTGGCAGCCATTTTGTGTGGGGACAAAGGGTCCGATTTTACCCTCTTAGAGCCCGAATTACTACCAGCGGCAAACTCCAACTTAGTTGGTTTGCAGTTAGCCATACCCACTGACACGTTAGGCACTTATAGGAGTTTTCCTCACAGACAGCCCTCTCCGATTCTCAATTTCTCTCAGGATTTTAGCCAGGGAACCGAGGAGCTAGATTCTCATGCTGCCATCCTGCAACCGCTCAGGCTCCGCCCCCCTACAAGTTTTTAAAGCCCAACATCAGTATCACAAGAAAGCAGTCTTACCAGTTAAGAAACTTTATTATTCATCCTTGGTATCTGCATCAGCACATGACCCTAAGACTCTTTTCACTATTTGCAGCTCATTTGACTTCTCTCCCTGGCCTTATTACATCTCCTAGTCATAGTGGCCCTTCATCAGATTTATTAGCCTATGCCTTTAGATCCAAGGTTGACTCCTTTAGAGTAGGTTTACATTTGTCGGAAGCTTTTACTTGTCCCTCCTCCCCAGCACAGCCTTCAACCATTGCCTCACATACCTGGCACTCCTTTATGCCCATTACAGAAACATCCCTGCTCAGAACACTCAACTATTAAACTTTTCTATTGTCCTCTGGATCTGTTTCCCTCTCAATGGGTAGCTGATCCCGCCTTAGGTTTCATTGCTATGTTGTGCTCTATGATAAATACTTCTATGTCCTCTGGCCTAGTACCTCAGGAATAGAAGACAGCCCTTATCAGTCCTCTGCTGAAAGGTACTAAACTGGATATTAATGATCCCACCAACTAACATCCCATCTCAAACCTCTCATTTCTCACAAAACTTGCAGAAAGGTTCATATTCCACCAATTCTCAGATAATATTGAACAAACCCTTGTTCTCCAGCCATGCCAATCCGGCTTCCATCCCTCTAATAGTATAGAAACTGTTTTAACCTCTTTGCTCAGCAGTATCCACTCCTACCTAGACCAGGGATACTATGCTCTCACTATTCCTTAGATCTAATGGCAGCATTCAATCTCGTTGACCACAACCTTTTGTTCTCCCATCGTTGTGAAGTGGGGTTATGGGGAACTACCCTGGCATGGTTCTCTTCTTTTCTTCATGATTGATTGTAAAAAATGTCTAATCATGGTGATCTTTGCTCCCATTTTTCCCTTCCATGTGGAGTACTCCAGGACTCAGTGCTCTCCCCCCTTCTTTTTAACATTTACTGTATCTCACTCCACTAGCCACCTTTATTCAATCCTTGGGCATTTATTTTTCTTTTTATGCGGACGATATTCTAATTTTGGCCCATATTGATAGCGTCTCCCCTGACCTGTCCAATATTAATTCAGTCCTAGAATCTACTGTGTCCTGGTTACACAAACACACCCTCAAGCTTAATCCGAATAAAACCATGATGACATGGTTCACGGGTTCTTCCATCATACCCTCCCTGACTCCAGTCTTAGGCTCCCATCCAATCTCTATTCAACTCTCATTTCAATACCTTGGATTCATTGTTGATAAGTACCTCTCCTTCTTATCAGATATCTCTCATCTTTCCTGTTCTACCTTTGTAGTGCTCTGCAGAGATAGAGCACTTTGGCCCATCCTGGATAAACCAGCTCTAACTACCCTCCTTTTGAGCACTGTTATTTTATGAATCGACTATTGTAATATCTGTTTTGTCGGGCTCCCTCAGACTCCATTAAAACAGTTCCAATCAATTCAAAATACTGCTATATGCATTCTTTCTTGGGTGAAGAAGTATGATCATATTACCCCACTTTTGATCAAACACCACTGGCTTCTTGTTAATCAGCGCATTCAATTCAATGTTCTTGCGCTTGCACAGAAGGCCCTTCATGATTCTATCCCTCTTTACTTGTCTTCCATCATTGTCCCATATGCTCCTAGATGCATTCTTAGATCACTCCAAGATAATCAACTTGTTCTATCTTCCCCAACCATAGTAAAATTTGAGTCTACACACCGTACCTTTTATTTTTTTACCTAGCCCCAGCCTTGTGGAATTGCCTTGAGTCTTCCTTTGTGCTTTTTAAGTGTTCCTTGAAGGCTCATCTCTTCATCCAGGCCTTCAGGACCACTCCCCCATCTTGAGCTGCAAAACCTATGGTATGTGCAAGATACTATAATCTTCTTTGTTTGCCTTTCTTTTGTTGTTATTTTACCTTTCCTTCACTTTCATGTTTTAATGGAGTTCCATTTCTGCTTTTATTTAGTGTTTTAATTTGTGTTTTATTTTATTCGTTAAGTTTTTTTATATCATTGTAAACTGCATTGTATGTGCTGCCATGTGTGGTATATCAAAAACTAATAAACCATAAACCAATGCCGGGACCTAGGTTCCTCAGTGCCAGGACTTGGGGGTACACAGCTTGGTTGGACTAACCCTGCTCCTGTTACTTGGGTTCATGCTGCCTCTTCTGCTCTTGTGTTGGCTCGCCTCTGCTGTTTAAGGACCTTCTAGCCAATCCAGATGCTGTACTCTGCTTTCCCTCCTGATATAATTTAGGATTTTCTAGCCAATCTAGGTGCTTTACTGTGTTATTCTATCCGGTATAATGTAGGACCTTCTAGCTAATCCAGGTACTGTACTGCGCTGGTCTTCCTGGTTATAGTTTAAGTCCTTGCAGTTGATCTACATGCTGTGCTGACATCCTTGCCATTTACCAAAATGCTTTGGTGTGCTAGCACCAGTTGTGGTGGTGTTTTTCCCTCTTCCTCTATCTGAGGTTTTCACTGTATTCTTTTTACCACTTTGCCCATCTGATGGTAGTTTCTGGTACTCATCCTGCCACTGTATGTACTCTTTGCCCCTTTTGTGATGCCTTTAGAGAGCTTATGCTATTCTTAATGTTTTGTAGTGTTGTTAGAAATGCTTGCCATCACGTTTCGAGCAGGTTTGATTGAAAATAGATGACAGTCCTGACTGTTGTATTACAAAACAGATTCCCCATAGACTTTAAGGGGCATAAATCAGATAAATGAACACATTTTTGGGTTTCTGAATATTAACCAAAAAGGTATATTCTGATGAAACATAATGAGCCCAGAAATCTTTGAAACACATGTGCCTACTGAATATCATCTGTGTAGATGTAGGGGCTGCAGTCAAGGGACTGGATGAGAAGGGGTAATGGTAATAGAAAGATGTTGAAAAGAGTAAGGGCCAGTAGGGATCCTTGAGGAGCTCTAATGTAAATAGGGAAGAAACTGGAAAAAAGTATATTAGAAGAGACCTGGAAGAGGAGGCGTATCATATCCCCTTACTAGGTGTGGTCACTTGATGCGGGACCTGAGAGTATTTTGGAGGCAGAACCATGGGGAACACATTTCTGGGAGCCTGAGCTGAGTGGGAAGCCACACCCCTTTTACTGACATCATCTCAGTGACTCCAGGACCTTTAAATTGCTCTGAAGCTGCCTTGTGGCCATGGAAACACAGTCATGGGATATGCCTGAAGGAACACGTGCCCTTTGGTGCCCCTTAGGTTCTAGTTTGGGGTTGGTTATTTCTTAAAGATGCCATAGGGTCCCTGGAAGGGGAAAGGTAAAAGTGTTAAACATCAGGTGATGTCATCTACTTCTAAGCCAGTAACTGGTCCTATGGACAAACATATGCAACAGGGGCAAGTGGGTCTTGCTGCACGTCAGTGGTTTGTTAGTTTCCTCTTCTCCTGAGGCTTCTGGGGTATCTTTAAGTTCATTTTCTAGGGCCTCTCTATCTCCACCAGTAGAAAGGCTAGGACTGGGATGTTAGTGTAATCACACCCTCTTAATGCATCCACCAGAGAATAAAAAGAATTCCCTATTGAATGATGCATTGCAGGCTTCCTGGGTGGGTGTTCTAATACCATTTTCTGTTCTGTGTCCTAATATGTTGGGTGTGGAGGCTTAAGAGATTCAGGTTTATCATTTATCTTAATGTATATATTGAAAATTGTCATGCAGACCAATAATTTGCTGGGAGAATGGGTTATTGATTCTACAGTAAGCTTTTCCTCTGATACGGTTTAAAAATTGCAGGTGCATGATTCTAGAAATGATTCTGCCCTTCAGAAAATGGAAAAATGATAAATACAGGTTGTATTTTTTACAAGCAATGGGCATTTCCAATATCAAGGATAGTTTGACGATATGTTTGCAATTAGAGGCATTAGAAAATTCTGCTTGTCATAAGAATTTATATTTTTTAAAACTTCAAGACACATTTGTTATCTTTTTATTTTTTGCATAAATATTTGAAAGACGTATTGTTATTTCCCAATATAGATTCCATTGTTGTCTTTAATATGTATCATATGCCTGTTAGGTCTTTGGTGGAAGGCGAGGCAGTTGATGTTCCTGTGCCTGCAGATCCATCTGAATTAGATTTAACAGGATTGTTAGAATCTTCTCATGATGAAATATCTTCTATAGTTACATTGATTGTCACATTTTCTTTAGAGACAGATACATCTTGAATCAGGAAGGCCTACATTTGAAAAAGGAGTTTGCTTTGTCATCAGAAAATTATGCTACTTTCTGACATAGCTAGGGCTGCTCAGTTCAGGGGAAAGAGGTTCCTTCAACTGAAACCTCATGATTTGGCTTTGGGGGACTCTTTTCTTCCTATGCAAATATTTGGTGCTCCACCAGGGTGTTAGGTATGTTTTCATTGATCCTACCCAACTGCAACCTTTTTTGAAGGATAAGTAAGTTTGTATCCTGCTAGTTCTATGATATTTCTGAGGTTTCCTTAGTTTTTCCGAATATGGGTTATGGTTTCTAGAGATTTATTATATATCCACCTAGGTGGGTCAAGTATCCTTTCTCCCATGACGTGGGCTAGGAAACATTGTTTTTCATGTTGTGGTATTTCTCTTGAAATTACAATTTCTTGTCATTTCCTTTGTTGCTGTTAGTAAGTTGTAATATCTTAATACAAAAAGAAAAAAAAAGAGACTCGGAAGGAACTGCCCATTAGATAAAAGTAGAACTGTGTGAATAAGGCTGAGTTCTCAGAGAAGATGATCAACTAGATGAAATGTGATTCATCTAGACTGCATAAAATGCTGTCTTACATTCTCACATTTATAAACAGTCCTAAAATATATAGAAACCTGCATTCCTCTTCTGTAGAGCTGAACAAGTCAGACATTTTTGAAACCACAAATTTCAAAATCATATATCTTCTGACTGTGTATGTTGCATTTCTGAAAACTACTATTTTCACTTCAGAGTTTAGTTTTGAAAGCTTTACTTTTCCCAAAGTAGTTCAAACTGTACTGCAACTATGCCTCAAGCAATATTTCATTCAGAGTTCCATTTTTTTAAGCAAAGGAAATAACATCACTAATGAAACAGAGGTCAGTCCTTTTTTTTATCTGAGAAAATCTTTTTAGAGCTATTTTATTTAACACAAGTATTTTACTGTTGTGGGTCAGGCTTTTTATTACAGATATGAACATTAGCACAGGTTTAACTGGGAACAGAAGCTACCACAGAGTAATCACAACCTGGCAGTGTTGACTTTTGGATCAAAAACAGAACAGGAAATCACTATTGTCAGCCATGACCTGGTTCCCACTCAACACTTTCTCTTGGCTTTGGATTTTAGGCCTAATTATTTTCCTTTCCAAACTGAGCTCAAGACAATTTACAAATTCAGGTATTTTCCATCCCCAGCGGTCTATTGAAAACAATGGAAGTGAAATGACTTTTCCAAGGTCATTAAAAACATCAGTGGGAGAGGTAGGATTCAAATCCTGTTTTTTCTGGTTTTTAGCCTGTTGCTCTAATCACCTGGATCTTCCACTCTCTTCTCACCACCCCTTCAATATCATTTCCTGTGCCCAGGATTACATATCGTAGCGGATAAAGAGATTGCTCATATAGATCTTAACTAGGAATTAACCTATTATTTAATTAACCAATGTGGACAGGGCACCACCCAAAAGAAAGAGCTTAGGTTGTTGGGATAATGTAGACACTGCTTGGATATTACTGTGTGAGCAGCATCACCATCCTGGGTCTCTACTATATTTCTACAATATAGGTTGGAAAAAGCCTAACATTTTCCAGTACAGGGGAGGGTTTTGCTGCCAGACACATCATTCTTGGAGAAGACTCCCCTAGAGGGAAAATCCAACCACTCCTAGACATAACTTTGCCTTTGGTACATAGCCACTGTATCAGAAAGGAACAAAGGTATCTGTCCTTTGCACAGTTGTCTTTGGCACACAGCTCCTTATACCATACAGAGGGAGCAATAGGATCAGAGGAGCTGCATAAGGGAAGAAAGCAGAGAGCCGATGCCTGTATAAACCTGCCAGCAACCTACTGTCTCAGAAGGAGAATAAGACTATGTTAAAAGTAGGGAAAGTCATAGCCTCCAATGGTAAAGGAAAGAGGTTCCCAAAAATGTACCAACAACTCAGTCTTCCAATCCATCAGAGCTAGGAGCCTACAGAGCAGTTTCAGGGACCTTCATCTACAGAAGCCACCAGCTGTCAGGAAAAAAGACACCCAAGCACTCACCTAAAAGACTGTACCTATTCCAAGAGCACTTTGGTAATCTGACTTAACCCTTCCAAACAGAACAAGTGAATCAACTAAATAAACAGCAATCAATACAGCCTCATGATGCAATGCAATCAATAACCATCACCCCCTTCTCCTCAAAGTATGACCCACTCTCCTACACCTCTCTCCCCCCCTAACATTACATCATCACCCCCCTAATAACTCATCCCTTACCCATATTATACTGTAAATATCAGGTTAAATTAAGTTAAATGAATACCCATATTCTAGCAAAAGTTAAGTTAAATTATTAGTTGTATTCTAGTTAACTGTTCATGTTATATGCAACACCACTCCCAAATATTTGATGTAACCTTGCAACTTTTTATAGTTAAATATAAACTGCTCTGTTTCCATGGAAAAGAGTGATATGTAAAAATGAATACATAAAGTAATAAATCATACACCAGTGATACCAGATCCAAGAGTAAGCCCAGCACAGTATTGGGAACCTGGGTCTGCTTCAACACCAGCTTCATGTACATTAAGAAAGAGTATTAGAAACAGCAGAGAGGGGTTCCCATTCAAGGAAACCAGACTAAGTAACAAAGGTACAGGAGTATTGAAGAGTGGAGTGGCTATTCAGCTTAAGATAAAGAGTAATCAAAGGGAGAGTGGTAACATACCTCACTGAGAGGAGAAAGGTGTAATCTACTGTATGTGTAGCCATTTTTAACATTGCTTCTGTCAATTATTAATGCTCTATGACCATAAAGTTAAGTAAACCCTTGATTCAGAACATAAAGTCTTGCCTGGAATCATCTATTTCAGAAGAGAAGAGGTGTGAGTGTCAAATGTCAAGGGCCTCCTGATGTATGCCAGTCCCCATCAAAGAACTCTGATATTAAATTTATTGTACAAGATTTAAAGACTACAAAAAATGTTCTTGGACTGGTGTTCCCCCTTGTCTACTAAGCAGCAAGCTGGGAAGCAGCCTGGACCATACAGAGAGGGAGATTCACTAAGAATAGCAGATTTGCCCCAAAAGCTGCTGGGTTGTTAGGAGTCAGCATTGACTCAACGACACACATTGCATTGCATTACTGTGACATTACTTTTTGAAAGTTACAGTTTTACCACTACATTACACAAGAGCTGCTAATATACTTCAATTAATACATTTGTAGCTTTTATATTTTGAAGTCTTGACCCTTGAAGAAGCATCCTTTGCCTGAGGATTTGACAAATTTTTAACTGATAAGCCAGATGTAGTCAATTTTGCATTCAAAATAGTTATACTTAAGAACACACAGTTTCATAAATACTCAACACATAGGACTTTGTTTTCATTTCTTGTTTCTTTTGACCAGTCTAACATTTTTACTTTGATCAAAGATTCAGTGTAAGGCTGTCCATTGTAAATTTCAGCCTTATGTTTCAAAAGTCTTTTCTTGTTCAGTCCAGTTTATGTCCACTTTTCCACAGATCAGTCTATTAAAAATCTTTTTTCTTTCACCATGGAGCATGCCAATTATTATTGTATTCTATCTTTTGTACCTGACAATCATAGCTCAGCAGAGAAAAATGGGTTATAAAAGGGAACAATCTTTCTTTTATTCTTCACTACTGAGCCGGCTATTTATAGTGCTATCAATAAGACTCAACAATGAGCAGTTTGTATGTGTAAAAATCTGTGGATACCTTCAGACTTTAGATCGATTTCCAAAGGGAAAACGGACTCAAGAAAATTATGTGCATAAATCGGCACCTACTATTTGCACAGGAAGTGAATGTCTGCACAATTCTTTTGGAAATCCAAAAGTGTGCATGGACGTATACTCTTTATCCTAACTACACCCCCAGAACCACTGTTCTGATACAAGCACATACATATGTACAAATTTCTTTTTTTTAACTTATTCTCAATAAATTTTACAAAAAAAGATTCCCATTGAAGTATATACAAATTTCTATACACATATTTGTTTGCATGCATATTTAAATAGTCAAATTGCTATGAAAAGGGACGTGCTTTTGCTAAGTGATTCCAACTGGCTAGATTTTGTTGGTGATATTCTGACATTCCATAGAGAAAACTGTTCCAGCCATAGTAATGGAAGCCACTCAGGAAGAGGCAATGCTGGATTTACTCCTTATGGATGCAATGCTTCTGATGTTGTAGCGCATGATCATCTGGGATCCAATGATCGGTTGATGGTGGGATTCGATGTTAGCAGGCAGTGATGATTCATTTAAAGTAAAGCTCATAAACGTCAGGACAACTAACTTTGTTAAGATGGCGGGTTAAGAAGGAGGCATGCTCACTAAACGTTAAAGCATGTTAATGAAATTAACGCATGTTAAGTGCCATTGCATCCATAGAAATAAAAGGGCTGTGGGCACTTAGTATGCATTAACGCCATTAACGCATGTTAAAATCTTTAGTAAACATGCCCCGAGGAGTCATTAACTGGAGCAGACCATCTAAGAACATAAGAACATAAGAAATGCCATACTGGGTCAGAACAAGGTCCATCAAACCCAGAATCCGGTTTCCAACAGTGACCAATCCAGGTCATAAATACCTGGCAGGTTTCCAAAAAGGTACACAGGTTCCACAGTGTTTGTCCTGGGGTAAGCAATGGAATACCCAGTTTCTTTTTAATATTGGTTTATGGACCTTTTCTCCAGGAACTTGTCCAAACTTTTTTTAGACCCAGCTACTATAACAGCTTTTATACATCTGCTGGTAACAAATTCCAGAGTTTGATTACGTATTGAATGAAAAAATATTTTCTCTTATTACTCTTAAATGGGTTACATTGTAGCTTCATTGTGTGTCACCTAGTCTTTCTACTTTTTGATTGAGTATACAACCTAGTTACATTTACCTGTTCTACTCCATTCATTCATTTATAGACCTCTATCATATTTCCCCTCAGCTGTCTCTTTTCCAAGTTGAAGAGCCTTAACCTTTTAAGCCTTTCCTCATGGGAGTATCCTTCCATCCCTTTTATCATTTTGGTGGCTCTTCTCTGAACCTTTTCTAATTCTACTGTATCCTTTTTAGGGGAAGTAAAAAAGCAGTGGGTGAAACTGAAAGAAGATAGTATAAGGGCAACAAATCAATGTTGTAGGAAAATAAAAGAAAGAGAGAAAAAAAAGAGTTCACTGTGGTTTTCTAAAGAAATCATTGAAAAAATAAGGAAAAAAGGTTGGCATTTATAAACAACAAGAGACTGTAAAATGAGAATGGCAGCAGTAAAATCTGGAAAAGTTAAAAGAAGCTGGTAAAGTAGTCAAATAGTCATGGTGAAAAACGCAAATGGGAAAATAGCTGATGCGGTAAAGCAGGGAAGAGTGCTTCTTTAGAAATATTAATGACAGGAGGAAGTGCAAAGGCTGCATTGTGAGACTCAGAAAGTGAAGGAGAGAAATATGTAGAGGCTGATGAGGGGAAAGCAGAATTGTTTAACAAATATTTTTGTTCGTCATTCATAGAGGAAGGGCTGGAAATAGAACCACAAAAATGGACCCAAATATGAATAGAAGTAAATTGACCTGCATCAATGTTCAAACGACTGAGGAACTAGCTAAACTAAAAGTAGCCAAAGCAATGGGGCTGGACAAGAAACGTCTGAGGGTATTCAGAGAACCTAGGGACATTCTGATGGCTCTGCTCTCTGAAGTTTTCAATAGGTGCATACAAAGGGAATTCTTTGTTTAGATTTTTGGCTCTTTTCCTGATTTTCACCCTTTAGTTCATTTCACTCATTCGTGTCAATAACAGTTTTGCAACCTGTAGGAATTTACTGCACATACATTAATTCATAGGCTAAGGTGTGTTAAAGTATCTTAAAAATGTGCACATAATTTAACAAAACCTAATGCACTCTAACAAATGCATTTTGGACATACAGGTTTGACCTCTGACAGCCTGACTGCTAATTTGGCTGAGATCAAAAGGGGATGAAGGCTAAGCCTTTGAATTATTTAGCTCATTCTTAACAGATTGCTCCCAAAGGATTCTTTTAAAGAGAACTATTATTCTTGTTGGAGACTCCCATATGGACTATCGCAGGGTTCCAGTCCCTCCCTTATGCTTTCTACCCTGTATCTGAACCCATACCACCACCTGTGTAACTGGGAAAGAGCTGAAGAGGTCAAGTTCCAGATGTTTGTGAATGACGTCTAGCTTTGTGTTGGCCCATAGAGAGAGGAGGCAGTGTCAAGACTAAGGGGTATGTTTACTAACGCACATTAGACTTTGCAGCTAATGCCGGGCAATGGCTGCAAAAAGCTGGCATTAACTGCTAAAGTCCCACAGTAGGTGCAGGGGGTGTTCTCAGCATTTCCTCTGCAGATACCATGGAGGAAATGCTGGGATTGTGGGGGGAAAGATTCACAGATGCCGCTATCGCCACCCATTGGGGTAACAATAGCTACATTCGCGAAGCCTGCAAACCTTTTCGATTACCATGCGATGGCAATGTCCACGGCAATCTTGGATTGAAGAAGACATGCCCACCCTTCACCAGAATCCCACCCAAGCCTGCACCTACTGTGCAAAATGCAGACATCTGCAAAATCGCCACAATGTCTTCATTTTCCCCACATTAGCTGTCTTCACTGCACTAACACGGGATTGTCACATTGCGAAGACAGCTAATACCCTTTAGTAAACATACCCCTGAATAACTGCCTCCTGAGGATTGTGGATTGGAGGAAGATCAACAAACTGAAAACCTGTTGTAAATGGTGGTTGTATGGGTGCATAAACTTGGTATATTTAGCATGAAGATAAAAGGCGGGAGCTGCAGGATCAAGTCCATAATTTGTGGGTCATTGTGGATTCCAGTTTACCTCAGTTATGAAATCTTGGGTGTGTGGAGGGGGGTGGGGGGTGGGGTCAGCTGTATTAGCTCTGCCAATTTCCTAAAAAGCAGAGATTTTGCCACTTTAGCATACACAGTTATAATCAGTAGATTAGACTGTTCTAACTCTCTGTTCTCAGGTGTGCTGCAGTCTAGGATAGTATCACTGAAAAAAGCTCAGAACTATGCGGCTATTGCACTTGACACTCTATCTGTGGGTTCACATCATACTTCTTTAGAAACCACTACATGGTCTCCATCTTCAAGGATCAATTAAAATATATATTGGCAGGAATTACCATCCACGATGAAGATACATTTATAAGCCTTTTTTGTGCATATATGCCAGATCTCCATTAGGGGGGGGCAACAGTGCCATTTCAAACCCGCGCGCCAACAGGACAAAAACTTCTGATGATGGCTCTTGCCCTCCACTAGAAACCAGGGAGATCCTTGGTATACTATGGTTACATGATGCATTGTGCTACATTAGGAACCACTACCCAGGAAAAAGATTTAGGAGTCATCATGGATATATGTTGAAACTCTCCACCCAGTGTGGAGCAGCGGCAAAGAAAGCAAATAGAATGCTAAGAAAAATAAGGAAAATAATGGAGAATAAAACTAAGGATATTATAATGCCTCTGTATCATTCCATGGTGCAACCGCACCTTGACTATTGTGTGCAATTCTAGTCACCATATCTTAAAAAGGACGTAGCGGAATTAGAATAAAGTACAGAGAAGAGCCACCAAAATGTTAAAGGGGACAGAAGGACACCCCTATGAGGAAAGGTTTAAAAGATTAGGGCTTTTGAACATGGAAGAGAGATGGCTGAGGGGGGATATAATAGAGGTCTATAAATTAATGAATAGAATGGAATGGGTAAATGTAGATTGGCTGCTTACGCCATCAAAAAGTAGAAAAACTAAGGGACACACAGTGAAGCTACAACATAACCTATTTAAGACTAATAAGAGAGAGTATTTTTTTCAACACATAATCAGACTCTGGAATTCATTAATGGAGGATGTAGTAAAAGCTGTTAGTGTAGCTGGGTTTAAAAAACGTTTGGACAAGTTCCTGGAGGAAAGGTGCATAAACCATTATTAAAGAGGATCCAGGAAATCCACTGCTTGCTCTGGATGAACATTGTGGAACGTGTGTACCTTTTTGGGAACCTGTCAGGTACTTGTGACCTGGATTGACCACTGTTGGAAACGGGATACTAGGCTTGGTGGACCTTGGTCTGACCCCAATATAGCAGTTCTTATTTTCTTATGAACTGAAAGGGGCATGGATATTGTTGCAGGAATTAAAGGGGAGTATCAGAAGTCATTATCTGGGGGGTCCAAGGGAGGATTAGGGGGGTCATCGATCTTTACAGAGGGTCCAAGGAGTCTGGGATTGGGGGTGCTTGATGTATATCAGGGGGTTCTGTTGGAGAGCACTGAAATTTGTTGGTGGAGTGCAGAGGAGGAATAGTCTAATGGTTAGTCCACTGGCTTGGGAACCAAAAAACCATGGTTCAGTTCCCACTAGCATTCCTTGTGGCTTTAGACAAGTCACTTAACCTTCCATTGCTTCAGAAAAGTCCAAGTTATCAATGTCCCTGTTTAATGTATATTGCCAAGTTTAAGTTAAAATGTAAACCACTTTGACTAAAATGATAAAGTGGTTTTAAAAACCTGTAAAATAAATAAAGTATGTGCTGGGGGATTGGTTTATATTTGCAAAACCCAACATGGAAATTATTTTCTATTTAAAATTGGCTGCACGACTCTAAAATATGCCAAGGGGACCAGTACAGTACCCAGATTGTCTACAAGGCCCTTAATTATGCCGAGGACCAGCATAGCATCTCAACTGGCTACAAAGCTCTATACCATGCCTAGGGAACAGCTGAAGAGGCAGCATGAGCACAGGCAGCAGGAGTGGGGTAAGCTCAGCTAAGCTGTGTGCCCATTAGTTAGAGTCCCGGCACTGAGGGCTTTCATCCCAGCATAGGGATTTTAAGTAGAGAGGAAGGACCCCCGCATGGTGGAAGAAACATTTATGGACTGCTGAGATGACATGCTGATGGATTTAAATAAGAATAGAAGATGCACTGGCAATGACAACAGAAGAACTGAGGAAGACCGCTGCATCAGCAAGATAAATGGAAGCCTCTATACTTGTTGTAGAAGACCGATAGTTGAAGAATACAGTAATGGAGGATGATGAATTTGAGGGCAATCTTCACACCCTAATAGCTAGGGTTGATTCCGCTATCAGGCTGGCGAGGCAGGTGTTCCTGTCCTATGTCAGCACTCCATGTTCCTCCCTCCTGATACGGGAAATATCATTGTTTGTTCAAGGGTTTAGAAATAGCTGAGCTCCCTTGCATGAACCTCAAAAAAGTATAATAATGAATATTTGAAAATAACTTTGAAGAGAGAGCTCAAGGCTCATCAGCATTGGTAGGTTGGTAGTGTCTCCCTACCATGCTGGGTTCAGTTTCTCCCAGACTCAGGTTCTTAGAAACTGCATACTAAAATGGGTGGCAGAACACTCAGTGAGGCATAGAATGACAACCCAAAGGCACCCATAAAGATGCAGAGCAGGAGGAGGAGGAGGAGGAGGAGCTGTGGGCAAGGAAGACAAAACCCACTGGTCCCAGAGTCATGCAGCAAAGTCGTTCAATGACAACCTAAAGGAACCCATGAAGACCAAAATCAGGAGGAGGAGCATAAAGAAAGCCAAAGCACAGTGGTCATAGAGCCACACAGCAAGAAGGTGACATGAATCACCAAAATCAGCAGGAGAAGGGCAAAGAGCAATAGAAAGACAAGCCATGAGAGCAGTGTCGACGGAGTGATGCAGGCAGCAGTGGAAGAAAGGCAAACAGAAAGAGGCCTCTCTTTTTGTTGGTTTAATTCATTTTTTTTTCTTTTCAGTTTTGCATTGTGCGCCTGCTGAAATGCCCAGTTGCTTCTCACACGTCCCTCTACCCTGCACTGTGTCAACCTCCCTTTGTCCCCTCTTTGGAGATAGCACTAGACATCTGCTCTTCCACAGATGCACAAGAAACTTCAGCTCTTTCTACTCTCCCTATAAAACATCTCTCTTTAGCTTCATTGGCAGATTAGAGGAGCCCATAAGCATATCCTGTGAATGACCTGTCACTTCCTGAGCACTTGTGCTATTGCTGCTCTCACCTTTCTACTACTATTACTATTAATCATTTATATAGTTTTACAAGACGTATGCAGTGCTCTACAGATACATATAAAAATACAGTCCCTGCTCATTAGAGTTTACAATCTAATCAAGACAGATAATACAAAAACTGAGAACAAGGGAAAACAAGGATCCTTCCTTCCCTTCTTTCCTTCTACAACCACTTGTTTTCAAAAAGTACCCTTCCCAAGCATTATGATATGCTTGGACTAGATATCCAGATCTTCTGGGGAGGGACTATCTGACCTTTAGTTCCCTGTCTCACCCACTATGTCTTTACTTCTTAAAGTACCAGAACCTCAAGTAACATAGAAACATAGAAACATGATGACAGAAAAAGACCACATGGCCTATCTAGTCTGTCCTTCCATAACAACAACTACAACAGACCACTTTTTACCTTTAGAGATCCTCTGTGTTGGTCCCATGCTTTTTTGAATTCAGTTACTGTCCTCATCTCTACCACCTCCACTGGGAGACTATTCCACGGATCCACTAGTCTTTCCGTAAAGAAATATTTCCACATATCACTCCTGAATCTATCTCCCTTCACCCTCATCCCATGTCCCCTCGTAGCAGAACTTGCTTTCAATTGAAAGAGGCTCTCTCCCTGAACATTTATGCCACGGAGGTATTTAAACATATCAATCATATCACCTCTATCCCGCCTTTCCTCTAAGGTGTACATATTAAGATCCTTATGTCTGTCCTCATATGCTTTATAATGAAGACCACTAATCATTTTAGTAGCCACCCTCTGCACCAACTCCATCCTGTTCACATCCTTTTGAAGGTGTGGTCTCCAGAATTGCACACCATACTCCAAATGAGGATGCACCAAAGACTTATACAGAGGCATTATCACCTCCTTTTTTCTGCTAGCCATTCCTCTTCGTATGCACCCAAGCATCCTTCTAGCTTTTGCTGTCGGCTTTTCTACCTGTTTAGCTACTTTAAGATCATCAGACACAACCACGCCAAGGTCCCGCTCTTCTTAAGTGGACAAAAGTACTTCACCCCCTATACTATATTGCTCCCTTGAATTGCTGCAGCCCAAATGCATGACCTTACATTTTTTAACATTAAATCCCAGCTGCCAAATTCTAGACCATTCTTCAAGCTTAGCTAGATCCCTCCTCATGTTATCTACACCTTCCTGGGTGTCTACTCTATTGCAGATTTTGGTATCATCTGCAAAGAGGCAAACCTTACCCGACAGCCCTTCCGCTATATCACTAACAAAGATGTTAAAAAGAATCATTATTAAGTATGTTACATGAGATATTTATTTAACTGTATTCTGTGAGTTTGAGTTGAAATTGATAATATGGGCCGTTCCCTCCCATCCCCACAGCTACTGTTACAGACAATAGGTAAGAAAGGTTGCTGCAAAAAGTCATTTCACTCTATCTTCTAATTGTGCAATGCAATATAGAGATTAGATCCAGCAAATGTCCTTCCCTAGTGCCACTGCCTGCTTTGGAAGCGTTGAATAAATAACACAGGTACACTAAAAAAAAATTTTTTTAAACTGCCTCTAATGTTTCGATTGATTTTTACGTTTTTTGGTGCGCTGAATCCAAATCTGGTAACTAATTTGCTCCATCACGTACAGATTTTTTGCTACATTGGGTTAGCAGTTTGAGGTGAACGTTTCAGATTGAGTGCGATCGAGATAAAAGTTTCTTGGATGAATTCTTTATACTAATTGTTTAGTAGTTATTCAAATAAGAATAAAGAAAATTGTAACAAGGCAGCACATAAGAATAGAGTAATGTCAACAAAACACACTGTGATGGTAGCAAAATTGTCTGCACTTAAAACAGCCACATACATGTGCACAAACATTGAGCATATAAGAGCGAGGTTAGACACAAAGCAAAGCAAAGAAATGTGCAAAAAATGTTGTACAGGTATGTATGTAAGAATAGAAAACGCAAACCGCACCATTGCAATACATGAAGACAAACACCCGATGGTGTGAAAATAAAATTCTAATAAATGAGATCAGAGTAATAACTAGCAAATTTATATTTCAAAGTTTAGTAAAAACACGATATTTGTCAACACAGTTTAGATTTTAAAGTCATTCTTGGGTCAATCAATCTCCTGGTGGGCCCGTTTCTTCTTCCCCCGAATGCTTCTCTTGGTGCGCGGCTTGGCGTATTTTTCATCTGGGGTTTCCCGCAGCAGCAACCAGCAGAAATCAGCCATCATAGTGGTGTTCCATCTTCCTTGGTACTTTCTCTCTGTGTCCTTGATGTCCTGGTGAAACCTTTCACCTTGTTCTTCACTGTACGCCCCCAGGTTTTCGGGAAAGTAGTTCACATGGGAGTGCAAGAAATGGACTTTCAGGCTCATGTTACAGCCTTGTTCTTTGAAGGCATTGAGCATCCTGGCAACAATATCCTTATAGTTCTCATCCCGCCTGTTCCCCAAGAATTTGAGAACAACATCCTTGAAGGAATCCCAGGCTTCTTTTCCTTCTCAGACATCGTTTCAGCGAATGCTCCATCTGAAATGAGTTTCCTTATATCAGGGCCAACAAACACTCCTTCCTTTAGCTTTGCTTCAGAAAGTCGGGGGAACTTTGAGCAAAGGTACCGAAAGCACTCAACATCTTTTGGAAGGGACTTGATGAATTGCTTAATGAGACCCAACTTAATGTGGAGAGGTGGTAATAGAATTTTATCACGAGGTACCATGCTCTCATGAAGAACATTTTTCTCACCGGGTCTCAAATACTCCCGAATTGGCCAGTCTTTTTTCCCCCAGTGTAGGTCGCGGGCCCGGCTATCCCACAAGCAAAGGAAGCAGGGATATTTGGTGAAACCGGATTGCTGCCCTAATAGCATGGATAGAATTTTAAAGTCTCCACAAATCATCCACTTATGCTCATCATAACGAATCTTCTGAAGAATCAGGGCCAAATTCTCGTATTTTTCTTGGAGAATAACAGTGTGAGCAATAGGAACTGAAGCGAATGTGTTGCCATTATGAAGAAGAACACCTTTTATGCTGTCTTTTGACGAATCAATGAACAGCCGCCATTCAGAAGGATCATACTTGAGTTTAAACTTTTCCATCACTCCGTATATATCGTTGCAAAATACCAAATCTTCCTCTTTGCTGAAATACTTCAAAAATTGTGTCTCGCGGTTGCGGTACCAATAAAAAGTTGTTCCTGGTGACAATAGATTTTTCTGTTTAAGCCGAGAACCTAGCAGTTGGGCAGCATCTTTTGGGAGTCCTAAATCCCGGACTAAATCATTCAATTCAGCTTGAGAGAAAAGTTCAGGTTTCGGATCTGGTTCAGTTTCAAACTCGGAAGTACTGGACTCATCGGGAGAAGCCATCTGATGAGTCTCATCATGATCAGAACTGTCCACACAAATATGATCCAAAGATTTTGGTGGTTCAGGCACAGGTACTTCGTTGCTATGAGGCATAGGCCTAATTGCTGAGGGAAGGTTGGGGTAACTTATTACGTTCTTATTTTTTAAGTTGTATCCCTTCACAATGCAAGAGCAAAAATAGCAGTCACTGCTGTGGTCTCTTTCTTCACGCCACATCATAGGTATTCCGAAACGAAATGCTTGTTTTTTTACCTTTCATCCATAAGCATAGATCTTCCTCACATGTCTTGCACACTTTGTGAGGAGCCCACAGTTTGTCTTCATCGCCTAACTTCAAACCGAAATAGGCGAAATATACTTTTTAAATAAATGCAGAAATGTTCCTCTGCCGCTTTTTCACGGTATATTCCCCACAAATAAAACAAAAACTGTCGGGAGAGTTGACGCAACCTCTGGCTCTGTGAGCCATCACAAATACACAGCACTGCAAACTACAACTGTAGTGAACCACTTCGGAATAAGGCTGGATTACGACTGAGCAAACAAAAGGTAATAATGAACTTGCAAGAAACCAAAATTTGACAGGAACGTTCATGTCGCAACCACCGTGTTTGAGCGAGCGAACGAGGCGAGGCGAACAGGAAAGAACATGCGCCAGCGCGAGTACTGGATTTAGCCCCCCGCCTCCCAATTGTCCTGTTAATGTATAAAATGAATACAAAACACTCTAAAATATCATGAGGGAGTGTTTCTAGTTAGTTAACCATTACAACCTCTATTTTGGGCCAAGAAAATAAACTGCAGTCGGCTAAAAAGAAATTATGTGAACATTCCTTATATGGGTAAGAAATCTAATTTTGCAAGAAAACGTGACGTGATGGAACATTTTGGCTATTTTTCCTGGATTCAGCACCCCAAAATCTATAGGAATCAGTTGCAAAACTGGAGGCAGTTTTTTGGTAGTGTACCTGTGTAATCTGTGTGGATTAGTGCACAATGCATACTAAAAAACTGTTAAATAAATAAATAAAATGAGAGAGTAGAAGTATGAATATTTGTGCTAATGATGATTATGTAGACACACAAAACATAAAGCAGCCAAGATTTACACAGACAGGCTAGCAGAGAGGTGCCATATGTGCAGTTTATCACCGAGAGGCCAGTTATCGCCAGAAGAAGGCGACATTCTATGTAGCCATTGTAAAAAAGAAATTCAGCTGTAGAATGAACTCTTCAAAACCACATAGTCATCTGCTGCAAGATCTCTGGGATATGAAAATCATGTTGCTTTAGACTTAGAACTAATTAAGCATTTATTGCTCTCTGAATCATCGTTTCCCTGAAGATCGCAAGAAAAATATTTGTAGGTATATAAATATTAATGTGTTCTTTATAAAACTGAACTTCTGATAAACAATCTTGATATTTTGATTGTTACAATAGATTTTTTGATGTAACACCTAACTTACAACTTTATATAAACCATATTTAGTGCTGATAGGGCCTTTGGGCCCGATATTGAGCTGGGAGAGCTAAGGGCAGAGTTGGTACATAGCCTTGCACCCTCACCCTTAACCCCAGATATTCAATGCCATGCAGATGGCATTGAATATCTAGTTTGGGTGCACTGGGAAACCGCCACACCGCCTATCCGGGTAGCGGTGATATTGGACCGCTACCCAGTTAGCATCCACGACTAAGACTAAGGGGTATGTTAACTAAAACCCCGGTAAAGTGCGGGCCGCGGTAGAGTGCGGGTGCCATATAAGGAGTGGGTGTTTCGCGCTGAAGAAGGAAATGCATGATTTGCATATGCGCTAAGGTGCGCGGCGCCCATATGTGCCCGCACCTTAGCGCATCAGATGGCTGCGTGGGAGGCATATGTGGTACGCTGATGGGCAAGCAGAAGAGCTGAGCCACAGCACAATGTTTAATGCACCTACCAATGGTGCAGGGATCAGGGGTTTGATCCCCCACAGATGCCAATAGAGACAGCTGGCTGATGCAATAATTTAGGTGGCAGTGAAATAATGGGCAGCATAAGGTGGCGCACTAATGTTTTGGAGGCAGTCGAATACTGGGCGGCATAAGGCTGCGTGCTAATTGTTTTAGGAGACATCTCAATATGGGGCGGCATAAGGTGGCGCGCTGCTGAGCAAACAGAAGTGCAGAGCCACAGCACAATGGTTAAGGCACCTACCAATAGTGCAGGGATCAGGGGTTCAATCCCCCAAAGTGCCCAATGAACAAGGCTGGCTGAGGCATTGTGTATTATGGGCATGAGTGCCTTAGGGGGCATGTTATTTGTATTTTAATTATCATTACTAGCAAACGCACCCTCAAAGCGTGTTAACATGAGGCACCCCATAAGTCACATTTTAAAGTGCACTGTCCGCCAAGGCACCCTAGAATGTAGCTTATAGGGCGCTTTAGAGGGTGCCGTATGAGGTCCCGCAAGGTGCGCTGACATGCAAGGCAGATCAGCAGTGGAGCACAATGGATAAGGCACTGACTGCTGATAACAGGGGTCATGAGTTTGCTCCCCAGGGTGCCTAATACGTAAAGCAGGCTGTGGCATCAGCTTTGCAATGTACATATCTTTTCTTGCAGCACCGTATGTTTATTTTATTAATTGCTGCCAGCAAACACGCCCTCACGTGCCGTAAGTGAAGGTGCCGTATAAGGCACCCTATAAGGCACTCCATAGGGCACATTATAGAGTGCACTGTCCGCCACGGCACCCTAAGATGTCTCCTATAGGGCACTCTATAAGTTGTGTCACAGGATAATGTATAGTGCACCTTATATGGACAGGAACCATAAGGTGCTCTATAGGATGCCCTATGGAGCCCCCTCAGAGGCACCCTATGGGTACAGTACGCTGAGGGTGTTTTTGCTGGCATCAAAATATGTACATTAAAGAAAAACAATGCTTTGGAAGACCCTATCAAATAACCCCACTCTGGGTTTGAACCCATGATCTCTGACTTTACAGACAGTGAAGTAACCATTGTGCTACAGCTGGCAGCAAGCCCCTGGCTGATTGCAAAGAGCCTGCACGTCACCACACAGACAGTCTACTGTGCTCACCAGGATAGGGTTAGCCCACCAGTACCCATGATGCACTGCACATGCAAATCAGCTGTCCACAGATGAACACAAGATGGGGAATGCACTCCCACAGCACCTCGGCCTGGTAGGGGGAAGTGACCTGGTGCACCCCCACAGCACCTCGCCCTGGTAGGGGGTACTGACCGGGTGTTTTACTGGCACAGAGTACCTACAGACCGTCACATTGTGCGTTTACTGTGCTCACTCTGAGCGTGCGATGAGGCGCCTAGGACCAGGTCCACAACACCTTCCATGGCTGATGGAGGCCCAAAGCTGTGTTAATGTGTGAGATAAGTAGTGTTTGTCTCAGTCAGGTGGGATATGCACACCCCCCTCCCCCGGGTGGCAAACATGGTCTCCCATCAATAGATCCACCTTATACCTCCCTGCAAAGGTGGCATTAGAGGGGAACATCAACCCTCATCCTGCTGATGAACAGACACCCCACAGGGCAGTCAATGCAGCTCTATACACATTCATAACACAATAGCAGACAGGCAT
This sequence comes from Ichthyophis bannanicus, assembly GCA_033557465.1. Classification (NCBI taxonomy): domain Eukaryota; kingdom Metazoa; phylum Chordata; class Amphibia; order Gymnophiona; family Ichthyophiidae; genus Ichthyophis; species Ichthyophis bannanicus. The sequence goes on from CM066033.1 coordinate 582,213,724, forward strand.
TAGACCAGGATATGGTAAGCTACACCCCACCACTATCTGATATTCTCCTGCAGCAAGCCATCAGCCACTGCACACCACTCCATCTGGACACATACCAGCTACAAACAGTCTGCTAGCTAGTCCATAGTGCATGTTCCCAGTGGAAATGCATGCACCCAGAACTGGGATGTCAGCATACACAGTACATAGATAAATCAGTGACTGGGCCTCAAAAAGACACCCATATGTATCACATGAGAGAAATACTATATAGCACTATGGGGGTGCCTAGCCATGCTGTGTTCACTGCACAGTCAGGGTGAGAGTGGTCTCTCAGCAGGACATACTGAGGTCACCCTGTCTGTGTAGGTGGTGGCCGGGCACCACAATGTCCCAGTCAGTGCCCTATGCCCTGTGCAGATGCACCCTGGCAAGGCCACCCTGTCCGGCCTACACCCATGGTACCTTGCTCCTCATTATGCACATTGGCAGCCCAATACTGGCAATATTGCTGGCAGTGTGGGCTGTGGAAGGTGTTTGCAGCCACCACACACTGGATAGACAGACAGCCACCCCCACACCTATGCCAGCATTGTGCTACTATAGAGGGGTTCAGCAGCCATACCCACCACACCAGTCATGGACACAGTACATGCATGGATATGGTACGCATTACTGTTGGGGGTCACATTCCAGGGTGGTAAACACTGTCAGAGACCGGACCTGCAGCACACACCGCAGACATCTGAATGATTGTTATGGTGGAGCTCATTGAGCAAACTGTGCTTTACGTAGGACTGCAGATCTGCCAGTTATCATAGGAAACGTTTGATAGCTGTGTACCTTATACCCAGGTGTAGTGTGGCATTGCAGAGGTATGCAACTGCTAGTATTGGGAGATACAGGCAGGGCCCAATGTCCTGCCTCTCCAGGAGGCATTGGCCAATGGGGCCTGTGGGTGTGGGTGTGGGTATGTCTGGCCCTGTTGGCTGCTGCTCTACGGCAGGGTTTCCCAACTCCAGTCCTGGTGTTGCAAACACTGTTCGGGTTTTCATGCTGTCCCTCATAGATATGCATGAGCTATATCTGCATACCATGGGGATGGTGCATAGCTATGCAGCACAGGCATCATTATTAGAGACAGCATGGAACCTGAATGGTGTGGGGTCCTCCAGGACTGCATTTGGGAGACTCTGCTCTAGGTAATGCGCCTGTTTATGGTGTCTGAGATTGGTGTGGTAAAATATAGGCGTATGAACCATGCATATGTTCTTAGCTATACAGTATTGTCCTTACTATCACGCATTAGTTGTGGGTAAAATATATGGACTGGATTGGCAGTAGCCCCAGCTGGGATTTGAACCTATGACCCTCTGTTCCTACACACACTGTCTGTGTGCACTGCACCACTGTGTTGCCACAGATATGCTGTGTTCCCTGGGGATTCCATGACTGTACATCCAACAGAGCCTGTCTGTTGTGATGGATGGTGCCAGCCTGCACAGGCCTAGGCCACTGTCTGCTGTGGTTTGCAGCTACCGCCCCCTCCACCACCTGTACCCTTCCGCCAACATGCAGACATGTCCCTATCTGGGAAAAACACATGACCTGAGTGAGTTGTAGCACTCCAGGACTGAGTTTGGGGGACTCGGCTGTAGGTAATGCCCATTGTAATGGTTTGTGTGCGGTGTAGGGTAATATATAGGTGTTGGGACCATGCTTATGTTATCTGCAATAAAAGAGTGTCTGTACTCTCACTGTTTAGTGGTGGGTAAAACTATGGGGACTGGGTTGGCAGGAGCCCCAGCTGGGATTTGAACCTGTGACCCTCTGGTCCTGGCTGTGTCCGCTGCACCACACTGTGGCCACAGAGACAGTGCAGTCTCTGGAGATAGGAAACCTGGCCGCAAGAGTCAGACACCCTGCTCTGCACAATTTTACTGTGTGCTCGTTTACCTTCTATGGGGACACGGGTGCACAAAAAACTCAAATATGCCCTTCAAAAAAAGGGGAGAAAAATATAACAACAAGCTGGGCAACAGTGATATCAATGGGCAACCTGAGATACTCTCCCAGGAAAGCTCCATTACATTGCAGTGCTGTTGAAAGAGTCTACGGAGCGTAGACCCTTCCATAAATCATTTCTATTTTTTGGGGCTTTCCTGGGAGTGTTTGTTATTGTTGCCCATTAATAGCACTGTTGCCCAGCTGGATTATAATTTATTTGGAATTTGTTGTGGTCATTTTCAATTTATATTTGCAATTTTCTTCTGTGCACATGTATCACACTGCTCACGTTTTTTGGGTTTCCCCACTTTTGCTGTACATTGCTGAAGGAAATGGTTTCTCTTCCCTTTAAATGGTAGTTTTTACATGTAAATTCGGACCCGCTCCTGTGCGGGGAGCCTCTCCCCTCCCACTCTCCACCCATTGACCCTGTCTCTCCGCCCCTCGGGGGCCTTCCTCCACCCTCCGTTAGCCTTTCGCCGCCTCTATCGCACATGAGCGCACCGCACACGTGCGCGTTTTCGGCGCATATGTGCGGAGCCCGTTAATGTGACGCGCACACGTGCGGGGCACTTAAGAGCACTTAAATGCATCATTTTAGAGCGCTCAAGTGCGCCCCGCACAAGTGCGCAGTTTAGTAAACATACCCCTAAGTGAGCCAAAAGCTTGCCTACTTTGAGCTGAGTTGCACTAACCGGGTAACGGTCCAATATTGCCGCTACCAGGTTACCGCTATTCTATGCCCCTGCTCTTCCCCATCCCGGAATGCCACCTAACCAGAGAGCATCGGGGTGGATAGGGGGCAAAGATGGGGATATTCGACAGCACCAACCATGTAGGTGCCATCGAATATTCCCATTTAAGGCATTTACACAGTTTACTGGCTGTAAATCATGTAAACGCCTTTCCAATATCAGAGCCTTTGTGTTTTATTCGGTATGGTGGAGGGAGATTATAGTTTCATTAACTTACTATTTAAATGTGATGATGTATTTCGTGGATGGGATGTGAGCAGGAGATTATTAATGTATTTTCTGTTTTCACTTTGTTGTAAATTACACAAGTTATTTTCTAAAAAGAGAGAATAAATAAGACAAAAGTAAAAAATTGGTTTAAATAAAGTTGGTTCCTTTAAAGTTTAACCTTCTATTGCCTTCTAGGGACCAGCAAAATGAACATCTAATTGCTAATCTTCTTTACTATATTGCCATTAACTAATACCTTTTAAAAAAATAAATGCTTACCTTTTTGACATAGCTAACATAGAATAATCCATGGTTTTGCAGCTACTTTGGTTACCTGTTTTGGCATAAATAGAATTTTAGGTCTTGTCCATAATACATAAAGTGGTTTTGGTAAAGGCCCTATATATCTGAAAAGGTGAACAGCCTGCAATTCTACAAATGGCTACATTCTCGAGATGAGAACCTGCTTTAGATTCCTTCTCTGAAAGAGATTAGATTAGTAAGAAGAAGTTGGAAAACCTTTTCATAATGGAGATTTTTTGACTTATCACTTCTTTAAAAATTTACTTCAGCTTCTTGGAATACAGCTTCCTCACTACTGGACAGTGTGACTTACTGTCTTTCTGAATTAGTTTGAGCCGGTGATCCTACTTCTTTCTGACTAGGATGGGTATGCATGAGATCTATAGTTATTGAATATTGAAATTTTAATAATCAGAAAAAAAGAGTAAATTAATTGCCACAGAGTAGATTTATTCAGCCTGACATGTTCATGTTTTGGCACAAAATGCTTACATCAGGGGCAGTTATTGCAATCCAAGAAAAATACATCCGACCACACAGAAAAAGATGTTACTGATACCACAGTTTTCTTTTTGTCATGGTCCATTATTGGTAAGGGATTGTCCCCTCCCCCTTTTTTCTTGTGTTATTTTAATAAATAAGTTATTTGTACTTATTTTTTCTCTTTTATAAATCAAGGATGCAAATTATTGTTTGTATTGTTATATTTTTTTTTTAGATTTTATGCTTAATGTTTTTCTAACAAGTAATGGCTAAGGGGTATGTTTACTAAACGGGGCACTTGTGCGGGGCGCACCTGAGCGCCCTAAAATGATGCATTTAAGTGCTCTTAAGCACCCCGTACGCGTGCACGGCACATTAACGGGTCCCGCACGCATGCGCCGAAAACGCGCACGTTTGCGGGGCGCTCATGTGCGATAGAGGCGTGGAAAGGCGAAATGAGGGCGGAGGAAGGCCCCCGAGGGGCGGAGAGACGGGGTCAATGGGTGGAATGTGGGAGGGGAGAGACTCCCCGCACAGGAGCGTGCCCGAATTTACAAGGAAAAAATACCGCCAGTGAAACACTCGCGGTAGAAAGCATTTAAAGGGAAGAGAAACCATTTCCGTCGGCAATGTACAGGAAAACCGGGGAAACCAGCAAAACGTGAGCAGTGTGATACATGTGCACAGCACAAAAGTGCAAATAAAAATAGAAAATGACCACAACAGAAATATTAAAAATAGTAATTCAGCTGGGGAACAGTTATAGTGATGGGCAAATACAGAAAACACACCCAGCAAAGCTCCAGAAAAAAGAAATGAATTTTGGAAGGGTTTACGGAGCGGAGACTCTTCCAAAAAACATTTCCTGTTGTGGAGCTTTCCTGGGAGTGTTTGCTATGGTTGCCTATTAATATCACTGTTGCCCAGCGTGGTGATATTTTGTCCCCCATTTCCCGTGGTCATTTCTGTGGTTTATGTGCACGTTTGTCACCAGACAGGGTGCATATGCCCACAGTAAATTTGCGTAGAGCAGGGTTTGTGACTCCATCCTGCCAGGCTTACTACCTCCAGGGGCTGCACTGTCTATGTGGCCATAGTGTGGTGCAGCAGACAGAGTCAGTACCTCTAGGGTCAGAGGTTCAAAGCCCAGCTGGGGCACTTGCCAGCCCAGTCCCTATATTTTACCCACCACTAAACACAGATAGCGCAGACACCCCTGTATTGCAGGGGACATAAGCATGGGGAAAACACCCATATTTTACCCAACAACGCACACACACCACAACAGTGGGCATTACCCACAGCCAAGTACCCCAAATGCAGTCCCGTACTGCCACATTCCAATCAGGTCACCTGCTTTTTATGGGAGAAGCTCATGCCAGCATGTTGGCGGACGAGTACATGTGGTGCAGGGGGCAGTGGCTGCTAGCGACAGAAGACAGAGGCCTAGCCATGTGCAGGTTGGCACAGTCCACAGCAACAGACAGGCCCTGCCGGATCCACAGTCATGGACTATCCAGGGAATTCAGCCAATCTGTGGCTACACGGTGGTGCAGTGCACACAGACAATGCATGCAAAAACAGAAGGTCACAAGTTCAAAGACCAGCTGGGGCTACCAGCAATCCTGCACACATATTTTCCCCACAAATAAACAGTGACAGTAAGGACACACCTTTCCTGACGAGGACATATGCAATGGTAATACATCTATCTTTTACCCCACTGAGCACAGACACCATGAACAGGGGCAGAACCTACAGCAGAATCCCCCAAATGCAGTCCTGGTGGGCCACACACCAGTCAGGTTCCATGCTGCCACTCATACAAATGCCTGTGCTGTATATCTATGCACCACCCCCACGGCATGTAGATGTAGCTCATGCATATTCATGAGGGACAGCAGGAAGACCCGAACAGTGTGATGCAAAACTGGACTGGAGTGGGGAAGCGCTGCCGTAAAGCAGCAGCCAACAGGGGCAGACACACCCACACCCACAGAACATTGGACCCTGCGTGCATCTCCCAATACCAGCACCTGCATACCTTAGCAATGTCACCCTACACCTGAGGTACACAGCTCTGAAACGTTTGCTAAGAGTACAGGCTGATAGATATCCCTACGTTACGCACATACTGCTAGTTGACCCCATCCGAACAATCTATTTGGTGTCTGCGGTGCGTGCTCCAGGCCTGGCCTCTGACGGTGTTCACCACCCTGGGGAGTGACCCCCAACAGAACTGCGTACCATATCCATGCCTGTGCCGTGCCCAGGACAGGTGTGGTGGCCAAGGCTAATCACCCCATCAATAGTAGCACAATGCTGGCATAGGTGTGGGAGTGTGTGTCTGTCTATACAGTGTGTGTTGGCTGCAAACACCTTCCCCAACCCACACTGCCAGCACTACTGCCAGTATTGGCCTGCCAATGTGCATAATGAGCAGCAAGGTACCATGGGAGGGAGGAGTAGCCTAGTGGTTGGGGCACGGTACTTCAGGCCGGAAGGTCGGGGGTTCAAATCCCACTAGAGGACAGCAACCTTGGGCCGGAAGGACTGGGGTTTCTAGTCCCACAGATGCTCCTTGTGGTCTTGGGCAAGCCACTTAACCCTCCATTGCCCATGTTCCCTGTAAGTATTAGTGAATGTGTCTCATATCCCCGCGTGTTAAATGTATCCCCCAATTGTGTTGTGACCGCTTTGATTGAAGGATAAGGCGGTATACAAAACTGTCTAAATAAATAAATAAATGGGTATAGGTCAGACATGGTGGGCTGGCCAGGATGCATCTGCACAGGGCATAGGGTCCACAAAAAAACAGCACTAGCCACTCAACCGAGCAGGAGCAAAAAAAAGAAGCGGCAGATACACACCCAATAAACTTAAAAACGTTATTAAACCAAGGGGTGGCCAAAACCCAACACAGGCCATGTTTCGTAATTACTTCATCAGGGGCTATCCAGGCACACTAAAAAACAAATATATAAATTAATAAAATCAAACTAAAGAACAATAGACATATAAAAAATTTGGAAAATTAAAAATGAAAATACTAATAAAAATAAAATTATAAACATTAATATATAATATAAGCATAAAGGCCAAAATGGACCATATCAATGACCAAATATCTTAAGAACCTTAATAAAAATCATAAAAACCATATATGATCTAGATATATCTAACGTATTTGATTAACCAACAACTCCATAAATAAAATAACACAGAAAATTCATTTATATACACATATATAATTAAATATGAAAATATGTATAATATAAATAAATAAATAATAATTAAAAATATGAACACTAATTGGAATACAAAAAATGATAAAATAACTAAAACATTTATAAGTATAAAATGCAATACACAAAATTACACAAAGAATATAAAACACAACTGTAATTCATTGCGAAACAAGAAGGGATGAGGAGACTGGAAGAGTAGGACCCATCTAAAACCAATTGTGTAAATGCTAATAAAATCACATACTATAAAGATGGATATTACCTGTGGGTGTGAAGTACAAAAATTTCACCAGGATCGATAAAAAACTGGCAGATACTAATATCAGAATAGCTTCTAGAAAAAATCCTGGTGAAATTAGCACGACACACACACGTACGGTCCGGTTTTTTGCTTTTTTCTGCCTGGCCCTCCCACTCCTTATATGGCACCAGCACACTAACGGGAACCCGCACAGCAACAGTGTTTAGTAAACATGCCCCTAAGAGTAAAGTGAAAACGGAAAGAAAGAAACAAAAAAAAATATTTTTTTACAGGTGAAGCTGTTGTATTTCTACAACCAGACTGTTTTATGTACATTTCTATTGAGAATAATCACCAGTATGAGCTGGACAAAATTGCATGACTTTATGGATATTTCAAGGAATACTTTTTTGGGAAGGCTGAGGGTTGTTTTGGCACCTTTCAAGAGTCCGCTTGTTTTCATCTTTTCCTTCAGTAAAAACGCTCCTGTGAAAGCAAACCCATGACAAACTTCGTATTTGAGGAGCGCACTAAAACAGTGCAGCTTTTACATCCCCACTTCCCCCATACTGTGCTCAATTTTTCAATTGTCATGATTGTTTTTCTTCACTGACCTGTACAGAGGACTGCTGAAGTCAAGCACAACTCATACTGCTAAGACAGATGCTATAAAATGAAGCTGAAAGAGTTGTAGGTTTGCAAATGATTACCTGTCATACTAAGCTTTCTCAGTTCTCTGTATTAGTATAGGTAACACAAGGATAGAAAGTGAAGCTAGGTGACTCCCTGTCTTTCAAATCATGATTGATAGCCTGGACTTGGTGTAGATTTCTTGATAGTTCTTCAGCACACCAGAAACAGGTCACTAAAATGACTAATAATGTAGAAATCGGTGGCATCAAGAAATAATCTGTCATTTCCAGTATCTGGTTAGAACAGATCTCTTTATCTATCTTTCTCTGATTTTTATTTTACTTTATCCTTCAGTCTCTTATGCAGGGTCAGCTCAAGTGCCTGTGATGCCTTAAGCTGATTTTTGCTTTAATGTCCCCATCTGGGGACATTCTTGTGGTATGAATCACACAAATGTCAGGGTTCATAGTGAAAAAATGGCCCTTACTCAAATGAAGCTTGTGTTGTTTCTTAAATGACACTGATTACCTAGTTTTAGGACTTAAGTGTTTCATACAAGTTCAGGGTAATTTTATAAGAGGACACCTAGATAGTGTGCCTTTTAATTTGCTAAAATAAAGGGTCATTTAAAAATGTTCATTTGTGATTTGGATGCTGAAGATGTGCACGTGGATGTCAAAATCATGGACCCTTCTCTGTAGCCATTCTACAAATGGTATTTGTAGACGTCTCCGGTGCAGGGATATCAAGTAGGCATGAGGGTGTGGTAGAGGTGTGTCTGGGGAGTGGCAATGTACTTACACATCCCTGTTCAATCTCAGATGGGGTCTATTCTGAAGCACAAATAGCGGAGATGGATGTCTCGTTGGGATGTCCATCCCCACAATTCGTCCCCCTTTCCCATCCCCAACAAAGCCTCCCAATATGAACAAGGAGTTTGAATGAGGACGTTAGATGGGGTCAGGAAGAAGGTGGTGCGGAGGTAGCATTAGGATGGGCCGTGGACCTTCCACGGCCCCAGACATAGAGGTACGATTCTGATGTTGGCCCTGTATATCCGGGGCCGGCAGAATAGACGGGGAACTTATTCCACCTCTGAGGTGGAATAACTTCCCCTAAATATTGGGGAGATGTCAGGCCCAGGCCGTAGCAGAGGGTGGAGGGGGTGCAGATTCCCCAAAGCCCAACCCTGGCCAGATCGGGGGTTGGGCTGTGGGGAATGAAAGAAGTGGTCAGCGACCAAGGCTCCTGCCATGGTGCCTCGGTTCCATTCAGGAGCCTGACTGAGTTAGCCAGGCAGGAGCTTGTCCAGGCCTGCAGATACAGGCTTAGAGGTGATTCTAATCCTGCCTGGGCACGTCTAGCCCCTTGGGATCAGAATCGCATCTACCTCTGTGCGTCCAGTTCCAACTGGAGGCATAGAGGCCTGGGATGTACTTCTTGGAATAGGCCTTGAAATGTCTGCAGGTACGTCAAATGTTTATACCTGCATCAGAAAAGTGCTTGTTTTCACCTTAAAACATCCAGAGAGTGTAAAGAAGGTGGAGAATTAAGTGATTAACCTTAGATCACAAAGACCCATAGTGGGATTTGAATCCTGACCACTTTACTCTTAAGTCACTACTCTAACGATTATGCTATCAGGCATCTTGGTTGTGAAATGTTATCCTGGGGATGAGCATATCGGGCACATCCACATTTTCAGGTGCTTGCTTTGCATTGCAGATGCTTGCTTTTTTTTACAGATGGCTTTGACGTCCCAGATTACACAGGTACACTAAAAAAACTTTTTTTTAAACTGCCTCTAATGTTTCGATTGATTTTTACGTTTTTTGGTGCGCTGAATCCAAATCTGGTAACCAATTTGCTCCATCACGTACAGATTTTTTGCTACATTGGGTTAGCAGTTTGAGGTGAACGTTTCAGAGTGAGTGCGATCGAGATAAAAGTTTCTTGGATGAATTCTTTATACTAATTGTTTAGTAGTTATTCAAATAAGAATAAAGAAAATTGTAACAAGGCAGCACATAAGAATAGAGTAATGTCAACAAAACACACTGTGATGGTAGCAAAATTGTCTGCACTTAAAACAGCCACATACATGTGCACAAACATTGAGCATATAAGAGCGAGGTTAGACACAAAGCAAAGCAAAGAAATGTGCAAAAAATGTTGTACAGGTATGTATGTAAGAATAGAAAACGCAAACCGCACCATTGCAATACATGAAGACAAACACCCGATGGTGTGAAAATAAAATTCTAATAAATGAGATCCGACACTGTGGTAATAACTAGCAAATTTTTATTTCAAAGTTTAGTAAAAACACGATATTTGTCAACACAGTTTAGATTTTAAAGTCGTTCTTGGGTCAATCAATCTCCTGGTGGGCCCGTTTCTTCTTCCCCCGAATGCTTCTCTTGGTGCGCGGCTTGGCGTATTTTTCATCTGGGGTTTCCCGCAGCAGCAACCAGCAGAAATCAGCCATCATAATGGTGTTCCATCTTCCTTGGTACCTTCTCTCTGCGTCCTTGATGTCCTGGTGAAACCTTTCACCTTGTTCTTCACTGTACGCCCCCAAGTTTTCGGGAAAGTAGTTCACATGGGAGTGCAAGAAATGGACTTTCAGGCTCATGTTACAGCCTTGTTCTTTGAAGGCATTGAGCATCCTGGCAACAATATCCTTATAGTTCTCATCCCGCCTGTTCCCCAAAAATTTGAGAACAACATCCTTGAAGGAATCCCAGGCTTCTTTTTCCTTCTCAGACATCGTTTCAGCGAATGCTCCATCTGAAATGAGTTTCCTTATATCAGGGCCAACAAACACTCCTTCCTTTAGCTTTGCTTCAGAAAGTCGGGGGAACTTTGAGCAAAGGTACTGAAAGCACTCACCATTTTTTGGAAGGGACTTGATGAATTGCTTAATGAGACCCAAGTTAATGTGGAGAGGTGGTAATAGAATTTTATCACGAGGTACCAAGCTCTCATGAAGAACATTTTTCTCACCGGGTCTCAAATACTCCCGAATTGGCCAGTCTTTTTTCCCCCAGTGTAGGTCGCGGGCCCGGCTATCCCACAAGCAAAGGAAGCAGGGATATTTGGTGAAACCGGATTGCTGCCCTAATAGCATGGATAGAATTTTAAAGTCTCCACAAATCATCCACTTATGCTCATCATAACGAATCTTCTGAAGAATCAGGGCCAAATTCTCGTATTTTTCTTGGAGAATAACAGAGTGAGCAATAGGAACTGAAGCGAATGTGTTGCCATTATGAAGAAGAACACCTTTTATGCTGTCTTTTCATTCAGCAGGATCATACTTGAGTTTAAACTTTTCCATCACTCCGTATATATCGTTGCAAAATACCAAATCTTCCTCTTTGCTGAAATACTTCAAAAATTGTGTCTCGCGGTTGCGGTACCAATAAAAAGTTGTTCCTGGTGACAATAGATTTTTCTGTTTAAGCCGAGAACCTAGCAGTTGGGCAGCATCTTTTGGGAGTCCTAAATCCCGGACTAAATCATTCAATTCAGCTTGAGAGAAAAGTTCAGGTTTCGGATCTGGTTCAGTTTCAAACTCGGAAGTACTGGACTCATCGGGAAAAGCCATCTGATGAGCCTCATCATGATCAGAACCGTCCACACAAATATGATCCAAATATTTTGGTGGTTCAGGCACAGGTACTTCGTTGCTATGAGGCATAGGCCTAATTGCTGAGGGAAGGTTGGGGTAACTTATTATGTTCTTATTTTTTAAGTTGTATCCCTTCACAATGCAAGAGCAAAAATAGCAGTCACTGCTGTGGTCTCTTTGTTCACGCCACATCATAGGTATTCCGAAACGAAATGCTTGTTTTTTTACCTTTCATCCATAAGCGTAGATCTTCCTCACATGTCTTGCACACTTTGTGAGGAGCCCACGGTTTGTCTTGATCGCCTAACTTCAAACCGAAATAGGCGAAATATACTTTTTTAATAAATGCAGAAATGTTCCTCTGCCGCTTTTTCACGGTATATTCCCCACAAATAAAACAAAAACTGTCCGGAGAGTTGACGCAACCTCTGGCTCTGTGAGCCATCACAAATACACAGCACTGCAAACTACAACTGTAGTGAACCACTTCGGAATAAAGCTGGATTACGACTGAGCAAACAAAAGGTAATAATGAACTTGCAAGAAACTGAAATTTGACAGGAACGTTCATGTCGCAACCACCGTGTTTGAGCGAGCGAAACGAGGCGAGGCGAACAGGAAAGAACATGCGCCAGCGCGAGTACTGGATTTAGCCCCCCGCCTCCCAATTGTCCTGTTAATGTATAAAATGAATACAAAACACTATAAAATATCATGAGGGAGTGTTTCTAGTTAGTTAACCATTACAATCTCTATTTTGGGCCAAGAAAATAAACTGCAGTCGGCTAAAAAGAAATTATGTGAACATTCCTTATATGGGTAAGAAATCTAATTTTGCAAGAAAACGTGACGTGATGGAACATTTTGGCTATTTTTCCTGGATTCAGCACCCCAAAATCTATAGGAATCAGTTGCAAAACTGGAGGCAGTTTTTTGGTAGTGTACCTGTGTCACACTTGGATGTCTCATTGTCAAATGTGCCTCTAAACCCATTTTAGAAAGGTAACTATTACATATGACAGAGAATGCTCCTTTAATGAAGACACTGATGAAAATGACTGTGCCTACCTTTTGCAAATAAAGTAAATGATCATATTTTACAATCAACACACTCAGGGATAACCAAACCATACCGGGTGATCACCTAAGGTGGCGATTTCTGGGAGCGCCAAAGATTTTGACAGCCAGGCAGGTGTAAGGCTTAAGATTTGCCCAGGGTGCCAGCACTTTGAGCCAACTCTATGGATGGCCTTGAACACACATTCTTGCTCACAGTGAACATATGCATCATTGAATTAATGCTGGTTGGTATTTCATAAGAGGTCATTTGTGCATGTATGTAGCCACTTACAAATGCAAATGACTGAAATACCAATATTTATGTGTATTCTTATTGCCTAAAAATTGATGCCCTTTATGAAATTAACCCCAGAGCTCCTCACCCTCAATAAATGAGCACTTTCTCAGCTTCCAGTGCTGTTGCCTTCCTATCTTTCTATGTGTAGACTCTGCACCTTCCCTCCTGAGCTCTCTTTATTACTCTAGCAAGTCCAGCAGCAGGTCCCAGCTAGCTCCAGCCACCTCCAAAAGCAAGACTGTAAACAGCACCCCTCATTAGTAAGCTCTTGAAGAAGAAATGCAAACCTAGTTGTGAATGGCCACTGTGCACTCTTTTGATTGGTCACTTCTGATAATTTTGCAGCCCTTGTCAATTCAGCCACCCACTAAAACAATCCTTACAATTTAATTAATTGTCATTCCGACATATATATTTTTTAATAATGTGATGAAGTATATGTCCCATCACTAAGGCTTAAAGGAAAAATGACAAATCAGACTCCAAGTCCAGGCCAGGATTCCCCAGTTACTACTATTAAGGAAAGGGGGGGAGGGGTTAGTCTCCCAGGCAACCCGGGAGGGCGCAGCCAGAAGAGGTGGGGCTAGCCAGAGAATATAAGTCTGGGAGCATATTTTGTGTTCCTGGGCCTTTTTTGTTTAGCTGCATCTTAAACAATGCCAGACTAGCCAAAACTTGTGACCAGAGGTGAGGAATTGGATGAGTGTGTCAGCAGTCAGTAGGTGGAAGCGTGACAAGTAGTATCTGGAGTAGAATTTGTGGACTATCACCAGAATGGAAAGTCCAGTGGAGAAGGGAACAAGGAACATGTGACCTTATTGAAAGGTGCTCTTTCCAAGGAAATGATGGTATCTCAGCCTTTCCAGTCCCGGATCTCTTGCTGTCTCTCTGCCATTGCTGCCTGGATGTTCCATCGTTGCCTGAAATTGAACATGGCCAAGACTGAACTTCTCGTTTTTTTCCCTAAAATTTCCCTTTCTCCTTCTTCTTTTTCAGTCTCTGTTGATGGCTCTGTTCTCCAACCTCTTTCATCTGCTCGCAATTTGGGTGTTATTTTTGACTCTGCTCTCTTTCTCCTCTCATATCCAACTCATCGCTAAGACCTGTTGCTTCTTTCTCTTCAACATTGAAAAAAAAACGCCCCTTAAATGAGATCTCTTTGGCAATGCTTTTAAAGGATACATCAGGGGTGGGGAATTCCGGTCCTGGAGGGCCGCTGACCAGTCAGGTTTTCATGATGTCCCTAACCAGGACCGGAATTGCCCACCCCTGATGTATCCTTTAAAAGCATTGCCAAAGAGATCTCATTGTGAGCCTACTCTGCGCTTGTCTACTCCCATGCAATTTTAGAAGCATCTACTTGCATACAGAAAATGCTGTACTATACACTCAAATTCTTTATAAAATTACCCCCATAAGGGCAGTTTTCAGCAGCAGGAGCACTGCATGATTTTAAGTGGATAATAGCAAGCAAAGACAAATAGAAGAAACTGAGAAAACTGACATATGTAGATTCCCTCAGGAAGACCTGGAAATGGATACAAATCTCATAGCTGGCTGCAGAGTTCTAATGTGAGAAAATCTTTTTACAGAAGTGCTACCTTATTGTGCCTGTCTCATCAACTAGAAGATATGGAAACACTACAATGTCACTGTATTTGAAAAACACAGGGATCATGAACTCTAGAATTATTATGGGAAATGAAGATTCTGTGGTGACCTGTACTATTCCCATTCCAATCTATAAGAAGCTAGATGCAACAACCCAGACATAGAGGTAAAGGAGAAGAACACCAGAACTGTATTGATAATAGAGGTGTCAATACCATGTGATATGCTGTGCGTCGAGTGGAGGAAGGAAAGTTCTTAGGTGCCAGAACTTGATTAAAAGGAATTTTCAAGCAGACCTTAGTAGGTTGCCCATACATAATACATCTTATGAACTAACTAACTAACTCATTTGGAGCCATTGTCAAAAACAAGAAATCTTTTAAAGACATGGATTTTCAGTTGCACAAAACATACAAGTGCTGCTGCTAAAAAGCTATGGTGGTCATTCCAGAACCCAAATAAGGGTTTGTAAGTGTGCCCGGGACTTTTATGTGCCAAAAACGTCACATATTCCGGTACATGGTGCCCATGCACGTTTATCTGGCTTGCGCAGGGATATCAGAATGTGTCCAGGAGGGGTGGAACGGGTGTGTGGTTTGCCATAGAGACATGTATAATGTATTCAGGAAAGGCTCGCATACCTTTTCCAACTTTCCCAGAGAGGTGCCAGTTATTCCTGCCGGAGATGTAAAATAAAGCCAGTACATAGAAAATGTTCTGCTGTTTTCTACAATTCGTCCCTGCAAGTGAGAGTGTGTGTGTGTGTGTAGTTTGAGGGTTGCCCGGGTGGATCTGGTGTGCTGATCTGAAATTCAGTGGGGGGACACGAATGCCTGGTCAGTACCTGGACCTTATGGATGAGTGCAGTGACACCAAGTGCTACTGAGGAGGGGTGGCAACGATGAGGTACACAGAGCTGTCAGCAGCTCTGTGCCCCGATTGTTTCCATTTCCTCCAACTGCCATGATTGGGCCTCCCCTCCCCCCTGCCCACAATATTGTTGGTCCTATGGTGCTGTGATACATGCCGCTGACAATATAAAAAAGGTCTGTGCCCCCCTTAAGTACCTATCCCCCATGGACAGCTCCCAATCCCTACTAGGAGCTGCCCAAGGGAGATAGGTGTAAGCCCCTGATGTATAAAATATAATCGACTAGCCAGTCAGATAAGCCCCCTTCCTTACCCCTCGATTCCGATTTAAGAGGGTGGGTCCCCATGGCCCCCCAACCTTCCCCTACAAAAAGGTAAATCCCGGCTAGCCAGCTGGCAAGGGGGAGGTGCCCCCCGCACTAACCTTCAAATCCATGGTGGTCTGGGGTAAAAACGGAGTAGAAGCGATCTTGTATGATCCTGCCCCATCCAGCACTCAAATAAAAATGACCACTGTCACGAGGTGCTGCCCTCTAGCCTCTCACTAGGGGGCAACACCATAAGATCAAGGCCATCTTTGATTGGCTATGAGACGAGCAGGAGCTGGTTCCATTTATGTTCCTTTTTAATGAATTTTTCCCATTTTTTGGGCATTTTTTCATGTGTGTTTCACATATTTGTACTTTAAGCACACTTTGGATATGTGCTAGAACTTTCAAGCATGCAAATGAAGTGTATGCATGTTAATTTGTAGGTGTATGGCTGTACATGATTGGTGTGCATTTGAAAATTTTAGTAACCCAAATGAACAAATGCATACTGAGGAATGCCATCCTGAATACCTACATGTGGCTCATGTAAGGGCTAGTCTTCAGCCTCAATGGTAGTCAAATAGTGGCCAGTGCTAAATATATGGATTCCACTGGAACAAATCAGTATTAGATTTCTGTTGGAACACTTGTCATGAGAGAAAAAAGTCCTCTCCTGTGACAAAAACTTTCCTGTTTAATCTTTTTTTTAAAGTGAATAAGTTACCCAATATGTGTTCAACCACCATACAAGTGTAACACTGAAGTACAATAGAAATAGAATGGTAAGCTTGACTCTGAAAAACCAAACGCATCAAGCCACATGTGATGCCATCGTTTCAAAGACTTAAGCTGGGAAAATCCACAATAAAAGCGGCAATGATTTTACACAAATCAGGAAGTCCCACTAAAAAAGAGCAGACACAGAACTGTATTTCAAGCTCATAGACCAACTGAATGAGCTCCGCCTCAAGTGCAATCTTCAATGAGTGTTCTGGTGACAAATGCCAGAAAAAAAGCTACTGAAAAAGGTAGAGCTCTTATGGCAGCTATTCACTGACATCTATGGGAGCCTGAAAGGAAATCCCCATAATGGTGTAACCAATTAACATTGCTCAAGCAATTGTAATCATTACTCACGGTCCCTTTCCCCCCTACATGGGTAAGATGGTACAAAGTCAGTAACATGCCACTTTAAGTCTTCTTTCAAACAATGTCTCAACTGATGTTCTTTTAAACAAGATTTTATGGGTCTGATTGACTGACCAACGTATTTGAGAGGACAAGGGCAGATAAGTATATAGACAACATGGGATGTCAAATAAGTGGCATTCCAGTATGCAGAATAGGTGAATCCAGTAGAAGAATCAGTCCATTTGTCACCACTAAGAGTAGCTGAACGGAATTGCAATATATGCAAGGAAAGTGACAAGAGGAATGATCCCGCATGCAAATAAGGCGATCAGATTCTAAGAACATAAGAAATGCCATACTGGGTCAGACCGAGGTCCATCAAGCCCAGTATCCTGTTTCCAACAGTGGCCAATCTAGGTCATACATACCTAGCAGTTTCCCCAAAAGACACAGGTTCTGCAGTGCTTGTACTAGGTCAAGCATTGATATCCTGGGTCCCTTTTTAATAGTGGTTTATGGACCTTTCCTCCAGGAACTTGTCCAAACCTTTTTTAAACCCAGCTATACTAACAGCCCTTACTACATCCTCCGGTAACAGATTCCAGAGTTTGATTACACGTTGAGTGAAGAAATATTTTCTCTTATTTGTCTTAAATAGTTTACCCTGTAGCTTCATTACATGTCCCCTAGTCCTTCTATATTCTGATAGCGTAAACAATTGATCCACGTTTATCCGTTCCACTCCATTCATTAATTTATAGACCTCTATCATATCTCCCCTCAGCCGTCTCTTTTCCAGGTTAAAGAGCCCTAACCTTTTTAGCCTCTCTTCATAGGAGTAGCCTTCCATCCCCTTCACCAATTTGGTGGCTCTTCTCTGTACTTTTTCTAATAACTCTATGTCCTTTTTAAGATACGGTGACCAGAATTGCACACAATATTCAAGGTGCGGTCGTACCATGGAGCGATACAGAGGCATTATAATATCCTTTGTTTTATTCTCCATCCCTTTCCTTATGATACCTAGCATTCTATTTGCTTTCTTGGCCGCCGCTGCACACTGGGCGGAGGTTTTTAACATGTTATCCACGATGACTCCTAAATCTTTTTCCTGGGTGGTGGTTTCTAATGTGGAGCCTTGCATCGTGTAACTATAGTGTGGGTTGTTCTTTCCTAGGTGCATAACTTTGCACTTGTCCACATTAAATTTCATCTGCCATTTGGATGCCCAGTCTTCCAATTTATCCAGATCCTCCTGCAGTTTTCCACAATCCTCTTGGGTTTTAACAACTTTAAACAGTTTTGTGTCATCTGCAAATTTGATAACCTCACTAGTTATTCCTTTTTCCAGGTCATTTATGAATATGTCAAAAAGTAGGGGACCCAGTACAGATCCCTGGGGTACTCCACTATTCACCTTTTTCCATTGGGAATATTGGCCATTTAGCCATACCCTCTGCTTTCTATCTTTTAACCAGTTCCCGATCCACAATAGTACACTGCCTCCTATCCCATGACTTTTTAGCTTTGCCAAAAGTCTCTGATGGGGGACCTTGTCAAAAGCTTTCTGAAAGTCCAGATACACTATATCAACCGACTCACCTTTGTCTACCTGTTTATGCACACCTTCAAAAAAACAGATCAGATTAGTAAGACAAGATCTTCCTTGTCTAAAGCCATGTTGGCTGTCTCCCATTAGGCCATGACTATCTACATGCTGTGTAATTTTGTTCTTTATGATGGTTTCTACCATTTTCCCTGGTACTGACGTCAGGCTCACCGGTCTGTAATTTCCCGGGTCACCCCTGGAACCCTTTTTAAAAATTGGTGTTACGTTGGCGACCCTCCAATCTTCAGGTATTACAGATGATTTTAATGAAAGTTCACAGATTACCAATAGCAGGTCTGCAATCTCATATTTCAGTTCTTTCAACACTCTGGGATGTATACCATCCGGTCCAGGTGATTTGCTACTATTCAGTATATCAAATAGTTGTAATATATCTTCCCGGTGTAGCGATATTTCTCTCAATTCCTCTGCAGTATCACCTTTAAATACCACTTCAGTCTTGGGTAACATCCCTACATCTTCCTCAGTAAAGACTGAAGCAAAGAATTCATTCAGTCTCTCTGCTATAGCCTTGTCCCCTCTTACTGCCCCTTTTACCCCTCTATCATCTAATGGTCCAATTGACTCTCTCACAGGCCTTTTGCTACGAATGTACTTGAAAAAGTCTTTATTTCGTGTTTTTGCTTCCGTAGCAAGTTTCTTCTCAAATTCCCGCTTTGCCTGCCTTATCAATGCTTTGCATTTAACTTGCCAGTGCTTGTGTTGTTTCCAGTTTTCATCATTTGGCTCTTTTTTCCATGTCCTGAAGGTTGCTCTTTTGGCAGCAACAGCCTCTCTGACCTCACCTTTAAACCATGCTGGCAGTTTTTTGGACTTTCTTCCACTTTTCTTAATGCGTGGAATACAGCTGGTCTGGGCTTCGAGGATAGTATTTTTAAATAACACCCAAGCTTGCTGTAAGTCTTTAACCTTAGGAACCGCTCCTTTTAGTTTTTTCCGAACTATATTCCTCATTCTATCATAGTCTCCCTTTTGAAAGTTAAAAGGTAGTACTGTGGATTCCTTTACTATCTGTCCTCCACTGATTAAATCAAACATGATCATACTATGATCACTATTGCCAAGTGGTCCCAACACCCTTATTTCTTGCACCAGATCTGGTGTTCCACTAAGGACTAGGTCCAGTATGGCTTCCCCTCTGGTCTGTTCATGAATCAGCTGCTCCAAGAAGCAGTCATTTATTTCATCTAGAAACTTTATCTCTTTAGCTTGTCCTGCTGTGAGACTGTCCCAGTCGATACCGGGGTAATTGAAATCACCCATTATTACTACTCTGTTGTGGCTTTTGTTAGCTTCCTTGATTTCTTTGAGCATTTCATCATCCATTTGTTCATTCTGGCCAGGCGGTCGATAGTATACTCCCACTGCCATCACCTTCCCCTTCATAAATGGAATTTCAATCCATAGAGATTCTACAGCAAATTGTGTTCCCTGCAAAACTTTAATCCTTTCTGACTCAATGCCCTCTTTAACATAGAGCGCAACCCCTCCACCAATTTGTTCAGCTCTATCATTACGATATAGTTTGTATCCAGGTATCACAGTGTCCCACTGGTTATCCTCCTTCCACCATGTCTCTGAGAGTGCAATCATATCTAACCTCTCATTTAGTGCTATATATTCTAATTCTCCCATCTTATTGTTTAGACTTCTAGCATTGGCATACAAGCATTTTAGTGACTGTATTTTATTAATTTTATTAATATTAATCTGGCTATTGGTAGGCATGGGTAATTGGGAATCTTTATGCTCTGTCTGCTCCTTACTCAAGGGCATTTGGGCTACTATACTCCCTTTTGGAACCTCACTGTATTTGGTAGTATCCTTCAAGGATACCTTTGTCCGAACCATGCGCTCCTGGGTGACTGTCGGCTTTCCCCTATTTTCTAGTTTAAAAGCTTCTCTATCTCTTTTTTAAAGGTTAATGCCAGCAGTCTGGTCCCATCCTGATTAAGGTGAAGCCCATCCCTTCGGAAGAGCCCCCCCTTTCCCCAGAATGTTCCCCAGTTCCTAACAAATCCAAAACCCTCATCCTTGCACCATTGTCTCATCCACGCATTGAGACTCCGGAGCTCTGCCTGTCTTTTGGGTCCTGCACGTGGAACAGGAAGCATTTCGGAGAACGCTATCCTGGAAGTTCTGGATTTCAACTTCCTACCTAAAAGCTTAAATTTAGCCTCCAGAACTTCCCTACCACATTTTCCTATGTCATTGGTACCAACATGTACCAAGACAGCAGACTCCCCCCCAGCACTATCTATGATCCTATCTAGGCGGTGCGTGAGATCTGCTACCTTCGCACCAGGCAGGCATGTTACCAGGCGATCCTCACGTCCACCAGCCACCCAGCTATCTACATTCCTAATGATTGAATCACCAACTATAACAGCTGTCCTGACCCTCCCCTCATGGGGACATGGCCCTGGAGAAACGTCCTCGGTGCGAAAGGGTTTTACATCACCTGGAGGACAGGTCCTAGTTACAGGATCACTTCCTGCCACACCAGGGTGATGCTCTCCTGTCACGCGACCTCTCTCCTCCATGGCAACAGGGATGCTGCCAGACTGGAGGTGGGACTTCAGGACTATATCCCTGTAGGTCTCGTCCATGTACTTCTCTGTCTTTCTTATGTCTTCCAGGTCTGCTACTCTAGCCTCTAGAGAACGGACTCATTCCCTGAGAGCAAAGAGCTCCCTGCACTTAGTGCATATGTAGGACCTCTCACCAACTGGGAGAAAATCATACATGTGACACTCAATGCAAAAGACTGGAGAACCCCCATCTCGTTGCTGGACCTCTGTCTGCATCTTAGTTTAAAGCTTGTGTTTAGGTCTTTTAAATTCGGTATATAATAAGGATTGGTGTAGATGCTTATACTAATAAAAGTGTATCTAATACCCCTAATACACCCTGTGTACCTGAAGCTTAATTAATCTCAGGTCCTCTGTGTATGACTGATTTGGATTAAGAGCTGCACCTGAGAGCAGCCCCTTTCCTCTAAGATGTGCAAGTACCTATAAAACTACAATTACCCCAGGGGTGGGTGGGTGCTGGGGAGGGAGGGAGGGAGGGAGATAAGTCCTATTAAAGAGGGCAGTTACAAGGTACCCTGTCAACCCTCAGCAGGGGGATGGGGGTACCACACAAAGCCCAGTTAGTTGAGAGAGGCAAGGTAAGTACAGCTGAGAAGGCTGAACTAGCACACCACTAAGACAAACAATAAATAATTAAACAAACAGTTAGACAAACAGTAAATAATTAAATAAACAGCTAGAACTCACAGTAAAATGTCCCAGGAGGCAAATATCCCCTCACTAGCAGAGCTCTGTAAAAGTACAGCCCTTCTCTGGTCAGAGAAAAGCAAACTAAAACAGACTATGCACACGTGGAGAAAACAGGAAGAAGGCTACACAATACCTCAGGGGGAGGGGGAGGATTCACTCAGGCAGGCAAGGACAGGAAAAAAGTTTAACAAACAGCAGGTTCTGGGGAGAGAGATTTAATTCAAAATGGCTACCACACAAAGCCCAGTTAGTTGAGAGAGGCAAGGTAAGTACAGCTGAGAAGGCTGAACTAGCATACCACTAAGACAAACAATAAATAATTAAACAAACAGTTAGACAAACAGTAAATAATTAAATAAACAGCTAGAACTCACAGTAAGATGTCCCAGGAGGCAAATATCCCCTCACTAGCAGAGCTCTGTAAAAGTACAGCCCTTCTCTGGTCAGAGAAAAGCAAACTAAAACAGACTATGCACACGTGGAGAAAACAGGAAGAAGGCAACACAATACCTCAGAGGGAGGGGGAGGATTCACTCAGGCAGGCAAGGACAGGAAAAAAATTTAACAAACAGCAGGTTCTGGGGAGAGAGATTTAATTCAAAATGGCTACCACACAAAGCCCAGTTAGTTGAGAGAGGCAAGGTAAGCACAGCTGAGAAGGCTGAACTAGCACACCACTAAGACAAACAATAAATAATTAAACAAACAGTTAGACAAACAGTAAATAATTAAATAAACAGCTAGAACTCACAGTAAGATGTCCCAGGAGGCAAATATCCCCTCACTAGCAGAGCTCTGTAAAAGTACAGCCCTTCTCTGGTCAGAGAAAAGCAAACTAAAACAGACTATGCACACGTGGAGAAAACAGGAAGAAGGCTACACAATACCTCAGGGGGAGGGGGAGGATTCACTCAGGCAGGCAAGGACAGGAAAAAAGTTTAACAAACAGCAGTTTCTGGGGAGAGAGATTTAATTCAAAATGGCTACCACACAAAGCCCAGTTAGTTGAGAGAGGCAAGGTAAGTACAGCTGAGAAGGCTGAACTAGCACACCACTAAGACAAACAATAAATAATTAAACAAACAGTTAGACAAACAGTAAATAATTAAATAAACAGCTAGAACTCACAGTAAGATGTCCCAGGAGGCAAATATCCCCTCACTAGCAGAGCTCTGTAAAAGTACAGCCCTTCTCTGGTCAGAGAAAAGCAAACTAAAACAGACTATGCACACGTGGAGAAAACAGGAAGAAGGCTACACAATACCTCAGGGGGAGGGGGAGGATTCACTCAGGCAGGCAAGGACAGGAAAAAAGTTTAACAAACAGCAGGTTCTGGGGAGAGAGATTTAATTCAAAATGGCTACCACACAAAGCCCAGTTAGTTGAGAGAGGCAAGGTAAGTACAGCTGAGAAGGCTGAACTAGCACACCACTAAGACAAACAATAAATAATTAAACAAACAGTTAGACAAACAGTAAATAATTAAATAAACAGCTAGAACTCACAGTAAGATGTCCCAGGAGGCAAATATCCCCTCACTAGCAGAGCTCTGTAAAAGTACAGCCCTTCTCTGGTCAGAGAAAAGCAAACTAAAACAGACTATGCACACGTGGAGAAAACAGGAAGAAGGCTACACAATACCTCAGGGGGAGGGGGAGGAATCACTCAGGCAGGCAAGGACAGGAAAAAAGTTTAACAAACAGCAGGTTCTGGGGAGAGAGATTTAATTCAAAATGGCTACCACACAAAGCCCAGTTAGTTGAGAGAGGCAAGGTAAGTACAGCTGAGAAGGCTGAACTAGCACACCACTAAGACAAACAATAAATAATTAAACAAACAGTTAGACAAACAGTAAATAATTAAATAAACAGCTAGAACTCACAGTAAGATGTCCCAGGAGGCAAATATCCCCTCACTAGCAGAGCTCTGTAAAAGTACAGCCCTTCTCTGGTCAGAGAAAAGCAAACTGCCGCTGCATGAACTACAAAATCACGAATGTTCCAGCCTCGACTACATTGGTAGCTGCCTACAGTTGAGGCCAGAACATTCATGATTTTGTAGTGCATGCAGCAGCAGAATCTGATTGCCTCAATTGTTAAATAGTAGTTATAACTTGTGGTCTTTTAAGTTGAATATATGGATTCAGCAGTGACTAAGGCATCTATCTGAATAGTGTCAATATTCAGCTCAGTATCCAGATAGCTAATTGGCTAAAGTCAAGGCAGCCATTTTGCCATCCTAACTTTATCCAGTTAGCTATCCAATTAGCAGGATGAGTATCAGCACTATCCTAAAAAGGATAACTGTGAGCTCAATGCCAGTTCTGCCCATGGATCACCCAATACTATCTGGCAGTGTCAAAGGGATCTGTCGACATAGTCAGTGGGACTATTTGCATAGAGGCACATTTCACAATGGGGCGTCCAAGCCAGAACATCTGCAAAAACAGTATGCACGTGCAAGTTCAGGAAAGCTTTCAGAATCATAGACATTCCCCATATGGACATTTATTAGATGTCTATGTACACGTCCCCAGCATAGCATTTCAGAACCAAGACGTCTAATAGCATAATGGTTAGAGTAGTGGCTTGAGCAGGATGGCCAGGGTTTAAATCTAAGGCTAATCACTTAATTCTCCACCTTCTCTACACTTTCTGGATGTTTTAAGGTGAAAACAAGCACTTTCCCGATGCCTATTTATGCCTGGAGCAGGTATAAATGTGAACACGTCTCCAACATTTCTGAGATTAAAC
The DNA here is from genome assembly GCA_033557465.1 of Ichthyophis bannanicus. NCBI lineage: Eukaryota > Metazoa > Chordata > Amphibia > Gymnophiona > Ichthyophiidae > Ichthyophis > Ichthyophis bannanicus. The sequence continues at coordinate 582,238,164 of CM066033.1, forward strand.
AGGGATGTGTAAATCCATTGCTCCTCCCCAGACATGCCTCTGCCACACCCCCTTGCCTGCTTGGACATCCCTTCACCCAAGACATCTGTGAATGCCATTTGTAGAATGGCTACGGAGACGTCTCTGTGATTTTGACATCCATGTGCACATCTTCAGACATCCAGATCACGACTAAACCTTTTAAAATGACCCTCAGTATCACTGAATATCTCTAGATAGCCACTGCTAAGAAAAAGATCCAGAGAACTGCTACAGCTACCTGGATATTTTCCTTTAAATATCAGGCCCTAGAACACTTGGCTTTGCTGCCAGCTGCATAAGTGCTTTTCAATATTTACCAAAATCAATCCTAAAAACCTCTTAGCATACATTATAAGGTTAAGATGTGCCAGAATATTTCAAGTTTTGGAACCTTGCATGCTAGCTAGATTTTGAAAATCTGCAGAGAGGTGGCCATCAGCATAAATTTGCCTTAGAACAATTTTTTTATTGAATTATACTTTTTATTAAGTATTTCAGAATACATCCAAAACAGTATTAAAACTCCTGGCTAACAAAGTTACCAGTGAATGTTTCATACCTTCATTACCAAAGGGCAGATTTTAGCCATTTATACTTCCCACCCTTCATGTTCTATACCTCTTCCCTCCTTCTTTTCCTCCCCCTCCCCCATCTACTAAATGCCACCAATAAAACACTCAAGTATTAAACAACAGTGCCCACTGGCTTTTAAACTTATCAGAAGTCTTATGCTGTATGGCTGTGAGATTTTCCAGACTAACCATTCTTTCTAGTCTAACCTTCCATAGTTCTAATGTTTCAGTAAAGCACTATTTCACATCTAGCTATAATGAGACAGCACAATATAGACTTCTAATATGCCTTGGAACACTCCCTGGTCTAAGAGATGACAAAATATTTGCAGGGTGAATTCCAGTTTCACTTAGATTATTCTCCTAATCTCATCTCCAGTTTTCATCCTAAATACTTGAATCTTGGGGCAAGGCCACCGAGGGGGTAATTTCATAAAGGGGGCACCTAAGGTATTTGCCATCTGTGCATGTAAGTTATGATATTCTAGGGACTTACACACATGAATGTGGACATACAAACATGCATCTACCAGTTGCTATTCTGTAAGTACATGTGTACTGTATGTGTCATTGTGTGTACTTGCAGGGTGGGCCATGCAGATGGACAGCACTGTGAGAGACCATAAGGATATGCATTTAGGTTATTGAATACATTAACCTACACACGTGCCTTCCAAAATCGAATTGTGGGGATTTCCACCTGCCATAGGGCAGGTATAAGGACTCATGCCTAGTCAACACATGCTGGGGACCACTTATGCCCTCTTCCATAAAGTAAAGTTCATGGATGCTTTACTTTATGAAATTGGTGCGCCAAACAGATGGGTATGCACATGCCCCTCAGCTGCACCATTACAGAATCACCTTCCATATGTAAAAAAATGTCCCTTCATCCCCACAACTCCTCCAGCATTTATCCAAAGTATTTGAAGATATCCTATAAGGTTTAGAAGGGAGGGTGTTGGGGGATGAGTAGTACTGAAGGTAGGGAGTTTAATAGCATGGAGGGGGTTGCTCGGGGGGGGGGACTTGATCAGTGCAGAAGTTCTTGAGGGGGCCTTGATCAGCTAGGGGGACTTGATCAGGAGGGGCTGGATTGGCGTTAGTTAAGATAGAGCTTGAGGACTTTCCCATTCCCAGAGAGATCTCTCCATTTCTGGTAAGTCTTTTCAAAACCCTGCTCCCAACTCTCCATAAGTCTGAATCTAGCAAATTCAGGCCCCTTAAAATCTAGTTTAGAAACAAGCCCTCTAGAGGTTCATTTCTGCAATCAAAGCCATTCAAGAGAAGACAAGCCCTGGGAAATATTACTTGACAAAAGGTATTATCGAGAAAGCTATCTTACTTGTAAATAATGAAAAATGTCACTATCCCTAAGTCTCCACTCATAAGAACATAAGAACATAAGACATGCCATACTGGGTCAGACCAAGGTCCATCAAGCCCAATATCCTGTTTCCAACAATGGCCAATCAAGGTCATAAATACCTAGCAGTTTCCCCAAAAGACACAGGTTCCACAATGCTTGTATTGGGTCAAGCAGTGATATCCTGGGTCCCTTTTGATAATGGTTTATGGACCTTTCCTCCAGGAACTTGTCCAAACATTTTTTAAACCCATCTACACTAGCAGCTTTTACTACATCCTCCGGTAACAAATTCCAGAGTTTGATTACACGTTGAGTGAAAAAATATTTTCTTTTATTAGTCTTAAATAGATTACCCTGTAGCTTCATTGCATGTCCCCTAGTCTTTTTTATATTCTGACAACGTAAACAATCGATCTACGTTTACCTGTTCCACTCCATTCATTAATTTATAGACCTCTATCATATCTCCCTTCAGCAATCTCTTTTCCAGGTTGAAGAGCCCCAACCTTCTTAGCCTCTCTTCATAGGAGTATCCTTCCATCCCCTTTACCATTTTGGTGTCTCTCTGCACCTTTTCTAATAATGCTATATCCTTTTTAAGATACGGTGACCAGAATTGCACACAATATTCAAGGTGCAGTCGTACCATGGAACGATACAGAGACATTATAATATCCTTTGTTCTATTTTCCATTCCTTTCCTTATGATACCTAGCATTTTATTTGCTCTCTTTGCCGCCGTTGCACACTGGGCGGAGGGTTTCAACATGTTATCCATGATGATGCCTAAATCTTTTTCCTGGGTAGTGGTTCCCAATGTGGAACCTTGCATCGTGTAACTATAGTTTGGGCTGTTCTTTCCTAGGTGCATAACTTTGCACTTGTCCACATTAAATTTCATCTGCCCTTTGGATACCAAGTCTTCCAATTTATCAAAATCCTCTTGCAATTTTCCACAATCCTCTTGGGTTTTAACAACTTTAAATAGTTTTGTGTCATCTGCAAATTTGATAACTTCACTCGATATTCCCTTTTCCAGGTCATTTATGAATATGTCAAAAAGCAGTGAACCCAGCACAGATCCCTTTTTCCATTGGGAAAATTGGCCATTTAGCCCTACCCTCTGCTTTCTATCTTTTAACCAGTTCCTGATCCACAATAGTACACTGCCTCCTATCCCATGACTTTTTAGTTTTGCCAAATGTTTCTGATGAGGGACCTTCTCAAAGGCTTTCTGAAAGTCCAGAAACACTATATCAACCGATTCACCTTTGTGTACCTGTTTATTCACACCTCCAAAAAAAAACATAACTGATTAGTAAGACAAGATCTTCCTTGTCTAAAGCCATGTTGGCTGTCTCCCATTAAGCCATGACTATCTACACGATGAGTAATTTTGTTCTTTATAATGGTTTCTACCATTTTTCCCGTTACTGACGTCAGGTTCACCGGTCTGCAGTTTCCCGGATCACCCCTGGAACCCTTTTTTTTTTTTTTGAAAACTGTATTTATTGAACCACAAACCAAACTACAAACAATTGTTTACAAATATACAGATGCCACTGGGCGGGGCTGATTCTTAACCACCACTCCAGTAGCCCTGAATTAGCATAATTGTGGTACAGCATTTTCATTGACCCCCCCTCCCTATCCCCCTCCCACCCCTTCTCCCCCCCCCCCCGGCAGCACAGCTCCCCCCCCATATCTTACCCACCCAGGGACTCCCCGATAACCCCGTCCTCCACTCCCCCTCCCATAAACTCCCCTCTAAACTCCCATACTACCCCCTCCCAGGCCTACCTAACCCGTGTGGAAGGCTTCATTACGGGCATGGGGTCCCAGACATTGAATATAGGGTTCCCAGGTCACCAGGAAGGTAGCCCAATGTTTAACACTCCCTTTTGATAAAAGCTCTTGTGCCCTCACAAGATGTCAGAAGATGCTTAAGCACAGCCCTCTCAACACCCAAATCCTGTCCCTTCCAAACCTGGGAGGAAATCCTTGTTGAATCTAATCTGGTCCCACAAAAACTCTATTCCAGGAAGGGCAGTTTGCCTTCCCATCATCCTCAAAATCTTAAACCACCTGCTTGGTAAAAGGGTTTAAAATCTGCACTGCTCTTAGACTACTCAATGATGGCCAGGGCAAACACTGCAAAGGCATTGCCAGTAGAAGACTTTGCTCCACCTGTACCACCCTCTTATTATGAGCACCCTCCTACCAATCAAATATATTTCTTAATTGGGCTGTGCAACAATACAATCAAATATTGGGAACTCCCTGAACTCCTATTTTCCTGCTCCTATATAACCCTTAGGGGTCTGTTTACTAAGCTCTTGGTAAGGGTTTACACTTTCCATGCAGCATGGTTCAGAAATGATTGCATGGTATGTGTTAACCCAGTGCAGTAAATGCAAAGGCAAAATCTTACCAAATGGGCTTCCATTCCCTGCCTCGGCAGGAGGTGCAAGAGCACCTGCATTATCTGCCATGGAAGGGAACACAGGCCTAAAGTAAAACCACAGGGAAGGGACAAACTGCTGCAGCCTCCATGTCCCCCCACACTGATCCAGTCCTTCCCAGTAAAGTCCCTATAACTAATCAAGGCTTCCTCAACAACCACCATACTGATCAACTCCCCCCTAACTTCACTACCACCCTCCACCCAAACAGCATCCCACAAGACCCCCCACTCTCCTACTCCAATAAGGCCCCCTCTCCCCACCCCCAATCCTCCTGGGTCTTACCCTGGGGCTCCCTTGTGGTCCAGGAGATGAATAGGATGAGGTGGCTCCTCTCTATTCCTGCCCTGAATCCACCAGCTTACAAAATGGCACCAGTCTCACCGTAGTGCCCCCTAGCAGTAGTCTCATACTGCTAGGGGCCAGTACTGCTAGACGTGCACCATTTTGCTGGAGCTGGAGGAGTGCAGGGGGATTGTTCCTACTCCATTCCCTATTTAGGCCACCAGGGAGCCCCTGAGCAGACTCAAGGAAGGAAGGGGTTGGGGTTTGAGAGGGAGGGCTGAGTTTCATGCCAGAGGGGAGTTGTTTTATTTTGCCTAGCTGCCACCACTGAACATATCCCCCATATTTCATAAGGTATTGTCATAGTTAGGGGTGCTGTGAGCTATTTTTGGGATAGTGTTTTAAGGCTAAACTGACCCAGTCAGGTTTGATATATCTTCTATGGCTGAGGAACAAACAAACAAACAAAAGGTTCCAAGGGTCTAATGGTAAATGCATTTATTCCTCTGTCAAACAGATAATAACAGCAACCAAAAGACAATCAGTAGAAATTATACTGAGTGTCTCCTTAAACTCAGCCTCTAGCAGTGTTGGCTAGTAAACTCTAAATTACACACAGTAAGTGGGTAAAGCACAGTTACTTACCTGTAACAGGTGATCTCTGGGAACAGCAGGAATAAGTCTTCACATATGGGTATCGTCGGTCCCGACGGAGCCTGTGCGGGAACGCTCCCCAGCGTCCAAAAGGGAAGCCTTTGGGAACATCCCACAGCGCCTGCGCACTGCCTTCCCGCCTTTCCTAACCGCCTCTCTCCAGTTCGAGTTTTAACGATGAGACAAAGAGAGAGTGAAGAAAGGAAAGAAAGATAGAGAGATACAACTCCTAGGGGAGGTGGGTGGGTTGTGAAGACTTATTCCTGCTGTTCCCAGAGATCACCTGTTACAGATAAGTAACTGTGCTATCTCCAGGAACAAGCAGGAATGAGTTTTCACATATGGGGACTCCCCAGCTAGAGATGCCTGGGAGATCACCCAGGTTGTGAGTCCCTGGGAAGGGCTCTACCTCCACCCATGAATCTCAGGCATCCAGCCAGGGATGGAGGGCAGGAGTTGGTTAGGTATGGAACAGGTGTTTGAGAACAGCCTGACCAAACAAGGCATCCCGGCGGGAGTCCTTGTCCAAACAGTAATGGGCTGTGAAGGTATGAACCGAGGCCCAGGTGGCCGCTCGACAGATCTGGTCGATGGACACAGAATTTAGATGAGCTATAGAGGCTGCCATGGCCCTCACATTGTGAGCTGTGACATGGCCCTCCAGAGAAAGGTTCTTACTCTGGTAGGCGAAAGAAATGCATTGAGCAATCCAATTGGATAGAGTTCTTTTAGAGACTGGAAGTCCTAAATGAGAGGGATCAAAAGCAACAAAGAGCTGAGAGGACTTTCTATGTTGCTGTGTCCTTTGCAAGTAAAAGGCAAGAGCTCTTTTACAATCCAGGGTATGAAGATTCCTCTCTGCACTTGAAGCATGAGGTCCTGGAAAAAAGACAGGTAAATAAACCTCCTGGTTCAGATGAAAAGGTGAGACCACTTTAGGCATAAAGTGTGGATTAGTCCTGAGGACTACCTTGTCATGATGGAACCTGGTATAAGGAGGATTAGCCACCAAGGCTTGCAGCTCACTGATGCGGCGAGCTGAAGTGACTGCAATGAGAAAAATAACCTTCCAGGAAAGGAATTTCAAGGAGGTAGTGGCTAAGGGTTCAAAGGGTGGCTGCATAAGCTGGCCAAGAACCAGATTCAAGTCCCATGCCACTGGAGGTGGTTTGATGGGAGGTTTGGTCAAAAGAAGTCCTCTCATGAATCTTGCTATAAGAGGATGAGAGGAAATAGGCTGTCCATTGAGAGGTTTAAGGGATGCTGCAATAGCACTCAAATGGACTCTTACTGAATTCGTTTTAAGGCCTGCATGGGATAAATGCAGCAAATACTCTAGTAAAGAATTCAGAGGTATTGCAAGAGGGTTAAGACCCTTCTCTGCACACCAAATGGTAAACATTTTCCATTTAAAAGCATAGGAACGTCTAGTGGAAGGCTTTCTGGAAGCATAAAGGATATCCTTTACTTGCTGAGAAAGATGCAAATCTTGAAGGTCTAGGCCTTCAGCAACCAGGCTCTGAGGTGAAGAGACTGGGGATTTGGGTGCCACAACGTTTCCTCCTCCTGGGACAGGAGGTCTGGAGCAGATCCCAAGTCCAGGGAGGGAGCTTGAGAGAGATGCAGAAGTAGAGGGTACCACACTTGGCGTGGCCAATGTGGTGCTATGAGGATCATAGACCCCTTGTCTCTCTGAAGTTTGAAGAGTGTCTTGGGAATTAGGGGAATGGGTGGAAAGGCATAGAGGAAGTCTTGCCCCCAGTGGAGGAGGAAGGCATCCCTGGCCTGAACTCCCTGACACGGAATTCTGGAACAGAACCGGGGAAGTTTGGCATTCCACGGACTTGCAAACAAGTCTATGTCTGGGGTTCCCCAAATTCGGAAAATCCTGGCTATCTGGTCCCCATGGAGGGGCCATTCGTGTGGAAGCAGAACTCGACTGAGTCTGTCTGCCCAAGAGTTTTGAACCCCTGGAAGATACACTGCCATGAGATGGATTTGATGCTCTCTGGCGAAGGCCCACAATCTCAGAGCTTCGTTGCAAAATGACAGAGAGCCAGTCCCCCCCTGCTTGTTCACGTAGAACATGGCTACTTGGTTGTCCATGTGGATAAGGACTGTCTTGTAGCTGAGCAGGGTGTGGAAGACTCTGAGAGCCAGAAAGATTGCTCTGAGCTCTAAGAGGTTGATATGTAGAGATGTCTCCTGTGGAGACCAGATGCCTTGGGTGGAGAGGTCTTGTAGATGAGCTCCCCAACCCTTTGGAGAGGAATCTGTTCTAAGGGTTGCTTGGGGTAGCAACTGTTGAAAGGGGGACCCCAGCAACAGATTTTGAGTGGACTTCCACCACTGGAGGGACCAAAAAAGGCGACTGGAGGTTGCTATTTTGTCTGACAGGCATCCTGATGCCTGGGTCCATTGGGTGGATAGAGTCCACTGAGCTGCCCTCATGTGCAGGCGAGCATAGGGGACCACATGCACGGTGGATGCCATGTGGCCTAACAGTTGTAACATCTCTCGAGCAGTTAAATGGGACTTTAACTGAATCTGGGAGGCTAACTGCACCAAGCGTAGGCAACGGGCCTGGGGAAGATAGGCCCTTGCAGTGGTGGTATCCAGTAAGGCCCCTATGAACTCCAGAGATTGAGTAGGGGTGAGATGAGATTTTGGGATGTTTATTACAAGTCCCAGATACTGAAGGATACACCTTGTGCAGGCCAGGGAAGCCTGGACCTCTGACTGGGATGGAGCTCAGATGAGCCAGTCGTCCAGATATGGGAATACAAATATCCCTAGAGTGCGTAGAAATGCAGAAACTACTGCCATGCATTTTGTGAACATCCTTGGTGCAGAGGCCAGACCAAAGGGAAGCACCCTGTATTGATAGTGCTTTCCTTGGAAAAGGAACCGAAGGAACCTTCTGTGTGTTGGATGGATGAGGACATGGATGTACGCATCCTTGAGATCTAGAGAACAAAGCCAGTCCTGACTCTGGAGGTATGGAAGGAGAGTACCGAGAGAAGTCATCTTGAATTTCTCCTTGCATAGAAACTTGTTCAATTCTCTGAGATCTAATATGGGTCTGTAGCCCCCTGTTTTCTTTGGGATGAGAAAGTAGGGGGAGTAGAACCCTGAGCCCTGTTGAAGAAGGGGTACTTCTTCTATTTCCCCTTGGACAAGAAGGGTAGCAATTTCCTGACCCAGAAGGTCGAGGAGAGATGTTGGAGAATTGAACTGTCTCACCATGTTGTGAGGGGGAAGGTTTAGGAAATGGAGCTTGTAGCCCTCCTTTATGATGGAGAGGGTCCATTGCTCTGCTGTGATTTGTTCCCATCTGGGTGCAAAGTGAGCTAACCTTCCTGGAATGGTGAGAGGCTCTGGATGTTCTAGAGCCAGAAAGGCTAAGTTCTCTAGTTGTAAGTCAAAGGCCCTGAGGAGGCTGAGGCTGTTGGGCTGTAGCAGTCCTAGGACCCTTAGGCTTGGCCTGTTTCGGTTGTTGCTGTCTCTTTGTAGCAAAACAACCTGCAGAAGAGGCCTGCTGACCATAAGCAGAATAGTATATGCCTTTTTTGGGGAAAAAATCCTTTTTGAACAACCTTTTCTTAAAAGGAGCAGAAGTAGACTTTGAAAGTCTATCTAAAGCCGAATTTTCAGCATCCATCTGGATGGCCTTTGCTTGCCAATCCTTGCTAAAAAGGTTTTCACCTGTACAAGGAAGGTTACCAAGGCCATCTTGAACCCAGGGTTCCAAATCAGAAGCCTGTAACCAAGCAACTCTACATGCACCTATGGCAATAGCCGAGGCTCTGCTGGCACCTTCAAAGGAGTCAAAGGCTGCACGGTTGGAAAACTTGGAAACATCCTGGGCATGTTTGAGCCAGGTGAGAAACTCTTCCCTTTTATCTTCTGAAATAAAAGGAGATAAAGTTTGCAGGTGATCTGTAATCTCTTTAAGAAACATCCCCATATAGAGACTATAGGAGTTGATTCTGGCAACAAGCATACTGGCCTGGAAAATTCTCCTGCCAAAGGCATCTAGGGTTCTGCATTCTCTTCCTGGAGGAGCAGAAGAGTGCCTTTTTGTACTCTTTATCTTCTTCATAGCAGACTCCACCACAATAGAGTGGTGAGGAAGCTGAGTCTTATGAAAGCCAGGACAAGGAGGAACATGATACATGGTGTCCAACCTGCGAGAATGAGGGGAAATGGTAAGAGGAGTCTCCCATATGCCCAACATGTGATCATAAGGAATTTCATGTATTGGTAAAGTGGCTGCCTCCTTAGGAGCCTTAGGATATTGTAAAATATCTAATTTTTTGGCTCTAGGCTCTGTTTCAGGGGCCACTGAGATGGAAAGGCCCCTGGCCACTTCCCTAATGAAATCCTGAAAAGACAAATCTTCTGGAGGAGACATTCTCCTTTTTGGAGAAGAGGGCTCCTGAGGATGGATCACCGATGCTTTGACAGAGACCTCTGATTCATTAGAGTCCTCAGAGGAATCGAAGTATCGCCTCTCTGGATGCTCTTGCAGAGCCCGATACGCGTACCGGGTGATATCGACATCGGGAGTGATTGGTACCGATTCGGTACCGATGGGCATCAAAGAACAGTGTACCGCTGCAGTCGACACCGAAGCGGATGTCGATGCAATTGGTACCGGCACCGGAACCGATGTCGGTACCGGTGCCAGAGTCGGTACCGGCAACGGAGTTTGTTGCGGTACCGAAGGCGTCGCAGCTTGTATGAATGCCGTGATGGCACGCTGCATGGTCAGGATATTCTGATCCATCGACGCAACCAATGTCTGGATGTCGGTACCAGTGGGAACCACCGATACCCCAGAACATGGCAACAGGTGATCGGTCGAGGCCGAGCCATCGATGTCAACCTGTGACCCCATAGAAAAAGCTTTGGAAGCCGGAGCCTCCCACTGGGGTAACTTTGCCGGTGCGGATTCCTCGAGGGCAAGCCCGGAGGCATCTCGATACTTAGAGGGAGATTTACCCTTCTAGGACCGGCTGAATTTAAGTTTGGTTACCTGAGATCCATGTGAGGAAGAAGAAGCCCTGGAAGACGTCGATGCAACCGAAGCTGCATTCGAGGGAAACAGGGTACTGAGCTTAGCTGCTAGGTTCTGTAGACCTCTTTTAGACATCATGGAGCAGGACTCACAATCCGCAATGGAGTGGTCAGGACCTAAACATTTTAGACACCATTCATGGGTGTCGGTGACAGAAATAGTGCTGCTGCACTTCGTCCATTTTTTAAACCCAGAGGCGGGCTTTTCCATGAGGAAAAATTACCTAGGCCTAAGGCCAAAGAAAAAAATGCACCGAAGTGAGAAAACAGTAGGTTTTTTTTTTTTTAGAATAAAGAAAGAAAAGACCGGCGGTACCGGTCCAGCGTCGAGAAGGCAGACGCGCGACTAAAGAAATAAAATAAAATAAAGAAATTCTTTAGCGGTGACAGGAACACGACCTGCTGGCTCCGCGGAAAAGAAGAACTGGAGAGAGGTGGTTAGGAAAGGCAGCGCGCAGGCGCTGTGGGATGTTCCCAAAGGCTTTCCTTTTGGACGCTGGGGAGCGTTCCCGCGCAGGCTCCGTTGGTACCGACGATACCCATGTGTGAAGACTCATTCATGCTTGTTCCTGGAGATAAGGAAAACCTGGAATGGCTCTGAGTCTAGCAGGAATAGGAGTCTCGCTGAAGTGACCAGCCTCTGGTCCAGTAGCTCTGAAATAATATTCTCTCTCAGGTTTCTTACTGCATTGGAGATTCAGAACAATAGATCCTGGGCTCACCTGCCAGGATATCCTTACAAGCAATAAACACTCCTATGCAAAGAAAAGGAAACCACGTGTCTCATGCCCAGCAGTTAATGAGCACAGCTGGGAAACCCTGCTCTGTCTTCATACCACCTGTGAGCTCTGCAGTCCCTTAACGCCTGCCAGCTACCCTTCAGTTTAGCTCAGATCTAAGTTCTGGCAAACTTCTTCCCATCAGACTTTAAAATAGTTTGAAATAAGGTAAGAGAATCTTCTTTTTTAATGTACTCATTATTTCATTTAGTAATTACAGGCATTAATCATACTGCTGCCCTTTCTCCTTGTAGCAGAGCAAAACAGCACCTCTCATCCCAGCTTCTAACTGTCTTTAAAACAATGCCTCAAACCCCTGGCAATGATCCTGCTTTGCCAGCTACCCTCCCCAGGACCTTTAAGTATACTTTACATTAATCACACTGCAGCCCTTCTTCCCATTAGCAGAGCAAACAGCTCCCAGACTAGTGTCCCTACATCCTAGCATCCTTCCTGCTTTGCCACTTCTCCCCCTCCCAGGCAATCGCTGGGTTTCCTGGTTTCAGCTCTTTCCCTGGAAGTTCCCCAAACAGTATTTCTCAGGCTACTTTATGCCTGTCTCAAACTCATCTTCTGTCAGCCTTCTTTTGGCTCTATCTACTGTATACTTCTCTGGAGATTAGGAGCCCCCTTCACTTCCTGAGGAAACTTAACTAATTCCTGGCAATTCTCAAACAGTCGGAATGCTAGCAGCCTACCCCCACTACTTCTCAGGGTTACCTTATGCCTGCTTCAGACTTGTAGGCTTGGGCTCTATCTCTCCTTCACCAGAAGTACAAGCCCCCTCTCCTCTTACTGAGGATTCTCCCCAGGTATAAGCCTTGGACTTCCTGCTGTCACTGAAAGCAGGGAACTGAGCCTTTCTTCTGCATCTTCCCCAGGGCCTCTCTGAACTTCTACCCCTAAACAGCTATTATGGTGAGGGTTAGGGCCTTCTCCCTACTTTGGGGTAATTCTTAGTAAAGGAACCTTAAGAGAGATGCACCTACCCTCAGCCACCCCTTTCCAAGAATGGGCTGCTAGGTTTCTCTGGTGGATTCCAGAGCTCCACCTAGTGTCTGAAGGGTGCCACAGCACTGGTGTGCACTTCGTATACCGCAGTATGTATCAAAAATAAGCCATAAAAGCTGTAGCTACTGAATAGCAGGTGCAAATGTGATCAGGTACATTCTATTGGACACTTTTCAAAGGGAAGTTGTGTGTAATGTATACCTTTATCTGTTAAACAGGTTAGGTGGCCTTATTAAATTACACTCATCTTGCTGTTTGTACTGAAATGAATAGGGGCACAAGTACCATACAAAACATATTGAGGGACCCAAACATTAAAAATCCCATGCTACCCTTATGGCTCGTGTCGGGGTAGGAACTGGGTAGGACATCGGCATTCCCAGTGCATTGTGGCTAGCATGGATGTTAGTGACCTGCACTAAGTGCGCTTGGTGCAGGTAGCACAGGTTCAACTAATGCCACTTCAATGGGTGGCATTAGTTGCATCCGTGGCTTTTCTGTACTAACTTCAGGAAGGACGGGTGTGCATGTCCCCCTGCAGTTAGCCAGAATCCCACACTGGTAATGTGGTGCACACACATATCCCTTTGACATTTATACATGTCACATACAGTAGTATTACATGAACATAAGATATGCCATTCTGGCTCAGACTAAGGGTCCATCAAGCCCAGTATCCTGATTCTAACAATGGCCAATTCAAGTTACGAGTACCTGGCAGGTTCCAAAAGGCATACAGATTCCATGATGCTTGTCCTGTGGGTAAGCAGTGGATTTTCCAGGTCCTCTTTAATAATGGTTTATAGACCTTTCCTCCAGGAACTCGTTCAGAACTCTTTTAAACTCAGCTATTCTAAAGGCTTTCACTATATCCTCCGGTAATGAATTGCAGAGTTCGATTATGCACTGAGTGAAAAATGAAAGTGACCAGAATTTGACTTCCGTGGCCAACAATCAGTTGCCGCAGTCGGCGCATTTTTTAAAATGCCAGCCATGGCGGCCAAAAATAGATCCAGCTGTCCTATCTTTATGAGAATAATTATTCAGATAGTGGACTGAAAACCTCCAGATAGTGCCAAGGCGTTCAGTTATATTTTCAGACTATCCAGACAGTGCCATTGAATATCATAGGATATCCCTGGCTAGAGGCACTTATGCAGGACAGCAGCAGAGTGCCTTTGAAAATTAACCTCTCTGATTTTATTATGGACCAGTTACTGGGCAGCTACTTAATCAAAATGGCATATAACAATATCAGCTCTCTCCTTGGGACAGAATAACTACATAAAGCACATAATATATATCCATGCAGATCGACCCCTATGTTCTGACCTACTAGAAACATAGAAACATAGAAATATGACGACAGAAAAAGACCACATAGCCTATCTAGTCTGTCCTTCCATAACAACTACAACAGTCCCCTTTTTACCTTTAGAGATCCTCTGTGTTTGTCCCATGCTTTTTTGAATTCAGTTACTGTCCTCATCTCTACCACCTCCACTGGAAGACTATTCCATGGATCCACTACTCTTTCCGTAAAGAAATATTTCCACATATCACTCCTAAATCTATCTCCCTTCACCCTCATCCCATGTCCCCTCATAGCAGAACTTGCTTTCAATTGAAAGAGGATCTCTCCCTGAAAATTTATGCCACGGAGGTATTTAAACATCTTAATCATATCACCTCTATCCCGCCTTTCCTCTAAGGTGTACATATTAAGATCCTTCAGTCTGTCCTCATATGCTTTATAATGAAGACCACTAATCATTTTAGTAGCCACCCTCTGCACCGACTCCATCCTGTTCACAACCTTTTGAAGGTGCGATCTCCAGAATTGCACACTATACTCCAAATGAGGTCGCACCAAAGACTTATACAGAGGCATTATCACCTCCTTGTTTCTGCTAGCCATTCCTATCCGTATGCACCCAAGCATCCTTCTAGCTTTTGCCGTCACCTTTTCTACCTGTTTAGCTACTTTAAGATCATCAGACACAACCACGCCTAGGTCCCGCTCTTCTTTAGTGGACAAAAATACTTCACCCCCTATACTATATTGCTCCCTTGGATTGCTGCAGCCCAAATGCATGACCTTACATTTTTTAACATTAAATCCCAGCTGCCAAATTCTAGACCATTCTTCAAGCTTAGCTAGATCCCTCCTCATGTTATCTACACCTTCCTGGGTGTCTACTCTATTGCAGATTTTGGTATCATCCGCAAAGAGGCAAACCTTACCTGAAAGCCCTTCCGCTATATCACTAGCAAAGATGTTAGTCATGTTCTGCAACCTCACAACGTATGGAAATACATTTCAAACATTAAAATGAGAGGAGGCAGAGGAGAGTATAGAATGCAACTCATCTTTTATTGATGCAGAATAGGGGATGGGGGATGAGAGGACATATGGTTAGTAGGCGTGAAATATGTCTCTCTATTAATATGTAAAGTACAACTTGAGTAGAAGAAAACAAATAGTACCAGAAAGGCACATTAGCCAAACAAGTTATCAATGTGTAGAATAATAATGTGGTCTGAAACATTTAGAGATTGTGGAACTTACAGTGAGAGAAAGATTGTTTAACTACTTTAGCTTAATTCAGCTTGTCAACCCAACTTATTTCTCAAAAAGAGGTTTTAGGAAACATGACAGAATGGAAAGCACATTAGTGGCACTGCTTGAAGCGCTGCACGGGAATTTAGAAAAAGGGGTTGATTCATCAGTTGTCCTACTCAACTTTACCATAAACGTCAACATAGTCGGTCATCAAATCTTGGAAAATTTGGTTATTGCATCTCAGCATAACTGATGTGTATATGAATTGGTTTGTCTCTTTTTTTTTAATTTAATACTTTTTAGAGGTATGCACTGATTTATAATCAGAACAAATGTGAAAAGATGTGTCTCTCTGTACATAAAGTGTGCTATTTTAGAAGCTCTAGTCACAATATAACTGTTTATAAGTAGTCATATACATGTGTAAATCATGGCCATATGTAAATTGACATTTTAGAAAGGATAAAATTTGCATGTGGATGACCACATCTTATCCAAAGTAGGTGGAGGCTTGTCGAGGGCATGCCCTGGCCCATACAAAAATCTATATGTGTATACCCCATTTCATATAGAGCGATACACACATGAGTAAACACAAAATCATCCACTTCCAAATTTACACCTGCTCCTTAGCATACACATGAATTTACAAAGAGCTCCTTTTAGCCATTCCTTTACAGGAGAGATTAAGAGGAATCCCCCTTAATACTCCAAAGTTTATTTCCCACTCCAAATTGAAATGGGGACAAGAGAATATCCTCTGTAATTGATTAAGAATATATTCATGTCTACATTTGTAAAATGACTGAAATACACATGTAGATTTCGAAATTCATACATGCTCTTTGTGAAATGCCAGCATTTACAAGTGGAGATTGTCAAGTTTCCCCCTCTCCCTGTCAAGTTTTCCGATACATGTCTTTTGAAATTGCTCCTCCCGCGGCCCATGGATATCTATTTTAGAAATGACTTCATGTTTAGCAAAGCACACAGAGAAGTGAGATACTCAAAGAAGAGTTTATTAAACCAAGAGTTAATCAGTAGAAAACCAGGAATGCAAATACCACAAGACCGTACACAAGCCATGTTTCGGTGAGAGCCTTCTTCAGGGGTCAAAACTCTGTGTGGTAAAAATGTACGTAAAAAGACATAAAACATATATTAATAAATAAATTACAATAATGAAACTAATAAATAAATCATGCTATAGCTAAAAGGCAGAAAGTAAACAATGGATAAATAAATAGAAGATACATAACAAACACATCCCAAGAATAAAAGAAACATAAAATTATAAATTGATCCTATACAGACAATGCTATCTTGATATATGTGCATGGAAATATGACTAATTAATCATAAAACAAATAAATATAAAAACTTGTTAAAAAAACAAGAAATTTAAGAAACAAAATAAAATAAGAAGGAACCAATTAATATTCAGACCAAACAACTTGATATGTGTGATGAGGAGGACTATAAATGAACTAATGGCATCAATACAGAGAAAACCATAAAAACTAATGAAATGAAGATAAGAGTGACACATGAATAACTGAGGTCCTATCATGGCGAGGAACAGGGGGGGGGAGGAGGGAGGAAGAAGGGAAGAGAGGAAAGGAGGGGACCGGGAAAAGGAGGAGATGGGAGGAAAGGGAAAAGGGGGGAGGGGGAGGGGAGAGAGGGGAAGGGGGAAGGAGAGGGGAAGGTAGAAGGGGGGAAGGAGGGAAGGAGGGAGGGAAGGGGAAGGGGAGAGGGAGAGAGGAAGGAAGGAAGGAAGGGAGAGGGAGGGAGGCAAAGGGACAGGGAAGAGGGGGGAGAGTGGGAAAGAAGGGAGGAAGGAGGAAGGAGGAAGGGGAGGGGAGGAAAGAGAGAGGAGGGGAAAGGAGAAGGGAAGATAGTAGGAACATGAAATGGCACCTGTGGTGTATTCTCTTCTACTTAAAGCAATTCTGTTAGCAGCCTCTCATACAGCTAAATAAAGGCAAATTATACAAATTAGAAATGTATACAAAAACATTATAAATATTTATCACATTAAACTTAAACATGTTCCAAAATATCCTTCTGTTAGCATGCTTGTGGTCTCTAAACTTAGTGTTAACATCTAATTAATGCTACTGTCGGGTGAGCATTCTCATTGCATGACCATACAGTCAAGTTGTAGGTATTCTAACATTCCTTTCAAAATCCCCAACAAATGGTGCATGATTTCAAACCCTTCAAACTTTGCCCACCCTTCTTTAAACTCAAAATCAATTTTTTGATAATTGTATATGTGTACCCTTATTCTGGGTATGGTGCTAAGGTGAAGAGATTGCTTATTTAGGTCTAAAAGAATGCTCTTACTATCTTCCCTTCTCCCTTTCTCCTCCCCCTCCCCTCCCTCTTCCCTTTCCCACTTCCTTCCCTCCCTCCCTCTCTCCCCCTCCCCTTTCCTCCCCTCCTGTCCCTTCCCCCTCCCCTTCTCCCCCTCCAATTTCCTCGTCATGATAGGACCCCAGTTTTTCATGTGTCACTCTCATCTTCATTTCATTAGTTTTTATTGTTTTCTCTGTATTGATGCTATTAGTCCATTTATAGTCCTCATCACACATATCAAGTTGCCTGTATAGAATTGATTTTTAATTTTTATGTTTCTTTTATTCATGGGATGTGCTTGTTATATATCTTCTATTTATTTATTTATTCCTTGTTTACTTTCTGCTTTTAGTTACAGCATGATTTATTTATTGGTTTTATTATTTTTAATTTATGTATTAATATTAGTTTTGTGTCTTTTTACATATGTTTTTACCACACAGATTTTTGACAACCTGAAGAAGGGTCTCACCGAAACATGGCTCATGTAGGGTCTTGTGGTATTGGTATTCCTGGTTTTCTACTGATTAACTCTTTGTTTAATAAAGTCTCTGAGTATCTCGCCTCCCTGTGTGCCTTGGATATTGATGAGTGCCCCTGTGCTTTTCATTGGTTTGGACTCTCCATGTTTAGCAAAGCCATTTTTTAAATGTCGACACGACTGTAAATCTGGTGACCTAGAAATCTCAATTCTGATCTCCACACCCTATTAAAAAGGGCCTTAAAATGATCATAACAGTAAGTGGTAGACAGGTCCTTCTACCAGGCCATATATATTATTTGTTGAGAAGGCTACAAATAATCATCAACATTCTACAATATTGTACAGCTGAAATCAACTTTATGACACCGATAGAAGAAAATCTAGCAGACAATATTCATTAATTTTTAATGATATTTTAAATGCAAGAGATTTCCATATTATAGTTTTAATGTTGTTATCCGGGTGCTTAAAATAGAACCTTTTTTTCCCACGCTGTTACCCAGCACACTTGCAAAATCCCACAGCACAACAACATATAGGAAAATGTACCCATTTTAGTGGCCCATAACTAATATCTATTATCCTAGGAAGAATCAAGTTTAGCAGGGGTTTTTTTGGTATCTACATAACTCTCTGGACAATGAAAAAATAGAACCGAATTATAGAAGCTGAAAGTGAAAACCTAGCATATTTAGATCAGAGGTGAGACCAACTATTTTCACCTAATATTGTACTAAAATCATTTTACAGAAACATCTGAACTTTGCATAATTTTTCAGAAACTTATAAAGCTGTAGAATTTTTTCATGAAGGCTTTAGTACAGATTTGCTTCAATACAAAATTATCAGTCAAGGTCATTTGCTTTACTACTAAGCATGAGATATCTTAACTGAAACTGAGGATAATGGAGGAGGAATAATGTGCATGTAACACAATTATACTGCTTCTATTTTATATATTTTATATGCAATAGTTATTTTATTATATGCTGTTATTAAACCTATGGAAATACTTCCAATTTAAAATATTTAATTAAGTTAATAAATAATGCATACTTACGGGCATGTATATTAAAGGTTTTAACCTGAATTAAATATAAAACATAGTATATGACGGCAGATAAAGACCAGCAGGGTCCATCTAGTCTGTACAGCCAGGTGGCAAGAGGAGGTGCACCTGCTGCTCTGTGCAGGTCACGCCTCCCCATGCCTTTGTTTAGGGGTGTACCCCCCTACTCCGTGCAGGTCACCCCTATTTGTTGAGATATAAGAGATAGTTAAGTTTATTCTGATTTTATCCTGTCACTATAAAGGGATCCACTGCACCTATCCCATGCCATTTCAAATTTTGTCACTATATTTGCCCCCACCTCTTCCGTCAGCAGGGCATTCCAAGTATCCACCACCCTTTCAGTGAAAGAGTATTACCTGATATTGCCTTTCAGTTTACCCCCTTGCAGTCTCATGTTATGCCCTCAAGTTTTACAGCTTCCCCGTCTTTGAAAAAGATGTGTTTGTTCATTAATACTCCTTAAGTATTTAGAGGTCAGTGTTATATCTCCCCTGTCCCTCCTCTTCTCTAGTGTATATATATTTAAGTCTTCAAGTCTCTTCTCATACATCTTCTGGTGCAGGCTCCAAATCATTTTGATCGCTTTCCTCTGAACCATTTCCAGTCCTTTTATATCTTTACGAGATATGGTCTCCAAAACTGAACACAATATTCCAAGTGAAGCCTCACCAGTAACTTATAAAGTGTCATTCATACCTCCTCTTTTCTGCTGGTAATTTCTTTCTGTATGCAACCCAGCTTTGGTTACCGCTTTGTCACACTGTTTCACCACCTTGAGATCCTCAGAAACAATCACTCCAAAGTCCTTCTCATGGTCTATGCACACCAACTACTTGCCCCCTATCACATACAATTCTCTTTGATTTCTGCATGACACTGCACTTCTTCACATTAAATCTTAACTGCTAAGTATTAGACCATTCTTCCAGCTTTTGTAGATCTTTCCTCATGCTATCCACTCTCTCAGGGGAGTCCACTCTGTTGCAAATTTTCATGTCATCTGCAAAAAAGACAGATTTTTCCATTCAGTCCTTTAGCAATATCTCTCACAAATACATTGAATAGTGCTGATCCCAGGACCGATCCCTGGGGCATGCCACTATTCACCTTCCTTTCATCCGAGTGAGTTACGTTTTCTATCACCTTCTATCGTCTGTTAGTCAACTAATTTCTGATCCAGTTCACCACCTTGGGAATCTCCAAGTAGTAGTAGTTTCCTGTTTTGTGATTTTTTTTCTTCATGTTTGGTGCATTATCAGTAGATGGGGCATTAATCTTCTCATTTAAGGGCACTTCAGTTTCCACTAATTGGGCACTCTCATTTTCCAAGACAGAGAAGGCATTATGTAGGGATATCTCTTAAGGGAGAGGATATCTCCGTGTTACAGGTTGCAACCTACCAGAGCCCATTGTGATCAATTTTTTCCTGGGTTGTTTGATTCTTTGTGGGAGCGGTGGTGGATTTTTTTCAATTTGTACCCTGGAGGAGGTGTGTTGAATTGCAGTTAATTCTTCCCTTAATAGAATCAATTTTTATGCATAGCAGTCTTGAAGGACTACAAAAATGGACTGCTACTTCTGGAGAGAAATAATCAATTGTAAGTATTTATTTCTGGGAATTGTTCTAAATCTTGGTGATTAATCAGTGAATCCAGTGTATTTGTTAAATCAGTCAAGACCTAGTATCAGCAAATAGCTTTTAGTTAAATTAAAAACTCAACAGGTAAAACCTAGCAGAGAGCTTTTAGTTTAAATTTAATACTCAGTCAGGGCTTAGTAGCAGCAAAGAACTTTCAGTTTAAATTTAAAACACAACAGAGATCTTTCTTGTTAAATTTAGAACCCAAGACTCCCTCAATCCATGAAAGGGCTGTGTGAATCACCCAGGAAATTGGTCACAGATTACCTTAGAATTACAGGACAGGGTACTGTGTAGCAGCCAGTTATTAATAAGTCTTCTTTCCCTTCGTTCATGTAAAAAGAGGAAGGAGAAGGCGATGGCAGTGGGGGTGTATCATCGACCGCCTGGCCAGAATGAGCAAATGGATTATGAAATGCTCAAAGAAATCAGGGAAGCTAATAATAATAATAATAATAATGGGTGATTTCAATAACCTCGGTATCAACTGGGTCATTGTCATGGCAGGGCATGCTAGGGAGATAAAGTTTCTAGATGAAATAAATAACTGCTTCTTAGAGAAGCTGGTTCATGAACTGACCAGAGGGAAAGCCATTTTGGACCTAGTCCTTAGTGGAACACAACATCTGGTGCAAGAGATAAGGGTGTTGTGGCCACATGGCAATAGTGATCACAGCATGATCGTGTTTGATTTAATAAATTAAGGAAGGACGGTAAGTAAATCCACAGTACTACATTTTAACTTTCAAAAGGGAGACTATGATAAAATGATGGAAATAGTTAAGAAAAAACTAAAAGGAGCAGTTGCAAAGGTTAAAGATTTACATCAAGCTTGGGTGTTGTTTAAAAATACTATATTGGAAGACCAGACCAGCTGTATTCCATGCATTAAGAAAAGTGGAAGTCCAAAAACTGCCAGCATGGTTTAAAGGTGAGGTCAGAAAGGCTGTTGTTGCCAAAAAAGGAGCCAAATGATGAAAACTAGAAAAAAAAGGCATTGGCAAGTTAGAAGCAAGGCACTGAAAAGGGAAAGAGAGAATTTGAGAAGAAGCTTACTGTGGAAGCAAAAAACGCATAATAAAGACTTTTTCAAGTACATTTGTAGAAAAAAACTGTGAGACAGTCAGTTGGACCATTAGATGATAGAGGGATAAAAGGGGCACTAAGAGGGGAAAAGGCCATAGCGGAGAAAACTGAATAAATTCTTTGCTTCTGTCTTTACTGAGGAAGATATAGGAATGTTACCCATGACTGAAATGGTATTTAAAGGAGATGCTGTGGAAGAATTGAAAGAAATATCGGTATACAAGGAAGATATATTACAACTATTTGATAAACTGAAGAGTAGCAAATCGCCTGGACTGGATGGTATACATCCAAGGGTGTTAGTAGATCTGCAATCTCATATTTCAGTTCTTTCATTAGCAATCTGTGGACTATCATTAAAATCATCTGTAATACCTGAAGATTGGAGGATGATCAATGTAATGCCAATTTTTTTTTACCATTTAACTTTTCATTAAGTATTTCAATGAACATTTACAAATCTATACAATCTTCACTTAACATTTACATATGTTAACATATGTATATTCTCCCACCTCCCTTTCCCCCTACCTCCCCTGCTCATCTTCCATCCGATCATTCCCTGCTCATCCATATCTGAGTTAGTATCCTCTCCCCTTACACGATATCCCCATATAGCCTTCCTATTAAAGTGTATTTAAAGTTCCTATCGCTTTTTTTCTACATTCCTCCCCCTCTCACATCCTTCCAATTTTCCAACCACTTAAGCACTCTCTTCCATTGTTTCTCAGCATTCCCCCCTGTCCCCCACCACATCTCCCTCAATCTATGCATCAGACACACCTCAGCCACTCTTCTCACAAATCCTGCCGGTTGTGGTGTGGTCTCCCCCTGCCAGTGCTGTGCTATTTCACTTCTAGTAGCAACTATACAGTGGTGTAGCACTCCACTAACCCTCTTTGAAATATCCTCCTCTAATTGATGTAATAAACAAATCTCTGGCTTCCTTTGCATTCGATATACTGTCATGTTATAAATCATTTCCTAAATCTTAAATCTTTATAAATTCTGGACAAAACACCTTTTTGCCCTAAATTTCCTGTACACAGTGCTTCAAACCATCCCCTGTTTTCCCAAAGATCCTGCCACACCTTCGTTTGCCTCAAAAAGTGGCTCACTTGTATATATGCATAGTAATCCCTATCCCCTAAATCTATATAAATCCTTAATACTTTCAAATTCAAAAATGCCCTCCTTACTTGCTATTTGTGAGATATATATTAGCCCCACCCGTGCCCATCTATGCAGAGTGTGCATCTCTGGTCCTTGTCCACTTTCAAAACATGCCTCCAAAGGCATGCCCTGTGTGTACCTTTTGTTTTGTATTAATCTTTTTCTATTTTGTTTCCATACTTGTAAACTATGCGCTATTAGAGGATTTTGATTTTTAGTTTCAAAACTAAGACTTCCTCTACAAACTACTTTGGTTAGACTTTCTCCCATTAAAAAAACTTCCTCCATTTGAACCCATTCTTTCTGTGTTCCTCGAAGTCACTCATAGATCGTTTTTAATTGCGCTGCCTCGTAATATTTCCTAAAGTTAGGCACCTCTAACCCTCTCTCTCCTTTAGCTTTTTGCAATACGGCCATAGCTACTCTCCCCCGTCTATTTTGCCAAATGAAACGGCTAACAAATCTTTGTAACCTTTTTAGCTGGCTAGATGGTATTTTAATTGGTAACATCTGGAAAAGAAATAGAAATCTTGGTAAGAGCATCATATTTATGATAGCAATCTGTCCGAACCATGACAGATATCCCCGCCCCCACCCATCCAACCAGCTTTCTACCTGCCCAAATATTTTCTGGTAATTCAACTTATATAATGCTTCTATCTTATTACTAATGTGAATGCCAAGGTATCTAATACTCTCTTTTGCCCATTTAAATTGATATTTCTCTTGTAGCCTGTCCTGTGTGTCTCCATGCATAGTCAAATTTAAGATTTCTGATTTGGTCCAATTAATAGTGAAACCCAAGAGTTTGCCAAATTCTTCTAATTCCCACATTAAAAGTGGAATTGATACGCGAGGCCTGCCTACGCTTAAGATTATATCATCTGCAAATAACGAGATTTTCTATTCACTCCCTCCTATTTTTATTCCCTTAACATCCTCCCTCTCTCTCACTCTTGCCACAAATGGTTCCAGTGAAATGGCAAAAGGTAGAGGGGATAATGGACAACCCTGTCTCGTTCCTCTCCCTTGCCCGAAAAATTCCGAATAAGCACCATTAACTCTTACACATGCTTTCGGATTGCGGTATAACGCCTTTGTCCAGCTTAGAAATTTTTCCTCCAAGCCCATTCTTTCCATTGCATCAAATAGGAATGGCCAAGATACCTGATCAAAGGCTTTTTCTGCATGAAGAGATAGAACAAAATGGGAAAGAAGCATTGTTGCTATGGACCAAATCATATTCAAAATCTTTCTAATGTTATCAGCTACTTGTCTACCTGGAATAAATCCTGCTTGGTGCATCACTCCTCCTGGGCCCAAGGGCTTACAGGCAGGAGTGGCCTTTAGAATGTCCCTTTGGAATAAAGCTTGTTGGATGTCCCTAGGAATTCTGGGACCTGTAGTTTGCTTGTCTCCTTTAAGGACTGAGTTGTAGTTATGACTCGAGTAGGTAAGGCTGCAAGAATATTTATTTGTGGGGATTTTCTCCAGCGCATCAAAGTTCAATACAACAAACGCAAAAGATGCAACTCCAACATAAAGGTTGTAACATAAACTCAGGAAATGCAACAGAAAACAGTTCCCAAGCAGTATTTGGCTGTTTCACAGTTCCTTTGCCTTTCACTCGGCACTGCCTCTTGTGGCCACTTAAAGAAAATACAGGAACTGAAACAGTTGCTTTTCTATCCAGCATGGCTTTACACTTTCAGCCGGTGATTAAGCTTATTAAACCACTTTCAAAGCTTTTCAAGGTGGCAGTAGGTATGGCAAATTACTCTATATTCCTTCATATAGCATTCAATGCTCTGTACCACTGCTCTTTTCTACAAGACAGGTTGAACAGTCCATAGCACAAAGTTCTTGCTCTATTGCAGGCAAACACTCATCAACCTGCATACATTCTTCAGAGCCAGCATTAAAAGTATCTTTGTCAGGTTTGTTATCTTTCCCTGACCTCGCTTCCAAAAAGTCCCGGAATTGGCTTAAGAGCAATTCAGCTTGCTTATGCACATTTTCCTTGGGATAAACATTTTCCTTTTCTGATAAAAGCCTGCATAAGGTTCCTGCCCCAGAGGGTTCAGATGTCCTGCTTTTATCAAGGGGATAGCTTCCAGCCAGGGTAAATCCTTCCCCCCACTTGCTATCTGCTAGCTGTGCTCGGTTAGACTTTTGAATGTTAGCATGGGTAAAAGGCTTCTCAAGCAAAGAGTTAAAAGTGGAAATATGAGTTTTACCTTTGCCAGGGACTCTTAGAGAAGCGCTGGTACCTTTTCTCCTGCTATCTCCCAGGGTTTTGAACTCCAGCTTTCTTGTAGCTATTTCCACTAGCCTTCAGGTAATTGCTTGGCTGATAGTTTTCCTCTTGGCCTTCTCTGTTGCAGTTATAGCCTTGGCTGCTATAGGTCCAACTACCATTTCTGCACATATTTTCTCTGCAAGCTTTCTTGTTCCCAGGCTCTACCTTGCAGTAACGTTTCCTCCCTGGACGTTCACTACTCCCAGGTTCTGCCCTGCTCCAAGGTTCTGGCTTGCTTATCCTTCTGGCAGTTCCTCCTGAACTCCTTCCTGGACTGCTTCCCGTCTCAGTCCTTTCTCGTTCCTCTGTGCTCTCTGTGCCACCTGTGCTTCTTCTCTGCCTTGCTTGAGGATTTAAAAAGGGTTCACTTCCCTGCACTCCCTGACCTTCCCCTGGGCGTGACCAATCAGAGAACCCACCTGTCTCCTCCCCTGAGCTGAGGTGTGGCCTAAGCTCAGCAGAGAGCTGTGGTTTTTTTCAACTCTGGGTTGAAAATCCTGTCTGTCAGTGCAGTGCTATTTACTCCATCAGGATTTTCCCCTATTTTCATCTCTTCTTGAGGGCATTCCTCACTACATTGGTCACAATGAATCAGCTTTCCACTCAGTTTATTTAAGCTTGTGGTTAATATTTTAGCTAATAATTTGGCTTCTAGCTTGATCAGAGAGATCCAGGAAACTACAGACTGGTGAGCTTGACGTCAATACCAGGAAAAACGGTGGAAACCATCATAAAGAACAAAATTACTGAACATGTAGATAGTCATGGTTTAATGGGAGACAGCCAATGTGGCTTTAGCCAAGGAAGGTCTTGTCTTACTAATCTGTTATATTTTTTTGAAGGTGTGAATAAACAAGTAGACAAAGGTAAGTCAATTGATATAGTGTATCTGGACTTTCAGAAAGCCTTGGACAAGGTCCCTCACGAGAGACTTTTGGCAAAATTAAAAAGTCATGGGATAGGAGGCAGTGTACTATTGTAGATCAGGAACTGGTTAAAAGATAGAAAGCAGATGGTAGGGCTAAATGGCCAATTTTCCCAATGGAGAAAGGTGAATAGTGGAGTACCCCAGGGATCTATGATGGGTCTGCTGCTTTTTAACATATTCATAAATGACCTTGAAATGGGAATAATGAATGAAGTTATCAAATTTGCAGATGACACAAAACTATTCAAAGTTGTTAAAGCCCATGAGGATTTTGGAAAATTGCAAAAGGATCTTGGTAAATTGGAAGACTGGGCATCCAAATGGCAGATAAAATTTAATGTGGACAAGTATAAAGTTATGCACCTAGGAAAGAAAAACCCAAACTATGGTTACACGATACAAGGTTCCATATAAGGAACCACCACCCAGGAAAAAGATGTAAGCGTCATTGTGGATAACATGTTAACCCCCCCCCCCCCCCCCAGTGTGCAGCGGCAACCAAGAGAGCAAAGAGAATGCTAGGTATCATAAGGAAAGGAATGGAGAATAAAACAAAAGATATTATAATGCTTCTATATCATTCCATGGCATGACCACACCTTAAATATTGCATGCATTTCTGGTTGCCGTATCTTAAAAAGGATATAGCGTTACTAGATAAGGTACAGAGAAGAGCCACCAAAATGGTAAAGGAGATGGAAGGATACCCCAATGAAGAGAGGCTAAAAAGGTTAGGGATCTTCACCTTTCAAAAGAGACGGCTCAGGGGAGATATGATAGAGGTGTATAAAATAATGAATGGAGTGAAATGAGTAAACATAGATCGCTTGTTTATGCCATCAAAATATAGAAAGACTAGGGGACATGCAATGAAGCTACAGGGTAACCTATTTAAGACTAATAAGAGAAAATATTTTTTCACTCAACGTGTAATCAAACTCTGGAATTTGCTACCGGAGGATGTACTAAAAGCTGTTTGTGTAGCCAGGTTATAAAAAGGTTTGTAAAAGTTCCTGGAGTAAAGGTCCATAAACCATTATTAAAGTTGACCCAGAATATTCACTGCTTGCCCCAATACAAGCACTTTGGAACCTTTTTCTTTTGGAGAAACTGCTAGGTACTTATGACCTAGATTGGCCACTGTTGGAAACAGGATACTGGGCTTGATGGACCTTGGTCTGACCCATTATAGCATATCTTATGTTCTTATGTTTAGATAATTTGAGACATATAGGGCAAGTTCTTAGGCTCAAAATTATTCTTAGAATGAAGGCACCACTGCTCTTACATTGGATACACAACATGTTGATTAAGATGGTTATAAAGCAGTTCTAGGACAAGGAGAAAAAGTGAGTGTTACACCTAATTGGAGGGCAAATGTCAATCTATATGACAACTACATAGGCAATGCAACCATGGGTTGGTTGGGTAAGGTGGGTAGGAATTTAAGTTTCCCTGACCAGTAGACCTTATATGAACTGAGGGCACACTCAGATTTCTAATTTATAAAGGCTATGCAAGGAATATAGGCAAGCTAAAGTTTCCTAATTTCATAACAAATATTTAGGTTGTTTGCCACTAGACTGTAGATCAAGGTGGCCCTGAACAGACAGAAATATGATAGAGACAGAAAGATAGGAGGAGCAAGGTTTCGTTTTTTGTTTGTTTCATTTTCATTTTTTTTGTTTTGTTTTGTTTTTTTGTGTCTGTGTTTGTCCATCTCCCTTGGTATAGTTACCCTAACACACCACAGTGCTTAAGAAGTATTATAACCGAGGCAGGTTGGACCCGGCGCTACCCCGCTCAGGCCCCCCCCTTCCTTTAACCTATACCTCCTCTCGTCCCCCCTCCACCTCGCGCATCTCCCAACCACCAAATACAAAACACACCAACACATTTCTTTGGGCTTATATGGTCGCAGCTTTATTAGCAATTAGGCAAATTCCAAACATTTCTTGTAACATAAATTCCTTAATAATAACCAATGAGCGGAACGAGCCATCACCCGCCATACCACTATCAAGATGACCTCATTCCACTCCCGCCGCGGCCGAGCCAGCGGCAAACGCCCACCCCCCTTTTCCCTGGCCTCGCCATATTACTAGCAAAGACCGGCAAGGGGTCATCCGGGTTGGGGGCACCTGCCCCCACCCCAATTCCAGTTAAAGGCTCCAGACCCCAGAAACCTCCGGGATCCCACCCCCCCCCACCCGCTGTGACAACCCTTAAACGGATATATACCCCCCTGTACCCAATAAAAAGGAGGGCAGGAGGGTGGGCAGCAAAAGACTTGCTCCTTTCCGCTGCCCCAGCACGACCAAGAGAGACGTAATGTGCGTCTCACACCTAACCCCCCCGAACCGGCACCTCTCATTGGCTCGCCGAGCTGTCCCTCCTCAGGCGAACCAATGATTTTAAATGATGCCTTCCCTGCCTTCAAAGAAGCGCCGCCACGCGATGCCGCAAGCAGGGTCCCCACGCCGGGCCTCGCGCCCGGTTACCGCCGGCCGCCTGGACCCTGCCCCACGGCCTCATCATAAGAGAATATGGGTAAGCAATGAACAAGGAAAATTTGTATCAAAAAACAGCCAAATAGCAATGTTAGAAATCTTAGCTTTGTAGAGTTTCTTGAAGTTTGATGACAATTACTGGATCAGATCCCTTGCTCAGGCAGCAGAGGCTGATTTAAATTAACTACACCCTTAGAGGCCCTTTTGTTTCTATGGGTATAGTGGCACTTAATGCATGCTAATTTCATTAACCAAAGTTAACCTTTAGTAAACATGCTTCTCATTCTATGTCAGTATCCTGTTCATTCATGGTAAAGGTTGTAATACTGAATTAACCCAGAAGAGACGCTTAACAGAGTCTTTAAAAAAAAACCAAAAAAACCTTAAGACATGCAATACTGGGTCAGACCAAGGTCCATCTAGCCTAGTATCCTGTTTCCAACAGTGGTCAATCAAGGTCACAAGTACCTGGCAGATTACCACCAAGGCACACAGGATACAAAATGCTTGTCCCACGTTAAGCAGTGGATTTTATGGGTCCTCTTTGGTTTATGGACCTTTCCTCCAGGAACTCATCCAAACCTTTTTTTTAAAATCCAGCCACTCTAACAGCTTTTACTACATCCTCCGGTAACAAATTCCAGAGTTTGACTATGCATTGAGTGAAAAAAATATTTTCTCTTTTTAGGCTTAAATGGGTTACAAGTCCTCAAGTTCACAAGTACTTGCCTAAGTAAAAGCTTGAGCCTAAAGCAGTGCTTTTTCTTAGTCACTGTCCAGGCTATTAGCGTCTAAAATGCAACCTTTATTTCAAAGAATAATTCAGATTTCCAAAAGTAATTATGGAAGTGTGCTATATTCAGAACTGTTTTTATGCGGGTTATTGAATGTATCTGAATTTCAGAAAAAAATTGAACCTAAACATCCTAAGATATCCAGCCTTATATGTTCAATATGACAAGAGAAGTTCAGATTTTGCAGGGCATCCAGTGAGGATGTGAGAATGGATTCAAATGACAAAGTCTGTCCTCAGGTTATTAAGGGTTCTGCCGGAGGATCAGTGGAAAGTAGTATAGGATCACTTAAAAGGTTCTGCAAAAGAAGTTATGAAAATGTATAAGGGAGAATAGAGATATGTGGAACATTTATTCCAAAGGTTACTATGAGAATTTTAAGATAAAACTCCAATTAACCTTCAAAGGAGAGAGTTTTACGGATGAAGACAATTGGCGGGAGAATCTGTAAGAGCATTTGGATGGGATCTTCATGAAAAAATGTTGAGAATTATTGTTAGAAAACCTAATGGAATGTTTTTAGCTTTTTCCTGAAGTCCTTGGTATACTTTGTAGTTCTGACATCCTCAGGGAAGGCATTCCATAATGCTGTTCTGGATGTAGAAGCCATATTAATGGAACAGTTGGAAACAGGTTTAAAAGATGATAGTTTGTATTGGGAGATAAGGAGAAAGAATAATGATAATTCCGGAAATGTCTTTTCAAAAGTTACTGCAGCTATCAAGGCTTCAGAAGAAGAGGGTTTATTTGTGGAAAGAGAGAAAGAGGAGTTTGACTACTTTCAAGAATGAATGAGGGTTTAGTGAGAGCAACAGTTGGCGAGATAGATCCCACACTACAGGTTATAATTAACTCACACAGTAGAGAAACTTGGAGTAAGTTTGAATCAGACTCAACAGGAACTTTTTCAAGCATTATAAATAAAAGAAAAAAAATTGGAGAGTGGATATTCCAAGAAGATAGTAGGATGAAGAAAAAGACTGGTCTTTCCATTAGTAACAGGGCGCGGGCAGGGTCCCGGCGCCCGCGCTTAACCGGGTGCTTGGCCCAGTGCGGGACCCTTCATGTGTTCTTGGGAGGAGGGGGCAAGGTGCGTCAGCATGGGGATGCTGCGTGCATCTTTTGAAATAATTGGCTCCGCTCGGGGTTGAAGCGAGTGGAGCCAATTAGAGTTTAAGCTGCCCATGTGCTCCGGCGTTCATGGTGTGGCCTGAGCACATGCGGTTGGGGCTGGAGTGCAAGCAGCCCACCCACCCACCCATTATGGCAATAGTGGGAGGCAAGAAGTTGGGGTGTCGCAGCGGGGGGGGGGGGGGTGGTAAGGAGCGGGATCCCGGAGGTTTCTGGGGTCCGGAGCCTTAGGCGACTTGGTGAGGGGGCGGGGTGCCCTGGACCCGGACAACCCCTGGAAGACTTTTGCTAGTAATATGGTGAAGTTGGATAGGGGTGGTAGAAACTTGGCCATTGGTGGGACCATGGCTGGAGCGGAGGCATGGTCGTTTTGCTAATTGCATGGCTGGCGGTGCATCGCTCCGCTGGGGGTTGGTTGGATCAGTATTACTGTTTAATGTTCAGTAGGTTGTTTTGGAAATAAAGCTGCGACCAGTTGTTGCCATGAATGGCTGTCTGTGCAATTTGTTGGGAAAGGGGGGGGGGAATGGGAGAGGAGTTCGAAGGAATGAAGGGGGAGCTCCGGGTCCGGCTACCCGGTTACTGAGGAAAGGGAAGAAATGAAAAAAGAGAACTTATTTCTTTTAAATGTCAGGAGCCGGGATATATTAGCTGGTATTGTGAGAGTGAAAAGACCAAGTCTGAGTTCAAAAAGAAGGTGGGAAAGACTACTGTATAAGGCCCGTGTGTAAGGGAACAGAGGATACAAATGGAGAAGAGCATCTATCAAATGGAAAGGTGGAAAAGAAAACTGAAAAGTCCACCATTGTTGCCCACACCCTCAACTTCTAGGGGAGAAGTGAAATTTGTACAGACAGAGCATTCTGCAACTGAACAACGTTTCAGAAAAGAAGCAGTAGGCTCCGAACCCATTGTTGAAGTCCAAATGAATGGCACACCTGTAAAATACTTAATAAATACCAGCTCAAAGGTTTTTGACTATGTTTATAAGAACTTGGCTGAGAACAGAAAATTATTGGATGCCTGTTAGATTAAGCTCACTGTGGCAAGTGGCCTAGAGATTCCAATAGTGGGATATCTGGAAACAGAGAGAGAATTTTCTGTCCAAAACACTCATTCTCATTCAGGATGTTTGTTGTGAAGGAAATCCAGAAGAGGAAGCTGTTCATAGCATCACTGGAACCAATGTGCGAAGAGCTGTGAAAAATCTATCATATAATTTCACGCTATTACATCCATCGGAGAAGGTGGCAAGGCTAGCAAAGATTAAAACTAGCATGAATGTTGATACTTTGTCCAGAATGGCACCACCAGAATGGAGTGATATGTGTCCATTAGTCATAAAAAAAACAAAGAAGTCCAATGCAGGTTCTGGGGAGAAGTTGAAAGATTACCAGTAAAAGATAACTTGTAAGAAGAAGAATGCAAGAAGAAGGAGAAGGCAGAAATGGCAAAGGAAAAGAAATCAGAGGATGAGAAGCATAAGAAGAAAAGTAAGTTAACCAAAGTATAGAAGAAAAGCAATTTGACAAAGAAAAGAACATTAGTGGACAAGAAATAAACAAGATAACAAAAGCAGAAAAAATTCACGAAATATGAGATTTATTTATTTATTTATTTATTTATTTAACAGTACAGTATTTATATACAACCTTTTCCTTAAATCAAAGTAGTTTACATTGAACTCAGTTGTTTACATTGTAACAATACGATTTATCCTCAACTTGGATACATTGACTTTTTGGGGAAGGTCATAAACAAGTGTAGCTTATTTACAATTGGGGTGATCCTTTGTGCTTGTGTGGTGTTGGTCATTATTCATTGTCTGGTGCCTGAGTGAAGGGAGTGTTTGTATTATTCTATGTGATGTTACGAAAGTGTTCAATAAACAGGCACCTGAACACCTGAAGTCCTTGGTGTCCTTCGTAGTTCTGACATCCTCAGGGAAGGCGTTCCATAAACTTGATGCATACAGTGATAAAGCTCTGTTGGATGTGGTCTTCCTTGTCTTGGGGAATTCTGCTGGAGTAGCTAGTATGTTTTTGCCATTTGTTCTCATCGTATGACTTTCAGAATATCTTGTTATTAGTCCCTGAAGTGATTCAGCTGATAGAAAGATAGAAACAATATGAGAAGAAAGATAAAGACATTTTGACTGGAACTGATGTGAAGGATATGATCAAACAAAGTGGAATAAAAACTGAGAAGAAAGACAGCATGGAAGATGAAGAACAGAGAAAGAGAAAGATGATATTAAAAGCAAGCCAAAAAAACCCAAAAATGATAAGAGCCAAAAGTAGAAAAGAAATAACAAAAAGAAGAAAAAATGGAAGTAGAGAGAAGAAGATAGTAGAGAAGATGATGATGTTCTTTATCTTTTAATTGAAGATAGTTATCCGAGAAGTTTAAGTCAAGAAAGAATTAGTCCTTTTTATAGATGAGCATGGAACAGACGTTGAAGATGTTCATGAAACTGAGTTTAGATTTGTCACACCAGTGACAATTTTTAAGACAAAACTGAGGAAAAATTCCTGCCTATTTAGAAAGAGATTATTACTTATATTGAGATGGAGAGAATTAAATTATTTTGAACTGGGATGTTCATTTGTTATGCTGGAAAGTTAAATTGTTGAATATAATGCAATGTTATTTCAGGAGAATGTTTGTTTAGAGTAAGTTTATTTTGGCATAAGGACTCCCATTCTAAATTAGAAAGTTAGATGGTTTAAGGAAAGGTTGAGAAGGCCCCTATTCCAGTGAAAGGTGTAGAGTTGTCACATAAAAAAAGAACCCTCCAAGAGAGCAAACATCTAGTTAGTCCAGTGTACCCAGTGGTATGGGATACTGTTAGGGTATCAGCTTCCATACCTCTGGGATATACTGGATGAAGGACTGAACAAAATGTAGACACCCAGTAAGTCTAGGGTGAGTTCATGCCCAGTACCCCAGATATTAGCCATTAGTTAACATAATCATGATTGTTGGACGGTTGAGTATAGAATGTTGGGACGACATTCTTGTGGGGGGCGTGAAGTGTAGATGGTATAAAAAATTATATATAATTAAATAGATTTACCTGGTGTCTCGCAGTGTCAGAATGGCCCACGGCCCAGGTAATGGAGGCTGGACTCTGGTTTCAGGCCTCAGGGTGGGCTGTCTTGGAACACGGCATTCTAGAGCCAGGCCGTGAGGTTTAAAATTTAAAAAATGTCCTCTGTTGGGGCCTTAGGGCTCTCTGATGCTGAATTGTAGCATCGAGAGAGCAGGAGGAGCAGCCAGCAAACTCTAAAATAAAAATAACAAAGGAGAGGTACTACAGAGTTCCGCGGTACAGGCAGCCATTTAAAAGTTTAAAAAATGGCTCCCACAGTGATCCCTGATGTCCCGGGGTGATGGAAACCTGATCTGGGGGGTTATAAGGTCGGTGTTGGGCTTTGGGGAAGATCTGGGGGCAAGAGCTCCTCACCCACCAAAACTGTGATGCCGAATGAAGATCTGAGGGCTGTGCTCTGCTGAGACCCGATGTATTTAAGGGAGCCATATCTTTAAAAAAATAAAGGTAATTTTTTTTTTTTACAAAAGTGGGATTTGAGGTTAAGGTTCAAGTAAAGGGATTTTGGGTAATATGACCCTATGTTTAAATTTAAAGGGGCAGTATCCAAATTATTTAGTGAAGTTCGGCCGAGAAGAATTGGAACCCTGGAAAAATTATTTAATGGTGGGGATAGTTAGAAAGGATATCAGCAGGAATAGTTTGAGGGGTGGGTTCCAAAAATTGAAATGGCCAGTATTTTATTTTTGAGAAAGTGTTCTAGCGCAGCATCAAATGATATTAATGTTTCTTTAAGCTACAGAGGGGTTTGTTAGGAATATTAATTGTATGTTGGGGTTTGACAAGAGCTTTTGGAACTAGAAAAAATTAAGTTAAAGGAGAAAAATGGGTTTCAAGGGATGTAAGGAATTTTACAATGATAGTGTTTAAAATGTGTGTAGTATATTAGAATAGTTTTTTAAAATAGTGTTTAATCAATTTTATTATCAAAATAAGTATATTTTGTTTTAAAAAGTACATTTCCCTATGTAAGTTTATGGAAGTTGCCATAGCAGCCGTTCATCCCTTCCTGGAGGCAGAATCCCAAACTCAGGCGAAGCTTTACATTTGATGCCTGATTGGCCACACCATAGAGATACCTAGAAAACACCTTGGATACATTCTAAAGTCTAGGATATCACTTGGGATTCCTGAGATTGATGTAGTCAGAGACCACTAGGGATTTGAAGATTCCAGCCCTATGTTAAATAGGCAGGGCCGCTGTCTCCATTGCCTGCTGATACCCTCTGCCTGTGAATCCTCATGCTGTTGCCTGATTCTCTGTTTTCTGTGTCATCCTTCCAGGTACCCGCCCACTGGCCTCTCATTGGTTGCCTCCTCCTGCACCCAGAAGACCTGGAAGTGATGCGGTCGCACTTCGTGCGCCCGCGCTCCTCTCCCCACTAGGCATCATTGCCTATTTAAACAACTCCGGTGCGACCCTTCGCGCCACGGGTGCGCGCCGGAGCGCGCCCAATGAGCAGATCCTGCTGCTTGGGCGAGCTCCTTGGGGCGGGTCCGGGGCGAATATCCAGAGCCTCCTCAGTCCACCCCCCCCCTGCCTATTGCATGTGGCCCTGGGCCAGTTACTTCCCTCCCCGTCTGCGGTTCACATCTGCCTCCCTCTCACGATATCACGGTAAGTGCTGTTCCTTTCTTAGTTTCAGTTCCCTTCTCCTGTGTCTTCTTCTTTTCACTATGTCTGCCATCCCGGTCCACTGGGGCTGGCGACCTGCTCCCTCTGCCCCTGTCAGCCCTGGTCCACTTGCACGCACACCCTCTAACCTGATTTGCTGTTCTTCCCTTCTTGCTCCGGCCCCATCTCCCCCGGCGATCCTGCTACTTCAGCTTGCCCTTCTTAACTGCCGTTCTCTTCGCTCAAAGACCACCCTGGTTCAGGATCTCACTTCCCAGCACACCCCTGACCTTTTCTTTTTAACTGAAACCTGGCTAACGGATGGTGAAGAACCCCTTCTAAACCGTTGCTTAGCGCCAGGCTACTCTGCTTTATCTGTCTCTCGTAGGGGAAGAAGTGGTGGAGGGATCGCTGTCCTCTACCGCTCCTCCCTCCCTCTTCTAGAACAAACCTCATCTGCTCTTCACTATCCCGAATCCCTGCTCCTCCGTCTTGCCACCTCTCCGCTTCACTTTCTCCTTATTTACGCTCCACCGTCTCTTTCTGCCCCTGCTTGGGACTCTCTCCTCTCTACCATATCCGAAGTTTCCCTTCTCTTCCCTCAGCTCTTAATCCTCGGGGATTTCAATATTCATGCTACTTCCCCCTCTTCCGCCCCGTGATCATGCTTTTCTCTCTCTTCTAGCGGATCTTTCTTTTCATCAACTCGTTCCCTTTTCCACCCATTCCGCTGGCCATACTCTTGATCTCTTCATTTCTCCCTTGACCTCTCCCTTTACTCTCTCCTTTTTTTCCTCTTTACCCCTCTCTTGGACTGATCATTATTGTCTCTTCTCTTCCCTCTCACTCCCCTTACCCTCGCCCCCTCCTCCCTCTTCCACTGTCCCTCCCCCCTCTGTTCCTACCCGACGTATCACCACAGATACCCTTCTCCAATTCCCCCCCTCTGACACCCTATTCTCTCCTGACTTTCATCTCCTTCCTGTTGACACCCAGGTATGTACCTGGAATGATACTCTTTCCTCTGCTCTTGATAGTATTGCCCCCCTTCGATCACGTCCTGCTCCCCGTCACCCCTGTCGGCATCCTTGGTTTCACTCTGGTCTTTCCCTCCATCGTAGACACCTCCGCCGGGCTGAAAGGCTATGGCGTAAGCACCCCTCCCCCCTCCTTCTGGACCGTTTCCGAGCCTGTCATCATCACTATGGTACCCTTCTTCACGCAGCTAAACGGGACTATTTCTCCACCCTTATCTCTACCTCCACCAACTCCTCTCGTCAGTTGTATACCGTCCTTCGTTCCCTGTCTACCCCTCACTCCTTCTCCTCACCCTCCCTCCCTTCTGTTTCCCCAGATCCTGCTGTATTGGCTACATTCTTCTCCTCTAAGATACTCTCTCTCCGTCTCTCCTTCCCCTTCTGTCCTCCTCCTCTTTCTCCTCCTCCTCTCAATCCCCCGCCAACTCCCCCCCCTTCTCCTACTCCGCTCTCTTCTCAGTGTGCCCCCCTCTCTCTCATCGTTGGTCCTCCTTCGAGTCTGTTTCTGCCTCCGCCCTTTCCAAGGTTTTTCACTCCATTCGCAAAACCTCCTGTCCCTCTGATCCCATTCCCTCTCATTGGTTATTGGATCCCTCTTTGGCCCTTTCCCCCTATCTTCTCTCCATCATCAATAACAGCCTTTCTACTGGTATTTTCCCCACTCTTTGGAAACATGCTATCATCCACCCTGTCCTGAAAAAGAGTTCTCTTGATCCATCCTTCCCTTCTAACTGGCGTCCAGTTTCCAACCTTCCTTTCCTTTCTAAGCTCCTAGAGAAACTTGTCTTTTCCCAACTATCCTCACATCTTGAAGCTTCACTTACCCTGCACCCTCTTCAATCTGGTTTTTGCCCTGGCTTTAGTACTGAATCTGTTCTTCTTTCTCTCCTTAATGAACTCCACTCTGCCCATGACCGAGGTCTTTTCACCCTTGCTGTCTCACTTGATCTCTCTGCTGCGTTTGACCTTGTCGATCACTGTACCCTCCTTTCACGTCTACATGATGCGGGTCTTTCCGGCACTGTGCTTCATTGGTTTCGGTCCTTTCTTTCAGGTCATTCTTTCTGTGTTTCCTCTGGTCCCCTATCTTCACCTTCCACCCCCCTCCCCTGCGGTGTCCCACAGGAGTCTGTCCTTGCTCCCCTCCTGTTCAACGTCTTTCTAGCCCCTCTTGCTCTCTTAGTTCAACAACAGGGTATATCTGCACATTACTACGCCGATGATATTTTTCTGCTCTATCATACTGACTCTGCTTCCCCTGATATTTCGCCTCTCAATAACTGTCTCTCCACTGTGGCTTCTTGGCTTTCCTCCAATTTTCTGCACGTTAATCTCTCTAAGACCTCAGCCATATGGTTCACCGCTGGCAGTCCCGCTCCCCCTCTTCTTCCTGTGCTTTCCTCTTCTCCCATCCCTCTTGTCTCATCTTTACGATACCTGGGCGTCACCCTTGACTCATCCTTATCTTTCAAAGCCCATATTTCCTCCGTCGTCCAACGCTGCTTCTCTACCCTATGTCAACTTCGCTCTGTTCACCCTTTTCTTTCCTTCTCATCTATGACCACCCTTCTCCTCTCGCTTGTTGTCACCCGTCTTGACTACTGCAATGCCTCCCTGGCTGGTCTTCCCCATTCCCATCTACAGCGCCTTCAGAGAGTTCACAACACTGTGGCTCACTTGCTCCTCTCGTTTCGATCACATCACTCCACTTCTCATACGACTGCACTGGCTCCCTATTCCCTTCCGTATACAATACAAGGTCCTCACCTTTGCTCACAAATCCATTCACACGGGTACTCCCCTCTATCTCGCTGACCATATTCACCTTCACACTCCCTAC
This sequence comes from Ichthyophis bannanicus, assembly GCA_033557465.1. Taxonomy (NCBI): domain Eukaryota; kingdom Metazoa; phylum Chordata; class Amphibia; order Gymnophiona; family Ichthyophiidae; genus Ichthyophis; species Ichthyophis bannanicus. The sequence continues at coordinate 582,276,040 of CM066033.1, forward strand.
CGTTCTCTCCGTTCTATCCATGCCAACCGTCTGACCCTACCCTCCCCTTCACAGGCTCACCTCGAATCCACCTGCTCCTCTGCCTTTTACTTCCTTGGGCCCCGTCTCTGGAATTTGCTTCCCCCGAACCTTTGCCTGGAACCCTCCCTGAAAACCTTCAAGACCCGCCTGGACTCACCTTTTCTGCCTTGCGTTTGATCTTCCCCCACCTCCCTCCCCTCTCTTCCCACCCCCTCGCTGATTTCTTACAGCCCCTATTTGTTACCTGACCTTTCTCTTTAGCTCTTTTCTTCTCTCTTAACTATCCTGTCATACATTTGGCATTCCTTTCCTTTTTCTATGCAGCCTTTTTTTACATTGTGCACCGCTCTGATGCGACTGCATTGAGTGGTATATTAAGCCTCAAATAAAGATAAAGATAAAGATAAAATCATGTCTAAGAAATAGAGCTGTTTGGTATACAAGCATGGTATGAGAGTGGAGTGATTGGGTAATTAAGGAGATTTACGGAAATATCAGTCACTTTCTTTGGGCATGAAAGAAACTGAAGAGAGAAATTAATTGTATATATGAGACCAAAGCTGTATTAAAGCCCTCTATGAATATCAAAAGCCTTGACTGACTGAACTGTTGTCCCATTTCAGAAAGCAACAGGTGTGATAAACCTGATCAAGTGCAAATTCAGGATTCCTGCTTCCTGAGGCCCTATCCTGAAGGGGAACGATGAGAATTTAAGTAACAAGGCCACAGTGTAATTCCTTTGTAAAGGAACACAGTGAATTGCTGTTGGTCAAGAAGTGACTTAGAGACTGAGTGCATTCATGAATGTGTGCACGAGAGCGTGTATGAGCGTATGCATGAGTCTTGTATTTGAGATTTGAGTATAAGGGAAGTAGAAAAACAGCCAAATTCAGGTCTCTAAAGTAAGGGGCATTTGAATTATTTTATTTTTTCCCTAAGTTAGGAAAGTACAAGGAAACCCTGACACTTATACTGAAAAAGTTGCAAGTATCCCAAAGGTACATGGGAACATTAAATATAAAGAAATAATAGGATAGCAGGTGGCAGTATACAGACCCGCTTTACTGATCAGAAGAGAAAGAAGAAACGACAACTGAGCCAGCGCTAGAAGGCACAACATTGTGCCAATGTTTGCTACCCTGGTGCCAGTGGTTTGGACTATGTTGACCGCATATACAGACCATATTTGAGTCATAGAAAGAACTCTTGAAATTAGATTAAGTTTTACATCTACCTGGTCCAGAAGGAAGAACATGTTAAGCGAACACACAGGGGTATGTTTACTAAACCATCTTAATGTCGCAGCGGTAGTATTATCGTGCGATAAGTGATGTTATCCGTGATAACATCACTTAGCACGCGATAATGCAGCAGCAGCATTAAGGCACACTAACGCTGTGAAATCCGGGTCTGAAAGGTGGAGTAAGGCTTCCCAGAGGGCGAAGAGAAGGGGTCAATGGGTGGAGAGTGGGAGGGGAGAGGCTCCAGGCACACTAACGCTGTGAAATCTGGGTCTGAACACTAACGCCAGTGAAACCATCGCGTTAAGGCACATTTGCAGGAAAGAGAAATGATTTCTGTCAGCAATGTGCAGCAAAGGCAGGGAAACCCAGAAAAGTGATAGTTGTGATACATGTGCAGGGACCAAAAAGGCTAATGAACATATAAAAGGACCAGAACCACATCTAAAATCCCAATAACCAAGCTGGCCAATAGTGATATTAATGATAAACATAAAGCAACACTACTGACAAAGCGTATAAATTAAGATATCAGGTTTGGAAGGGTCTATGCTCTGTCCCCCTACAAAGTGAATGATCCCACATTGAAATAGCGCTGATCAGGGTTTCTGTCATTTAGATTGGGCAGGTTTATTATGGCGTGCACATGTGCAGCAACAGCAGAGTGGGTAGATAGGCAAGGGCAACTGTACTGATGCTGTAATTGTGATACAGGGGGCTGCAGGCGGCACATGCTGTGGTCCAGCTGGGGCACAGTGCGGGCTAGGCAGATGCCTAGGTGGCACATAGGAATGCTGAAACTGTAAAGCAGCAAGACAGCAACTGACGCGGGTCCAACATGGGCACGAGTGTGTGTCCCACAGTGTCACAGGGGAGATTACCCAGCAGGTACCCCCAAGGGCACATAACATTGGCAGGCGGTGCGAGAGGGGGGAAGCACGCCTGTCCATGTAGGCACCCCTACCCAAGAACCCACACCATAGGCAGCTGCCTACCAGCATACTGGATGGCCAAGGACTGCGCACCACCAGCACCACCGGCATAATGGCATGGCAGCATGGTGGTGGAGGGGTGCTGGTGGTGGAGGGGGCAGTGGCATCTTCCCACAGCTGACCATGGCCTAGCCCCATTTAGGTGGGTGCTGTGCAATGCAACAGACAGGGTCTGTCTGATGAACAGTCATGGTATCCCCAGGAAATAAACACTCCCTTTGGCAACAGTGTGGTGCAGTACACACAGCCAGTGTGTTCAGGAGCAAAAGGTCACAAGTTCAAGTCCCAGCTGTGGCTCCTGCAAAAATTTTACCCAGTACTAAACCGTGGTAATAAAGATGGAACCTTTATTGCAGATAAAATACACATGCCTGAAAGGCCTATATTTTACCTTACAGAGCACAGACACCATAAACATGTGCAATCCCTAGAGCAGAGTTCCCAACTGCAGTCCTGGAGGGCCAAACACCATTCAGGTTTCATGCTGTCCCTAATAAATATGCCTGTGCTGCATTAGTATGTGCCACCCCCATTGTATGCAAATGTATCTCATGCATATTCATTAAGGACAGCATGGAAACCTGAACAGTGTTTGGCCCACCAGGACCAGAGTTAGGAACACCCACACCCACAGGTTCCACTATCCAAAGCCTCATGGAGAGTCAGGCTGTTGGGCCCTCCGTGCAGCAGCATCTCCCAATACTAGCCCTTGCATACCTTAGCAATGCCGCCCTAAACTTGGGAATACGTTACACATATATCAAAAGGTTGCTATGATTAATGACAAATAACAATTCCTAAGTTAAGCACAATTTGCTGATACAGCTGCATCATAGCAACCTTTCTGATATCTGTGGAGTGTGTTTCAGTTTTGGTTTCTGACAGTGTTTACCACCCCTGGGAGTGACCCCAACAGTATTGTGTACCATAGCCATGCCTGCACTGTGCCCAGGACTTGTGTGGTTGCCAGGGCTTCCAAAAGCCTCTATATTTGCACAATGCTGGCATAGGTGTGGAAGTGTGTGTCTGTCTATCCAGTGTGTTGTGGCTGCCTACACCTTACTCAGCCCACACTGCTTGCACTGTTTCCAGTGTTAGCCTGCCAATGTGCATAATGAGGAGCAAGTTACTGTGGGTATGGCCCGGACAGGGTGGCCTGGGCAGGATGCATCTGCACAGGGCATAGGGCAATGGCTGGGACATTGTAATGCCCGGCCACCACCTGCATGGACAGGGTGGCCACAGCATGTCCTCCTGGGAGGTCACTCTCACCCTGACTGAGCAGTGACCACGGCATGGCTAGGTTCCCCCATAGTACTATATAGTATTTTTCTCAAGTGATATTTATGGGTTCTCTTTTCTGGGGCCCAATCACTGACTTATCTGCTTGGTGTATGTGCTCACATCCCAGTTTTGGGTGCACACATCTTCTCCAGGATCATGCACTATGGAATAACTAGCAGACTGTCTGCAGTTAGTATGTGTATGGCTGGAACACCTTGCAGGGTGCAGCCGCCGGAGACTCACTGTGCTCGCTGTTGGAGAATGTCAGATAGTGGTGGGGGGCAGCTGAGCATTTTCAGGTCTACTGCCTGTCTGCCATTGCTTTATGGATGTGTACAGATCTGCATTGACTGCCCTGTAGGGTGCCTGTTCCCCAGCCAGACTGGGGTTGATGGGCTCCCTCTACTGCCACCTTTGCAGGGATGTAGAATGTGGATCTGTTGGTGGGAGATCCTGTCCCCCACCCTGAGCCCCAGAGGGCGGTGCTACATAATCCGCCTATGGGTCCAAATACCCCCCTTCACTTAAATCATGTGACCATGGCACCCACACAGGATATGCACTATTCTGGGTGCATCATAGTCCACAAGGGCTAGACGTGACTGGGAAATACGGACGGACACAGATGTGTCTGCAAGGACTACCTATCACACACTGGCACTGATGGCGACCTGCAGCATAGTTTATCTCAGCTAAGCCAGTGCTGCGGACCTGGAGCTGGGCGCCCCACCTCGCCCTCAGGGTGAGCACAGTACCCCCACAATGTGTCAGTCTGCAGCTACTCTGTGCCAGTAACACACACAGTCAGTTCCCCCTACCAGGCCGAGGTGTTGTGGGGGTACATACCCTATCTTGTGATCATCTGTAGACTGCTGATCTGCATGTGCAGTGTATCATGGGTACGGGTGGGTTAACCCTATCCTGGTAACCATAGCAGACTGTTTGTGTGGTGACCTGCAGTCCTTCTGTAGCCAGCCAAAGGTTTGTTAGTAGCTATAGAGATGTAGTCCACTGGTTACTTAATCTGACTGTGGAGACAGTGGTCCTGGGTTTGATCCCACAGTGGTGTTATTTGATAGGGCTGTCTGAGGCATTTCCTTTTTTAATTTAAATTAGTGCTGCCAGCAAAAACATCCTCACAGTGCTGTAACCTTAAGGTGCCCTATAAAGCGCCCTATAAGGCGCCTTATAAAGCACCCTATAGGGAACATTATAAGGTGCCTTGTGGGACAGTGCACTTTATAATGTGCCCTCTGGAGTGCCTTATAGGGCGCCTTATGCGGCACCTTAGGTTACGGCACTGTGAGGGTGTGTTTGCTGGCAGCACTAATTTAAATTAAAAAAGAAAATGCCTCAGACAGCACTGATTTAAAGTAAAGGGTAATGCCTCAGACAGCCTTACTCATTAAACCCACTGAGGGATTGAACTCATGACCCCTGTTTTATCAGTCAATGTATTAACCATTGTGCTACACCTCTGTTGCTGTGTGTTTAGGGCAGCGCACCTAATTAAGGCTAATGCGCGTTAATGAGCCACTGCTCCCTCTATCACGCGATATCGAACTTTATCGCGCGATAACCCGAAATGCTACCTTAAGACCGGAACGCCCACTATCTTATATGGCATTCATCACAGTAAGACTGCAACTAACGCCGGTAACATTAAGATGGTTTAGTAAACATACCCCAAAGTATCAATTCTTGGTATTAGGTTACATGCAATTTCAGAAATAATGAATACCTGTGAGCAAATATAGTTAATACCAGATGTATGGTATTAAGTTGTAAAAAGAGAGAACATATTCATTTAAATGCAGTAAGATTTTATTTATTAATTAATTAAACCTAATGGTAGATTTAATTCTATCAATCATTTTAATTTATTATTAGTATAATCATTTATTTTTGGGGAAAATTTACCTGAGCATATGAGAGAGCTAACCTGAACCCTAGCCACACGACCATGACTTCGTATATCTGCGGGAAAGGCTTCAGCTCGGGGTGGGGTCCACACTAGATTACCTGGGTATATGTGAAGAAAGACTGCTCTGGTGCTAATGGACTATAGGATTTTTCTCACTATGGGGCATGTGTACTAAAGTGTTCATGCCAACCGTACCACGGTAAAAATTACCATAAGCTGAAAAGGCAGCTGTGCTAAAACCCCCTCTCTATCCAAGCAGCATGGGTTGGGGCAAATAATGGGCATTTCTGGAGTGGAGCATCCACATCACAAGCAACATGATGTTATTGGCATGTGTGCTTACCACCATCTCAGTGGATGGGGATAACTGCACTCACACTAATCACACTAAAGACAATGAGCACAGGGGCAGCATGATACCCATGCTAATAACATGGAGATATGCCGGGCATGCCTCTATTTGTTAGCATGGGTTGAGTACCACTGCCATGCTCACTTTTGGCGCCAACCACATGCTAGCAGGGCACCTTTTAGTAAAAATGCCTCTTTAAGTCTTATTTATTTAAAAAATAAGGGTGTGCAGGCAAAACATTTGTTTTGTTTAGTGTCTTGTTTTTACTTGCAGGTTTCTATTTAATAAATGCCTGTTGTGCGTAATTTTGTTTTAATACATTGTCATTTCAGAACAATTTTTAGTGTCCCCCTATCTGAAGTTTGGAGGGCACAATAACATGGCCAAAACACACTGGGGCTTTAGGGGGAAGGGGGGGAGAGGTGGGGGTCTGGGCAAGCAGGATCTGATATGGGAAGGATGGGGAAGGGAAGGGATAGAGGGATAGCTGGAGATTGGCCAATAAGGGAGGGGTGGAGCAAGGAGAGAGGGAGTAAAGGGTAGGGCTAGAGATTTGGTAGTCAGTCTTGGGGAGGAGGTTGAGGTGAGAGCATTGGGAAGCACGATTTCCCATCAAACCAACCCTCTGTTGGAGACTGTTGGGGTGATGAGGTTTGGTCATAATGCGGTCAAAGGAGTCACTTTCTCACAGGTTAGGTCAGAGTGTGTGGGGGAGGAGTTAATCATGGAAAGTGGAAGGAGATGATATGAAAGCTTGTGTGTGATACTGCAAGCTTCAGGGGCACAGTTATGTGACACTACTAGCTGTGTGGGGTGGGAATGCCAGTTCAATGGGACCTCATCATGACTAGATAGTCACTAACTGGCCAGTTTTCGAGTGTGACTGTAGATATAGGAGAGAAGGGGATTTAATGCTGAGCAAGTGAAGTGTCTCCTTTTGAAAAAGCCAACCTAGGAGATTTTTGTACATGGTTACAAAGTTTTCAGTGTTGTAAATTTGAATAATGTTGTGGCCATTACGTTTTGCCATATAGTGGAGTATGTATGCAATGTATGCATTTGAGGTGGGTGTAGCAAGGTGAAAGTGCACATGCATATGTTATGTTAATTAAAGATATGGCTGTTGCTGAAAGGTTACTAGAGGTTCCAGAAAAAATTATTATTATTATTATTTTTTTACCTGCAGACTTGACTCAAACTACTGAGATTTGTGTTATAAGGCAAGCATCTTGCAGAAGAAGTTAATACATTTCCATTGGGGGATGACTCTAGTCATTGTGCTCTTAATTGTGTCTTGTATTTTTGGTGATCTTTGTTACCGTTTTCTGATTGGCCCAAAGTTTGGAGCTCTGTGGAAAACTGTTCTGAGATTTTTTTGCATTTATAATCTATTTACACTTGCTGTAGAGATTAAGGGGTTCGTTCATTGAATGCTGCTAACTGGTTAACACGTGTGCAATAACTGTCCATGGATAATGCTAACACCTGGGCATGCCAGCTACTGGTCACCAAAACACACATTAACTGGCAATTGCATGTAATGTGGAGAGTGGAAGGGTTGGGAGTAGAATATGAGCATGGAGAGCACATTAGTGTGTGATCACTGTCAATATGACAATTAGCATGGTATACTTAACAGTACTTCTACAAGTATCAATAAGTGCACCCATGTTAATTGTGGCACACTTTAATGTATGCATTTACACTTTAACTACCAGAAACATGCTGATCATGCCCCTGATGGTTAATGCAAAGTCTTTCCACTTACCATGTCTTAAAAACATGTGTCACGTGCAAAACCTTAGTGAGATTTAGTCAAAGGGTCCCTCACTCCTAAGACTTTTCTTTTGTCTGTTCTTAAGCTAGAAATTCTACAAAACCGTGTCTAAATATACTATGAGAGACATTTATTTGATCACTAATTGGACAACCAGGATCTGGATTAGGCATCTTGGTTCTCTAAGTATCATGCCAGTATTTCAGCACTATTTAGTGCATCTGTGTAGGAAATTCTGGATTTGTCATCACTGCCATCATCATCTAGTTCCAAATCTAATTGTCCATCATCACTATTTCCTTGCACTCTTCCTTTGCAACACAACAATTTTTTCCACCATCAAATCTTCTGTAATCGATACTCCTCTTATAACAGCCACTCATTTATCTTTTCAAGTGATGTCTCCACTGGTAAATTAAATTCTTTAATTGACTGAAAATTTGGTTTTGCTTTTTATTCTCTTGTTTGTTACAAGTTAAGAGGAGATCTGTAAATCCTTCAGATTGTGGCTCAGAGTCAGAATGGTTTGTGGCTTCATAGACAATAGTGTGGACAGGAAAGGCAGGCCCAAGAGCCTTCATCCAGCAGTTTGCAATTGATTTTTGTATTACCCCATCCCACATATTTTTAACTATGTAAACTTTCCTTTAGGTTCAATTTTTTCTGGAATTCAGATACACTCAATAACTCATGCAAAAAACAGTTCTGAATCTAGCATGCTTCAATTAATTATTTTTGGAAATCTGAATTATTCCCTGAAATAAAGGTTGTATTTTAGAACCTGATGGTCTGGACGATGGTTAAGAAAAAGCACTGCTTTAAACTCAAGCTTTTACTTAGGCAGGTACTTGAGAATGGTGGGAACAAAAGATTGGTGAAACCAGTCATCAAAAATACTCTGAGTCATCCAGGCATATTTGTTGTTTATGCATATTACAGGTAATTTACTTTTTATTAAGGTGCTTCAAGCATCATGGATTTTCAAAATTACCAATGCTGAACAGTGGGAACTTATGACTACCAGACCTCTTTGTACAAAATAAAAGCGTTATGTAGTCTTTCAATTTCTTAATCCCTGCTGTTTTTTGTGGTTTGTATTTCATGGTAAGAGCTCTGTCTGGCAGAGGTTTAACAAATAAAGCAGCTTTGTCACCACTGTAAATGTGTATTTCATTGTAATTTTCACTTTCTATAAGAGATTTTAATTTAGCTGGAAATTCATTAGCAGCAATCTCGTCAGCCAATCTGCTTTCTCCAGATACAAGCGCGGGATATTCAGGCACACTTCATGGTGTTCTCCGCTGACAGCACCAGTACTGACTCTTCCCTAACTCAGAAGTCCTACAGATTTCTCTGAGCATGCACGCATCTTCCCATCCTGATCTACAGTCCCTCAGTTTCTTCTCAACCACAACAACATTCAGCCGCCACTCTCGCCTCTCTTCAGTTCTCGCAAACTTTTACTTTCTTTCTTTGATTTCTTCAGTGTTATCTTACACGTGATTCTTATCCAGAATTTTTTTAAAAAATGTCATCAGCAGACAATGCCTGTTTCAGCCATTGTTTCTGCCCCTGCAGATTATCATGCCGCCGGCACAAGTCTCTTAAAAAACAAAGCAAAAAACAGGGCAGCAACACTTGTGATAGAGTTGTCTCTGTATTTACCAAAAAAAGAAAAAAAAGAGAAACAGAGCAACACTGTCAAAAGTTCCTCTCATTATGACGTGATGTAACAGTGACTGGTACAGAAACACTTGCCTCACTTCAACAGAGGAGCCACTTAAATAAGAGACTTCAGCTCCTCTTTCTGCCTTTCATTACACAGGTCTGCGACTAAAAAGCTGCTTGGTTATTTTCATCTAATTTCCATGTATTTTGGTGTGCTGAAAACAAATAAGTGAGGGTATTTTAGGGATACTATCACTTTTTTTTTGGATTTTTGGTCCTTGAGTTACACAAATAAGTTTTTTCTAATTGGAAAGAATACCCTGGTCGCTCCTGCTGCTCTCTCTTTCTCTTGGTTCAGGATAGTAGTTGCCTTGATTTTTATGTGTTTTATTTATAATATGTTTTATGTGTGCGTATAACCATTTTGTAGTTTTTAGTCATGGTTCAATTGGGATTTGCCCATCAACAGCCACTATTTATCATGATCTATATATGTTAGTTTCTTTGCTTGTCACACCTATATGATGTTTGTATTGATGTTAATTGAGAACTTAAGTTTGTAAGGTCTGCGATAATTGAATTAGAACATGTTTATTATCTAATTGGCATTCCATCACGTATATGTATTTTTTAAGTTTTATCATTTAATTTTAATATGTAAGTTAGATTGTTTTATTGGTTCTTATCTGTTCTTTTACATTTTTAATATGTTGTTATTTAATATTTATGTTTTTATGTTTATAGTATTTGGCCTAATCAACCCCTGAAGAAGGTTACGAAACACGGCCTGTGTCGGGTTGCCATAGGTTCTGTGAGTTTCAATAAATTGTCTTCCACACATCTCACGTCTTGGACTGTGTCTGTGCTAGTTATGTGAGTGCTGCCTATCAGTTGGACAGTTCCACCAACCAGAGGGGAAGCCATATTAGACCTAGTCCTTAGTGGAACACCAGATCTAGTGCAAGATATAAGGTTGTTGGGGCCACTTGGCAATAGTGATCATAGCATGATCGCCTTTGATTCAATTAGTGGAGGAGGGATAGTAAGGAAATCCACAGTACTAACTTTTAACTTTCGAAAGGAAGACTATGATAAAATGAGGAAAACAGTTAAGAAAAAACTAAAAGGAGCAGTTGCAAAGGTTAAAGACGTACATCAGGCTTGGCTGTTGATGAAAAATACTATCTTGGAAGCCCAAACCAGCTGTATTCCACGCTTTAAGAAAAGTGGAAGGAAGTCCAAAAAACTGACAGCATGGTTTAAAGGTGAGGTCAGAGAGGCTGTTGTTGCCAAAAAAGCATCTTTCAGGAAATGGAAAAAAGAGCAAAACGATGAAACCTGGAAACAGCACAAGCACTGGCAAATCAAATGCAAGGCATTGATAAGGCAGGCAAAGGGAGAATTTGAGAAAAAGCTTGCTGCGGAAGCAAAAACGTGAAGTAAAGATCTTTTCAAGTACATTCGTAGCAAAAAACCTGTGAGTCAGTTGGTCCATTAGATGATAAAGGGGTTAAAGGAGCACTAAGAGGCAACAAGGCGATGGCGGAGAGACTGAATGAATTCTTTGCTTCAATCTTTACTGAGGAAGATGTAGGGATGCTACCCATGACTGAAGTGGTATTTAAATGTGCGGAAGAATTGAAGGAAATATCGATACATCGGGAAGATGTATTACAACTATTAGATAAACTGAAGAGTAGCAAATCACCTGGGCCGGATGGTATACATCCAAGGGGGTTGAAAGAACTAAAATATGAGATAGCAGACCTGCTATTAGTAATCTGTGAACTATCATTAAAATCATCTCTAATACCTGAAGATTGGAGGATTGCCAATGTAACACCAATTTTTAAAAAGGGTTCCAGGGGTGATCCAGGAAACTACACACCGGTGAGCCTGACATCAGTATCGGGAAAAATGGTAGAAACCATCATAAAGAATAAAATTACTCAGCATGTAGATAGTCATGACCTAATGGGAGACAGCCAACATGGCTTTAGACAAGGAAGATCTTGTCTTGCTAATCTGTTATGTTTTTTTGAAGGAGTGAATAAACAGGTGGACAAAGGTGAGTCGGTTGATATTGTGTATCTGGACTTTCAGAAAGCCTTTGGCAAGGTCCCTCATGAGACTTTTGGCAAAACTAAAGAGTCATGGGATAGGAGGCAGTGTACTATTGTGGATCAGGAACTGGTTAAAAGATAGAAAGCAGAGGGTAGAGCTAAATGGCCAATTTTCCCAATGGAGAAAGGTGAATAGTGGTGTACCCCAGGGATCTGTGCTGGGTCCGCTGCTTTTTGACATTCATAAATGACCTGGAAAGTGGAATAACGAGTGAGGTTATCAAATTTGCAGATGATACAAAACTATTTAAAGTTGTTAAAACCCAAGACGATTGTGGAAAATTGCATGAGGATCTTGATAAATTGGAAGAGTGGGCATCATAATGGCAGATGAAATTTAATGTGGACAAGTGCAAGGTTATGCACCTAGGGAAGAACAACCCAAACTATGGTTACACGATGCAAGGTTCCACATTAGGAACCACCACCCAGGAAAAAGATTTAGGCGTCATTGTGGATACCATGTTAAAACCCTCGGCCCAGTGTGCAGCAGCAGCCAAGAGAGCAAATAGTAACTCAGGTAACCCGGAGGCCCACCTCGCCCTCTACCGCATCTTCACATCCCCCGCACATATTTTGTTATACATAATAAATACCCAGACACTTTAATATGGTACAACCTTGGTCGCAGCTTTATTTACCAATGCATACATATAATAACCGCCCAACATGGGCAACCAACCTGTATCACAAACCCCACCCCCATACCGGACGATGCTCCGCCTGCCATACTATTAGCAAGGCGGAACATCCTCCTCACCACCCCCCCCACCGCCAGCCTCGCCATCCTAGTAGCAAAGGCCGGCTCTCACACCCCCCTACCGGGCCGAGACCCCCAACCGGGATGTCTCGCCCCCACCCCCGGGGAGCCCTTCACTCCCCACATCTCCTAAAGCAGTTAGCACTCCCGCCGCCTCGGCGAGCGCTGTCTTGCTACCCCGCCCCCCCCAGCTGCAACAAACCCACCCCCCCCACCCCCCCCTCACCCTAAACCAAGGGAGGGAGGGCGGGAAAGTCCACCGACCGGCAGCGAGGAGCCGCGAGAAAGGCCGAGCCACGCGGCTCCTCGCACTCACTACCCCCTCCCTTTACCTGAAGGAGCCAATGGGATCGCTTCCCGCAACCGTGGCAAGCGATCCCATGGCAACCCTCTCCCCGCTCTCTGGCCCCCACCTCCGCTTGCACCCCGGTCACGTGACGAGGGCCGAGGCCGGGCCCGGGCCCGAGTTACAGTCGGCCGCGGGACCAGCCCAGCGGCCTCATCATAATGCTAGGTATGATAAGGAAAGTAATGGAAAATAATACAAAAGATATTATAATGCCTCTATATTGTTACATGGTGAGACCGCACCTTGAATATTGTGTGCAATTCTGGTCGCCATATCTTAAAAAGGATATAGCGATTTTAGAAAAGGTTCAGAGAAGAGCCACCAAAATGGTGAAGGGGATGGAAGGATACTCCTATGAAGAAATGCTAAAAAGGTTTGGGATCTTTAACCTTTGAGATGCCGTTCATAGAAGCAATTGCTTCTAATACTTAATTGTTATGTAATTTAGTACACTACATATAAATATGTCAAATATAAATTTTCAGCTAATTTGGATATGTACTTCCTAGGAAAAAGCATGTTCCATTTGTGGAACATTGGCCCCTCCAAGCGTCATTTTTTTAAAAATTGTAATTGCTTTTTTTATTGAATATCGTAAAGTGGAAACAAACAAATACTTCAATTAAGCAATTTTTAAAAGTAATTAGACACAAACAGAGATGACTGTACAGAATAAAGCTTGAAGAGAAAATTTCAGCAAGAGTGAAAATCCGGAAAACACTTCTCTTGCAGGCGCTTGCCACAAAACTGGCACCATTTTTTTGTATTCTTCGAGCAGACAATGCAACGACCTTGGCTTGTAGAAGACAAATAGTGACTGGTGTTAGTTGAAGCTGTAATAGCAGTGGGAATCGAAGCTGTTGGGCCACCTTTTCGAGAACGATAGCCCTCGAGTCCAACTTTCATAGCCACCAAAGCAACCTCGCAGCAGAAATCCAAGTGACTCAGGGCTTGTTTGCCCAAAAGATGACATTGCAAATGCCAGGCAGCAACAACGGCCATATTTAGAAACTACTATGAGAAAGAGCAGGTCCTTATTAACAAAGTCTGAGGAACAAACGTTGCATCACTTACGGGAGCGCGAAGATTTGGTCATCAGGAGAGCGGATAAGGGGGGAGCAATTGTGATTTTAGACCGGGAATATTATATTTCCGAGGCCTTGCAACAGTTACATGATGAGCATACTTATAAGGTTTTGGAGATGGACCCTACACCTCAGTTATGTGAAACAATTAAGGATATCACTTGTACGGCGTTACAACAACATTTATTGAGCAAGAAAGAATTCCGTTATTTAAATAACACATCTCATTCCATAGCGCAGTTTTATACTGTGCCTAAGATCCATAAAAATTTATCCACTCCTCCTGGGCGCCCAATAGTGTCCACCAAGGGCACGCCTCTAGAACCAGTCTCTACCTACATTGATTCTTTTTTGCGTCCGCTTTTGGTTCAAATTCCGTCATTTTTGAAAGACACTACACATTTTATGAATATTCTAACTCAATGTGCTCGGTGGGCGGAGAGATCTGACACTATTTTGGTGACGTTGGATGTCACCGCGTTATATACCAATATCCCCCAGAAGGCAGCACTAACAATAATTGAACGATTTTTGCGAAACCGGGGGGATTTGTCGGAGGGTATCATTAGCACATTGTTGCAGCTTTCGAAATTAGTGCTATTTCATAACATCTTTCAGTTCCAAGAAACCATCTACCAACAGATTGCCGGTGTAGCCATGGGTGCGACATGTGCCCCCTCTATCGCGAACCTTTACATGGCCACGTTCGAGCAGCAATGGCTCGAGCAGTCTCCACGAGGGAGGAATATCATTGAGTGGCGGCGGTTCATAGATGACATTTTTATGATATGGAGAGGGACCGAAGAAGAACTTTTGGAGTTTTTTGACTGGTTGAATTCCCGGGATCCCCATATCAAGTTTACCATCACCTATGATAAACATAGGATTCATTTTTTGGATGTGGAGATCTCTCGGGGCAGTCACACTTGGATTACTTCGGTTTTCCAGAAAGAGACTGATCGTAATACCTTTTTGCACTTCACAAGCGCCCATCCACGGCAGTTAAAAGAGGGGCTTCCCTTCTCTCAATTTCTCAGGTTCCGTAGAAATTGTTCAGAAGTGTCTGATTATAGACGGAAATCTAAGCAACTTATGAAGAATTTTATATCTCGAGGTTACCCAGAGAAATTGGTGAGACGGGCTTACACCAGAGCCTTATATAATGACCGGTGGATATTGCTGTCCTCTTCTGGCCAAGCACGTCAGGCTCGGAGGGATTTACATGATAACCGGATAAATTTCATCACACAATTTTCCCATTTTAGTGGATCTGTTCAAAGAATCTTAAAACAACATAGCAATATTCTCCAAACTCTTCCGGGATTGACAGATAAGAAAATTAGATGTGTGTGGAATAGGGGCAAGAATTTTAAGGAACAGTTGAGTCCCTCACGAATCAGCAGTCAAACTGCGAGAGAGCATCTCGTTCTGACCCCTGGACATAAACGTTGTGGAACCTGCAGTCTCTGTGCGGTAACTGTGGAGGTGAATGAGTTTGACTATCGAGGAATACATCATCACATACGTAGTACTACTACTTGTCAGTCAACCCATGTTGTTTATGGAATACGCTGTCCTTGTGGATTAATGTATGTGGGAAAGACAGTACGTGCATTAAGACTACGTCTAGCAGAACACCGTAGTCGATTAAATCGAGGAGTAATAGCGGCACCCATAGTTCAACACTGCCTCACGGAGGATCATGCTTTTGAACAATTGGAATGTTTTGCCATAGATCAAATTCTAACAGGCAGGGGCGGGAGCACAAAGGAACAATTGTTAACGCGGACAGAACAACGTTGGATTTTTCAGTTAAATACGGTTATCCCAAATGGACTTAATGCCTCTATTGATTGGTTTCTCTGTACATAGGAGGTTTAGTTTTAACAGCTGAGAGAAGTTGGTGAATGGAGTATATGAGTAAGAAGCGAGTTAGTACCCTCCCTTAAGGGGAGGGGTTAAGAAGAGCTCTTTAAAATCTGGGCGGTTCATTGAAGCCGCATGCGTGGCGTTCTCAGTAACACATGCCAGGACGAGAGAGAAAAATGTCCCCGCAGCTGATTTAAGAGCATAGACATCAAGGCAAGTGAGGAATGAATTTCTCTGTCTTTTATTGTACCCTTGACTTTTAAGTGGGATATGAAAGTGTTCACTATGGTTTGCAATGTTTCATAGGTCAGTACGGGAGATTAACATTCCCCTGAAGAACTTGTTGTGATGAAACGCTTGGGCGCCCTAGATTAACGGCGTCGGGATTGGGATTTATGAGAAGCTGAGTGATACTTCCAGCATTTCTGCACTTCGATATGATCCATATGAGGTAGCAGAGTCTATAAAAACAATCGCCAGAACAAGTGCTCAAGAAGAAGTGAACGTTTGAGATATCTAAAGATAAGTACAGACTCTGTTTAGTCGCTAATGGACTATGATTGAGAAAAATATTCTAGTGAGTATCCCCAGCGTGATTCTACGTTTTGGTTGAAAGTTTACCAATTTACAAGTTTGAAGTGAACGATATTGAAGTTGAGTGAAACACCAGTAGAATCAACTCACTACTGATCCTTTCAGCTCGCTGTAGAGCGAAAATAAAGAAAGCAACATTGCTTACTAAAGTTTTTTAATATAAGAAACAAGAAAAGAAAGAAAAGAAAACAGAAAAAAATGTGAATGAAAATAATAAAAAAAAGGAGTGAAATAGATTTTTGATTGTGAAACAAAGGAGGAAGGCGTTGATTATGGGTCATTGATGTAAACAGCAGCCTAAGTTTTGTTAAAAAACTTTGTCAGAGAATTCAGAGGATTGCTGCGATGTTTTAAACTGAGACCCTCAAGCCTGACACCAAGTCTCACAATCGTATTCCATAGGTTATAGTTTGAGCTTAGGTTTATCCTAACATATGTTGTTGTCATTATAGCTCAAGAAAGACAGCCCAGATTTAATATTTAGACCATTGGCAAACAAATTCCACCACCATTTTTTGCTTCGTAATTTAGGACGGTAGCTACCTAGCAAACGATCTAGCAAGTTGACTCCACCCATACTTTGGTTATAAGCTCAAATCAATTTTGGCTGCTTGATAATTATTTTTTGCTTTTGTTTGACAGAATATCGATTGGCATTTTGAAGAGGTTTTGGCTGCATCCAATTTGACATGACTGTAACCACACTGTTGTCATTCCAACGGACACACCCCACATTACCATCACCACGGTAATCATATTCGTCACGAGGCTTTTTGGCAAGCTCCTTTGAAGAAACCAAGGGGCACTTGCTGGTACGGTTTTCATGAACAGTTCCAACAGCACGAAAGCCTTTTGCTTTGAGATCAATCATGAGATCATATGAAGTGAAATAGTTGTCAAAAAACAAGTTGTGATGATTTGGATTTTCAACAACTGATATCAAATCAAGAACAACTCTAGTGCCAAGTGGAACATTGTACTGAGGACCATCTTTTTCCTTGGCACCAGTGTAAATTTGCATCAAAAATGGATACCCAGCAGGGCAGCACAACATCCACACTTTGTAACCGAATCGAATTGGCTTACCTCGAATAAACATTTTGCAACTGTGGTGCCCGTAATATGGCACCATTGATTCATCAATACTCAAGTTTTCACTGAACACTCCACCGACTTTCACAAACTGTGCTGTGAGGTGGCTCAATTTTTGCTACTTTTCCAGGTTGCAAATTGAGATTATCAACAATGTGGAAGTAAGTTTTCAAATCCCGGAAACGTTTGCGACTCATTATCTTTGGGACAATATTATTGCTCAAATCCTCGGCGGTCGACCAATAGTGACTTTCTTTGGGCAACCGCAGGGCTCCTCCTTGTCTGCGCTGCTGTTCAATGTATACATGCAGCCGATATGCGACATCATTCGCTCCTTCAATATCTCCACTCTAATCTATGCAGACGACGTCCTGCTGTTTACACCATTCAAAATCAAACAACCAGACTTCTCCACCCTTATCAATTGTTTCAACGCCATCACTGACTGGTTACTATCTCAAAATCTCCGCATAAACTTCAAGAAGACGGAAGTTCTCTTCATTTCAAGGAACAAAGATTTCTCACCTCCATCCTCCCTAAAAGTAAGAGATGCGGAACTCCCTAGCAAACCTTCCATTCGCTACTTAGGGATTACTCTTGACCAGCATTTCAACTTTAAGGAGCACATACGAAACACCACCAGAGCTGTTTACAATAAAATTAGAACGCTAAGACACCTCAGGCCCATGTTACCTCATAATGACTTCAGGACCATCTTCCAGGCCCTCATTCTCCCACATTTTGATTACGCAAATGTGGCTCTTTATGGACTCCCCAAGAACACCCTTAATCCGCTACAACTCGCCATGAATGCGGCCGCGCGTGTTCTCTGTGGTTTAACAAGATCAGACCATATTACCCCGATACTCAAGGAACTCCACTGGCTTCCTATTCACTGCAGGTTAACATACAAGATCCTTCTCATCATCTTCAAGATCATCAACAACCTAGCCCCCACAACACTCAGTGACCTTATCACCCTCACCCCGAAAAACAGACTCAGAAGATCAGTAACTGACAATACCTTGATCATCCCCAAAGAATCCATCAAGTGCACACAGACGACCAAGAAAAGAACATTCGCCTTCTATGCCCCAAAATGTTGGAACGAACTTCCACCTGAAATTAGATCCATCAAAGGCCTTATGCAGTTCCGTAAGGCAATTAAACACCACATTTTCCTACTTCACTTTGCTCAAGCATCCACCCCACCTCTACTCGCCCACCTGCCAATGTCTACAAACCGCACCCTGTCACAAGTATCTTGAACCCGCCTTAGACCTCCTGTATATACAATCCAAATCTAATTATATTTTGTACATATGTTTTTAGTTCCCCTGTTGCTCCAAGTTTATGCTCCTGTTACAATGTATGTTCCAAGTTTAAACTCCTGTTACAATGTAAGCACAGAACAGACTTCTGACTGTGCACCCTTGTTGTATGTAAACCGCACTGATAACAAATAGCGCGGTATATAAAAGTTATAAAATAAATAAATAAATAAATAAACTGGTGGTATCCACTGGGGAGCAAAATGCCAAAAAAATGAATCAACTCGTCCCCATTTGTATCAATATTTGCCAATTTCTGCTGAGCATAAATATTGGTCATACTGGCAAGATGATCAATGTAATCATCACCAAAAATTTGCATAAAGAGGTCAAAGGGAGATTTATCAATCAAATCAGTGCGAAGATTGGCTAATTTTTTGGGAGATGCTTCTGGCATTGGAGTCAAAAAGTCATCCCTCTTCATCCATTTTGGGGTTGATTTTATCCACTTACGCTTTTTTGCTGGTTGAGCAGACTGATAATTAGATAAGAGCTCACTGTCACTGTCACTTTCTACCAGCTGATCACTTCCCTTGGATTCCACATTAGCAACTTTTTGAATATCCAGATCTAATTCACCACACACTTCGCCAGGCTCAATAGACTCCAAATTTTCTTCATCAATTTCTTCAATGTCTGAAGCAGCCATTTCATCATTGGGTGACAAAATCAAAATGTCGGCTTCTTCTACATCTGAATCTTCCGCAATGCGTGTTACTGCTTCTTGAAGCATCAGGCAATGGTATTTAGGCATTATAATTATATAGAATTAGTTGAATAACAATCCTGCAAAAAATATGGCAGAAATTGTAAAATGAAAAAAATGAGACCCGGAAGACCCAACGTTCCACAAGTGGAACACACGGAAAGAAGTAATCACAAAAACATGAATAGGTTACTGACATGCATAAAACCTGACCAACACACTCATAAAACATTCCAGAGTATGAATCTCACCCTAATAAGACAGACGGACATGTGAGAACAAAATTGTAGAGGGATATATTACATAAACCATAAAGTGCCAACTTTGGTCTACTTTGGCATACTGTAGAAGGGGGTATATCGCCAACTGGAAAAAACAAATTTTATTGCTCAAGAGGGTCAATGTCTATAAACTCATTGACAAAGTTTCATCTAATTTGCTTGAAAATTGATAAAGCTATATCATTGCAAAAATATGTTCCACATGTGGAACGTTGGCACCTAAAAGGTTTAACCTGGAAAAGAGATGGCTGAGGGGAGATATGATAGAAGTCTATAAATTAATGAACGGAGTGGAACGGGTGAACGTAGATCGATTGTTTACCTTATCAGAATATAGAAAGACTAGGGGACATGCAATGAAGCTACAGGGTAAACTATTTAAGACTAATAAAAGAAAATATTTTTTCACTCAACGTGTAATCAAACTCTGGAATTTGTTACCGGAGGATGTAGTAAGAGATGTTAGTGTAGCTGGGTTTAAAAAAGGTTTGGACAATTTCCTGGAGGAAAGGTCCATAAACCATTATTAAGAAGGGACCCAGGATATCAATGCTTGAAGCAATACAAAAACTGCTAGGTACATATGACCTAGATTGGTCACTGTTGGAAACAGAATACTGGGCTTGATGGACCTTGGTCTGACCCAGTATGGCATATCTTATGTTCTTATGTTCTTATGACAGTTGAAGAAAGTTATTACTCAATAAAATTTAGGAAAAAATGTATTTTCCATTTCCCCTCGCAGTTCTTACTGGATCTTCGTCTCTCTGTTTTGTTTTTGCTTTTTTGCTTAATTTGTTTAACAGCTGATCACATCCAAGTAAATGAGAGAAGGTTCATTAAAAATGGGGGGGGGGGGAATCCTCCAACTTTATTGGGTTAAAATTTAATTTGAAACTAATTTGAAAATTAATTTTCGTGATGGTAGATCACTGACACTTTTGGCTGGAAAAAGTAGATCACGACCTGTTCGAAGTTGGACATGCCTGATATAGACCAATCTCAAGCATCCCATTTCTTGCAAAAATAATGAAAAGATTGTTCATATCCAACTTCAAGATATATTGACCTTCACTCACCTCTAGATATACACCAATATGGTTTCAGACCACATCATAGTACTGAAACACTACTTCTGACACTATTGGTAATGACAGGTAATGACATAACTCCAACTCAATACCCACTCACCCCAAACACTCATCCCAAACAAACAGAATATAACGTTGTTAGTTACCTCGTACTGTCTAAATGTTACCCTTATGTTAAATGTAACCCTCCAAATGTGACCACTTTGATTGTAGGATAAGGTGGTATACAAATCTGTTTAAATAAATAAATAAAATAAATATTTAACAACCTTATAAAAGGCATTGAAATCCCCAAACTGCATTCATATTCATCTTCTTAGATATCACATTGGCTTTTAATTTCATTAACCATAAAAATCATTAACCATAAAAATCTCCTAGCCCGCTTACAGCAAATTGGTATTTATGGCACTACACATCAATGGTTTAAATATTATCTATCTGACAAATCCCAACAAGTCAAAATTGACCAACTGACTTAAACACCTTCGCATAACAACAAGGGTTACCCCAAGGCTCAACCCTCCCCGCATTATTATTTAATATATACCTTCTGCCATTATGCACAATCGTTAGTAAGTTCCAAGTCAACTACAGCATATATGCTCTATCTACCCTTTAACATAACAAACCCCAATTTTGAGACCATTATATTGTGCTTTAAATGAAGGCCGCGTGGCTCGTCCATGCCAGCCGCCCGTAACTGGGCGGAGCGGCGAGGAGCGGCGATTAGGCCTGAGGTGGTGGGGATGGGGTGGGGGGGGGGAGTACTTGCAGTTGCGTCCTTCAAATCTATTGGCTCCTCATCCTGTAGGTGGTGGGAAGTGAGGGTGACGGGCATGATGAGGGAGGATTTAAGGATCTGGGATACCTTTTTGAAGGACTTTAATGGGACGGCGGTTATGATAGGGGAGGAGATTTCCTCAGCGGACTTGCAGTTGTACAATGATGCTGCGGGGGGACTAGGTCTAGGCATTTATTTTGCGGGCGCCTGGTGTGCAGAGAGATGGCCGCAGTCGTGGCGCGAGTCGTGGGTGGTGACTAACGTGGCTTTTTTGGATCTTTTTCCCATGCTGGTAGCTTTGGAGTTGTGGCAGGAATGGCTGGCCAATCGGCGCATACTGTGGTGGTGCGATAATGCAGCAGTGGTTAGCGTGATCAACAATTATTCGCCATGATGCCGGCAGGTGGCGGAGCTAATGAGGGAGATTGATTTAGCTGGGTTGAGGTTGAATGTGGTGATCAGGGCGAGGCATATCCCGGGATGCAGTAATGGTATAGCTGATGCTCTTTCTCGTTTTCAGTGGGCCCGGTTTTGGAGACTGGTGCCGGAAGCAGACGCGTCAGGTTAGAGGGTCCCAGAGCGATTATGGAGCATTGGCCAGGAGGGATGTTGAGTTTGCTGCGGAGCTCGGTGGCGCCGTCAACATGGGCAGCGTATCAGCGTGGCTTTGGTAAGATCGTGGAATTTTGTGCGGCGCGAGGGTGGCGGCCGGAATCGATGTCTGATTGGATGCTAGCACATTACATTGTTTCTGCTAAGGAGCAGGGGATCTCTAAAGCTGGGGTGTGGTCGCATCTAGACGTTTTTTTGTTTTTTGCGAAAGCGGCGGGTTGGTCCGCTGCATCGGGTGGGATCTTATCCCAGAGGCTAATTCTAGAGTGGGGGAGGGTGGAGTCAAGGCAAGGGGATGGGCGGCGACCGATAACGCACGAGTTGTTAGTAGGCATATGCGCAGCGCTTCCTTCGGTGGCGTCGTCGGGTTACGAGGCGGTTCTTTTTAAAGCGATATTTTGTCTGGCTTTTTTCGGGGAATTTCGTATGGGGGAGTTAATTGCGGCCTCGGCGAGGGCGGCGGAAGGGGGGCTTCTGTTCCAGCATGTTCAGTTAGAAATGGGTACATTAAGGGTATGGTTGGCTCAGTTCAAGACTTATCAGCTGGGGCGGGGGAGATGGGTGGTGTTGCGGAAAATTCAAGGGGGGAGTACTTGCGCAGTGGCAGCAGTACGGGAATACTTGTGGCTGCGTCCTTCGGTCGGTGGGGTGCTGTTTATGCATGCCGATGCGAAAGGAGTCACTAGATTTCAGGTGACAGCAGTCTTAAGTCTGGTGCTGCGGTGGCTGGGCGAGGATGCGCATCAGTTTGCAACACTAGTGCCGCGGCGGCGGGTTTGGCCAGTCAAGTCGTGCGGCACATAGGGAGATGGCGGTCCAATGCCTTTTTGGGTTATGTCCATTTTTAAGAGGACGGGTCGGGGGGGGGTGCATATGGCTAATTTGTATTTTCTTTTGCAGACCATGGGAGGAACCTGCATAGCTGTTGGCTCATCGGCCATTCATTCGTGCACTGGGCGGGTCAGCGTGCGGCGGTGCGACCTTTGGGGTCGAATCTCGGACTGGATCCTGCGGTGGTGACCATTTCATGGCTGGGTGAGCGAGGTCTTCGTTGGACTCAGTTGCTCCCTTTGCTTTGGCACCATGCGCGCAGTCGGAGAACACCAGGCTTGATACTGCTTCATTTGGGAGGCAACGAGCTGTCGGCTTGGACTTGCAAGCAGCTGATCAGGGCGGTATAGAAGGACTTGAGGGAAGTGTTGAGGTTATTCCCGGAGGTGATAGTCATGTGGTCGGACATTATACCACTGCCAAGTTGTCGGGCCCAGCGTCGCTGGTCTAGGGGCCTAGTTAAGATAAACCGACAAATCGGCCGGTGGGTCTGTGCACATGGTGGTTACCAAGTACTGCATTCTTGGGTCAATGTCAGCTGTGAAGGTCTTTACAGCAGGGATGGGATGCATTTATCCCCGGTTGGATTGGATTTATTATTAAATGAGTGGCAGGAGGCAGTTGAGTGTGTAGCCTTGCAGGATTCTCGCTGGTCGCAGCTTTGTTTTGGGGGGGTGGCGCAATGATGACAGGGTCGAATGTGCCGGTGGCGGGATCCCGGAGGTTTCCAGGGTCCGGATGCTTAAGAAGCTGGGGACGGGAGTGGGGTACCCCCGGCCCGGACAACCCCCTGGCTGGGCTTTTGCTACTGACATGGCGAAGTCAGGGGCTAATGGGGGAAAGAAGAGGCAAGCGGAGGCGCTATCACTTTGCTAGTGATATGGCTAGTGATTGCATCATTCCGCCGGTATATGTATAGTTTGATTTGATCGTGCATGAGTTAATGGTTAATAAAAGCTGCGACCAGTTGTTTACCAAACGTTGGAGTGGTGTCAGTTTCTTGGGGGCTTGGGGGAGATTAGGAATGTGGGGGATGGGACAAGAAAAGGAGGTATTTAGGAAGGAGCGACGAGTCCGCTCTCCCGCGGTTATGAAATATCTAATTGGCTAAAAATCCACAACCTCAACATTAACTATAAAAAAAACAACAATGTTTCGTTTATCTAAAAAAAAAAAACATTATTAGGATGAATGATGCTACTTTAGAAGCAAAAAATGAAGTCAAATATCTTGGGATTACTATAGACAAGGTACTCAATTTAACTACTCACATGTTTAACTACTAGAACCATTTATAACAAAATAACATCTGATGCAACAATTGCATGCTCTACTACCTGAACATGACTTTAGAACTGTCCTGCAGGTTATGGTCCTACCACATTTTGACTATTGTAACAGCATTCTAAACAGACTACTCAAACAAGCACTACACAGTCTCCAGTAACACAAAACATGGCAGCCCACATTATACTCAGAGCTAACATTACAGAACACATAAACCCAATCCTATGTAAACTCCACTGGCTCGCAATACACAGCCAAATTAAATATAAATTACTAATGACAACCTTGAAATTAATTAAAAACATATCCCTTCCTTTCTAGTCTTATAAAAGCAACCCCAGGTGACTGAATCAGAAGAAGTTGTTCACAAAGCACCTCAATAGTCCCTTCTGATTTCCGCAAAACTAACTTTATTACCACTAATAGAGCATTTACATTCGCAGCCCCAATCCAAAGGAATAAACTCCCAAACTAAGAGCAACCTCAGACCTATCTACATTCAGAAATCTTCATTGACCATTTCAGAAACTCTGACATGCTTCAAATACTCCCAACTTAAATCTGCCCTCTTTATCCCCCCCCCCCCCCGCCAAGTATCCGTTCACACTCTGCCTTCCCTAATTTTACATATGCTGATTTAAACCTCTTGTATATATTTTGCATATAAGTTAAGCAGCCAGAATTTTATGGCTACTTTTCTCCTTTATTTTCTTTATTTTCCTTAAAACTATTTTATTGCACTGCTCCTTATGTTAATTTGTATTCTATCTCATGTTTTATGTATAATGTTGTTACACTATAAACAGCTTTGATCTTTGTAAAGGCGGTATAAAAAACATTTTAAGTGAATTCATATTCAGTCCATATGCAAGAGAATTTTATCTATGTCTGCTCCATCTATTTGGAACTCCTTGCCGATTGATTTCCTTGCTGAAGTACAACTAATGACTTTTTGCAAAAAACTGAAATCGTATTTATTTAAACAGGCTTTTTCCTGAATTTGTGTGATGGGCGAGTGTGGTGTGTGGGAATTTATAACCTGTGTTGAGCCTCTGATGGCAATTATGATATAATATAACAGTATTCTTAATGGCTATTTTTAATTATAATGTTTGTATTTGTATTTGTCCTTGTTGTTTACATATTGTGTATGTATTTTGTAACCCGCCTCTGTGATTATGTGGGATAAAAATCCTTATGAAAAAATAAATAAGTAAACACAACTTATTAATCAATTACAACAAAACTAAAGTCCTGATCACATCACGAGACCCACATTACTCAATCCCAGAAACAATCACAATGAATGATATCCCGAACCAGTGGTCAAATATCTAGGGGTTACTTTGGACCAGAAACTCAACATGCAATCTCACATAAAGAACATGGCAGCCTGTTCATACTACAAGATGAAAATTCTTCATATGTTATGCCCATTGCTGGAACACAGTCACTTCCGAACCATAACCCAGGTTTTAATTACCCCACATCTAGACTACTGTAACTCGCTTCTACAAGGCCTTCAAAAATATGCTCTCCACCCTCTGCAATTAGCCCAGAATGCAACAGGACTACACAAGAATGACCACATTATCCCAACCTTAAAAAACCTACATTGGTTCCCAATTCAAGCACACATTAAATACAAATCTATCATGACCATACACAAAGTAATCTGTAGACTGCCTAATCCAACACATACACCTCAACCCTAACAACAGAGACAGAAGACAGCAGAACCAAAATCTTTTCAGAATAACACTCATAAACCAAAAGCACACAAGCAATGGGGTATGTTTACTAAACTGCGGTAATGCCATTCGCGTTAGGATCCGCGGTAGAGGCAGAAATACCCAAATAAGGACATGGGCGGTACATCGTTACCGATAACATGCATTACAAGGCACCATAAATTAACGAGCGTTACATGATGGAGCTGTGGCACGTTACTGTGGGTTAATCTTAAGAAGGCGCGCAGACATACAGAGAAACAAAGCTGTAGCACAATGGTTACTACACTGACTGATGGTACTGGGGTCATGGGTTTGATTCCCCAGTGTGCCTAATGAATAAGACTGGCTGAGGTGTTATGTTTAACCCTTTGAAGGCCTACTTTAAATTTTTAATCCACATTCTGCAGCCGGGTTAATTTTTGCATATTTCAGGAAAATTGTACTCGTCTTATTCAATATGTTCTAATAGTGATTTTCCTTCTGCTATGGTCATGTATTATATACCATTTGATAGGAATATTTAGTCAGAATTTTGGATCCCGAGAGTTTTGGGCTTGGCATGTGAAGGGTTAAGTATTGGGTTGTGAGGAATTTTAGTTTTACTTTAATTAGTGCTGCCAGCAAACATACCCTCACAGTGGCGTAACCTAAGGTGCCACATAAAGCACCCTAGAAGGCACTCCATAGGACACATAATAAAGTGCGCTGTCTGCCAAGGCACCCTATAATGTCCCCTATAGGACACCTTATAAGGCACCTGATAAGACGTTTCATAGGTGACAGTACTCTGAGGGTGTTTCTGCTGGCAGCACTAATATACAATAAAAATAGACAATGCTTCAGACAGCCCTATCAATGAACCCCACTGTGGGATTTGAACCCATGACCTCTGGCTCCATGGGCAGTGAAGTAACCAGTGGGCTACAGCTGCTAACAAACCCCTGGGTGGCTACAGGAGGACTGCATAGCACCACACAAACATTCTGCTGTGGTTACCAGGATAGGGTCAACCCATCCATACCCAGGATGCACAGCATATGAAAATCAGCAGTCTACAGATGATCATAAGATGGGGTATGCACCCCACAGCACCTCAGCCTGGTAGGGGGTGCCGACGGTGTGTGTTAATGGCACAGAGTAGCTACAGAACGTCACAGTGTGCGGGTCCTGTGCTCACCCTGAGGGTGAGGTGGGGTGCCCAGCACCATTTTTGCAGCAACTGGCTTTGCTGAGATAGGCTATGCTGCAGGTCCCCATCAGTGCCAATGTGTGATAGGTAGTCCTTACAAACACCCCTAGGATATGCCTGTGTCCATCGGTATTTCACATCTAGCCCTTGTGGTCTATGATGCATCCAGAAAAGTGCATACCCTGTGTGGGTGCCATGGTTACATGATTTAAGTGAAGGGGGTGTTTTTCTCACAGGCAGATTATGTACCACCACCCAACCTCCCCTCCCCTCTGTGGCTCAGGGTGGGGGACATGATCTCCCACCAACAGATCCACATTCTACCCCCCTACAATGGTGGCAGTAGAGGGGACCATCACCCCAGTCCTGCTGGGGAACAGACACCCTACAGGGCAGGCAATGCAGAGCTGTACACATCTATAAAGCAATAGCAGACAGACAGTAGGCCTAGAAATGCACAGCTGCCCCCCCCCCCCCCACCACCACCACCACCACTACTATCTGACATTCTCCAGCAGCAAGCCTCCAGCCGCTGCACCCTGCAAGGTGTTCCAGCAAGACACATACTATCTGCAGACAGTCTGCTAGCTACTTCATAGTGCATGTTCCTAGAGGAGATGCATGTACCCAGAACTGGGATGTCAGCATACACACCAAGCAGATAAGTCAGTGATTGGGCCCCAAAAGAGAACCCATAAATATCACATGAGAGAAATGCTATATAGCACTATGGGGGAACCTAGCCATGCTGTGGTCACTGATCAGTCAGGGTGAGAGTGACCTCCCAGCAGGACATGCTGTGGCCACCCTGTCCGTGCAGGTGGTGGCCGGCCACTACAATGTCCGAGCCATTGCCCTATGCCATGTACAGATGGATCCAGGCCAGGCCATCCTATCCTGGCTATTCCCACGGTACCTTTCTCCTCATTATGCACATTGGCAGGCCAATACTGGCAACAGTGCTAGCAGTGTGGGCTGTGGAGGGTGTTTGCAGCCACCACACACTAGATAGACAGACACACACTCCCCACACCCATGCCAGCATTGTGCAACTATAGAGGTGTTTGGCAGCCCTGGCCACCGCACCAGTCCTGGGCACAGTGCAGGCAAGGCTATGGTACGCAATACTGTTGGGGTCATTCCCCAGGATGGTAAACACTGTCAAACACAAGACCTGTAGCACACTCCACAGACATCAGAAAGGTTGCTATGATGCAGCTCAATCAGCAAATTGTGCTTAACTTTGGAATTGCTATCTGCCAGTAATCATAGCAACCATTTGATAGAAGTTTACCGTATTCCCAGGTTTAGGGTGGCATTGCCAAGGTATGCAAGTGCTAGTATTGGGAGATGCACGCAGGGCCCTATGTCCTGCCTCTCCAGGAGGCATTAGCCAATGGGGCCTGTGGGTGTGGGTGTGTCTGCCCCTGTTGGCTGCTGCTTTACGGCAGAGGTTCCCAACTCCAGTCCTGGTGTGCCATACACTGTTCGGGTTTTCATGCTGTCCCTCATGAATATGCATGAGATACATCTGCATACCATGGGGGTGGCGCATAGAAATGCAGCACAGGCATCTTTATTAGAGGCAGCATGGAACCTGGATGGTGTTTGGCCCTCCAGGACTGCATTTGGGAGACTCTGCTCTAGGTAATGCACATGTTTATGGTGTCTGTGCTCTGTAGGGTAAAATGTAGGTGTCCCAGGCATGTTTACGTCATCTGCAATAAAGGTTGGGTCTGTATTAGCACGTTTTAGTAGTGGGTAAAATATGGGGACTGGGTTGGCAGGCACCACAGCTGAGACTTGAACCTGTGACCTTCAACTTCTGAATACACTGGTTTTGTGCACTGCACCACCGTGTTGTCACAGAGTCAGTGCATTCCCTGGTGATGCCATGACTGTTCATCAGACAGGGCCTGTCTGTTGCAGTGCATGGCACCCACGTACACAGGGCTAGGCCATGGTCTGCTCTGGGCAGCTGCCACTGCCCCCTCCACCACCAGTATCCCTCTGCCACCATGCTGACATGCCCTTCTGCTGGTGGTGCTGGTGCAGCGCAGTCTCAGGCCATCCAGTGTGTGGGTAGGTGGCTGCCTATGGTCCGGGTTCTGGGGTAGGGGTGCCTGCATAGGTGTCCATGCTCCCCCCCAGCACCGCCTGACAATGTTCCATGCCCTTGGGGATAGCTGCTGGGTACTATCCCCTGTGACACTGTGGGAAACACAGTCATGCCCGTGTTGGGCCTTCAGCAGTTGCTGTCTGGCTGCTCTGCTGTTTCAGCATTCGTATAGGCCACTTAGGCATCACCCTAGTCCACACTGTGGCCCAGCTGCACCACAGCATGTGCCGCCTGTGGCCCTCTGTATCCCCTTTTCTGGCATCTGTCCAGTTGCCTGTTCTGACATGCCCACCCTGCTGTTGCGGGACATGTGTATGCCATAGGACACCTGTCCAATAACAAGGGAAAGCCCTGATCAGCGCTATTTCACTGTGGGATCATTCACCCTGTCGGGGGACAGAGCATAGACCCTTCCACGCTTAATATCTTTTTTGGGAGCTTTCTCGGTAGTGTTTTTTGCTGTTTCCCAATATTATCACTATTGGCCAGCTTGGTTAGGTTTTTTTCCAGTTTGTTGAGGTCATTTTCAATGTTTATGTGCCCTTTTGTTCTGTGCACATGTATCACACATCACTTTTTGTAGGTTTCCTTGCCTATGCTGTACATTGCTGACACTTAAATGGTTTCTCTCCCCTGCAAATGTGCATCTAATGGCAGGTTTTCAATTGCGCTAGGATTCAGCTCTTCAGATCAGTGCGTTAGTGTGAATGGAGCCTCTCCCTGCCCACACTCCACCCATTGACCCCTTCTCTCCGCCCTCTCTCCACCTTCTACGGTGGTTTACCGCGCCGCGGAACTTCTACGATCGTTATATAACGATAACGCACGTTATGAGACGTTAAAACGTCTCATAACGTGCGTTAATGTTACTTAATGATCGTTAATGTTACATAACACGCGTTATGTAACTTTACCGCAGTTTAGGAAACATACCCCAATGTGTCAAAGAACATTTACAATCTATACACCCACACTTTGGAACTTG
Organism: Ichthyophis bannanicus; assembly: GCA_033557465.1. Taxonomy (NCBI): domain Eukaryota; kingdom Metazoa; phylum Chordata; class Amphibia; order Gymnophiona; family Ichthyophiidae; genus Ichthyophis; species Ichthyophis bannanicus. The sequence continues at coordinate 582,306,120 of CM066033.1, forward strand.
CTCCCATGCACACTAAGAGCAACTGAGGATACAACCGACTTCTGAAAAAAATGAAAAATTTGCATAGTTCAGGAGATATATGGATCTGATACATACCTCAAATCAACAATGTTTTTAATAAAACATTAACTACACAAGTGACCATTGTAAATAGTTCACTGTAAGTTTTAATCAGTGTTAAGCTTTGTACATAAGTTCTTTTTCAATGTAGACTGCTTTGATATCCTGAAAGGTAGTATAAAAGAAATTATAAATAAATAAATAAATAAATAAATAAATAAATAACATGGTTAGTGCTGCTGAATATCTGAATGTGCTGCCGCTGTTGCATGCCCCGATGCTAACCGGTAAGCGTCAGGCTGTTTCGGTGGCGTTCTAGGGCACCTGGCAATATCAACTACTAAGAGGATTGCAAAAGTACCACAGCCTTTCACCAGTCCTAACTTTAGGCATCTAGGTTGCTGGTTAGTGGCTCAGTATCACTACTTACTTGCTAGCTGGTGGTTCTGGAGAAAGAGAGAGAAAGAGGAAATCCTTCCATGGCTTTCCCCTCATATATGTGGCACTGAATCCTCGCAAGGAAGGAAGAGACCCCACCCCCCCACATGTAGATGAGTGGTACAATAGTATGCAGATCTGATAGCGCAACAAAGATATCTCAAAGATATGGGGTGCATTTGGCAGGCTTTCTTTGTCATTTACCCCTCCTGTTAACTGAGGCCTAGGTTGTCCAGATGCAGCCCCTAGCTCAGGCATAGATGATACCCATCCTCCAAATAACTGATGTTCCAGGAAGTGGACACCCACCCATATGGCCAACAACTGGCAGGGGTTAGGAAACTATTCACAGAAGCTATTCATGCCCCTTACATTAGAAACCTAGAAACACAGAAAAATGACTACAGAAGAAGACCACATGGCCTATCTAGTCTGTCCTTCCATATCGACAACTACAACAGTCTGCTTTTTTCCTTTAGAGATCCTCTATGTTTGCCCCATGCTTTTTTTAATTCAGATACCGTCCTCATCTCTATCACCTCCACTGGGAGGCTATTCCATGGATCAACCACTCTTTCCATAAAGAAATATTTCCGCATATCACTCCTGAATCTATCCCCTTTCACCCTCATCCCATGTCCCCTCATAGAAGAACTTGCCATCAATTGAAAGAGGCTCTCCCCCTGTGCATTTATGCCACAGAGGTATTTAAACATCTCAATCATATTATCTCTATCCCTCCTTTCCTTTAAGGTGTACATATTAAGATCCTTAAGTCTGTCCTCATATGCTTTATAATGAAGACCACTAACCATTTTAGTAGCCATTCTCTGTACTGACTCCATCCTGTTTATATTCTTTTTGAAGGTGCAGTCTCCAGAATTGCACACTTTACTTCAAATGAGGTCACACCAAAGACTTACACAGAGGCACTATCACCTCCTTTTTCCTGCTAACTATTCCTCTCCGTATGTACCCAAGCATCCTTCTAGCTTTTGCTGTTGCCTTTGCTACCTGTTTACTACTTTAAGATCATCAGACACAACCACACCTAGGTCCCACTCATCTCTAGTGGACAAAAGTACTTCACCCCCTATACTATATTGCTCCCTTGGATTACTGCAGCCCAAATGCATGACTTTGCATTTTTTAACATTAAACCTCAGCTGCAAAATTCTAGACCATTCTTCAAGCTTAGCTAGATCCTCCTCATGTTATCTACACCTTCCTGGGTGTCTACGCTATTGCAGATTTTGGTATCATCCACAAAGAGGCAAACCTTACCCGACAGCCCTTCCGCTATATCACTAACAAAGATGTTAAAAAGAATTGGACCAAAGACAGATCCCTGGGGCACACCACTGGTAACTTCCTTCTCGTCAGAGTGAGTTCCATTTACCTGTACTCTTTGTTGCCACCCACTCAACCAATTTCTAACCCAAGCAGTAACTTTAGTGTCCATTCCTAGGGTGCTCAGTTTGTTTATACGTCACCTGTGAGGAACGGTGTCAAAGGCTTTACTGAAATCTAAATACACCACATCTAGGGCTCTCCCTCGGTCCAACTCCCTGGTCACCCATTCAAAGAAATCAATCAGATTTGTCTGACAGGACCTGCCTCTGGTGAATCCATGCTGCCTCGGATCCTGTAGTCTGCTGGACTCCAGAAACCTCACTATTTTCTCTTTCAGCAGTGTTTCCATTAATTTACTCACCATCAAAGTTAAACTAACCGGCCTGTAGTTTTCAATCAAGTTCTTACTTCTGCTTTTGTGTAAAGGCACCATATAAGTCTCTCTCAAGTCCTTTGGCACCACTCCCGACTCTAACGAGGCATTGAAAAGTTCAGTCAGTAAAGCTGCTAGAACGTCCCCAAGTTCCCTCAGTATTCTAGGGTGTATCCGGTCCCATCGCTTTGTCTACTTTAAGTTGAGCTCTAGCATCTGTATTTGGTCTGCCGATAACACTGGTCCAGATATACCTGATACAAAATCTCCGAAGTCTTTGTCCCCACAGCTCACTTTCGAACGGTATAGCTTTTCATAAAATTCCTTACAACGTTCCAAAATTTGTCCGTTCTGGAATAGGAGGTCTCCTTTTTCATTTAAGAGTGCTGCTATGGGGGTCACATTCTTTCTGGCCTTTAACAGTTTAGCCAAAAGGGAACCTGCCCAATTATTCTCAAAGTAGTAAGCACTTTGCTGTATGCGGATAATGGATTGCACTTGTGTGTTAAGGATACTATTATACTGATGCCTTAATTTCCGCAATCGGGTCAGCACCATGGGATCTGCGCTTTTCGCCAATAGACGTTCTCCTGCTTTAATTTGCATTTCGAAGTCCTCTTGCACTTGCTTCCGCTGTTTACTCTTCTGAATGGAAAAGGTTGTGATATGCGCCCGGAGTGTCGCCTTAAAGCCTTCCCACCAACCCCAAGTGGACGTCTCAGAGGGGTTATTGCATACGTTGTATGACTCAATGACCTTATTGATATAAGTCATAAAGGAGCTATCAGCTAGGAGAGATTTGTCAAAAGTCCATCGAGGAGATTGTTGACGCGGCTGCCCCAAATCGATAGTCAAGGAGACCGCTGAGTGATCTGATACTGTTCCAGCGGCGATCGTGCACTGAACCAATCCAGTAGTTACAAGGAAGAAATCTATTCTGGTCTGGGTATCGTGAGGGATGGAATAAAAGGTGAATTCTTTGTCTGTCGGGTGTAGAAGACGCCAGGCGTCAATGAAATGCAATTCTTTCATCATACTCACTAATACGCCGTGGGACCTAATTTTAGCAGTTGATCGGTAGGGCAGCCGATCCAACAGTGGATCGAGAACGAGATTGAAATCCCCCCCTAGAATCAGCTCCGTGGCCGCTGCAGCCATTAGTTCCATGGCGATATTCCGGTAGAAAGCAGGGTCATCTACATTGGGAGCATAGATGTTCATCAGCATGTATAACGCCTGGTCCCGACGCAACGTCACTTTCACCCACCGTCCGTCCAAGTCAGCCTTGGTTTCCTGTACTGTGACTGGCAGAGACTTCCTCAGCAATATGAGCACACCGCCTTTCTTATTTATCGCAGGCGATACCATCGCCACTTGGTAGAATTTTGAACATACTTTCCAGGACTCGGACTCCGTTAGATGTGTCTCCTGGAGATACACTATGTCCGCCTTCTTCTGCTGACAGTAGGACAAGATCTTCTTACGTTTTTATTGGGCTCATCACTCCTTTTACATTGAGGGTGAGTACCAGCATTTTATTGGCCATCTGGGATTAAGGGGAGGTGTCTATGGGTCGGACTCGAGTGGTTTCACCTGTTTCAGCATCCCTACTATGGGAAGAAGCACTGGATTGGATTGATCTGCAAAAACAGTTTAACTCATCTAACAAACACCGTATGGTGAACACCATCAGCTATTGGCAGACTACCTTAGTTAATAAATCCTATCTCCATTGCCAATGCTAACATTTTCATATGAACAATTTCAATACAGCAAACAGTATGTATTGATATTATTTCCCTCCCTTGAGCATCCAGCCCCCTGATCAACCTGAGCCCCACTTCTCATAAAACACTTAAACATAGGCGGATCACAAACGTGGTATGGATATACGACCATCGGGAGCACATAGAAATACTATACATTCTCCGTGCCTTTTAAATCAGCGGTGTTGGCCTTACATCGCCCACCCCACTGCACAATTCTCACTATATTCATGTCTCCATGCTACCAGCATCTTGCAAAAACATTTTTAACATTTCAGCATCAGTAAAATTTCTAGTAACATTATTTAACGTCACCCGCATAGTACCCGGATAGTACAAGCCATATCGTGCTTGGAGTCTTTGCATAGGCGGCCTACAGGCCAACAGGGCTCTCCTCCGATCCATGGTTTGCTTACTTAAGTCCGGAAAAAGAGAAACTTTTTGTCCTTGCACTTGTAGCGTCGCTAACTTCTTGGCCGCTTGTAGGATGAGCAATACCTGTGGATATCGTAGGACTTTGAAGATGATCGGCCGGGGATATCGGGTGGTATCAGACTGGTGCGTGGGAACCCGGTGTGCGCGCTCCAGCTCAAAGGGCTGCTGGAAAGACAACTGAAGAATCTCCAGAATCAGTTTCTCTAGGTATTCTAGTACATTTGCACCTTCTGCTCCTTCAGGAACCCCCACCAGTCGATTATTATTTCGCCGAGCCCGATTGTTCTGTTCTTCAATCTGGGCCTCAATTTTTTTACAGCGTGCTGAGAGGGCCCCCATCTGCGCGAGCATGGCATCGTGTTTCTGCACCTGACCCTCTACAAGCTCCAACCGCCCGTTCACATCTTGCACATTGCTTTTAAGTTCGTTTAGGTCAGCCTGTATGCTTCCCAACGAGGTCGTGTTTGCTACTATCAGTTCTTTAACCCCTTTTAATTCCATTAGAATTTCTTTAATACCTTCAGCCGTCGCTTCTTTTCCTTCCGCCACCATCTTCTGAGGGGAGCCCATGTCCTGCTTCGTCCTCTTTGGAGCTGAACCCGAGCTTTGCTGAAATTCTAAGCGTGCGGGTTTGAGCGCCGACATCATTACCGGCACGGGGGGTGCGATTCTAGCTCTCGGGAGTTTTATTTAGAGCCTGTATTGAACAGGATTCTAGGCTGGCAACGGGAGCTTGAAATTATGCGGCCATTCTGCTCCGCTGTTGGCTCCGCCCCCCGTGGGCAGCATTTTTGATCTATAATAGATCCCCTGAAGAACCCGAATAGGAGAAACGCTACAAAGGCGCTGGGGGGAAGCGTCTGGATCATTTTATGTGGTTAAGAAGAACAGCGGTAAGGATTAGTGTCAAGGATTGTTGATATGGTGAATTATTTCAGTTACTATATTCATTTTTGAGTCATATCAACATCTCAATTTACGAGGGTCAAGATCACCTCTGCTAAACTTATGTGCTGCGGTTTGCTACCGTGGAGGTCGTTGATGCAATTTAGCACTTAAATTCCTGTGTTGATGTTTCAGTCTATGGAATTGTTGCTAGTCTGAGACCTCCCAGTAGATCTTAAGTAAAGAGGTATATCTGTTGAACACGAAAAATACACAGAGTATTAATTAAAAGGATTGTTTCCCAGTATGTTGCATTGAACGTAATAGTGCTGCTTTGACAAGAGGTTTATCATTCAGAAATAGACCAAAATTAGCGTGAAAAAGGTAATACACAAACTAATTTTTCGCCTTCCAATTGTTGGCGAGGTAAAATTAAATATTCTCACTGGGCATTCATCCCACACTTACAAGCTTTATCTACTACTGAGGATGGATATCCCCATTCCAAGTACTGTTGTATATACTTTTTGCTAGTTTTTAATATTCTTCCTTATTATGACAAATACGCCATAATCTCAAACATTGGCTCATAGAGAGAATTTGTTTTAGATTAACCGAAGATGGCTGAGTAATACAATAAATTGCTTCTTGTCACTGGTTTTTCATATAAAGTTGTTAATAAAGTGGTCCCTGATTTTTTTAAATTAAAATGTCCAAAAATGAGATTTGAGATGCATTATAAGAACATTCAAACTGCAAATTAGATTTCTGATTATTTATCCAAAATATAAAGTCTTGAAGGGCCGATACTGACCCTCTCCACATGCAAAATATATCATCAAGGAAACACTTCCATATGCATGTATAGGACATCCACTGAGACCTATGTAAGTATTGATCTACAAAGGCAGTATCATAAAGAATCGCTACTGTGGGAGCTACTGTGGTTCCCATTGCTATACCAAAACTTTGGTGGCAATAACATTCTGATAACAAAAATAATTCTCACATAGTACCAACTCTAACAACAGGAGAATGTAAGGTTTAGGTATTCTAGCTGGAATTCCAATTTGCCAATCAAGTGTAGCCAATACTGCCAATGCCTCTTGCTGGTCGACATTAGTATATAGAGCATTAATGTCAAAAGTTACTAACAAATCTTCCTCTTGCACAGCATCCAAAGTAGCCAAAAAATGTAACATCTGAGTTGATTTAGCTTTAACAGCCAATAGATTTAACAAACAAACAGCAAAAATTGACAATGGTTCAAGTACCAAATTGCTTCCAACAACTATTAGATGGCCCGGAGGGGCTTGAAGATTTTTATGTATCTTGGGTACTGTGTAAAAAAACGGTGTTAATGGGGTCTTATTACACAAAAAATTCAGCTCCTGAGATGGTAAGTACCGCTGTAAAAAGACACATTTCACCACAGATTCAACTTTTTCCATAATTGCTTTTGTGGGATCATCTAAAGGAGAATATTAACATTTTAAATCACTCAACTGGCATTTTATGTCAGTGTCATACTGTATCTAAGACTGCACAACTACTGCTTCTCCTTTATGAGCTCTACATACCATTATTTGATCGTTATCTGCTGTTTTTCAATACTTGATATTGATGCTGTGTCAAATTTTATTTAATTGGCATAAATTTTCTTTCAAGGGAGTCCACTTCCTGCAATACTAATTGTTGGTATGCTACCAGCAACAGGTCTAAGGGTCCAGTTGCAATCCATTTAGATGGAACTCTAATTATAGAGGAGTCGGAAGGGCATGGGTGGGTGGATAAATACAATTTGATCACTAGTTTCGAAAGAAACCATGAAGGGCTACTCTTGTTGAATGCCCAATATTTCACGGTGGTACAAATGATAAACCTAGATCTGGAATTGCTTCTTGCTTTGAAGTTAAAGGGCTCAGGAGATGGGACCCTGCCAGTTGGTGCTGAAAGCTGCCTGTCTTGGCCACCGGCCCCGATACTGGCCTCTCCCTCTCCCCCGCCTCTTCTTCTGGCTCACAATAATGCTGGCCCTCTAAAAAAAAACAACAAAAAAAAACCTTGTTGACCATCTCTAACGTATTCCTTCCCTCTAGATTCATTTTCTTAATTTATATGACCAGTTTGCCATTTAATATGATTTAGTTATTTATTCTATTTTTTATGCCAACCATGATGCACCATCAATGTCCATGTTATGCCCCTAACCTGTCCTGTCCCCACCCCATTGCATGCTAACTGGATATCATGAACTGAACCTTTAATTTGCATCAAATCACACACTACCTTAATAAACATGGTCTTAAGTCTGTGAAAGTATGCTGCATAGGAGCCTAGTGCCAGTTGTTGGGGAGCTGAGAAGAGGACATGTACTTGGAAGAATTAGCTTCTGATGATGGAGAAGTCTTGACCCCTTTGAGGGGATTCAGCTAGGTGTCCCAATGGATTCAGAGAAATCCCCAAGTGAAAATGTTTGTGACGTAAAGTTCCATAAAGAAACAGAAGTGTTGAGATTCTACCATGAAATCCTGCTGGAGTAGAAAAGAGGAATGACTGAAGAAGAGAAACTATACTGAAGAAATCTACCAGTGATGAGGAAGTAAGGAGAGAACACGGAAGAAGACTTTCCCCAATTTTGTCATCAGTATAATGCCTGTGAAGTAAGGGATGGGCTGTTAATTTTAAATGTCTCGCAGTAAATTGTCTTTTTGGCAGGGACGGCTCTATAATGAGGCGGAGTGAGGCGGTCGCCTCAGGCGGCAAAGTTTTGGGGGCAGCAACAAATGCTCCCAAAACAGCGGCCTCACTCTGCCTTTAAACTTAAAAAAAAAAAGAAAAAGCAGATGCCGCTCAGCAGCGGCAGATTCAACTCCTGCCATCGCCGCTCTCCCTCACCCCCACGGGAGGTCGTGCATGTCTGGCAGTCGGCGGCCCTGGCTCTGCAGAGTCGCGGGAAAGAACTTTCCAACGGCTCTGTTAAAGTTGAGCCCAGCAGCGCTCATCCCCCACCCCTAGTCTGCTACAGCAACTCCCAGGGAGAGCACTGTACCCGGAGACTGATTTCTAGCGAGGCAGTGAGATGAGACATTGTCAGCAAATCTGAACAGGTAAGAGGCGGAGAAGTGGGACCGACAAACAATGCAGGGTGCCGGGAGCATGAGCTGGTTGGAGCTGGGCCGCGAGCACTGGGTATTTATGATAAAATGGGGGCACCGAGCGAAGTCCTAGGCTGCGCTAGCCTTTCATTCTAATCTCTAAACCAGTTATCTCTCATCACATGAAAATTTGAGTCTGAACAGGAATTTGTCAGGGGGTGGAACAGAACTTTGAGGGTCTGTATAATTTCTGACCTGTATAGGCATCTGATTGCTTTATTTTGTTCTCATCCAGTCTGCTTATGGAGGCATCGGAGTTGAGCTTTTCCTAATGCTAAAACACTTTGGATAGTTACAACAAAACAAATTGTGCTATGGTGCTGGAAGATGAGACCCCCAGGTCAGAAGGCACTCAACTAGCTACTGGGAAAGAGCTGAAGACTTTTCAGAGTAAAGCCAGCATTTATGATGTGGTTGGATCAAAGCCCTCGGGAAGTCTGACTGCTGATGTAGTTGCGCATGAAATGAGAGTCAGAAGCTGTAAAGATGTCTTACACATTGGAACATGGAACGTACGAAGCATGAACCAAGGGAAGTTGGAGGTGGTCAAGAATGAAATGGAACGTGTACAACTTGATCTGTTGGGTGTCAGCGAACTGAAATGGACTGGCATCGGGCACTTTGCATCAGATGATCACATGGTCTACTATGCTGGAAATGAAAGACAAAGAAGAAATGGTGTTGCATTTATAATAAAGAAGAAACTTGCAAGAACTGTAATGAAATACAATGCAGTCAGCGAACGCTTAATCTCTATTCGTCTACGAGGATTGCCTATCAACACAACTATAATTCAAGTATATGCCCCAACAACAGCTGCTGAAGAGAATGAAATTGAAGAGTTCTATGAACAAGTACAAGCTGAAATTGACAGAACATGCAAACAGGATATCCTGATAGTCATGGGTGACTGGAACGCAAAGGTTGGCAACAAAGAAGAAGGCAAAGTAGTTGGAAAATATGGACTTGGCAACAGAAATGAAGTTGGAGAAAGACTGATAGAATTCTGCAAGACCAATGATCTATTCAACTCAAACACCTTCTTCCAGCAACACAAGCGGCGACTGTACACATGGACTTCACCGAATGGATTATATAAAAATCAAATTGACTACATATGTGGAAGTCAACGATGGAAAAGCTCTGTAACATCAACAAAGACAAAACCTGGAGCTGACTGTGGTACAGATCATCAACTACTAGTATGCAAACTCAAGCTAAAGTTGAAAAAGAGCAAACCACTCATGAATGCAGCAAAATATGACCTTGAGAATATACCACTGGAATTTAAAGACTGCCTGCAAAATCGATTTGCTGCTTTAGATACAAATGACAGAGCTCCGGAAGAGTTATGGAATGACATCAAGAAGGTTGTGTTGGAAGAAAGCGAGAAGTCTCTACAAAAGGTGAAAAAGCAAAAAACGGCCAAAATGGATGACGGAAGAAGAAACTCTGAAAATTGCCCAGAAACGCAGAGAAGCTAAAGCCAGAGGAGAAAGAAAGACAATCGCAGAACTCAACAGAGATTTCCAACATGCAGCAAGACAGGACAAGGAAAAGTTCTACAATGACACTTGCAAGAAAATAGAAGCAGAAACTATTAGAGGAAGAACAAGATCGGCTTTCCTAAAGCTACGAGAGTTAAAGAAAAAGTTCCAGCCTCGAATTGGAATGTTACAAGATGCTCAAGGTTCTATGTTGAATGATACTGAGAAGATCAAGAAAAGGTGGAAGGAATATACAGAGTTTTTATATGATAAAGATCAAGTGGACCAACAGCCACTTCAACCTGTACCTTATGATCGGGAACCATTGGTGATGAAAGAAGAAGTTGAAGCAGCATTGAAAGCCTTATCAAAGAACAAAGCACCAGGCATTGATAGCATTCCCATAGAAGTATTGCAGCAATCTGATGCAGCTGTTACCATACTCACAAGGCTCTGCCAAGAAATAAGGAAGACAACATCATGGCCAACTGACTGGAAAAGATCTGTGTTTATACCAATACTAAAAAAAAGGTGATCCAACTGACTGTGGAAATTATCACACAATCGCTCTGATCCCACATTCCAGCAAGATTCTACTGAAGATTATTCAAAAGAGACTACAACCATACCTGGAACAAGAACTACCTGAAGTGCAAGCAGGGTTCAGGAAAGGGCGAGGAACGAGAGACATCATTGCGGATGTGAGATGGATCCTTGAAAAGACTAAAGAATACCAAAAGGATATTTATTTGTGCTTTATCGACTATAGCAAGGTTTTTGACTGTGTAAACCATGAGAAACTCTGGGCCACATTAAGAAGCATGGGTATACCAGAACACCTGATCGTTCTCTTGCGCAATCTGTACATTGATCAAGAAGCAACAGTTCGAACGGAACAAGGAGAAACAGAATGGTTTAAAATAAGCAAAGGTGTAAGACAAGGCTGCATACTTTCCCCCTACCTGTTTAATTTATATGCAGAACAAATCATCAGAGAAGCAGGATTGTATGAAGACAGAGGTGTGAAGATTGGTGGAAGACTCATCAACAACCTTCGCTATGCTGATGATACCACATTACTGGCTGAAAGTGAAGATGATCTGAAACATTTGCTTCTCACAATCAAAGAACATAGTCTCAAAATGGGCCTGCACCTTAATGTAAAGAAGACAAAGATCATGACAACTGGCATAATCAACAGGTTCATCGTTGAAGGAGAAGAAATTGAAATTGTGAACAACTTTAACCTACTTGGATCAACTATCAATAAAGAAGCAACAAGCAGTCAAGAAATCAGACGACGCATTGCTCTTGGCAGAATGGCTATGAAAGACCTAGATAAGATTCTCAAGAGCAGAGATGTCTCTCTCCATACAAAGATTTGACTTGTTCAAGCCATGGTATTTTCAATAACATCATATGGATGTGAAAGCTGGACAGTGAAAAAGATAGACAGGAAGAAAATTGATGCCTTTGAATTATGGTGCTGGCGGCGAATACTGTGTATACCATGGACTGCCCAAAGAACAAACCAGTCGGTACTAGAGGAGATCAAACCTAAGCTTTCTTTAGAAGCTCAGATGACAAGACTTCGACTTTCATACTTTGGATACATCATGCGAAGAGAGAGATCATTAGAGAAAGACATTATGCTTGGCAAGATAGAAGGTCAACGCAAAAGAGGAAGGCCAGCAATGAGATGGATCGATACAATAACAGCAGCTACGGGTACCAGTCTGTCAACAATGAGCCGCCTGACTGAAGACCGAACACAATTTAGGATAGCTATCCAGAGGGTCGCCATGAGTTGACTCCGACTCGACGGCACTTAACAACAACAAAACACTTTTCTACACAAAAGGGTCTTTTAATTAATATAGTTGTTGTTCCAGTGGACTCCGCCTCCATTGTCGCCTGGCAGGATCTCCATGTTCCCTTCCCTCACCGGCAGTCTGAGGTAGTGCCCCTCCCTTTGGTAAGCCCTAGGCGGGATCTTTGCTCTCCTCTGTCCCAGAACTCGTTCCTCTCTCAGGTCAGGATCTACTCTGGTGACATTAGTCTCCTTCTTGTCTCCCTTTCTTCCTTCTATACTAAGGAAGATCATCTTTGTGTTTGCCCTCTTTCTTTGTGCATAATTATAATTGTCAATCATAAATGGTTCAGAATACCGAGCATGATGTGGGGAGCCTCGGGGAGACCAGAGAAATGTTGTGTTCTTGAAAGATATTAGTGAGAAATTGTTGCATATCAAAACAAATAATAAATAAATGGTGTATAAAGCTGCTTTATTGGTGCTGAAGGAAAGAAATTAGCTAAGTTTCTGGTAGTTTAGTAATCTTCTTGTTCAGTGTCAAGTGTGCCATGTATATTTTACTTTGTGAGTATAATGTGAAATATTTTTTGCTATGGAGCAGTCTAAAGTGTGTTGAAGTAGACTTTACATCATAATATGAACCAATTAGATTTTTTTTTAAATTTCCCTATGTATTGAATTAGAATAATTATAACATTATGAGTATTCTTTTTGTTATATGGATGTTTTGGACCTAGCAGTTTTTATTCTATTGAGGGGTAAGATATTAGGAGACAAAAGGCAATGTTTATTAATGCTTAGTAGGACATGTTTACTAAAGTGCACTATTGTGGATCAGGATCTGGTTAAAAGATAGAAAGCAGAGGGTAGGGCTAGATGGCCAATTTTCCCAATGGAAAAAGGTGAATAGTGGCATACCCCAGGGATCTCTACTGGGTCCGCTGCTTTTTGACATATTCATAAAATGCAATGCGTGCCTTCGAGTCAGTCCTGACTCCTGGCGACCCATAAATGACCTGGAGAAGGGAATGAGTGAGGTTATCAAATTTGCAGATGACACAAAACTATTTAAAGTTGTTAAAATCAATGACAATTATGGAAAATTGCAAGAGGATCTTGATAAATTGGATGGCTGGGCATCCAAATGGCAGATAAAATTTAATGTGGACAAGGGCAAAGTTATGCATCTAGGAAAGAACAACCCAAACTACGGTTACACGATGCAAGGTTCCAGATTAGGAATCATCACCCAGGAAAAAGATTTAAGTGTGCAGCAGCGGCCAAGAGAGCAAATAAAATGCTAGGTATCATAAGGAAAAGAATGGAAAAAAAACCAAATGATATTAAAATGCCTCTGTATCGTTCCATGGTGCGACCGCACCTTGAATATTGTGTGCAATTCTGGTCGCTGTATCTTAAAAAGGATTTAGCGTTATTAGAAAAAGTTCAAAGAAGAGCCACCAAAATGGTAAAGCGGATGGAAGGATAGCCCTATGAAGAGAGGCTAAAAAGGTTAGGGCTCTTCAACCTGGAAAAGAGATGGCTGAGGGGAGATATGATAAAGGTCTATAAATTAATGGAATGGGTAAATGTAGTTTGATTGTTTACATCATCAGAATATAGAAAGACTAGGGGATATGCAATGAAGCTACAGGGTAAACTATTTAAGACTAATAAGAGAAAATATTTGTTCACTCAATGTGTAAACAAATTCTGGAATTTACTACCAGAGGATGTAGTAAAAGCTGTTAGCATAGCTAGGTTTAAAAAAGGTTTGGACAAGTTCCTGGAGGAAAAGTACATAAACCATTATTAAAGGGGACCCAGAATATCCATTGCTTGACCCAATACAAGCATTGTGGAACCTGTGTCATTTGGGGAAACTGCTAGGAACTTGTGACCTAGAATGGCCACTGTTGGAAACAGGATACTGGGTTTGATGGACCTTGGTCTGACCCAGTATGGCATTTCTTATAGTCTTATGTTCTTAACAAAGGTAGAAAAAATAATTTTATTTCATTTTAGTGATTGGACTTTGTGCTATCTTTATATTTTACACTGTAGGGGGAACTGCATCTCTTATTTATCTGATGTTGCACTGCATGCAGAGTCTGGCTTCTTGGTGTTTCAGTTTAAATTTTGTCTAAATATTTTTATTTTTACTTTAGATTGTGGTTACTTCTTCTGTACTTGGTGAGAGTCTGTGTTCTGAGTGTGTGACTGAGGCCAGGTGTTCTGTTAATATGGAGTGTGCTGTTGTAATTTGACATGTTCAGCTTTTCAAATGGGTATATGGATGTTCCAGGGCCCACTGTAGTATTTATAGTGATGCGTTTTTTGGATGGACTCCTTATGTGAGTTTTGGAAGTTTGTGCTGATATGGTATGGTATGGTAGATTTGCTCTAGAGATACTCAGTGACTTTGTTGTAGGGTTTTGTATTAGTTCACAATATGGTACTAGAGAATGTTTGTTGTTTTTAGTGAGATGATCAGAATCAGATGGTTTTTTTTAAAGATATTGAGTTCTGTTGGTGAATGTTCTGGTTCTGCTCTGCACCCACTGTTGAAGGGGGTTCTGTGGATGCAAAATATATGTTGAAAAAGAAAAAGCAAGAACTATAACGCAGTTTATAACAACAAAATAAAAATGAATTATAATTTAGTGTTATAAATTATGCTGTGGTTCTCGCTCTCTTTTAGTTCCTGGTGTGCAAGCATCTTGCATTTCCTCCATATAATTTAATCAGCTTTTTGATTTAGTTCAGTTTCTGTTTGGAGTTTTGAAAAGCCCTGCCCCTTCTATGGGTGTGGGTGTGGGGGGGGGGGCGCCATCTTATCCTTCACCTCAGGCAGCAGATTGCCTTGAGCCACCCCTGCTTTTTGGAGGGGCACTGTGCAAGGTGAGATTGGAAGGCCCTACAGAGGTGTGAAATCACTCCTAGGCATGGGGTCTTAAGAGTTAACTCTTTCCGTAACCCTCAGGGCCTGCAAAGCAAAAAGTGTTTTTCCTTTCATAGCCCCTGGAATCACCAGAAAAGTGGCTCAGTGGGGAGCCTGCTCCATAAACATACCAAAGACAAAGCAGCTTTGTGCAGTAATCCTATCTCTTTGATAACAACCTCTCTAGAGTGATCTGAGTAAATCAGTCCTCAGAATTCTTGTGTCCCATTGATAGGGACTTGAAGACTGACCACCATCATTTAGCAAGCAATTAGAGATGCACACAAGGAAAGTTTTTCCCTTAGTTTTCATAATCTTGGCCTTTTCCTCAATTCTCTGATTTGTTTTTTGTTTGTTTCACACATTCATGCTAATAGACATTGTTTAACGTGCATTTGGACTTTTTAACATGCTGGAAATCAACTTTACATGTGTTAATTCATAGGTTAAAATTCATTAAATCTATTTTGCAAGCACTAAAATTTCTAAAGCATGCCAATATGAATTAAATGCACACTAATGAATGCTCTGGGAGCAGCCCACTTTCCTATTCATAATAGCACACGAGTGCTTCCTTTATGGGTTGTATCTCTGTTTATTCGTTAGTGAGGTGTCACTGGAGCTGTGTCATCATCCTGCTTCATTTACCTTTCTATAATGAACCAGATCATCACCAGCAGCACATCTGGTTTGCAGAATGCTTTGGCTGTCATCAGTTTACCCTTCTACTGTCTCGCTTTTATATAGCCCTCGTCTCTTCTCCTCTGTGACCTAGTAGAAAACTAGCACTTGTACCTTTGTTAAATTCCTCTCTTACTTGTTTCAGCCATTAAAGTGAACCCCTCTCCCATTTCAAGTTTTTGAAACTCAGGCTTAGGAACAGTGCAGCAGGCAAATGTATAACTTCTTTATGCATAGATCTTAAAACACCCTGGGGTAATTCAAAGGGTTCAAGACTTCTCCATTATCAGAAGCCAATTCGTCCAAGTGCATGTCCTCTTCTTCAGCTCCCCAACAGCTGGCACACACAAAGGCTTTTTTATGCACGTAAAAGGCTTTTATAAAATGACACTGGGGTTACGCACTGTCACAGTATGGCATGAACTTTTATGTAAATCACATGTAGGCATGTAGGGGGGTGTTTGGGGCGAGCATGGGTGCAGTCATGATTTGTATGCATGTATCTAATATATTAAGATTTCTACCTGCTCCGGACAAGGCATAAATGTCTGTGACTGCAATGCAGCCATAACTTCTGACAGTTTATGCCTACCAGGTTCTATAAAATAGGCTAAATGTAGTTACCTATGTCGCCTGCACGCGAAGGTGACCTGTTATAAAATTAACCCCCATACAGTTAATACCAGAGTTAAAAAAACTACTATCGCATAGTGGAAGGAAGGAGGGAGGGTGAATTGAGTTCAGCAACCAAAAACTCTCCTTATTGAAGTGATATTCAGCCACTATATGGATAGTTTATGATTAATTTAAGTGGGCACCTTCTGAGGCCTAAACTAAATGGTTAGTGGTAGCAATGGCACTAGCCAATATGTATATTCTGCACTGCTGTCTACATGGTTAGTGGTGCTGAACACACATAGGGCTTTAAGCGTCACAGCTGGTATGTAAATGAACAGGCTGACCATCACCACTGATTATGTCCCTCTACATATTTTGCAGCCCACAGCCTAGACTCTAGTGAGGCTGCTTTAATCATTCTGGCATAAGAGTGTAAGAAACAGGCAGCTAATTTCATACTAATGAAAAATCAGTCATGTACATTTTGTCCTGAGATATTCTTTGTCAGGCTGGGGCTTTCCCTTGGCTATTGTTCTTTTAATAAGTCAAGAAAAGGCATGTTTTCCTTATTCTGACTGAAGACAAATGATTAAAATGAGGAAAAATACTATTGCATTTTTCCCAAATGTGTCTCTGCTGGAGATGATTTTTCTTTGTCCTTTTGGGTTTGTGAAAATAAAAAGCTTCTAAATATACACAGACCGGTGAATATAGAACTTCCCTGTGTATGTACCTTAAATATATGAGTGATGGGCAGAAAATTTGACTGAATGATCTGATGCTATCTGTGTAATGTGAGTCAGAGCAAGGGTGTTATCATGGGTAACCATGATATCCATCCACTATCCAAATAAGTTATACATATAATTTAGGCCAGCTGAATAGCAAATATAAACAAACTTGACAGTTCCAGTGCCGTGATAGCCTGATCCATATATTCAGTTTCACTAGATCTATATATTAATTTAAAAGTCAGCACTTAAATTCATATGGTCCCCATACCAGCTGAAAATGTACCCCATAGTCTATTACTGGAGGATTTAGTTGTACCACTACTGTGAGAACACCGAGAATCTTGTACATCAGCTGTACAATTTTGCTCCAGAATTTGATTAACCACCTTCCGAGGGCATGACAAAGCATTTCCTTTTTGCATAAATCATATTTGCGTGCCTCCATCTGTGTTATGCTACACATCAGTCTAGCTTTAATGTTCCTTAATCCTAGTGGAAAACTATGGCATCCAATTACTGATAACTCTAAATGCAAAATGGGAATTAAATTTGAATTAAACTCCGCTATGATTCAGTCATTCTCTCCAGAACTCATAAATAATGCAAGATTAATGAAACCATCCTGTGGGTAAATTATTGTTAAAAAAAAGAATACAAAAAACTGTTGATGGAAAAATAGAGTGTGAAATAATGAACTATATTCATGTAGGCTGCTGGTTTTGGTGAGGTTATCAGTAAGATGACACACACATCACGGTATGCGTTTCTATCAGTTCTTTACCTCATATAGACTTTCTAATGGTGTCCAGCATTTTTATCAGTATGACAGCCACTCTTACTGGAAGCAGCTACCTGTGAGTTTATCATTTCCATATTTTTAATGTGTTTGTACCCTTCAGAGGCATACAAACTTGGCTGAAAGCACGAACCAAACAATTAGAAGAGCACGGCCATTCGCTATTTCAAAGTGACAAATAAATAAGGAAATATAGGAATGTATTAATATTTAAACCCTGAGGACAGTGTTTGGGCATGCCATCTAGTATTCCACTAACTTGGCTGCAGACTCTGATTGCAAGCCCTCTGGGGAGAGAGAAATGCCTCCTATGTGTAAATGCAACTCTCCTTGTTACCAAAGAAAATGCATGAGCTAAATTAAAAAAAAAAAATAGTATGTGTATATTCAGTCCTGTTATCCATAGAAGCAGCAGAACTGAACATATGTAGACAGTGCAAAGCGCAGCTGCTTTACAGATAGCGGTTGCTTTACAGATACCAAGTGCCTGAATAGTTCTCTGCAGGGAGAACTTTTCAAGCAATTGGTAACAGAACCCACACGTGAAGGGGCCATACTGGACTTGGTGCTTACCAATGGTAAAAGTCTTTCTGATGTTATAGTGGGAGATCATTTTGCATCCATTGATCACCAGATGATGCGGTTCAGTATTAGGACTAGGGCTATTAGAATCCATTCAAAAGCAAGGGTCTTAGACTTTAGGAAAACTAACTTTGCCAAAATGGGCCAATACCTCAGGGAGTCATTAGCGGGATGGTAACAGCTGGGGGATGTAGAAAAACAGTGGGCAAAACTGAAAGGGGATATTTTAAGGACAACCAACCTTTTTGTTAAAATGGTAAATAAAGCTAAAAGGAAAAGGAGACCGCTATGGTTTCGAAAGAAGTAACTGAAGAGGTGAAGAAAAAGAGGGAGGTCTTCATGAAATACAAGAGATCACAGAGAGAGGAAGACAGACATCTATATTTGGAAAAACTTAGAGAAGCTAGCAAAGTAGTCAAGAAAGCAAAGATTCAAAAAGAGGAGGAAATAGCCAATGCAATAAAATGGGGGGATAAGACATTTTTCAAATATTTTAGTGAGAAGAGGAAGGACAAAAGTGGTACTGTCAGACTCAAGGGTGAAGGGGAGGAATATGTAGAAGCTGATGAGGATTAAGCGGAATTGCTTAACAAATATTTCTGTTCTGTGTTCACAGATGAAGAACCAAGAGCAGGACCTCAGAAAACACCCACAAACAGGAAGAGAAGCAAGGGGCATCTTGAACAATTTTCTGAAGACTGTGTTTGTGATAAACTAGCTAAACATAAAGTAAACAAAGCAATGGGACTGGATGGGATACATCCTAGAATACTGAGGGAACTTGGAGATGTTCTAACAGCTCCACTGACTGACCTTTTCAATGCCTCGTTGGAGTTGGGAGTGGTGCCAAAGGACTGGAGAGAGGCTCATATGGTCCCTTTACACAAACCATTTGTATATAGTTCCAATTACCTATACAATTTACCTGGTATTTAGTCCCTGATCCCAATTAAATTAAGCTTGTTTGTTTAAAGTTCATACCTATTGTATATAGTTCACTGATGTTTCATGTAAAAAAGAGACTTTTGCTCTGTCTCTTAACTTGTTTTTTGTAAACCGCACCTGATCCATGGAAGTTGCGGTATATAAGTGATTGTTAAATAAATAAATAAAATAAAATAAAAGCGGAAGTAAGGATGTGGTTGAAAACTACAGGCCGGTTAGTTTAACTTTGGTGGTGAATAAATTATTGGAAACTCTGCTGAAATAGGAAATAGTGAGGTTTCTGGAGTCCAGTGGATTACAGGATAGGAGGCAGCATGGATTCACCAGAGATAGGTCTTGTCAGACAAATCTGATTGATTTCTTTGGTGTATTTAGAGTTCAGTAAAGCCTTTGGCACCGTTCCTCACAGGAGACTTATAAACAAACTGAGGACCCTAGGGATGGACCCTAAAGTTATTGCTTGGGTTGGAAATTGGTTGAGTGGGAGGCAATAAAGGGTACAGGTAAATGGAACTCACTCTGAGGAGAAGGAGGTTACCAGTGGTGTGCCCCAGGGATCTGTCCTTAGTCCAATTTTTTTTACCATCTTTGTTAGTGATACAGCGGAAGGGCTGTCGGGTAAGGTTTGCCTCTTTGTGGATGATACCAAAATCTGCAATAGAGTAGACACCCAGTAAGGTATAGATAACATGAGGAGGGATCCAGCAAAGCTTGAAGAATGGTCTAGAATTTGGCAGCTGGAATTTAATGTGAAAAAATGTAAGGTCATGCATTTGGGCTGCAGGAATCCAAAGGAGCAATACAGTATAGGGGGTGAAGTACTTTTATCCACTAAAGAAGAGCGGGACCTAGGCGTGATTGTGTCTGATGATCTTAAAGTAGCTAAACAGGTAGAAAAGGCGACAGCAAAGGCTAGGAGGATGCTTGGGTGTATAGGGAGAGGAATGGCCAGCAGAAAAAAGGAGGTGATAATGTCTCTGTATAAGTCTTTGGTGCGATCTCATTTGGAATATTGTGTGCAATTCTGGAGACCACACCTTCAAAAGGATATAAACTGGATGGAATCAGTACAGAGTGTGGCTACTGAAATGGTTAGTGGTCTACATTATAAAGCATGTGAGGACAGACTTAAAGATCTTAGCATGTATACCTTAGAGCAGGGCCGGCCCGTCCATTGAGCAAGAATGTTTTTTGCAAAGGGCCCCGCGTTTCAGGGGGCCCCGCGCAAAGAACATTCTGCTTTTTTTTAAAATGAAATTTAAAAAAAAAAAAATGGGCCGCTGCCGCCGTGGCAGCATGGAGTGTCCCGCGGGGCCCCCTCTGCCCGGCTGAACTCTCCCGGCGCGGCTGAAGCCCTCTGCTCCGGTTTGCAGATACGCGAAGGGAGAATGTCTCCCTCGCATCTCTGTTAAGCCCGCAGGGGCAGATGGGAGATTTCCCATCAGCCCCTGCTTCCCATCAGCCCCTGCGGGCTTAACAGAGACTTCCCATCTGCCCCTGCGGGCTTAACAGAGACCCGAGGGAGACACTCTCCCTTCGCGTATCTGCAAGCCGGAGCAGAGGGCTTCAGCCGCGCCGGGAGAGTTCAGTCGGGCAGAGGGGGCCCCGCGGGACACTCCATGCTGCCGCGGTGGCAGCGGCCCGTTTTTTTTTATTTTAATTTCCATGAGCCGATGGGGGGAGGGGGGGGGTTTAGGACTGGCAATGGGCGGTGGGCTGATGGGGGGGGGTTAGGACTGGTAATGGGCGATGGGGGGGGGGGTTTAGGACTGGTAATGGGCTATGGGGGGGGGTTAAGACTGGCAATGGGCTGTGGGCTGATGGGGGCTGTCTGGAAATGGGGTGATGGGGGGTTAGGCCTGGTAATGGGCTCTGGGGGGGGGTTAAGACTGGCAATGGGCTGTGGGCTGATGGGGGCTGTCTGGAAATGGGGTGATGGGGGGTTAGGACTGGTAATGGGCTATGGGCGGGTTAAGACTGGCAATGGGCTGTGGGCTGATGGGGGCTGTCTGGAAATGGGGTGATGGGGGTTAGGACTGGTAATGGGCTATGGGGGGGGGTTAAGACTGGCAATGGGCTGTGGGCTAATGGGGGCTGTCTGGAAATGGGGTGATGGGTGATAGGACTGATAATGGGCTATGTGGGGGTTAAGGCTGGTAATGGGCTGTGGGCTGATGGGGGGGTTAGGACTGGTAATGGGCTATGGGGGGGGGTTAAGACTGGCAATGGGCTGTGGGCTGATGGGGGCTGTCTGGAAATGGGGTGATGGGGGGTTAGGACTGGTAATGGGCTATGGGGGGGGGTTAAGACTGGCGATGGGCTGTGGGCTGATGGGGCGGTCTGGAATTGGGGTGTTGGGGGTTAGGACTGGTAATGGGCTATGGGGGGGTTAAGACTGGCAATGGGCTGTGGGCTGAGGGGGGGTGTGTGGAAGTGGGGTGCTGGGGGTTAGGACTGGCAATGGGCTATGGGGGGGGGTTAAGACTGGCAATGGGCTGTGGGCTAATGGGGGCTGTCTGGAAATGGGGTGATGGGGGATAGGACTGATAATGGGCTATGTGGGGGGTTAAGGCTGGTAATGGGCTGTGGGCTGATGGGGGGGTTAGGACTGGTAATGGGCTATGGGGGGGTTAAGACTGGTAATGGGCTGTGGGCTGATGGGGGGTTTAGGACAGGTAATTGGCTATGGGGGGGTTAAGACTGGCAATGGTCTGTGGGCTGATGGGGGCTGTCTGGAAATGGGGTGATGGGGGGTTAGGACTGGTAATGGGCTATGGGGGGGTTAGGACTGATAATGGGCTTTGGGAGGGGGCTAGGACAGGATAGGGGCTGATGGGGAGGGGTTAGGACTTGAGGTGGGCTGATGTGGTTAGGACTGGTAATGGGCTGTGGGCTGATGGGGGGTTTAGGACTGGCAATGGGCTATGGGGGGCTGACTGGAAATGGGCTGATGGGGTTAGGACTGGAAGTGGGCTGATGGGGGGTTAGGACTGGTAATGGGTTATGGGGGGGCTTAAACTGAAAATGGGGTGATGGGTTAGGACTGGAAGTTGGTTTACGGGGGGCTAGGACTGGTAATGGGTTGGGGGGTTGCTAGGACTGGAAATGGGCTGAGCGGAAGGGGAGGCTTGAACTGCAAATAGCTGATGGGGAGGGGGCTTGGAATGGAAATGGGCTGTGAAGGAAGGGAGCTAGGACTGGAAATGGGCTGTTGGGGGGAGCTAAGATTGGAAATGGGCTGTGGTGGGGGCTTGAATTGAAATGGACTAATAGAGGGGCTAGAACTGGAAGTAGGCTCATGAGGGGGCTTGGACTGGAATTGGGCTGAGTGGAGGGGAGCTATGATTTGACATGGGCTGATGATGGGGCTAGGAAATGACTAGAAATGGCCTGATGGGGGGGCTAGGATTGGAAATGAGCTGATGAAGGGACTCAGACTTGAAATGGATGGGGGAGCTAGGACTGGAAATGGGCTGATGGGGGGCTAGGACTGGAAATGGGCTGATGCAGGGACTAGAAGGGAATGGATGCTGGGTGAGACTGGAACTAGAAGGGAGCTGATGTTGGGGGAGGATTAGAATGGGATGTGGCTGGGGGAGTAAAATGGAGAGGGGAAAAATATTTTGTGTGGGAGGGATGAAAAATCTATAATTGGCCAGGTATTGGGAGAGTAAGTGGGGATTGAGGATGGAGGGGTAAAATTTGTGAGGATGAAATAGGAATGAGGAAAGAGCAAAAGTAGAAAGATTAGTTATGTTAAAGCAGATGTAGAGAGAGAGAATGGAAAAAAAACTAGAAGAGAGAAGAAAGGACAAATGGACAGCAGATGATGGAGAGTTAGCAGAAAACATGAAGAAACCAGAAGAAAGTGGCTGGACCAATTGCAACTGAAAAAAAATGCACAAAAGGTAGAAAGATATCTCTTTATTTTTAATTTATTAACTGGAATATGAAAGCTCTGGGAAATGTGCATCATTAACGTCTGTGCTTTGTTTGGTACAAGAGGAAATTAATTTATAGTTTTATTTCTACAGTGTTGTTGTACATTCCAAGATTGGCTTTTGGGGTTCCCAGTTTAATTATTGCCTTCCTGTTTCTAAATTGTGATTCCTTGTTTGGTGTTGGTCTATGTTCTGCATGTGTAACTGAGCTGAGGTATTCTGTTTATGTAATTCCTATTTGACATTGCCACTTGTTCTCTTTCCCCAGTATTCTCTGAAATGTATTGGTTTAATATTTGCAGTGTTGCCTTTGGTAGGTAGGGTATGGTGCTTTGTGAGTCCTGGTAATGCTGTCAGGATACGGCGGGTTTGCTATGGGTTCTAAATGGGCAGCGTTTGTAGTAGTTCCTAATGTGCCTGGCGGTTGGCACTGGATTATAGTAATGTAGAAATCTTTTAGTCTTTCTTTATCCATACACTCATTAAGAGACATGTTTACTAAAAGTTAGTGTATGGTAACATTATGCAAATATTTATGCAAATAAGGTCACTTATGCAAATGAGGCCCCGCACCGAGTCTCCGCACATGGCCCCGCACCCCCCTTGGGCCGCCCCTGCCTTAGAGGAAAGGCAGGATAGAGGTGATATGATTGAGATGTTTAAATACCTCCGTGGCATAAATGCACAGGGGGAGAGCCCCTTTCGATTGAAAGCAAGTTCTGCTATGAGGGGACATGGGATGAGGGTGAAAGGGGATAGATTCAGGAGTGATATGTGGAAATATTTCTTTACAGATCCGTGGAATAGTCTTCCAGTGACGGTGGTAGAGATGAGGACATTATCTTAATTTTAAAAAAAGCATGGGACAAACACAAAGGATCTCTAAAGGAAAAAAGGGGACTGTTGTAGTTGTTGATATGGACAGACAGACTAGATAGGCCATGTGGTCTTTTTCTGTCATCATTTTTCTATGTTTCTATATATTTTTGTGCTGTGGGCTTTTCTTCAAAGTGGGTTTCATTTGTGTCTGTTATCTCTAACAGATCCTTAGCTGATAGCTGTCTGCATCATTCCCAGTACCTAGGAAGTGACATTAAGTTTCTCATGGAATGGGAGAGCAAAGAAACATTATAACTGAGGTTTTTGCTGCTGAAAGCCTGGCAACTCTATAGGGAGGGGAGGAAGACAGAAAGAGGCCATGGAGTGGGAGGGAGAGTGAAGGGCAGATGAGTATGGGGAGGCAGGAGAAAGGAACAGAGGGAAATCACAGGAGAGAGTGGAAGAATCATGGGGGAGGGGGAAGGGGGAGGGCTTGAGGGCAATGGCAGAAAGAATGAGGAAGGGAAGAAAGACAGCTGAAGGATAATTTTTATAAGGGTTACCAATATTTATTCATATGTTTACATGTCGAAAGCAATGCAGTTCAGTGGTTTCCACATGTAAATGACCACTTACACATGCAATGTAGTCAGTTGCTATTCCAGAACTACGTGTGTTGGATGATTGCAGGTATTTTCACTGCGAGTGTGTACAGGGACAGAATTGGAGCAGATCAAGGGAGAGCACAAATTTACATGCATAGCTTATGCACATTCTTGAGAAAGGTAGGTGTGGGCATTTTCACCTGCCACAGGGCAGTCATAAGTGCTCTCACCTAGTTTAACCTGCATTTTTGACTACTTTTACCCCCTGTTTCCCTAATGTAGACACATGCCTTACTTTATAAAATAGGTTTGGAATGCGTGCTTGAAAATTTGCGTAAATCAAGATGACCCTTTTAAAATTACCCTCGGTGTGCCTTAAAAAAAGGAGACTAAACGAGAACAGAGGAAGCATAAGTGACTTTTGTAGGCTTTTGTATTAGTTTAGGATATGTCTGGTACTGGTGTTTTTTGCTGGAATGAAAGGTGTGGTATAGTGGTTTCCAAGCGCCCCTCAATTTTGTGGAGGGCACAGACGCTGTTGGCGCCATTGAACCTCTCTCAACATTTGGCATATTTACTGAATCCTCTACTATAAATATCATTGCACACTACTGGTTCCAGGTCTCCATCAGATAATACAAACATAGATGGGAAAGGTCTACAGGGAAAGCTGTGAAAGCATCAGCTAGATTGTCAGCTTCCAGAGACATCAAATTCCTAGAGGTTTTACAAAAGGTAAGTGGAACCTCTGTGTAAAGGGAAAGTTGGTGGAAAAAAAGAGATTAAATAAAAGAGTCAAAATACTTATCTCCTATAGCAAAGGTGAAGAAACAAAAATAAGGTCCAATATATTAACTGATTCAGGAGAGGGGGCATATAACAACTGAGAGAGACCCAAAGAATCCAAGAAGGATACAGTCATATGCAGAATTATCTGCTTAAGAGTCCACGTGAGTTTGAAATCCTCCATCACTACTAGGTACCTAAGTGCCAGTGTAAGCTCAGTTATAAGAGCCATTAGTTCATCAGGAGAAGTAGAGGAAATAGGGGATGATATAGCAATAATAGACATGGCTAGTTTATACTTAAAAGTAATCAACAAGGCAGCAGAAAATCATAAAGACCAGAGTGAAAGCTGGTCGAGTCATAAAACACTAACATAGAGCAAGGCCACTTCTCCTCCTCTTCTGGTGTTGTGGTCTTCGTAAATAAAACTGAACTTTGGGGGACAAGATGGCTTTAAGAAGACTCAGGTGTTTGATAGATTTCAGTAAGGTCTAACGTTTGTAAACCTTTATTAGTAATCAAATATGCTAAAAGGGAATTTTTAAACCATACGGACCAGAGGTCTTTACTGTTTGTGCCACTTTCCCTTCTGACGATGGCTTGGAGTCTTCGTGCCACTGATACTGCCTTTTGCCCCACTCTTGGTGCTGTGGGATCCTTATGTCACTTTTAATGTTTTGTGACGCTGTTGCCTCTGATACAAATGCCTGCTTCAAAATCCTTTTTCTTCTTTTTTTGAGGAAAGTTTAAACCGCTTCCATTAAAAATGGCTGGAAACCCCCACTCTTACATAATAAAATTGCTTCCCCCCACCTAGATTTTAATGAAAACAAATGAACTGAACCACAATTTTAACTCTGCACATCCTCTGGCAACAAATTAAACAGCTTGATTGTTGAGTTAAAAAATACTTTTGCCACATGTGGTGATCCGTAGTCCTGGTACAGTATGAAGACATAAATAACCGGAAATAACTGTTCCCTCTTTACCTATTTTACCCCACTCATAATTTTGTAGGCCTCTATCATATCCTCCGTCAGTTGTCTCTTCTCCAGTCTGAAGAGTCCTAATCTGTTCGGCATTATTCATAAGACAGCTGTTCTATCCACTTTTTGGAGTTCTATTTATTTTCTCAGATGGGGTGTCAAGAACTGCATACTATTCAAAGGGGCATGTTTACTAAAGTCCATGCTAGTACATAAGAACGTAAGAACATAAGATCATAAGATATGCCATACTGGGTCAGACCAAGGTCCATCAAACCCAGTATTCTGTTTCCAACAGTGGCCAATCTAGGTCATATGTACCTAGCAGTTTCCCCAAGGGACACAGATTCCACAATGCTTGTATTGGTTCAAGCATTGATATCCTGGGTCCCTTCTTAATAATGGTTTATGGACCTTTCCTCCAGGAACTTGTCCAAACCTTTTTTAAACCAAGCTACACTAACAGCCTTTACTACATCCTCCGGTAACAAATTCCAGAGTTTGATTACACGTTGAGTGAAAAAATATTTTCTTTTATTAGGCTTAAATAGTTTACCCTGTAGCTTCATTGCATGTCCCCTAGTCTTTCTATATTCTGATAAGGTAAACAATCGATCTACGTTTACCCGTTCCACTCCGTTCATTTAATTTATAGACTTCTATCATATCTCCCCTCAGCCGTCTCTTTTCCAGGTTAAAGAGCCCTAACCTTTTTAGCCTTTCTTCATAGGAGTATCCTTCCATCCGCTTTACCATTTTGGTGGCTCTTCTCTGAACCTTTTCTAAAATCGCTATATCCTTTTTAAGATACGGCGACCAGAATTGCACACAATATTCAAGGTGCGGTCTCACCATGGAACGATATAGAGGCATTATAATATCTTTTGTTTTATTTTCCATTCCTTTCCTTATCCTAGCACATATTTTGGGTAGCATATATTTTGGGTGCAAAACTAACATGGAGGCCCACCCTAATTTTGGGATGCATGTGCGTCCATTCCTCTGTTGTGATTCATGGCACTGTGCCAACCAGCATGTGAGTGCACTCAGGGCTGTACCGAGACTGAAATGCGCCCTGTGCGACTTGCACATCGGGTGCACGCCCCCCTCCTGCACCTCCATTTATACACTTTATGGGGGTGAGGGAGGGGGGGCGCGTGCCCGATCTGCAAGTCACCGGCACGCTAAGCAGGTCTGGTCCCTCCCGGAGAGACCAGACCTGCTTAGTATGCCGGCGCGAAGACTTATGGGGCGCATTTCGTCTCTCTGCTGCTGCCTGCCGCCGAAAAAGTGGCGACAGCAGGCAACGGCAGAGAGCCCAAATGCGCCCTTTAATTCTTTGCGCCCTGTGCGGCCGCATCACTCGCACAGGGCTCAGTACGGTCCCGAGTGCAATTAACGTCACCCACTGAGGCCATAAATGCCCGTTTTGCCCTTAATCTGCCCAGTCTTTGTCACGTGGTTAACTTGGGATTTTTAGTACGAGACCCCGCATTAAGGGGCGTGTTTACTAAACTACGCTACAGGGCAGCTCAGGGTTTAGCACACACAAGTGCACTGCAGTAAAATTTACCGCATGCCAAAAACGGGCCTAAAATTTCCACGATAGCAGAATAGAGCAGAGCATTGCACATTGTGCTTGGAGCAGGTGTCTTTGGCGTGCACTCAGTTGTGATTTTGCACTTGCTTTGGCTACACTTGCTGCCACATAGTGGGTGGCATTAAGAGCATTTGCACTTATGCCAAATAGCATATGGAGTGGCACAAAATCTGAATTAGCTATATGAGGACATTCTGGGCATGCCTCCATCTTTTAGCATGTGTGCCTTTGAGTCAATGCTGATTCCTAATAGTGGTTTATGGGCCGGTAATTTTCATTCTGTTTTGTTTTCTTTGTTATTTATCGTATTTATGTGGTTTTATTTGTTTTAGGGCAATATCATCAGTAGTGCACACTATTAGGAAATAGACTCACTATTGATGACACTGGAAAAATCTAAATTTTGGGTGTTTCCTTTCATTTAGGTTTACCAATGATATGAAATAAATGCACATCCTTAATTTCAAATGTTCTATTTGCTTTTTTGAATGATACTGCACATCAGTTGATTACCATGCATTAAAAAGTTCTAACACATTAACATTTTTTTATTAAAACAACTATGTGAAATGGATTAGAAAAAGCACCCCCAAAACTGGGAAAATCTTTGAAATATACAAAAATGTATTGAAATGTTTTTTGCCTGTGCACATTTTTAAGTCGTACACAGACTATTGATGCCCCATGCATACTATACTGGTTTGCCCATCTAGTTACGCTCATCTCATTCCTTATTGTCCTTTCCATACCATCCTGTCTTTAAACATGAATATTTTAGTGGCTCCCACAAAGCGTGTGTTATACTTAGAAACCTACTGCTCTATTGCTTTCTGCTTCCAAGCCCCTCATTTATGAAACTCCCTGCCCACAGAATTCCATATGGAATCTTCTTATAAAACGTTTGTCTAGCCTGAAGACCTGTCTTTTTACCCAGGCCTTCCAACGACAGTGTATTATGCCTCCCTTTAACATAGAAACATGACAGCAGAAAAAGACCATATGGATTATTTAGTCTACCCTTCCATATTAATGCTATTGTCCTTTTTTCCCTTTAGAGATCTTCTGTGTTTGTCTCATGCTCTCTTGAATTCAGATACTGTTCTCATCTCTACTACCTCCACTGGGAGTCTATTTCACGCATCTACCATTCTTTCTGTAAAGAAATATTTCCGCATGTTAATCCTGAGTCAATCACCCTTCACCTTCATCCTATGTCCCCTTGTTGCAGAGCTTACTTTCCATTGAAAGAGGCTCTCCTCCTGTGCATTTATGCCACAGAGGTATTTAAACATCTCTATCATGTCTCCTCTATCCTGCCTTTATCCTGCCTTTCCTCTAAAGTAACGGTTTATAATGAAGACCACTTCCATTAAAGCCTCAACATCTGGGATTTTATTTCCCATGCTATGGGCATTTATGAAAACTGCTTTCCAGATGTTGGCCCCTTATACTCATTTCTACAGAGGTATGTAATGTTTTACTTACCTGAAGGATTTCACTGGCCTGGGTACTTTCACTTACCTGGAGGCTTTCTTCACCCATCCCCGACAAATCTAGTGTAAAGTCCTCTTCAGAAGGTTAGTCAGTCTGGAGGTGGACCAAGGGAAGGTTATGGACGGGGACATGATCCAGATGTACAGGGCCGATTACAAGGATGGTCTTTTACATCTGGGGTCAGCCATTTGCACAGGGGATGTATTCCACTTCGGAGGTGGAATAAGTCCCTCTGGATAGAGGATGATGGACGGCCCGGGCCTAGAAACAAAGGTGAGGAGATACAGAGGGACCCCCATGGCCCAACCCTGGCCATAGCAGGCCCAATCGGGGGTTAGGCTGCGGGGAAAGAAGAATCTGATGTTCCACCAGTGATCACAGCTCCTGCATGGTGGCATGGCAACAGGATGCCAGAATCAGGGCATGGCCTGCACATCCAGGCCAGTAGACCTGATTTTGATCCCAGGAGCACATCTAGCCCCTGTGGGATCAGAATTGGGTGCACCGGAGCACATCCTGATACTGACGCACAAAATGGAATCGGCCTCCACCTGAACACTGTCTAGTGATAATTTACTACAGCATTCAGCAGAACATTATGTATTCCTCCAAAACAACAACCTGTCTGACGTTTACAGAGGTGGCATGTAGTTGTTTGTCTGATTCCGACTATGAGACACTGACCACTGAATTGTACGTGCACAATTTCAGTAGAAGGAATGTGCCACAAGATATCATGTTTGTCTCTGCATCACCTGCCACCATGGGGGAATGCAGTGCCTGAAGGTGAATGTTGGAGTGGAGGTGGTAGGTGGGGTGGCTGGCCACAGGTTATGTTTGGATGTTCAGAAGCTATGAGGGTCTAGTCAGTCACTGCATGTTTCACATCACAGGCCCTGAATGAGAGTTTCTCCCACTATCTATGACCACCGAGTATGACAGCCACAGGGACTGTGTGAGCATTACAAAGAAGCTGGAGATGGTAGTATATGTGTAGCTAGCAACTGTACCAGTGTCTAACCCAATGTCCAACTTGCCATGGTTCAATGTGCTGTTTGGTGGTGGGGGGGGGAGGGGGCTACATCCAAAGGGTGGGAGAGCACATTTGCTGCACTGGACATTATTCCGTTTTTTTCAGAAACTACGTTATACATTATTTCTCAGATAAGTCGTCTGTTGCTTCTGATGATTCTGTTATTTGGGGCTCTTCTTGGATTCCACCGGCTCTATTCCACCATTTCTAATGACTTTTCAACAACTGGTGTTGTCTGAGCTTACCTCCCGGAAAGATTCTATATCAGGATATTCAAACTTGACAAGGGATGAACGTCAGGCTTTATCAGCATTCAATACTAATACTGAAATAACGATCAGAAATGCGGATAAGGGAGGATCAATAGTAATACTTTCTTCACAATTCTATCACCACAGGTTATTTCACATTTGACAGATTCTAAATACTACTGTCTATTGGCTCATGATCCATCAAATAGATTGAAATTGGAAATCACACAGGTAGTTAATCAGGCGAAGGAGGCTGGCCACTTGACCTCTAAGGAAGCCAAATTTTTAACTCCACAATATCCTCGGACTCTTGTATTCTATATGGTTCCCAAAATACATAAGACTCTAATTGACCCTCCTTGAAGGCCTATAGTATCATGCCAAGGATCATTACTTGAGCCTCTGTCCAGATTTTGTGACCGGTTTTTACAATGTGTGGCGAGTTCTATGAGATCATATCTTAGGGATACTTCTCATTTTTTGTCCCTTAGAGTCCAATGTGAGTTTTCTTTTGAGGCCACATGGTTGGTCACAGTAGATATTACAGCACGTTATACAAACATAAATCAACAAGAAGCTCTGGAGATTATATCGGCTGCTCCCTTTACCAGATCGAATTCCTAAATCATTATTTATGGAATTACTTACTTTTGTGTTAACACAAAATTACTTTTTATATGATTCTCATTTTTACCATCAGAGTTATGGGATAGCCATGGGGGCCACTGTGGCCCCATCTGTAACAACAATTTGCATGGCATCATTGGAAGAAAATTTTCTTTATGTTTCTGAATGGCTCAATCAGATACCTTTTTGGGTGCATTTTCTTGATAATATTTTCTTCTTATGGACTGATGATGAGTGTTCTTTAGTTATGTTTCTAAAGTGGTTGAACACTGTTAAATCAAATATACAATTTACAGTAAAATATTATTATAATACTATTGAATTTTTGGATGTCAGTCTTTATAAATCTGGTGGTTTTCTTTGTTCCACGTTATATCGAAAACCAGTACAACGGAATACGCTGTTACAATTTCAAAGTCATCACCCAGGCCCCTTACGGAGGGCACTTCCACTTAGTCAATTTTTACATCTAAAACATATTTGCTCAACAGAGGAACAGTTTAAGATTAATTCAAGGGACTTATGCCAAAGACTTCTCCATCGCGGATACCCTTCACAGGTTATTCAGGTGGCTTATAAGAAAGCCAAACATGTGCATTGGGAATGGCTTTTAAATCCTGAATATAGGTCATCTTCTTCTTCAGAATCTAATGATAGTAAGATTGAGGGAATTCTGCCCTGTATGATTGGCTCTTCTCAGGTTGTGGCAATTTTGCGTAAATATTGGCACATTTTGGCCCTTTATCCCTGTTTTAAAAAGGAACTGATAATAGCTTATCAAAGGGGTACTAATCTACGAGATCAAGTGGTCCATTCTGTAGTTGGCAAGGATCATTTGATATGTGCTTATGAAGATCCTGGGCATTTTTCTTGCCATTCATTACGTTGTATTTTTTGCAAGCAATCTCAAACGGGCTGTACTTGGACACATACTAAGACTGGTCAGACATTTCCTTTTGTCTTTCTTCATACGTTCTCTATTTATTGACTTGCCCATGTGGACTCCAATATGTAGGATGGACAATTTGTCCAATTACGAAACGTCTTTCTGAACATAAATCTCGTATTACTACTGCTATACTAACGGCTCCTTTAGTTCCTCACTGTATTCAGTTTCGACATACGAGGGCCGTTTTTTTTCCAACCTCCGATAGGCTATAAATAAAAGACAAGTTCATATAAAACAATAATTTTATTACCAAAAGATTGGTACACTTACGGTTACTTTTCGACATAATCACCGAAGAGATTGAGACATTTGTCATATCTGTGGACAAGCTTTTCAATACCCTCTGCAAAGAAAGTTGCCGCCAATGAATTCAAGTAGTCCTTGACGTTGGTTTGAAGGTCCTCATTGGTTTGAAAGCGCTTTTGTGGCCGTCCGTCAACATTTTTGGGACCCAACGTGCACAAAGTTTTTTGTAGCCTAACCGTTCAGTAACAATAGAGTACAAAACAGACCTTGAAACCTCTGGAAATTCCGTAGACAAAGCAGTAATGGTGAATCTGCGGTTTTCTTTAACCATTCTGTCAACTCGTTGCACCAGGTCATCTGAAATGACAGATTTGTGTCCTTGGCCCAACACCATCACTCATGAAGTTTTCCCCATACACACGACTCATTCTCCGATGGATTTCTGCAGCACTATGGCCTTCAGCCTGTAGAAAACGAATCACACTTTGCAATTCACACTTGGAGGGAGCATCAATCATGGTGGACATGTTTACGTGGCTGTAGCACAACGCCGACTGACGCCTGAATGTCAACAATGGCGGAGTGTGTAGTGCAAGAGCTGCGCAGTCGCCTACAGCGCATGCCCGCTTTCTGCTGCCCGCGTAGCGTCTGCACGGAGCGATCGGAGGTTGAAAAAAAAACGGCCCTCGTATATTTACAGATTTTGCATGGTATATTATTGATCATGTTCCCCTTGACTCTAGAAGAGGGGATCTGGAACAATGCCTACAGTTTTTAGAGCAACATTGGATTTTTTCCTTGAATACCATTGCCACTAAGTGTTTAATTTCTGAACCTGATTGGTGGAACATTCTAACATCGTAATCTGTCTACTTTCATCATCCGTAGTTACTGACTTGAGGGTACATATAAATAGCGCTGGTTTCTTTTGTGACATCAGACGCCATCCTCTTTAGAGGAGTTTGCAGAAGTTGGAGGTGTTTTTGAAACAAATGGGGTTGAGATATGTGAATATTCTATCAAACTATCATCTGATGGATTTACTAAAATTTTTCACTTGAGAAAGGATTGGCAGATCCAAAACGCGGCGCTGTGTCGTAGTGACCCTGTTTTGGGTTAGAAGTATCTTCAGTTTCGTGTTTTGCTCAAAACCTCCCCGTGTTGAGATACGTCTCAACATTTGTCTGCTGATGTGTTTCCATTGAGTTCCAACTGCCAGCTAAGTTTAAGAATTTTTTGTCTTGTCATACTAATTCTTAGCATTATGGCTTTGTGGTACTTATTTGAAGTTTT
Source organism: Ichthyophis bannanicus (assembly GCA_033557465.1). NCBI lineage: Eukaryota > Metazoa > Chordata > Amphibia > Gymnophiona > Ichthyophiidae > Ichthyophis > Ichthyophis bannanicus. The sequence goes on from CM066033.1 coordinate 582,339,815, forward strand.
GCACCCATTTATTTGCACAATTTCACTTTAAAAGTTAAAAACGGGAGTGGTTTGTTATTGGAAGGGTGTTTCTCTTGCCCCTTACACAACAAACTTTCCTACATATAAATTTGTTATTAATATTAATTTTTCTTGTGTCTATCCTCAGTATTTTTATGATCAGATTTATTTTTATTGATTCTGGTTCTTATTCATAACTTTTTGGTCAAATTTTCACACTGGACATTTTAGCAGTGTCCATGGCCAGGGGCATGACATTATATGGGAGTAGGAGCATGGCACTATGTTCAAAGCTCGCTGACAAAAGCTGTATAGGGGGACACATTATCCTGGTATGTAACAGATGTATGCCACTGTGGGGCAACATGCAGACACAGTCTGTCTCTGGGCCATTTTCCAGTGTTCTTCCCATAGCATTAGCTGTCTCGAAGTTTGAACTAAAAGGGAACACAAATTAAGAGCAAAGGGTTCTGGGTATTATCTAAAACAGAGCAGTTTGCACAGGATGTACACGAGTCAGAGGTGAGATAAAGAGCTGAGCTATATTAACATGGGTCTGGCACAAGTAATGCCTGACTTCACACATCTGTTCATGCTGAGAGTCTACAATTACTATAATCAATCTGTGACCATGTCAGGGCTAGGTTTCCACATTGTGCTATATAGGATCAAGCTGCTGTGACACAGACACTGTTCCTTTATGGTAATCCAGTCACTAACCAGACTACTGGATTTCCATGCTGTTTATATGAAGCCAAAAGAGTTATAATGTGTCCATTTAAACCTGGAGGAACTTAAATAACATAAGTAACATTGTATTTCACAAATGCTACTCACTAATGCAAGGCCTTTGAGGATGCACAAGGGAAATAAATTGAGGAAGCCTCAGCACATGGTTCATTCATGGCTATGATACCACACAGCTTCAGACCATTTTGCACCTGATTTATCATTCATGGACTTCTACAATATGTTTAACAATTTTTAAATGCATTTAAAAGAATTGAAACACTTATCTCAAACTCCAATTGAACATCAATCCTCAAAGGACTCCTATGTTGCTGGACATTAGTTTTGACTGTATTTTAAAAGGGCTGCATCAGGACAAATCAACCAGCTTAAACCAAGGTTTCTCTAGAATGATTAACCTCACCCAGGGGCGGCCCAAGGGGGGTGCGGGGCCATGTGCGGAGACTCGGTGCGGGGCCTCATTTGCATAAGTGGCCTTATTTGCATAAATATTTGCATAATGTTACCATACACTAACTTTTAGTAAACATGTCTCTTAATGAGTGTATGGATAAAGAAAGACTAAAAGATTTCTACATTACTATAATCCAGTGCCAACCGCCAGGCACATTAGGAACTACTACAAACGCTGCCCATTTAGAACCCATAGCAAACCCGCCGTATCCTGACAGCACTACCAGGACTCACAAAGCACCAGACCCTACCTATCAAAAGGCAACTGCAAATATTAAACCAATACATTTCAGAGAATACTGGGGAAAGAGAACAAGTGACAACGTCAAATAGGAATTACATAAACAGAATACCTCAGCTCAGTTACACATGCAGAACATAGACCATCACCAAACAAGGAATCACAATTTAGAAACAGGAAGGCAATAATTAAACTGGGAACCCCAAAAGCCAAACTTGGAATGTACAACAACACTGTAGAAATAAAAACTATAAATTAATTTCCTCTTGTACCAAACAAAGCGCAGACATTAATGATGCACATTTCCCAGAGCTTTCATATTCCAGTTAATAAATTCAAAATAAAGAGATATCTTTCTACCTTTTGTGCATTTTTTTTCAGTTGCAATTGGTCCAGCCATTTTCTTCTGGTTTCTTCATGTTTTCTGCTAACTCTCCATCATCTGCTGTCCATTTGTCCTTTCTTCTCTCTTCTAGTTTTTTTTTCCATTCTCTCTCTCTACATCTGCTTTAACATACTAATCTTTCTCCTTTTGCTCTTTCCTCATTCCTATTTCATCCACACAAATTTTACCCCTCCATCCTCAATCCCCACTTACTCTCCCAATACCCAGCCAATTGTAGATTTTTCATCCCTCCCACACAAAATATTTTTCCCCTCTCCATTTTACTCTCCCAGCCCCATCCCATTCTAATCCTCCCCCAACATCAGCTCCCTTCTAGTTCCAGTCTCACCAAGCATCCATTCCCTTCTAGTCCCTGCATCAGCCCATTTCCAGTCCTAGCTCCCCATCAGCCCATTTCCAGTCCTAGCTCCCCCATCCATTTCCAGTCCAAGTCCCTTCATCAGCTCATTTCCAATCCTAGCCCCCCCATCAGCCCATTTCTTGTCATTTCCTAGCCCACCATCAGCCATGTCAAATCCTAGCTCCCCTCCACTCAGCCCAATTCCAGTCCAAGCCCCCCCATGAGCCTACTTCCAGTTCTATCCCCTCCATGAGTCCATTTCAATTCAAGCCCCCACCACAGCCCATTTCCAATCTTAGCTCCCCCAACAGCCCATTTCCAGTCCTATCCTAGCTGTTCCATCAGCCCATTTTCAGTCCTAGCTCCCTTCCCTCACAGCCCATTTCCATTCCAAGCCCCCTCCCCATCAGCTATTTGCAATTCAAGCCTCCCCTTCCACTCAGCCCATTTCCAGTCCTAGCAACCTCCCACCCCATGACCAGTCCTAGCCCCCCCTATACTTCCAGTCCTAACCCCCATCACCCCATTTTCAGTTTAAGCCCCCCCCCTATAACCCATTACCAGTCCTAACCCCCCATCAGCCCATTTCCAGTCAGCCCCCCATAGCCCATTGCCAGTCCTAAACCCCCCCATCAGCCCACAGCCCATTACCAGTCCTAACCACATCAGCCCACCTCAAGTCCTAACCCTCCCCATCAGCCCATTTCCTGTCCTAGCCCCCCCCCCATAGCCCATTATCAGTCCTAACCCCCCCATAGCCCATTACCAGACCTAACCCCCCCATCAGCCCACTACCAGTCTTAACCCCCAGCCCATTGCCAGTCTTAAGCCCCCTCCCCTAGCCCATTGCCAGTCTTAACCCCCCCAGCCCATTGCCAGTCTTAAACCCCCCCTAGCCCATTGCCAGTCTTAAACCCCCTCCCCTAGCCCATTGCCAGTCTTAACCCCCCCAGTCCATTGCCAGTCTTAACCCCCCCCAGCCCATTGCCAGTCTTAAACCCCCTCCCCTAGCCCATTGCCAGTCTTAAACCCCCCCTCCCCTACCCCTTTGCCAGTCTTAAACCCCCCTAGCCCATTGCCAGTCTTAAACCCCCCAGCCCATTGCCAGTCTTAAACACACCCATAGCCCATTACAAGTATTAAACCCCCACCTAGCCTTTTGACAGTATTAAACCCCCTCCCCTAGACCATTGCCAATATTAACCCCCCCCAGCCCATTGCCAGTCTTAACCCCCCCAGCCCATTGTCAGTCTTAAACCCCCTCCCCTAGCCCATTGCCAGTCTTAACCCCCCAGCCCATTGCCAGTCTTAACCCCCCCCCCCTAGCCCATTGCCAGTCTTAACCCCCCTCCCTCCCTCCCTCCCTCAGCTCATGGCAATTTAAAAAAAAAAAAAAAAAAGCTGGCCGCTGCCGCCGCGGCGGCATGGAGTGTCCCACGGGGCTCCCTCTGCCCGGCGGAACTCTCCCGGCGCGGCTGAGCCCCTCTGCGCCGGCTTTCAGATACGCAAAGGGAGAGTGTCTCCCTCGCGTCTCTGTTAAGCCCGCAGGGGCAGATGGGAAATTTTCCATCAGCCCCTGCTTCCCATCTTTAAAAAAAAGCAGAATGTTCTTTGCGCGGGGCCCCCCGAAACGCGGGGCCCTGTGCAAAAAACATTCTTGCTCAATGGACGGGCCGGCCCTGACCTCACCCTCCCTAATGGTTATAAAGAAGGTGGAGAAGCATTCAAGCAGACCTAGACCAATCAAATCAAATTGCTGTCATCCAATCCAATGACTCATTGAAGCTTGTTGGTTATACGGAATGCAGAGTGAAAATCCTCTTGTGTTCTAAGCCTGTTAACACCTGTAGAACATCTCCACTCAAGGTCTCACAAACACGGTCAATAATAAACCAGTGCATGGTCCCCATTGAGAGGACAGGATAGTCTGTGATAGACATAGACCTGCCAAGGGCCATCATCAGCCTCATTAGTCATGAATAAGGTAAGAATTTGGTGAATATGCAAAAGTAGAGACTCCCTTTGGCCCCCTCTGTTTTGAGCAGCATTTAATCCACTGAGTACTTTTATCAACTCTTTGGGATACAGATTTAGCCTGAATCCTAAAGAAGGTAACAACACAGAAACAACATCTCATTTATTATTTGTAGATGATCTGAAGCTCTACAGTTTCAGCAATCAACAATTAGAAGAGCAACTCTGTGTGGTTAAAAGCTTTTCTGATGACATCAGGGTGATCTTTGTCCTTGACAAATGTGCTAAGGCAACTTTTTTTTAGGGGAAAATTGAGCAAAATGGAAAACATCTCCCTGGCTAAAAGCTGTGACATCAAAGCATATACTGTATAAGTATCTCAAAATAGAGGAAGAAACAACACTCAAGCAGACATTACAGAGAGAAAAGATCAATAAAGAATACTACAGGAGATTAAAATCATTATTGAAAATTGCTTTAACATCACGTAATAAAATACAAGCCTTCAATCATCTGGCAATTCTGTACTCTCATACAGCTTGGGGTTGTGGACTGGCATCTTAAAGATCTTGAAATATTGTATGTGTGAATAAGAAAACTCCTCCATGCCCATGAGAGAATTTACACTGATTCTTGTATGCCAAGACATCCCTAGAACTGAAGGAAGGCTAATCTTCATAGAGATTGATTACACATACAGAACTGTTATAAAAGGCCTCCAGGCCTACCTAACTGCATCACTGGATCCAAGTACGCAAAAAGTGCTGAAGTATGAAAGTAAACATTCAGAATCTGTCTCCATCATCAATCTCGGACAGACTTCTGATGACTAGAAGGAATGAGTTGGAATCCACAAGCATACACAGAGAAAGAAGTAACAGAATTTGCAAAAAAAGAGAAAAACCTTTTCAAAGAGTTAGATCAATAAACAAGGAAAAACAAGTGCAAATGCACAAATACAGTGGGAAATACAGAATGTTATTCCAGGAAACCTTTATCAATCAAAAACAGACACATGAATGGTTAACCCTTTCCAGGCCGAGCCCAAAACTCTCGGAATCCAAAATTCTGACTAAATATTCCTATCAAATGGTATATAATACATGACCATAGCAGAAGGAAAATCACTATTAGAACATATTGAATAAGACAGGTACAATTTTCCTGAAATATGCAAAAATTAACCCGGCTGCAGAATGTGGATTAAAAATTTAAACCTGGCCTTGAAAGGGTTAAGGAAAGGTGAACTCAAACCAAAGGATGAGAGGCTGATAGTTGCAGCCCAGGATTACAGCTTTTGGATAAGATGGTTTACAGTGAGCATTGAAAAAACTGGCAAAACAGACATATGTTGATTCTGTGGGAAAGACCTGGACATGGTGAC